>CM029366.1:28736800-29011279 GCA_017165825.1 Hepsetus odoe | reverse complement strand
CCTTATTTATACATACATTATAAATAAACAATTCAGTATTTATGTTGCAAAATTTATATTTTATTATACATTGATCCTAATATTCCTAAGTTTCATGTGTATGAGTTGCTTTTTTTAACAGCTTCAGAAAAAAGGACTAAACCTTATTGATGCTGAATATTTTCAGCTGAGCATTTTGGGCTGCTCTCTCTTTATTCTAAAACATCGTTTTTGTCATTAACTTCAACTGAAGTGAATTTGTTAAATTACTTAGGAAAAGTAAGGCAGTCAGTATTCCAAGTCTTAAAAAAGTAAGATCAGTTTTTACAGTTTACAGTCTAAACAAAGGTCTTTTGATCTGGAAAAAAAACCCAAAAAACTCTGGTGTGACTGATCAACACCAGGCAAGCTGGAAACTATTTGAATTTAAGTTTTGACAGTTTTTTTTTTTTTTTGGAAAGCTCACCCAACCCGCTGCAACAGCTACAAAAATGTGGAACATTGTCTCTTGATGAGTATCTATTGTTATAGCTTCATGGTACAAAAAAAGACTGTTCATTTTTTAATGACACCAAGTGTCACCTGGCATGTCATCTTTATCAAGGTAGTGGCATTGCCCCAAAAGAGATGAATTATAAATGAGAATAACGGACTTCTTTTTAGCTTATCTTATAAACCAACATCTGCAAGGCGGACTCCTTTTTTCCATTACATTTCTGTATTGACTCACAACAGCTTTAATCCTTTGCCCTGCATCCACTAACTTGGCAGGTAGATTTTATTTGCCTTACTTGGCACAATAGCTCTTCCTCTTGGCCTGACTGCAGAACTCCATTTGAAATAGTTTTTGGTTTATTAGAAATGCAGTTGATTTTACACTGCATGAGTTTTTCATGAAAAATTAATTTCACTATTAAACTTGGAGATACTAAAGGACACGTTTCTTAAAACGATATAAAACACAAGATTTTGCCACAACATCAAGGATGTGCAATCAAACCTACCCTGTGCTGCTATTAACTAGGGGCACAGGCCAAGGCTGAAGGGGTTGAGCAGGTCGGACACATGTGCGTTAGAAAGGAGTGTAATAAAAGTCGCTGAAATTGACCCCTGCGTGTGTGTATGTGCAGAATGGACAACAGGAAGGGGAAGTTGGTGCAAATGAGAGAAAGCAAGGGAGAGAGAGGTGGGAGGGGGGCACACTGAGCAGCATGCGTGTGCATAAACATCCTGCGGGCAATGGGAGTCATCCTGGGAAATATTTATCTTAGCTGGTAATGCAAAGAGGCAGCCAAAGCTCTAATCTGGCCCTCAGCTATTTTCTCTGAAAAAATTTGGTTGGGGTGGGGTACAAGGAGAGGGCAAGCGACTGAGGATACAAGAGAGTGGTATGGAGAGAGAGGGCAAAGGAAGACAGGATGGAGAAGAGAAGCGATGGATAAATTGATGTAGACAGGAATGGCGTGGTTGGTGTTTTTTTTGTGTGTGTTTGTGTGTGTGTGTTGGGGGGGAGAAGGGGGTGAATTAATGTCCTTGGGGGAAGGCGATGGGATGGCACTGGAAGAGCTGGAGGGAGGAGAGGAGAGACAAAGGCAAGGGGGTGGAGGTGAGGAAAAGGGAGAGAGGATGACTTGGGGGACGTGTGTTTGTGTGTGTTGTGTGTGATCTGATGTGAATGGCAGAGTTGCCACAGTGCCCATTCTGGGCCAAATCTTTTCTGACACTCCGCATTCTCTCAGACGTCTGCTCCGAGAAGAAGAGCATGCGCACACACACACACACACACACACACACACACACACACACACACACACACACACACACACACACACAAGACAAGAAGGTCCATATCCTGCTTTTTATTCTTGGTTTTATTTCCCAGGGGTTCACTTATTACAACTGAATGGGTCTAGTCTGAAACTACAGAAGATCTACCATCCAGAGTGCCCCTTCTGAATTCTGTCCACCACCAAAGGCACCTGGAATCAGTGCATGTGAAGGACGTAGCTGTGGAGCAATGGTAAAAGGTGACTGGTCTGATAATAAAGGTTTCTTATACTTCATATGGAAAGCTGGCTTTGTCTTGACAAGAGATGGACAACAAGATGGGACCCTGTTGGTAGAAGACAAGCTGGTGGAAACAGTGTGGTGGGGTTTTACTTGTAAACATCAGGTCTTGGCATTTACATGGATCTTACTTTATACACTACCAAGCAAAACATTGTTGCAAACCAAGTACAACACTTCAAGTCAATAGTATTCCTTAATGGCAACGGCCTTTTTTATCAAGATAATGTGCCTTACCACACTGCATTATGTTCACACTCATATGCATAATATTAGGCAGGTGATTTTAACGGTATGGCTGACCCGTGGGTGTAAACACATTGGTTACGTAAGATAAATTAATAAAATGTAAAATGGTCTGCATAATTTCATTTTTAAACTCCTGCAGTGGGCAGTGTCATCACTGCTTGTAATATGCAAGCTAGTGATGGATCCCTCATAGCAAATAATGTCGCATGAACAGAAGCTGTGTGTATGTCTTACTGACACAGAGAATATGTTCCACAGCAAGCAAACTAACTTCACATGCCATCTGGGTCGACGAGCCTGTTTTAGTGTGACACAGAGCTGCACATGATGACAAGGGGCAGAGAGTCATGCTGCTGACTGACCAAGAACGAGGCTATGTGTGCACGTGTGTGTGTGCATGTGTGCGTGTGTGTGAGTGTTTGAGAAACAATAATTGCGGTAATTAGTCTTACAATGAATTGTTTATCCCTAAAATTAACCGTATTAATTGAAAATATATGGTAATCATATACAGTACTGTGCAAAGGTTTAAGGCAGGTGTGAAAAAATGCTGTAAACAAAAAAAGCTTTCAGAAATTTAAATAATGATTATTTTTATCAATTTACAAAATGCAAAATGAGCGAACAAAAGAAAAATCTAAATGAGATCAATATTTGGTGTTACTACCTTTTGCCTAGAAGAAGCATCAGTTCTTCTAGGTACACTTGCACAAAGTCGGGGATTCTGTAGGATTATAGTCGGTGTCTGATCAACCAGTTTTAGCAAACAGGTGCTGATGATCATCAATGTCACACGGAGGTTGAAACACAGTCATGTTTGGAACAACCCACCAGCCGAGCTTCTTCAAAAACTGTGTGCAAGTGCACCTAGAATAACTGATGCTGTTTTGAAGGCAAGGGGTGGTCACACCAAATATTTATTTGATTTAGATTCTCTTTTGTTCATTCACTGCATTTTGTTGATTGATGAAAATAAATGATTAACACTTCCATTTCTGAAAGCGTTCTGTGTTTACAGCATTTTTTCACACCTGCCTAAAGCTTTTGCACAGTACTGTGTATATGAATAGTATGTTTGCAGAATTTAAAGTAAATCTGTAAGATCATTAGGCATGGAGAAAGGACATTTGTCCCAAACGAGCGAGTGATTTATATGCACCGATTAAACATTTCGAATGGTTAAAGCAAATAGCACAAATGCACTAGGAAGAATAAAAGAGAGTTTCTGTATAAATGAGAGTGGAGCTTGATGTACCACATCATGGCTGTGTTTATGCAGCACTGTTTTTGGGATTTGTCGAGATGTGCTGGAAAGAATGAAAGTGTTGGGCACAAACTCTGTGGTCATACTTCATTCTCATGAGTTGATCTCAGGATTCTGCACCAGCGTAGGAGCTACGTCGTAAAGTGATGTAATTACTATTCCCTTAACCAAGCACTGGTAATCACAGTAATCACATTTCAGTTACTCTCTTACAAGTCAAGTCCAGTAGGCGTTATTGTAAATTCAACCATATACACAGTACGCAGGTAAACGAAGCAACGTTCCTCCGGGACCATGGTGCTAGAACATGACCAGGGCCAGGACTAAGAACTAAACATCTGCAGAAAAAAACAACATCTGATTCAAAACAGAAGTAGTGATATATATATAAGTTTAGTGGATGATGCCATGTGAGTGACTGCCATAGTGAGTCCAGATCTGGGTGTCTCATATGTGTCCTCCAAAATGTACTTAAAATGATAACTTCATTGATTTATGCAGCCAAATATTTTTTTTCTAAGAAAGATCAACTTTTTTGCAAAGTAAATAAAGCTACTTGTCATGTGGTCTCTTCATTAACTTATCCACACTACACATAGCAATACAATATTATAAGAAGCACTTTATAAAGCAGCATCAATAATGAAGTGCAGGGATCACGAATTCCAGATCAGATTTGCTTTTTCTTCACATTTTATTCATAAAGATTTAAACTACATCTGTAGGCCAGTGTCTGGATTTTCAGAACCACATCAGCTCAGTTTCATCACACCAATGGTTAGAGGCATGAATATAGGACATGCTTTATAAAAGATGCAATAGTTTCTGTTTAGAGTAAGACAGAAAAAAGAAGTGAGATGACTTTTTCCAGGAAGTAATTAATAAAATTACATTTAAATGTAGTCATTCATTTTTATCGGTTTACTTTTCAAGAATCCCAAGTTGAGCACTGAACCCAGTCTATGTGCACAGGTGGCAACTTGTGGCTACGTTTGGGACATAATGACTAATAAAGTTTTAAAACGGCCAGCTATATGGATGAGCTGACTTTACCTAGGAATGTTAGCAGAATTTGCACAACAGGCATGTGCTGTTGTTGTAGTACTCTATTATTTGAATACATGAATAATGCACTAGTGTACAAAAGTAAACTAACATTATATATCAAAAGTTAGCCTAAGCAAATGGGATCTATTGCTATGTGTAGTGTGGATAAGTTAATGAAGAGACCACATGACAAGTAGCTTTATTTACTTTGCAAAAAAGTTGATGTTTCTTAGAAAAAAAATATTTGGCTGCATAAATCAGTGAAGTTATCATTTTAAGTACATTTTGGAGGACACATATGAGACTTTTAATAATAGCTAGCTTGCAGCTTCTCTAAACCTTCAGATGTAGCACCACTGCATTCGAACTGTCACTACTTTTTAAATAAAGTAATGGACTCTCAAATGAGCTATCCTTGCAGTCGAGTATAGGATGAGGATGATGGAACATCATGCTAAGCTCTCCTGGACTTTCAGCTACTAATTGCTGTGGCATTGTTGAAGACCAGATCAGGAAGTCCTGATGAGAGGGTCGAAGCTCAGATGATTTATTGTCATTTACATTGGTTAACAGGTAGTCTTCTACTTCATTTCACACTTCCACCACTTTGCCAGTCAGCAATAGACTACTCCCAGCTTTAGATGCTCCGCCTACACTCCTGGAAAGCTTCAAAGTTTCCTTGAAAGTGGTAAATGTCCTTGATTGTTTGCCAGGTCATACACTTGGTTTCATGTGGCTAAGTTTTTTGCTGTAACCCACAAAAACCCAAAGTCTCCATAGCGACATTTTCCAGTTTAGGAAATCTTCTGTTGCTGTATCTTGAGAAACTTTTGAAAAACTGCTTTAGGGTAGATTTTTGCGGACGGCTGTCTTGAAACAGTCTACTTTAGATGAATAGCTGAAGAAGGCAGTCAGATGTATAGTGTTAGAGCTAGGTAGCTAAAGATCTCATTAAGGCCATGTGACTCTGGTAAAATCAGCCTTACAGTAGAGAAAAAGGGATTACGCAAACAGAAATTATTCATTTGAGGAAGGGGACATGCTAAAAGCTAAAGTTTATAAGGTAACTACAGGCAGTCTACATCTACATGTAGCTACAATTTGTTCATACGAAAGAGGAAACTCAGGCTCTGGAGTTGAGGTCCATAAAAGCAATAAAATCTGAAGGTTGCAGATAGTGATGGATCATTGGACTATTTCATTACACAGTATCAATACTACAAAACTATACAATAATACTGTATAATACAATCCTGAGATGCTGTTGTTATTACCCACAGTCATGGAAAAATGCATTTATTGCTGATTTGATGCAAAACTGAATCCCATTCATCATAACTAAGCTTTCAATGTGGTTGGTTGATGTGATATCCCAGTACCACTGTTCTTGTACCAACTATAGAAGAGGTTGTTTTTAAAGGATAGCGGTTGATCTGCACTACAGCAGACACTGCTAGGTAAAAAAATAAAAGATGAAAACATTAAGCAGAATCATGAATTCTTTTCTGTGTGGCTGTTAAATATATTTAAGTACCATACATTCTGGAATAACTAAGAAAATAAAATATAAGAGAAAAAAAATGAATAGCATCAGTCTGACAGAAGCCAAGCGATCATTAGTTAACAAGTAAGAAAAGGTTGATTAAGAAAAGAAAATAATGCAGACGTGTACCTTCATTACAAGGCTGCCTCATAGTGACATCAGCGGTTTCCTTGGGGATCAGTAACATTTTTCTTTTTCTGATTCATGATCAGTTATGCAGCTGCATCTCTGTTCTACGCTGGTTTCAAACAGGACTAACCAACACTGAAGATGTTTAAAGGAGAGTTCCAAAGGCTTGATCATATTCACTAGTTATATAAAGAGCATTTGATTGGATGCAGCTTTGCGCTTTGAATCTCTATTCAAAATGATCAACCCAGTCTTTGAGGACATTTTAATTTTCCCCAGCTCTTACCACACTTGTCTCAATGCATCAACTAATCAACAAGGGCTTCACAAGCAGAAAAGGAGTGTTTCAAAAGCAGGGAAACCACTGAAATGTACAATTCACCTACACCACCACCAGTGTTGGGAAAGTGCTGCTAAACAGAAAAGTGCATGTTGTGGCCTGTAGAGCAGAACTGGAGCTTCAGTCACTATATATATATTTTATATATATATATAAAAAAAAACAAAACAAAAAAACAAAAAAAAAACAACAAACAAAAAAACAAACAAACAAAAAAAAAATATATATATATATATATATATATTTTTTTTTTTTTTTTTTTTTTACAAAAGCAGCTACACAAAAAGGCCAAAGGCTTATTTTATTTTTGCCCAGTCTGAGACTGTCTATAGATTGTGCTTCTCACTGAGGCACATTAGATCTGTCCAGCAAACCTGACAGGTGCAAGTGAAAGTGACTATTCTTGTCATTGCGAGGTCACAGCACAGCGCACACTGAGAACCACAATGAAACTGGACCTCTGCATTTAACGCATGCAAACACAGTGCAGCAGGGGGCAGCTAAGAAAGCACCCAGAGAGCAGTGACAGGGACGGTACCTTGCTCAAGGGTATCTCAGGGCAACCTACTGATATGGGGTTTGAACCAACTTGTGGCCGACTCCCTAACCACTAGGCCACCGTTGCCCCTACATACACACAGATATGCAGGGCCAGACAGTCCTTAATTTCTGCTGTTATAATGATTTTTGGGGGGAGAACCAAGCAATCAGAAACATTACGATCAGCAGTCTGGCAGCATAGGGTGTCAGTCTTGACCAAAGATGTTTTTTTTACCCAGCTTTTCTCCCAATTAGTTTATAGCAATTTCCCATCTGCTAGATAGTACTGTCTACATGGCACATCACTGCTAATACACAAACTAATCACCAGGATTCAACCTCTGTGTTTCTGATGATGGAGCAAAGCCTTAATCACCAGACACCCAGACACTCAATATAAATATTAGTAATGGGAAATGGAAATATTTTCTCTTCTCATAATTTTAGCAAAGGTAAATCATGATTTCATCAGTCCAATGAATCCTGTTACAGAATTGGGCAGGCTATTTTTTTGATAAGTTTGATTTCCTGTTTTTACTCTCATGAAGGTGTCTGATTATATTTTAATTGCATTCAACAGGTAGTTTCAGAAACACTCTGGAAATCGGAACGGCTATACTGCTGTAGGATGAATAAGGACATACACATGTAAATGTCTTGGTTTTGTGGTATCACAAATGCTATGATTTGAAAACACAGTTTACATATACGGGCTGTATGGATGGTTGCCTTCATGTAAATCTTATATGTGTACATCATGTACTTTAATGCTGTAAGCATAATTCAAGTCTTTTTAATTCAAGAAAAGTGGTGATATGAGCCCTTTCATTTCTGAAAAATCTTACAATTCTGTCAATAAGGTCTTTAAAAATATAAAGATGAACAAAACTTAAGAAACTCCATGAAATTTGTTTTCTGACTGTAAAAATCAGCAAATTGCAATGCAATTCCTCTTTTATTTGTGGCAGCGCTACTAGAATATTAAGTAGTAGCTTACTAATAGAATAAAATAGAATAGGGTTATTACTTCCCCTCATTCCAACTGTGTTATTCCCAATGTTAGAACTGTTACATGTGAAACTAATGTAGAGATATTGCATATAACAAGCCCTTTAAACTGAGAGTGCATGAAGCGTGGATTATGCAAGAGCCCGTGGTGTTGGAAGGGCAAATTACATCGCTGTCTCTTCTACTGAGCATCACACTGCCACACACACTGGCACTGTCCCAATCACGTCCTTCCCCAAAGCACAGTGTAACCCTACACAATACACACACACACACACGCACACACACATGCACACACATACATATATATGTGTATTACAGCTGTTTGGAGCTGAGATGCGTTGCTTTAAAGCATTCAGGAAAAACAACATGATGCTTTAAAATGTGTAGACAACATTTCAAACACAACTATCTTCATTTGATGTCTAACCCCTTTCTCTCTCTCTCTCTCTCTCTCTCTCTCTCTCTCTCTCTCTCTCTCTCTCTCTCTCGCTCGCTCTCTCTCTCTCTCTCTCTCTCTCTCTCTCTCCTCTCCTCTCTCTCTCTCTCTCTACTCTTGCTTTACTCTCTCTCACTCAGTGCAGATGGAGCACATGAGAATAATTAACCAGTGTAGGCGGCCCCTCAGAGTTTGTTAAACCACATGCATTGTACCAGAGACACATCTCAATTAAAATTTTTATGGGTGCAGTGCGGATGAACTCTGGATGTGTGTGTGTGTGTGTGTGTGTGTGTGTGTGTGTGGGGAGAGAGAGAGAAAGAAGAAAAAATAACCTTTTAATTAAGTATCATTGCACCCCACATCCCCTTCCCCAGTTAACATTGCTCTCTCTGGTTTCTTTACTGCCTCCAAACTTCAGCAGCTCATGAACTGTGTGAGTGAAGTAGGTGACACAGAGCAGCTGCACACACTGCAGTTGCAAACTGCTGCTACCCCACTCTGTGCTGTTTTGCATATGAATCGATTCATTCAAAGAAGCGAACAACATAGAGAAGGAGCTCAAACATTCCAAATTAATGCATGTCAACATAATATGGATTGGCTTTGTTTGTTTATGTCTCATTTCAAAACCTTAACAGAACTGCACACGCTTTCATGCCAAGGCTCAAAGTTAAAAGGCTTAAGTTTAGGTGTCATATATATATATATATATATATCCATCCATCCATCATTATCTGTGCACTTGTCCCCAGCGGAGATTGGCGGAAAGTATGACAGTGTCCAACCAGCGCACACACAGAGGCGAGGGACGGGACCTTCCTGAACAAGATTAAAGCAATATACTTAGGATATATATATATATATATATATATATATATATATATATGCATTTATATGCATTTTTATTGATGCCATTTATATATAGGGTCTAGTATGTGTGTGTGAGTGCTGGCAAATGTAATATGTAATATAACATAATATAACATAATATATAATATAACAGGGGTAACAACTTTTTGATCCTTTCACCCTTATAACTTAATTATGCAAAACATTCTTCTGGTAGAAATCTGTAATTTTTTTTAAAGAGAACGTCTACATTACTGTCCATGCTAATTGACCACCTGCTTTAAATGGTGCAGAGATTTGGTTGTTAAAGCATGGAGCATTTATCTGTTATAGCTTCACCCTAAAAATCTTTTAGCACCTTTATTTTACAAGGGGCCTTTATCATATATTTTACCAGCATGTTGTTGTTTCAGCCTGACATCCACATTGCCATTTGGTTTTATTCAACAGAGCCGTTGGAATTGCTTTACATAACCCTTTTCAACCTTTTTTCATTCCGCCGAATCAAATCTTTGTTACTGTCCCTTTAAGACTGATGCGTGTGAATGTCTTCTTTTCAAATGGGTGCCTCTTTTAAAAGCCATTTGGGAAGCACTCCTTAGAACTTCATGGTGTATACTTATAATACTTAGTATTGGTTGAGCTTAATCTTAATATCCAAATAGGTAGTACATCACTCTTCATTTCTTCATATTTTGCTTCCACAGAACCAGACTTGTATATAATGTATACAATGAGCAGTTCTCCAGTCTTCCTGAAAGACAAAGTTTTTGGTTCTCATTTTCAGTGCAGGCCCTGTACCTGAGCAGTTTTTGCAAGCAGAACACAGCATCTAACTAAACGCTAAATGCTGAGTGGTTGAAACCCCTTTATCTAGAACCTTTAGGTACTTTGCAGTTTGTTGCGCTAAACATTTGTACCTACTTTTCAATTTAATCTACTCAGTATAGCAAAGATAAGACATTTTTACAGGCATAACATTGTATTGTCTTATGCTGAAAAGGTGATTCCCTTGAAATATAAGGTGTGAAATGTAAGGTGGCTCAGTACATTTGCTAAGTACTTTATATCTCAATGTCTTGGTTCTCAGTACCTGATAGGCTGTTTTTGCAGGGAAAGTTGAATAGATGAACTATATGAACTGGAAAAAACAAGTCACAATTAAACTCTTTAATTAAAAAAAAGGATGGACAGATGGGTTTTCCCATCTGTAAAGAGTTAGAAAAGATGGACTGTCATTAAATGATGACATTTAAGAAGTTGCTTGACTATACTCATCTCCAAAGGAGTTACAGTTTTCAGAGCAGTCCTCCATAGTGGTGGTGTTCTTGCTCCCCTCTCTTTTTCTCTCCCAGCGGCATGTCTGCTCCCCGTCTCCTCTACATCTGCAAGTGATCTTCTCCAGCCCTGAAAGTCTCTTACCCTGAGAAAAAAAAGAAATGTAGGGAAGAAAGCAAGGGGAAAAAAAGGGTGAAAAAAAGAGAGTTTACTGCATCCTGGCACATCCTGCCTTAATGAGAAACCCCCCATATGTCCCCAGCAGGACAGACAGAGAAAGGGACGGTCGTGCCGTGCAGCAGAGGAGAGGGAATGAGGGAGAGAAGAGAGGGAGGTAGGGAGTGGGGGGGGACCATAGTGACCCCTCTGCGTGGCGGCCTCTCATTAGCTTAAGCTCGGGAAGCTTGTTAACCTTGCTAATCAAAACGGGAACTGGGATAAAGGAGTGGAATTTACAGCCAGCTTCTTTCACATCAAAGAACAGAGTAGGAAAGAGAAGAGAAGAGAAGAGAAGAGAAGAGAAGAGAAGAGAAGAGAAGAGAAGAGAGAGAAAAGAAAAGAAGAGAAGAGAAGAGAAGAGAAGAGAGAGAAGAGAAAAGAAAAGAAGAGAGGAGAAGAGGAGAGAAGAGGGGAGGGCGAGATGTGTACATGTATGACTGTTAAGAAGCAATGCAAAATATAGCATTGAAGAAGGCGTGGAGAATGTGGATGTTTCTGACATGTATCATCACGGGCCTAACAAAACCTTGCATCTCCTAAAAGAACTTTGAAGGAGAAGGAAAAATGTTCTTAACTTTTAAACAAACAAAACATGAAGTGGCTTTGCAGCTTTTGTAGTGATATCTGTAGTGATATCTATTCTTGTCAGTTTAATACCTGATGCGTCCTCTGTATGCTTTTTAAACAGGAAGATGGAAAATGAGCTTGCTGGGCAGCAATGCCCAAGTATTTAGAAACTAGGCAACATGATCAGAAGGTCATGGGTTCGAATCCCATTCCCAACAGGTTGCCCTGAAGTATCTTTGAGCAAGGTACCATACCTGTCAAAAAATAGTCATTTTCACTTTTAAAAAAGCTTTTCTGTTTGTGAATTTGTCATGACATTTCACCAGTGTAAACAGCAGCTGCTATTGTCCCAGTTATGTAATTATAACAACAATAACAATAAGTATAAAAGTATGCTTATCATCCTTCTTCTTCTTCTTCTTCTTCTTATTATTATTATTACAAAGAGCCACAGGTTTGGTCACAGATTGTGCTGCAAATTAATAGACAATGTTGATGTTGACGATTATGGAAAAAGATGCCATTCTGACTCATTGTTTACTTAAAAACAAAAGCTCTTTATGATCCTCTAAAATGTTTGTTTAATACATAGTCATTCTGCCAGATTGAGGTACACTACAGGAAAGGTAGGGGTGATCTAATAAAATCACTCATCACACAGATGTAATGTGGCAAAGTGAGAAGAAATGCCAAAAGGCATAATGGTTCAACTGGTCGAATCATCAAGGTACAGTGAAAATGTTAATCTGTTACAGGAACAATGATTAATTGAAAGCTTATTCACCCAAGTTTACATATGTGTCATCTTACAGAGAAGTGAGAAACTCTTTGAATTGCCACTACACTTGAGTAGCCATGGTGTAATGAGTCAGCATATTAAGAAAAATTATGAAAGGTCAAATGACAGAGAAGTGTGTGCATGACTTGCAAGGTTTCACAAAGCGTTACTGGCAGTCTTGGAGCAGCTCTGCTTTTCGTATATGCAAACTTAGTGCCCTCTCTTGTTCTGCCATTACAGTAGGCTTCGTTAGAATACAGCACAGTTAGAGCACACTGCAGGAGCCTCCCCCTGCCTGACAGGCTTGATGAATGCCCATTACCTGGCCTGCAGCAACTTGCCTTGTTTACCTTAGGCATGTAGCTTGGCTGCCACCACAGTCAAATTTCCATTGCACTCCGTTTCTCATGCTTCACTCCTTCTTACTTCACTGCTCCAAGAACAGTTTGCCATTCTCAGTCATGATCTTCAGAAATTGGGCTTGGGTGTGAGAAACTGACCCTCACAATAAAGCAACATGGGGCCCTATTTCTTGTTCAAATGCTGTCAAGAGTCCAGCTACCGTGCCCCAAAGCTTTGCGGGAATTGTTGGCAGAGGGGCTGAACAGGGAGCGGCTATTGTCACTGGGTAAACGGGGAGATCCTCAGGTGCGGAAAGAAGCTCCTGAGCAAGGAACGTGTAATCCGTGCTTTGAGTGCATCATGTTGCCTTACGGGATCTCACTTGTCACTGGCATGGAGATTGTTTATCTTGACTCTTCAGGGCAGGTATAAACACTGTCTGGTGGGACAAAAAGAAATTTTATTGAAGGACATAACCCCCTCCCCCCAATATTTGTGCCAAGACACTATCAACGCAAACTATGCACACGCCCATATGAACACACACTTTTTTCTGTTTTACAGCCATTTCATAACTTTTTCAAATGTCTTTCATTTAAAAAAGCAGCACAATCTATTTTAATTGCTGAGCAGATCCAGGTTACATAGACGAGTTGACTAATAAATTCAGTGTGGGCAGCAGTTAGTTAAAGTCAGTGCCTAAAATACAGCGACATAAAAACAGAGTATACCCAGCAGGAAAGGTCAGAAAACAGTCATTCTGGTAAACACCAAACACAGAAGAGCTTTATTGGTGAGGAAATATTACATTATAAAACCACTGCAAGCTTTATAAAGTCTCCTAAAAAAAGATTGTATAGAGCTGAGAACTGTTTAACTGGAAAGTTCCGAATGTCTTATCACACAGTGCACACATGGGGCAGCGGTGGCCTAGTGGTGAGGGAGTTGGCTCCAGGATCAGAAGGCCATGGGCTTGAATCCCAGACTAGTAGGTTGCCTCTAGGCACCCTTGAGCAAGGTACCTTCCCCTTCACTGCTCCCTGGGTGCTTTAAATAGATGCCCCCTACTGCACATGTGTGTATAGGTGAAATGCAGAGGATGAATTTCATTATGGTTCATACTGTGCTGTGTTTAACAATGACAAAAATAGTCAATTTTACTTATGCTTTTAAAGTCTGAAAACTATTTAGAATCTACATAAAACACAACCTGTAAACATCAAAAATGAAACCAAAATATACTTTTTACATTTGTTTATTGAGGCAAAGTATTCAATTGTTATTGGGAAAATATGGAAACCTTAGCTTTCAGTGTGATTCTGTTATGGAGCCATGACTAGATACTTCTGACTGCATTGGTTCCGGTAACTGATGAATGAATCAGCCTAGAGGACTTTTAACCCATTCCTCCAAACAGAAAAGCTTCAGCTCTGGGATGGTGGTGAGTTCCCTCCCATGAACTGCTCCCTTCAGGCGCTCCCCGAAACATTTCTATTTGGTTAAGGTTAGGACTTTGGGTAGTCTGATCCCAAACATAAGCTTAATTCTACTTTAAGCCTACTTTGCTAAAATGATTGGTTTGCTTAAAGTCATTGGCTTGCTGCATGACCACTTTCTCTTGAGATTCAGTTCACAGACAGATGTCCTGACATCTTTCTTACACGTTTGCTGTTTTCATTGCCACATCACTGATGGCAGCACCACCATGTTTCAAGGATATGCTGAAGTGTTTCTTTAAATTTAAATAATTATTCTTAAAGCCAAAAAGTTCTACTTGGGTTTTATCTATCCACAAAATACTTTTCCACTAGCCCTCTGGCTTGTACATAGACTGACAGAAATGCTCATTTTGAACAGTAGTTTCTTTATCTCTGCAACTCAGCTCGTCCATTGTTGTTCAGCGTTAATTATTTGGCTTATTTTAATTACATTTTCATTTGCGGCATTTAGAAGACCTCTTATCCAGAGCGACTCCCATGTCTTAATTACAGGGACAGTCCCCCAGGAGCAATTCAGGGCTAAGGGTCTTGCTCAGGAAGCCAATGGTGGTAGTGCTAGAGGTGGGATTTGAACCTGCAACTTCTTGATCCACAGGTTTATAGGCAAGTACCCTACAACTAGACCCCCACCCCAAATATAATTTCATTTTCTTGCTGATGGAGTGATCTTTGTTGGTCAACTGTCCCTGGGGAGGCTAACAAAGCTTTTAGATGGTCTTTAATTTATAAATGGTGTTAAGATGGTATTTATATGGAATTTATAGATGGTATTTAATTTATAATTTATAAATTTATTTAACTATAAATGGGTGTAGTCAAAGTCTTTTGAAACTTTTTCAGCATCAGCTATTTCAACCATATACAGAAATCTCATCAGGTGTTATGATACGTCATCAAGCATGTGTAGTAAAGATCAGACCTTAATAAATCTCTTTTTTAAAATTAAACGGGGCACTTATATACATAATTTACCTTCAAATTAGCAGCTTATTCTAAAGATTTCCATCATTTTTTCTCTTATAAACGTCATATTGGATATGTAAATGAACTGATACACACATTGTATATACTGCATTAAGCAGACGCTCTTATTCAGAGCAACTTTCATTTCATAATCACAGGGACAGTCTCCCTGGAGCACCTTAAGGTGCCCAATGATGGCTGGGTAGGTTTTGAACATGCAGCCTCTTGATCCAGAAACGAGCATCCTACCACCATAGCTTTGTCTCATTTGTTAAATTGATTTCTACTGCGAAGAAGCACAGATATCATCTGCTAGACCTTAGTAGCAAACTGCAAACAAAATACTTCTACTTTTATTATCTTAGAAACAACTAGTCATCTAGTTGACAATCAGTAGTCATGCATACCCAACCATTGGTCACAGATGTTTAGGAAATCATTGAAGTGCAGAAAAAAAATGTTTATTTCCTCTTTTCTTGTTCCTCCCATCCCTGCACTTGTTTATCTGGTGCTTTGAATTTCCACCACTTTGTTTGAACACTGACTGTTTATTTTCCAGTGGCAATTAAGTTCATCAGATCTCTGGATTTTTATCTCTCCTTGTTTTCTTCATCACAAAAAAGAAAAAAAAAATGATTAGCATCTCTTTGTGTCAAGACAAGCTGGTTGGAGTTAAGTGTTTTGGTCACAGCACTTAAAAAAGTCTGCAATAATTTTTGTTTCTTTACCTTACAGCAGCCCAATCGCTTATAAAATCATTACATTGGAATGTAGACTTGTTTATGTTTAATAATTTAATTCCTAAAAGCTTAAAGGCATTTAAACATCTCTTCAAAGTATCTTTGATTTATTTTTGGAGATCTTTGTGGATTACATGGATACATGCAAGGGCCTTGAGGCATGTGGTGAAGAGCCCCCTCTTTTTCAAATGACGTCCTAGATTTAATAGACATTGACACTAGCCAGTCAGACGAGCAAGCGCCCATGACCAAACCCGTCTTGGCCTGACATTCTCTCTCTGTCTGCTTTCAAACAGCTTGTTGTTGTCTCTCTGGTTAAGCAATGCAGAATGATTCTCAGCATGACCAGTTTGAACTTTCATAGATGCCTAGCAAAACGCAGCACAATCACAAGTGGACATGTGCAAGTGCCACCATTGGTCAGCTATTCGCTTGGGTAGAGTTGAGAGTTTAAGGGTAATCAGGTTACAAAATGTCTTTATTCCAGTTTCATCTGATGGTCTGTAGCTTAATCTTTGCAGATGAATAAGTGTAAAGTTTCTAAATGCATTAAGTTATAAAAAAACATTTGCAGTGGCCAATTAAATTAAAGTACCAGGCTTACAGAAAGTTTTCCACATTTTCGTATGTTTCAAACTAATTTTAAAATTGATTAGATTATAAAAGACTGAAAGACTGAATGGTTCCATTTACATAAGTCTTCAGAACTTGTGTTATGAAACCTACACCAGAACTCTGGTTTATCCTACTTCTCTAAAAGATGCTTGTGGTGCTTCTAAAAATTGATTGGAGTGCACCTGGGGCTAACTGGAATTGCACAGAACCAAGAGAGGTTGGATGTGAAAACTAGGAGAAAGTCTTGAAATGGCCCAGCCAGAATCTGGACCTGAACCCAATGTACCTGATAATTCACCCATTCAACATGGATTATCTTGAACCACTGAGCCATGAAGAAAGGAAGAGACTCCCCAAAGAAAGGTGTGTCATGAAGACTGTCATTAATGCCAGAGGTGCTTTAACCATGCATTTTCCATGCATTTTTAATTTGCCTTTACAAAATTTTTTTGAAAAGTCTCCAGTTTTAGCTGTGCCATTTGTGGAAGAACAATAATTGAACCCATTGAACTCAAACTCAATTTGCAAAACCTGCATGTGAACACATGACAGTACCACATGTCCTTATTTTTTATGAGTTTTTTTATTATTTTTTTTTAGAAATAACAGTATTGCAGTAGTTTAAGCCAACTGTGTGCCTCATTAAAGTACTGTTGAGAATTTTAACGACTACATCCAGAGCTCATGACCATGTCAGCACAGTTTGCTTGCTTTATGTAGGCCTCTCACATTCCAAACCTAACACGCCCTGGTCACTGACTCAGATTCAGTATTTACTGTCAGATGTCTATGGCAATGCGCCTTCTGCACTGACAGATCTGGACCGACTCGTTTCCATCTCAAGTCCAGTCTCAGACCATCGTCCCGAGACATGGTGAACTGCTATCAAGATGACTGACATCTAACAGCCAATCAGATGATTGCCTCACAGTGAAAAGAAATTTTGTAGCTTCAACTGTTGATAGTAAAATAACAGAAGAACGTTAATGCTTCTTAGTAGAATCTAAAGGCACCTGAAATTTTTCTTTTTCAATACAGCACCAAGTTTGGCTAATTTATATGATAGTAGGTAGCAGATTGGCATAGTAGTTTAGAACCTGAATTTTTTAAAGGTAAAGTATTGAAGCTTTTATTTTTCAGTGCTAGAATATGACTGGCTAGAAGTTTACATTGCCCCCTTCATTTACTATGCATTTCACTCATTCTGTTTGCTTTGCTGATGGTTTGCTTGTTAGTGTGATGGACGAGTGCCAATCCTCGGCAAAGCAGGACTTGCTGGAACACGAGTGCATGACAGCCCGGACAAGACCTGGAATAGCAGAAATGATCTGTTTTGTTAGATTGTATTTCACACACATATAACACTATGCTCAACGTTATGTTGCCCAGCTGGGAGGCTTTACACACCCGCTTTTGATCAACTTTCTGTGCCATTCTTGGGCTGGGAGGCTTTCTCTCTTTGACTTGATGACTGAGTGGGTGAAGCTTTCCTCGCTTCTGTCTCAGAGCGCCGTTAGCTGGACGTAATGGTTATGAATGTAGGCTGTAATACTGGAGCAAGGAAGTACAGTATCCTCTATTGTTCTAAGCGGTCCGGGACACCATTTTCAGCAAATAGCCTTCGGCCTCAGGCCTTACAAAGCTTCGTGTGAGATCTGGGGGACTTTTCCAAGACTTGTTTGGGAAGGTTCTTGGTCACAGGTCTCTTTAAAAAACAATCACGTGGTCATAAATATCCAAACCGTGACGGAATTGCAACAAGAGACTAAAGGCTTGTATGTGTGCTTATAAAGGAGGCTGTTGGAAACTGCAAGCTCTAAGCAACTGGGCCACATAGAGCATGGCTTCTTTGGGAGAGGTTGTCTGAGGACAGAGGGAAGTGAGTATATGCGTGTGTGTGTCAGGAGATGGGAATACTCAAAAGCTTTCTTAATGAATGCCACTCCCAAGATGCACTGGCATCAAAAGGAAAGGTTTCCCCAAATCCTTGCTTTATTAGCTTCTTGTCTGAAGGTCAGGTTTCATTGTGGGTGTTGAGGTGACCACTCTGGTTCAATCCTGCCGCTGCTGTCAGTGGATGTCTGCACCCATCTTGCTAATAACTCTGAACCGTCTTCATCTGTTCTTCCGGACTGTGTATAAATGGTTTATTGCACGGCCTGAGATTGTTGAAACACTGATGACCGAACCACCGCACAATCAAAATAATTACACAGAAAAGATTTCAAACCTCACACAGGGGGGAAAAAGAACTGTCAGTGCACTTGTCACTTCCAGCTTGTCATGTTAAAAGGGAATATATGCAAGCCTCTGGCAAAATTTGACCTTTCAGGAATCCTGTGCAAAGACTTACTAATTAACTGAACACACACGCGCGCACACACACACACACACACACACACACACACACATACACTCGTCTCGTTCATTAGTAAGACATGCAGATGAGCAGATGAACATTATCTGCATAAATGCAAATGCCCTCATCTCCGTGCTGACAGGCTTGGCTTTGGGTTTGGTCACTTTATTTTTGGGGTGGGGGTCGGGGATGGGGTGGGGGTTGGAGGTTGATTTAGACCAATCGCCAATGGCACACTGGCCGTGTGTTTTGGTGAGACATAAATTGTCAAAATGTCAATGCCATTATTCTCACGAATATTAAAACCATAATACTCTGCATCTAAAACACACATGCGCACACACACACACACCACACACACACACACACACACACATTAGTCCACGCTCCAGCTCTACCACTAATTAGTGCTAGACGAACAATAATGGCTCCCAGTTAATTACAACTTCATCAGTTTGAATAATTACATTATTTTTCTCACATTTTCATTAATCAAGCTGGTAACACTCTGTTAAAACAAAGTCAAGATGAAATAACATTTCTTATAAATATATGTACATTTGTTCAAAATATCTAATACATCTATTTATATCTTTATAATTGTTGGTAAAAATAATTTAGAACTTGGTTGAATACTGTAAAAATATAAAAATTACATTTAAAAAATGTAAAAAGTAAAGATTTCATTACAGTTTTGCTAAAATGTATATATTCTAACCATTTATAGCCTTTATAACCATTTATAGCCTTTTTATTCCTCTTCCTCTTCTTCTTCTTGTTGTTAAGGATGATAATATTAATTATAGATTTTGTTTACATATTAAAAAATGTTTATGTTGAGTAAGCCTAACAACAACAACAACAACAAAAATAATAATGATTATTGCATTTACATACGCATGCATTATTATTATTATTATTATTATTATTATTATTATTACGCTGTTTTTATTTTGATAATTTTAGTCATTTTCGCTGACACATTTGAATATTCTGAAACTAAACATAAACAGACAAAAGATTGTTTAATGGTGTGTCTTTACATTCAGTTTTTTTGCATCATCAAAATGGTGTTTTGTATGTGTTCACACTTCAGAACCAACAGAATCCACAGAATAGCTTCTTTGATTTCTTTAAGCGGGTTAAAGACATTACTGGCCTGAGTCCACCAGCCTCCTACAAGAAAGGGAGACATGTCCTCCCTCTTTTAATGGGGTGTTAAATAAACAGTGTGCTTTTGTTTCACCCCAGCCAGTCCTCTAATAATCCTCACCAGTGCCCCTTTACCAGCAGCCGGCCGTGTGAAAAGGTGAGCCCAAGAGAGGGGGAATAATGGGAGTTTAAAGAGTGTGTTTAAGCACTTCAATGGGCTAAAGGAGAGAATAGGAGCTGGGCCGTTTTGTTCATTAGCTGTGAGTGTGTGTGTGTGTGTGTGTGTGTGTGTGTTCATCCTGAGAAGTGTTTGATTCCCCACTGTGGGATCACTCAGATGCAAACGCCATTCCTGCAATGATCTAATGATGGCTCCTGATGGGCCAAGACACACTCACACTCCATTAGAAGCAGCCCAGCGCAGAAGAACAGACAGAAGTTCAAAGTAAGCAGGAGAGAAAGGTATGATGAGAAAGGGAGAATAAAGGGAGAAATTGAAACACGAACTGAGAATTAATGACACTGTCAGAAAAAAAACAAAAAAAAACTCTTCAACCAAATAAATGGTAAAGATGCATTAATTGTTTTCATCTCCTGCAAAATGAAACATTTAAACCATCAGGTTGTGAAAGGCTAGTTACTTTGCCAAAGTGCCATGAAAAATGAGGGCTTAGTTAAATCTTATGAAGTGTTAAATCTCCAAAGAATGTAAAGTGCGAGCACATTTCTGTTCATTGAAAATGGATGACTAAACCTGTCGGATTACATTCGAGTGTAAAATTTATGACACGTCCGCTTTAAATTACTCAATTCAGATCCCGCATTAAAAAGACGAATCTAATTTGCATTAAATGTGAATGCACTATAAAATGAGTGTTTCCTATCTGATTCTGGGACCTTTTTCTTTAGACTAATAACTGAAGAGAGGTGTGAGAGACTAAAATAAAAAGTTAAAATGAAATAAAAATTTTCCCAACCCATTAATTAAGTGCTACAATTAATGATTCATTTATTTACATTATTATTCAACTGTTCATCTTTTTATGGGAGAATGGCAGTTTAGCTATAGTGCAATTACCCAGCCACATTTTTATATTTTACATAAATAGCTAAAACATCATTTAAAAATACATCTTTACTCTCAGGCTTTTTGCATCAGCACTTGAAAATTAGGTTTTCTACGTGTTCGTACTTCAGAACCAACAGAATCCACAGAATGGACCCTTTTGTAATTTGCACAAAATGTGAATGCACTATAAATGGCAAAGTATTTCCTATCAGATTCTTTTTTTGTTTGTTTGTTTTTTTGGATTTATTAAGAAAACACGGTGTGAGAGACCTTAAATTAACTTTTTTCCACCTCATTTTTATCTACTGCACCATCATGCAGCAAATGAAGTTACCATTTTTACATATGAAACTCAAGAAAAAGTGAATTGTGGCAGCACATCCAAAAGATTTATCAACCTGAGTTACTAATCCCAAAAGACTGAAATAGCCTCTGTAGCGATGGAGCCGAGAGTGCAGTTGGAGCCCATTGTGCTGGAAGGCCATCTTTATTGGGCCCTCATAGAGAAACTGACACAATTATCCACCCACAACTTACAGAAAGATCCAGTTTCTCACCAGTTAGCTTCAATCACTGCTTCACACACCACCCTGAGGTCTGTTTATCCTTCTTATTCATAAAGCAGCTCATCCTCACTGACTGGTTTCAAACTAATCCTTCACAGCCTGCAACATGATGAGATCTAAATATTTATACGTTATTTATATCAAACACATTTAGGGTCATGATCGATGCTAGAGGGTGGACCGGCATGTCTTAAGAAGATGGACACTTATGAGAAACTACAGTTGTAAATAAACCAGCAAATTGCACTGTCAGAGCTTATTATTCACTGAACGTGTTCCCGGTTGCGCCACTGTGCAGCAGCATCCCTTTAAGACTCTAAATGAGCTGGAATGGCGCTTTATTCCAGTCTCCTCCGCAGAAAAGAGAGTAAGCGTATATCGAAGGTTGAAGAAGATGGTGAAACTGCTTTATCTATTGTGTTCAGTGTTGGCCCTGAGTGGTGTGAAGGAGCTATCAGCCTCTACTGAATCACGCTTAATATTAACCTAAACAGACATTATCGTGGCTTTCACTTTTAGCCCCACCAGTTACAATTTTGACACTGCAAATTTCTCTCTCTCTCCCTCCCTCTCTCTCATCCTCTCTATCTCTCTCTTCCCCCACCAACATAACTGAGCTTGGCAGCAGGCGTGTGTGGGATGCCAGGCTTGGATGGCTGACCCTCGAGGAACATTAGTGTGTGTGAGAGTGTGTGTGTGTGTGTGTGTGTGTGTGTGTGTTTATTTCTTTGTGTGTGTCTGTCTGTTCTAAGCATCCTCATTCCATCTCTTCCTCTACCCCTGGGCCTCTCTCTCTTTCTGTCTCTCTATCTCTCTCCTGTGATCTCTCTCTCTCTCTCTCTTTCTCTCTCTCACACACACACACACACACACACACACACACACACACACACACACACACACACACACACACACACACACACCAGTCTTTTCTGTGACTTGTGAAAAGTGCCGGCTTGTGGATTGTAAGCGAGAGGGACACTCATCAGAGCGCTCGGCGTGTGCTCTACTGACACCTGTCATGGCTGCTTACTGTGAGGAGCCGCTGTGTGCCCCTCCTGGCCTCGCCCCATCCCACAGAGTGGGAGGAGAGCAGCCCGGGACGGCCGGGTTTACCCCCTCTCACGGCAGGGCTGGGGGCAAAAAGTGGAGAACAGGGAGTGCAGCCTGGGGTGGAAACGTCTGCCTCAGAACACTGCGACCTGCGTCCTTCACCAGCAATGTGAATTCACAGCCCATGGCGAGAGAGAGAGAGAGAGAGAGAGAGAGAGAGAGAGAGAGAGAGAGAGTATAATAAAGTTCTTTTAGGCAAACAATCAGCATAAGACCTGATTGTTTAATTAAGTGACATAGTAACATCCCTCTGCTCTTTAGTTGAAAATTATCATTAAAGATGAAATGTTTATACTTAATTAGTATTAAATGCTTGTTTGCTCTTTGGGAGCATCTTTAGGCAAAAGAGTTTTATATTTAATTATATTAGAGTTAGAGGGAACAATTGAGGGTGGATTTGAAATCATTTTAAATATAGCTGATTATATATATAAATGAGAAAGATTTAAGATGAAAATGTTATGTAGGTTTATTGTTTATTATTATTATTATTATTATGTTGGCCTAGTGGAGTGGGCATAAAGAGTTGACCCCAGGATCAGAAGGTCATGGGTTCAAATACCAGTTGGTTGCCCTGAGGTACCCTTGAGCAAGGTACTGTCCCTGTCACTGCTCCCCAGGTGCTTTAAATAGCTGCCCCCTGCTGTACACTGTGTATGGGTAAAAAGCAGAGGTTGAACTTTGTTGTGGTTCACTGTGTGCTGTGCCTTGATTCACAGTGACAAAAACAGTCACTTTCACTTAATAATAATAATAATAATAATAATAATAATAATAATAATAATGCTAATGATGATGATTATTATTATTATTATTATTAACATTAGCATTATTGTGAGCATTACTGAGAGTGAGGGTAGCGGTGGTCTAGAGGTAGGATACTTTAACACTAGCCTTCATTAAAACTGACCTTTTCCTTATTTCTCATGAAAAGTTATCATTGAGGAGAAAAGGAAGGAAGAGGTTTTTCCAACAGCAACACTGTTTTATACTTGACCAAGACAGATAACAGACAGAGAAAGGTGAAGAAACAGACGACACTTACACTGATTCTCTCTGTGTCGTGTGTCTGTGTGTGTCTCTCTGCAACACAAACGTAATTATGGATTAAAGGTTAAAGCCTCCACAATCTACTGTTAAAAATAAACAAAATACAGTATCTGTGGCTTCTGAATCTTGTTTGTTAGTATGGTGAAGGTCGAGGAGGGAGGGAGAGTTTAAGAAAGAGGGAGACTAAAAAAAAAAAAAAAAAACTTGTTTGGTTCAGGAACCGTTTAACAACTTCCCCTGGAAATTGAAAAAGGAAATAGTTTGGGGATGGATTGCAGCAGGGGGGTGAACAAAACCCATATGAATACCAGATGAAACGGACGTGCAGGAGAGAGAGAGAGGGAGAGAGAGAGAGGGAGAAAGCGAGAGAAAAAAGAGAGAGAGAGGAATGACAGCAAATCTCAGGGGGGTGAAGTGGTCAGGAAAGAAGCAGGAGAGAGGGATTGAAAAGGGGGGTGTTTATGAGGTCATTTACCAAACTCGTGTTTTCAACATTTCCTCTTGACTTTAATTTTTTAGCTTTGTTCTTCACTAATTACTTCCATCCTTTAGAGAAAGAGAAGGGGGAGAGGGAGAGAAAGAGCAAATTATGGCAATATGGCACTCTCTCTCTCTCTCTCTCTCTCTCTCATTGTCCCCCCAAAATCTGATCACTTTAGTCAAGCCAAAAAAACGTTAATCACCCACTCTATCCGACACAAATGCAACTGCCTAATTTGTTGTTTTAGCTGCTGCTCAATTTGTTCATCAGGCGTTTTACCAACATCACAGTCGAATCCATTTGCAGTTTAACTGTATCGTGTAAATCACTCCAGTTTGCAGTTTAACAACTGCAGGTAACCTTTACGGGGCAATACATGCGCAAATGGACATGTTACTTAACACCATCCTCAAAAAAACAGATAATTGTAACTATATATAATATATAACTATATTATTATACAATAAACAATCCTTTGTAGATCTTCATTCCCACGCTTATCAATCCAACACAAGTATAATTGCTTTTTCCTGCACTTTTTAGTAAGAGATAAAAGCAAAAAAGGAGGAGCTGAATGCTGCAAATGCTCAGACATGAAAAGTTGTCAGAAATAGGACTGATTAAAATCATTTAATTGCACTCGGCTCACTTTTGCCTCAGCTCTGTTTCCGTCGTACGTGATTCTGGACATTGTTGCATTTTGACTGGGTTTCCTACATCACCAGAGTGCACCGGTCACAAGGAGGAATCAATTAACGGTTAAAAACTCGTGGATGAATAGATGCTATATGAAGAGTGGAAGAAGTTTTCGGTCACAACCGTCTATGAGTCACACTCTTAAGAACAAAGATGCCATAGGCAGCTTTTCTTTTTCTTTTTCTTTTTCTTTTTTTTTTTGGTAGCAAAAGAACCACCTTTGCTTCCTTTAAGGACCTTTCAGTGCATTCTTTTTTAAACAAGTAAACCAAATGTGAACCTTGAAAGAACCTTTTCATGTACAGGCTTTACTCATTTGAAGGCTTGAGCCATTTAGAAACCTTTTTTGAATCTAGTACATCATCTGCTCTGAATGACAGACACTTATAAATGCATTTGGACTGACCTGGCTACTGTAAGATCAGGTGTGCTCCAGTGAAGAAAGGAATAACAATGGCATCTCATGAAAGCGCCCAGTCAGTTCTGATCCCTATGCTTTAAATAGAGACATGCGTGCTCCTGGCCTTGCTTTGAAGCCAGTCTCTGCGGTCTTTAGGCTGGCTCCAGAGTGGACTGCGGGGTGCCTTAACACAAAGCCAGGGGCTCAGCGGTGGTCCTAATGCTAAACAAACTGATCACAAAAGATCCTAAAAGGTTTGACTCCAAGACAAAAAAGGTAGACCATGGGGAAGAGAAAGGCAGAGAGATTAGTAGAGTTGAGAGGACGTCAGGAAGGGTTTATTGGCCTGGTCAGTGAAAAGTGAACCCATGAGCCGGGAGGACACTTGCATACAAGCACTATGCACTACTGTATTTACTGAATGTAATGAAAAGTTTTAGGCAGGTGTGGAAAAAATTATTGTTTATTTTTATCAATTTACAAAATGCAAAGTGAGCGAACAAAAGAAAAATCTAAATCAAATCAATATTTGGTGTTACTACCTTTTGCCTTCAAACCAGCATCAGTTCTTCTGGCCCCCACAGAGCCCTGATCTCAACATCATCCAGTGTGTCTGGATTACATGAAGAGACAGAAGGATGTGAGGAAGCCTACATCCACAGAAGATCTGTGGTTAGTTCTCCAAGATGTTTGGAACAACCTATCAGCCGAGTTCCTTCAAAAACTGTGTGCAAGTGTACCTAGAAGAATTGATGCTGTTTTGAAGGCAAAGGGTGGTCACACCAAATATTGATTTGATTTTGATTTCTCTTTTGTTCATTCACTGCATTTTGTAGATTGATGAAAATAAATGATTAACACTTCCTTTCTGAAAGCGTTCTTTGTTTACAGCATTTTTCCACACCTGCGTTAAACTGTATATAGTGTTTAATTACATGCAGAAAATGTTTGTCAGTTAAAATAGTTAAATTTTTCTCATTTGTCATTTTTAAAAGCTTCTCAGTTCACCTAGCAATACGTGACCATGTTTGAGTAGGTTAATTTAATTCTGCCATTTCTTAAATAATCTTAAAAATAATGAACAGAAACAGTGATTAGATTGTGAGATTTCATGATTATTTGAGTATATTGAATAATTGCTTTTATCTGTGCTTAGGGTTCCTAAAGGTTCTATTTAAACCCTGTTTCATCATGGTATGCCTGCTTCAAGTCAGTATATTACTTGTCATGGAAAAAAAAACCTTACTACATTAATGATCAGTTAGATGTTCTATGCTTTGCTTTTCCAAGTTAGAGCGGCACCTCAGATTTATTATTGGTAAATCACAATAAGAGCCTAATTCTCAGTTATTTATGGGTCTAGGCCTTAAAAACTTCTCTGGAATTGTATATGTGTGTCTGTGCGTGTGTGCAAAGTTGATTAACAACAAAAACAGGGTGTAGTGGCTGGAACACACACTGTGACTCACACAGGCACATGGACTGAACTTTGCTTGCATAGCCAAAGCAGGGAGGAGTCAAGAGTGAAAAACCACAAGCAGGTAGAGGCCTGGGAAGGAGTTTACTCACAGATCAAAGTCACGGGGAAAACGGGCTGTCAAATAACATCACACACTTTGTTACTGTCACTAACTGGCAGGTCACTCACACACAACACACACACACACACACACACACACACACACACACACACACACACAGGAAGGATTCAAAAAGCCAAATGTGAGGCACTTTTGTCTAAACCCATCTTGGGACCTTGTTTCAACACTACAGCGGTCGCCTAGTGGTTAGGGAGCTGCCCCGGATCGGAGGATTGTGGATTCAATTCCCTCACCAGTTGGTTGCACTGAGGTATCCTTGAGCAAGGTACCGTCCCTGTCACTGCTCCCCGGGTGCTTTCAATAGCTGCCCCCTGCTGCATGTGTGTGTATGGGTGAAACGCAGAAGTTGAATTTCGTCGTGTTGTGCTGTGCTACACAATGACAAGGGTAGTCACTTTCACTTTCTTTTTTACAGCAAGTAAATGTAGGGATTCAAATGGTGTCTGACGTGAAGTGAGTGAAAACACTGCAATCATGATGTAATATTCAGCATTGTTTTCTTCCTAAACTATATTTTTCCTGTTCAGTTATTAAGATTAAACATTTTTAAAAAAATGGCATTTGCTGTACTGATTTTGATATTGCTACAATATGCAAACTTGCCAAAGAAGTCAAACTTCAAAACTGGCCCTTTTGTACCCTTGTTAGCAGTATTAGTATAAGTTAGAAGAAAAAAAGTCAGACCTTCCAAAACTCTCATCAAAATCTAATTACCATAAGAATATTTAATATTATGCATACATTTGATTTTTCTGATTTTTGATTACATCACTTTGCACAAAGCACATCATTGTACTGAAGGAAAACTAATGATGTTTGCAACACTAGAGGTTCCAGAATTGTTTTTGTGCGTTTTGATGAATTTGTGTGTCATTTTGGTCAGAATAATGATAATAATAAAGTTAATCTATCATGATATATAGTAATATACCTAGATTTTTGATCCATAAAGCCACCCTTGCCATTTAAGTGATCATTGCTAAAACTTCTCCACTAATCTTTTTTGTGGCCTATTCATCCCTCTACTCAGTGAATACCCTGGACTGGGGAAGAGACTGAAGGTGCTGAATATATGACCATCTCCGGCCCGTATTGGGCATGCCATCCCAGGGCACTATTTAACATGCAGTACAGAGTTGAAGCCCCAGGCAAGACCCTTGTCACTTCTAATTATAGACTGGCAGAAGTGTGGGGGCAGCACGACAGGGCACGTTCAGGTCCCGAGGCGGGATTCCAGTTCACGCTGCAGAGAACAGCAGTCACCCGCGCAGCGGTGAAGCCAGACCCACCTGACGTTTCAATGCTGCTGTTTTGCTCGTGTCCTCTGGCCTTTATGAGCAATCACATACAATAGTGTCTCAATTTGTAACAGCTGGAGAATTACAGGAGTTTATAAATTCTTCAGTGCAATGAGATGATTTAGGCGTCTGTCAAACCTCAGAATATATTTTTTTATTTTATCAACTTAAAACCTTAAAATGAACTTCTAGTGTTAGACGTATGCTTCTCAGTGTTGCTTAGCGACACAGTCTAATGTGGTATGACTTTTGGAAAACTCAAACTCTACAGGTGGATTTTTTCCTCCAGAATGAAAATAAAGTAATTGTACCCTCAAAGGTAAAGCCTGGTCCAGAAGTATAATTTTAACTTCTAAATTTAAAGGGTGCACTACAGTCAGAAGAAAGGTGTATATTTGAATGATAATATGCATTAAAACTTAACATGCTAATGTAATATTTATAGTGTAAACTTAATATAATTGTTTTAATACATTTCAATTTTTAAACAGAAAGTTAAAAATGAAAAATCAGGATTTTGGATTCAATACAGATTCAAAAGAATATGGCACAATTATGTTCCCTAACAAAAAAATAAATAAATAATGAAGACATACCTTAGAGGACAGCACATCAGGGACAGTTCTTCCACCTTGAAAGATATAGTTGTCTTTTCTGAGAGTATCGCACAGCGGTTTAAATAGTAAATGCAATGTTATGCAACGTGTCGTGTTTTCCTCATTGCCTGTTGTCTTAACAGTGACCACAGGAAAAGAAATTTTTTTCTCTCTCTCTCTCTCAGATGTGTTGAATGTTCTTGACAGCTCATTTTACTTCTTTGCAAATTCCTTGTTGACGAAATGTGAAATGCTTCAGCCTGTGAGGAACCTCTGAACCTGTTTAATTTCCTCATATTTTACGGCCCATGTTTCATGTGACATCCTGACTTTTCTGGCCCCCCATTGTTAGAGATCCTTATAAGACTTTCCAGTCATGTCATCCTTCGATGGCAATGAAAACCAGCAAGCAGGCATCGTGTGGAGCTTTGAATGCCTTCAAAAGAGGACAGAGAAGAGTCTCATTGACTCAGTCTCCAGGAACAGAGTTGATGAAGATGAAGAACATTAGTTGTTCCTTCTCTGTAGCTTGTGTGTGGGCCAAGAGCATGAATCAAAATCATACACATTTACACAAACACATGGAAATAATAGTTTTCTACGTTTTAGGAACAAAAGGGCTTTCTTAGGCAATGCACTCCAAATAAGGGTCACATGTGCACACTTAGTTAAATAAAAAGAAATGTTATCAATCATATATGTGACCATGACTCGTCATGACTATAGCTATGCTAACAATGGACAGACATTTGTTTGATAAACTTTGTTGTGAGTTGAGTTCACAGTGATATTGTATTAAATGGAGCACTAATTACATGTGCGTGAATGAGAATGAGTGAGCTCATGTTCACAGTGTATTTGGGGTAAAGGATCTGAGAGGTTCAGAGTAGAGCTGAGTACTGGTCCATTGAGTAATGCACACATTCACTCTGAACTTCATGCACTGCTGTTCTCAGAAGTGGCCAATCAAACACATTTGCTTTTGTTTTGATTTTTTGATTTTTTTTTTTATGGGTGTGGGGGGGGGGGGGGGGGGGGGCACAGGACTTTTATGCAACATGTCTTTAAGACCTGGGTCACACATTAAAAGAACAAAGCATGAGCACTTAGGGAGAGAGAGAGAGAGAGAGAGAGAGAGAGAGAGCTCCCTCTAGTGTTGAATTCAGAATGATTGAATTTATCTTGGCAGCCTGTAAATGATCACTCTAAAAAAGTATAATATCCCAATACCCTAAATACCTAAGTATCCTAACATCTTAATTTATTGGCTAAAAAGTCAGCTTTTCATACTTTACCATATTATATCAAGCCGTTTGGTCATATTTGACTACGGCCCTGTAAAGACAGTGTTATAACGTTAAGGTTGCTATCAGGGCCTTGATATTTTGACTTCACTGGAGTACATCAACAGACCAAAAATCTGAGTTAACATTCTGTGAACATTTCTTTGGAGTTTAGTTAACAAAAAGACTTAAAGCAGCCCAGAAACAAACTTTTTAAAGTAAAAAAAATATGTTTAACAAGTGATTTACGAAAGAAAACTCAAATATGTTTGCCATTAAATTTGTGAACTACACATGTAATTAGACAATTCAAACACTTCCTTTTGGATGTTCATCCAGTTCATCATAATATATTATATTTTATATATAACCATGAATTATCAATTATAAAGTGCCAACGTTTTAACAATGAGTTAATACCGTACGTTCATTTGCATTACAGCATGCAACTTTTGACATTTTTATACTCAGTCCCTGTTTAATGAAAAACAACAACCTGTGTTACGGGTAAGAAATGAAAAACAAAAAGAAAGTGTGGTCAAACCGGTTATAATCCTGTATTGACCCCTGACCCCTAGTTATTGGCATGTAGATTCCTGTTGCATTGTGCAATGCGTATCTCCTGGACTTTGAAAATACATAATATGCTTTTTTTTTTTTTTTTGTTACCTTAATTGTATCTGATCATGAACATTAAAATATGGACTGCACATGACCTTTTATTCCAAAACGGTGAAATGGGAGGGTTTTATGAAGTTTCATGAATGAGTTTGTTCTTGAGATTGTTGCAGCCATTTGCGAGTGATTATGTAGTGTTGATGAGAATTATGCACATGTGCATAGAATTTAATCATTTGTAAATATTTGTATCCAAATGTTTCCATCTGTACTCCGTCATGCACCCCACCGTGCGAAACAAAACCAGGTCAAAGAAGCATACTCAGCATGATAATGGACGTTTGTTTGCATGATTGAGAGGGGTCAGTAGGGCTAGCAGTCCAGCACCTGAGAGAGAGAGAGAGAGAGAGAGAGAGAGAGAGAGAGAGAGAGAGAGAGAGAGTTTGGGCTGGGTGAGTGAATTCTACTCCGGACTTTAATTACTGGCTCCATAGTCTGGCCTATTGTCATTCATAGACGACTGGGCAGAGCTGAGAGAGCACAGACAGCATGCCACACTAAGTGTTGGGTGTGGTGGGTCACTCAGATCAACATCTCCCTATAATTACCCACAACCCCCTCCTTCTCATAGACCTGCGTGGGGTACACAGGCCCTGACACAAAAGAAAGTAATGCAACAAACACCCTGCAACATAATGGCGACTCTTCCCTTTCTCCTTCACAATGGGCCACAAACATAGTCTTTTCTGATTACCTTCTGTCTATGTATGTATGCATGCAACTGGAGTTCTATTTTAAAAAATCCAGCTAAAAGGGTCGGCCTTAAGAATTAAGTGAAAGTTTTGCCGCTGAAACACGTCAAGCCTATTCGGCCCAGATTTGTTGAGGTACACCTATAATCATCTGCTAAACCCTGCATTCTTCGCTGGATATGCATGTATGTTCACGATCATTAATCCCCACCTTGTGTCATAGGCTGATTAGTGGATGAAATTTACAGTACATCCCGTGTGGTTTTCCTGAAACTTTATATCAAGCATGAAACCACTTTCTACCCTCCTCCTCAGGGCACTATTTACCAGGTGAGCGAGTAGTCTGTAATTAACTAACTGAAGGTAGCACTGTTGCTATAAAAAAAGAATATATAGACTTTGTCAAAGACACTTCTGGTTTACTTTTGCCTCCAGGTTCAGTGTAGTGACGAAGAGTTTATGTGCGTTTCCTGCACAGGATTTAACTTATATCCTTCCTGTTTGGCTGCATATATCTGTGCACATTTAAAAATGCCTGTGCTCTTCAAAAACAAAGGTTCCTATCCTTCTTGGCTGCATGTATGATAACATGGTCCTTCAAGGTGGCAAGTGACAAAAGTGAATCACATATTGAAAGCTTCAGTATGAACCGAAAATAGTTCTTCAATGATTTTCTCCAAAAAACACCTTCATTTTGAACAGTAAAGGCCTGTTTTATTATTTCATAGTCTATTTTAATCTGTTCTCTCTGCAAGATTCAGCATATGCAGTGTACCCAATCCAAAACCAAGCACCTTAAAAAAAATCCTCAAAACTGAAGATGAGACATTTGCTTTAGATTTAGGCCTGGCATTGCATGAAACTCTCATCTGGTAGGGATTGCTTTGAAATGCTCAGTTCATAATTCTGCATTCTGCATGTACCAAAAAACAGCACAGCTTAACAATAGCCCTCTGTAAGAAATCTGGATGCAGAGGCTGTTTTTTTGGGAGAACGGGGTCTGCGCTGTGGCAGCTGGGTCCAGAATTGGTGGCACTGGGTGGGGGGCTTTGCGTTTTTATCCCATTATGTTTTAATCATCTTTGTTTCATCTTTGTTTCCTGCGGATCAGAGACAGAGAAGAGCCTTTTCTTTTCGTGTTCTTCTTTCACGGACCACCCCTCAGCCCTCCACCCCCTCATTTAATCAGCTCTGTCAACCCAAAGCAACACAGTCAGATATTATCCCTTTTTAGTGCTTGTTTACCATAAACAACAGGATAGGCATCTGAAGGGAAAATGTCCTGAGGGTGTGAAGTGTGAATGCAGGCACTTGGATTACCTCTGAATTAGTGAATACCTGGGACAATGCATTATGCAAAGGACAGCCCAGACAGAGGAGCAGGTCGGAGTCGTTTGTTGTTAGTGCAGAAGGAATGCAAGACCATTTAGCAAGCCACTGTATAAGATGCACCAGCAAGACCAAATCACGACAAACTGGAGGCTGCTGTGGCACATTATGGACGTTTAGGCCTTGGCGTGACAATGTCGACTTTGTACACTTAAGCGCTGACTGACAGTCGGATTTTAGTTTGGCTTTTCGCTAAAAGAGGCAGCTCTGTCAAAAGCTGGAGATCTTTGAGAGGGAGCTCAGGTCAGATTGCCTTGTCTCTCAAAGGATGACAGGCCTGCCTCAGGCCATAAGCTCAGCAGGGCACAACTTCTGTTTACTTCCACAGAAAACATCTCTAAATAAAAGAGTTTTGCTCAGCTTTATCAGTTACAATGGCCAATTAGAACAAAGATGCAATTTCAATCAAGGCAGTTGTTTAGAGAGAGTTTATTTTCTAAACATCAGATGTTTCATTTAGAATGATATTGGGTAATGTAGATTTATTTTGAACATAATATTTTCCAGCTTTTCTAAAAAAAAAATAAAAAAAAAAAATAGTAAAAATAAGTGTTTTTTTTCTAGTTTAAAATTCCAATTTCCCATGAACATTTCTCTCTCTCCCTCTTATTCACACACACACATGCTATATATATATATAAGCAGGTGTGAAAAAATGCTGTAAACAAAGAACGCTTTCAGAAATATAAATAATGATTGTTTATTTTTATCAATTTACAAAATGCAAAGTGAGCAACAAAAGAAAAATCTAAATCAAATCAATATTTGGTGTTACTACCTTTTGCCTTCAAACCAGCATCAGTTCTTCTAGGTACACTTGCACAAAGTCAGGGATTCTGTAGGATTATAGTCGGTGTCTGATCAACCAATTTTACCAAACAGGTGCTGATGATCATCAATGTCACACGGAGGAGAAACACAGTCGTGTTTGGAACAACCTACCAGCCGAACTTCTTCAAAAACTGTGTGCAAGTGTACCTAGAAGAACTGATGCTGTTTTGAAGGCAAAGGGTGGTCACACCAAATATTGATTTGATTTTGATTTCTCTTTTGTTCATTCACTGCATTTTGTTGACTGATGAAAATAATCTACTGTATATATATATAAGTTTTTAGAGAAATATAAATCAAACCAAATATTTGGTGTGACCACCCTTTGCACACACAATATTTCACCTCATAACTATATTCTAAAAATATATGAACATGTATTTGCTATATATAACTGTGGTCTGTGGCCACAATCAATCTGTTAATTGTTTGATTTCCATTCTATTCTATTCTATTCTATTCTATTCTATTCTATTCTATTCTATTGTTTTGAGTGGAACTGATCATTCACAATAAATGTCACTTTTAGTGAAGATGGTCCAGAAACAGCGTATTCTCAAGCTTCTCAACAGGCAGAATATAAATAAATTCACTTTCAAAACCCCACACATTTTGGTTCAGTCTGGTTCACACATGTGCACGGGTAGTCCAGTAAAAAGCTAACTGATGATGGCTTGAGGTTTGGTTCCAGGCTTTGGGAAAGTTCGAGAGACACGATACACAATAATTTAACCAGGACCAAACTTCGCTTCTGTGTCTATATCTGCAAAGTGCAACCACTAAGTAAAACATGCGAGTGCACCACCTAAAGATGCCCCGAGTGGTAGCGTCGCCTGCTTAAGAAGGACAGAGAAGTAACAATTAAAATGTAAACTATACATGAGCGAATAGACATTTTCCCACACAGAATGAAAAGTGATCCTTCATGGAAGGAAAGATGATTGATCTTGCTCTTCGGAATGAAAGATCATTGCATTTTTTAATCAGCTGTTTTAAACATGAAACTTCAATAGCTTGCTTGCAGCTGACACTTACAATAGAGGAGTCTAATGGAGAAAGGACAGGCCTTAAATAATTGGGGAAAAAAAAATCACAGATTAAAGGTGGGCTGACTTTGTTTTTTTAACAGCGATGATAAAATGGGACAGGTAACCACATCACGGAGTAATTATGGTTTGGCAGGTGTGTTTCAGGATGACGAGCAGAGGCCGAAAAGCCGACAGGATGCAAATGATCTTTTAGCCTCAGGCTTTTCCAGCCGTGACGCATTCACAGCAATTATGACTCTGTCATCCTCTACAGGAGGGGTCAGGTTCTCTGTGCATCAACTAAATATGACATGAGCGATCCAGCGCAAGCGGCCTGACGTGTCTAAACTAGACAGCCAGCGAGGAGGTAGGGAGGAGGTGTTGGCTGAACTTTAGTAGGCATGAGAAATGATGAAAATAAATACGACTTAAGCCAGTAATATCAAAATAAATGCATCAGTCAATAAACCAGAAGACATGTTTTGGTTGATTTAATAGTATTGTGATGGGAATGAGTTCACAACTATTGAATCAATTATGAGACAGTTTTTGCCTTTTTAAAATGAATACTAACTTATTTTGTCTTGAACTTGAAACCTTTACAAATGCACTAAACCTGCAATAGGTCATCATGAGTTTGACTCGATAAAATATGTTTAACTGTCTGTAGAGTCTTTACTTTCCCATATATGAGAATGTAAAGATTACCCTTTTTCCTTTTTTTCGTACTAAAGGCTGCCAATCTATCACCCATTCCTCTACTAGGCTTGACAAGGCTCCAACACCGCCCACCCCCACCCAGGCCCATCCATCCCACAATGCCCTGAGGCTGCTATGCCACACCAGCATTCCCCCAGTGTCAGCAAAGGACAAACAGCACAGGTGGGAATTATAATTAAAAATTTTATGTTGACTCTCTTGCCTGTAAATCAGCTTAACTGACAAAAAGTCAGTCTGTAAAGCGAGAGAGTGCAAATCTCAGTGGGTTATGTGATAAATAGATATGTTATAAAAAAGAACAAACCTTCTCCTAAAACACTCCTTCAAAAAAAAAGAAATAAAAAGTTACAAATTATATATATATATATATATATATATATATATATATATACACACATACATAAAATACAGAATAAAAATAAAATAGAAAGTGTGTATGTATGTGTTTGTGTGTGTGTATGACTAATAACACACACTATTTAATGGATAAATTAATGATTTACTGGTTTTTGCAATACACGTACCTACATTAAATATTTTGAATAAACTTCAGTGATAAATAGTGTAATAAGGTCACTCAGATGTTATCAGTGAAATATATTTTGCTAAGAAAATTTGAGCTGGAATACCTCCGCGTTGACGTGATTAGCGAGCTCCTGTTTGCTTCAAAGCCCATATTCGGGTTCAGAGTGTTGACGCTGACAAATTTACCATTGAGAACCCTGAGGCGAAGTGCAAAATGCCACTTCACAGAGAATTGCTGGCATGCCTCTGATTTTTCTTAATGCCAAATTTCTTCTCTTTTATCAGGAGGGAGGTGTGCACGGTTTCTTTGATTTTTTTCCCACTTTTATTTCTGACTTCTTTTCCCTTCTTGATGCTCCTTTTTACTAGTTTTTACAAGTGAATGCATGTGAGTACATTTTAAGAGGTTAATGCCATTATTTATTAGAACGAACGCTTGTCTTATTGACTTTGAAAAGCCTGGTAGTAAGTCTGTAAAAGGTATAATAAAAAGGCGTAGTAAAACCCCTTTCTCCATATGTACATAAATATTGGATACATATTTGGTTTAGTTTAGTTTGATGTTTCTGATTTATATTCCAAAATTGATTAAATTAATTTTTCCCTCAAAATTCTACACATACAATACCCCATATTGACAAAGTGAAAACATTTGCATGAAACTTTTACAAATTTATTAAGAATCCACAGCCTTTGCTCATTACTTTGTTGAAGCATCTTTGTCAGAAATTACAGCCTCAAGGATTTTAGAGTATGAAGCTACAGGCTTAACATACCTATTCTTGGGCAGTTTCTCCCATTCTTTATTAAACCTTTCAAGCTCCATCAGGTTGGATGGGGAGTGTTATTGCACCATCATTTTCAGATCTCACCTGAGGTGTTCCATCGGGTTCAAGTCTGGGCTCTGACTGGGCCACTCAAGGACATTCACAGAGTTGTCCCAAAGCCACTCCTTTGTTATGTTGGCTGGGTGCTTAGGGTCGTCGTCCTGTTGGAAGATAAACCTTTTCCCCGTCAGAGGTCCTTGATGTGTTCTGGTGCAGGTTATCATCAAGGATCTCATCAAGGATCTCTCTGTACATTGCTGCATTCATCTTTCCCTCCACCCTGACTAGTCCCCCAGTTCCTGCTGATGAAAAACATTTCCACATTATGATGATGCCACCACCATGCTTTACTGGTTTCCTCCAGACACTTGGCATTCATGCAAAAGAAATCTTTTTTGCATCATATCAGAAAATTCTGTTTCTCATGGTTTGAGAGTCATTTAGGCTCTAAGTGGGCTGCCATGTGCCTTTTTACTGAGGAGTGGTTTCTATCTGTCCACTCTGCCATACAGGCCTGATTGGTGGAGTGCTGCAGAAATGGTTGTCCCTCTGGAATGTTCTCCTCTCTCCACAGAGCGATGCTGGAGCTCTGTCAGTGTGACCATAGGGTTCTTTGTCACCTCCCTAAGTCCCCTCTACCCAGATCGCTCAGATTGGCTGGGTGACCAGCTCTAGGAAGAGTCCCGGTGGTTCCAAACTTATTCCATTTATGGATGATGGAGGCCACTGTGCTCTTAGGCACCTTCAGTACTGCAGCAATTTTTCTGTAGCCTTCCCCAGACTTGTTTCTCAATACAGTCCTGTCTCTGAGGTCTACAGACAAGTCATTGGACTTCATGGCTTGTGCTCTGACTTACACTGTCAACTATGGGACCTTCTATAGAAAGGTGTGTGTCTTTCTAGATCATGTCCTATCAACTGAATTTATCACAGGTGGACTGCAGTCAAGTTGCAGAAACATCTGAAAGAAGAATAGTGGAAACAGGAAGCACCTGAGCTCACTTTCGAGTGTCATGGCAAAGGCTGTAAATGCTTTTGTACATGTTTTATTTTTGTATTGTTATTTTTTTGTTGTTGTTAGAATTTTGAGGTAAAATGAATTAAATCTATATTGGAATAAAGCTGTAACACAGCAAAACGAGGAAAAAGTGCAGAGCTTTGAATACTTTCCGGATGCACTGTATATGCATGTGCTTGTGTGTGTGTGAAAGTGAAAGTGACAACCCTCGTCATTGCTAGGTCACAGCACAGCACTCAGTGAATCACAACGAAATTGGACCTCTGCATTTAACCCATGCACTCATCATGAAAGACCAGTCATCATGAAATCGGAAGATTGTGGGTTCGATTCCCTCAAAAGTAGGTTGCCCTGAGGTACCCCTGAGCAAGGTACCGTCCCTGTCACTGCTCCCCGGGCGCTTTCAATAGCTGCCCACTGCTGCACGGTGTTTGTGTGCATGGGTTAAAAGCAGAATCCAATTTCGTTGTGGTTCACACTTGCTGTGATGGGACCTCACAATGACAAGGGTTGTCACTTTCACTCAAACACCGTGCAGCTATTGAAAGCTGCCCAGGGAGCAGCGACGGGGACGGTACCTTGCTCAAGGATACCTCAGGGCAAGGGAATCGAACCCACAATCTTCCGATGCTGGGGCAACTCCCTAACCACTAGGCCACCATCTGTGAAATACGACCAACAGCACTGTTCAGGTCCATGTTTGAAAAAGTGTTAAAGTTCACTTGTAGCAAAACATCAGCCAAAGATTCATCCTTCTCTTTCCATATCTTATAGGCCTAACTGGTCTTTCATGATGACTCCCAGCTTCTGCATCAACTCAGTTCTTTGCCGATTAGTTGCTTGCTTCAATGGAGCTGATCAGTGGAGCAATGGAGCTGACTGTTTCTAGAAGGATTGTTTGTGGTATTGCAGGCACTTTTTTTTTACCTAGTCTAAGCAGCCCAGATTGCAGTGTAACTGACAGCTACTTTTAACTTGCTTATTCTTTAAATAAGAGCAATTTTATCTCAGGGAGGTTTCAGCTTCTCATTTAGATCTATTTATGATTTGACCATGCAGGAGAATTCCATTTTTTTTACAGTGATTTATAACACCGTCCCATTGTTCTTGGAATACGTTGACTATTATGGGTTTTCTGGGCCATCAAGAACCCTAATCCTTTCTGTGACTGTTGTCTTTTACCACAACACAACACTAAGTCCAGAGGTTATAGGCTCCATCTTTATTACAATATTTAATCAAGATTTTGCAGAGACCAACAAGGTCAATGCCAACTAATTACTACCTCAACAACCCTGGGGCTTATTGAGCCCCTGCCTAATGCTATATCTCCATGTTTTAGAGTACGTCTGCTTCTACAACAGTGGTTACAGAGCAATATTTAGAGGGACCCTCAGGCAGAACTTTATACTTTCACCTCAGTGGCCTTTGCAGGTCTCTTAACTTCTGAGAAAAAAAAAAAAAAAAAAACTAACAAAAAGCAGGTAGCCTCTGGTTCTGCACTGAAACACCAATCAGCTGCACTAAAGGTGTGAAACAATTAGATTTATACCAAATTACCTTATCCATAAAGAGCATGCACAGCCTCACTGAATAATTAATCAGTTCTGCACACTTTACATATTTCTTCCATCAAACCTGTGGCTTCTTGCCCTCTGCAGGATGATCATTCTCTGTACTCATTGTGAATGAACATTATTGTTGATGAATCTCAAAAGGATGGATATTTTCAAAACCCGGTACATTAGGAGGGATCTTGGGGTGTGAGTTTGTCTTTGTGTCTGCCTTGCCTGCGATGGACTGGCAACCTGCCCAGGGTGTTTATCCACCACTCGCCCTATGTGAGGTGGGATGGGCTCCAGTACCTTGTGTGACCCTATTCAGGATAAGCAGTTAAGACACTGAGTGAGAGTGAGTGATTGAATTTAGGAACAACTGCATTAAATATCATAAAAATAAAAAAAAATCTGTATAACCAAATACACAGTTTTAACAAGTCAGGGAAGTTTTTTGTACTATTTGGAACTTTACTCTAGAATACACTCCCTTGTCGAAGTTCTATTAGGCTTCAGAAATCTAAATTTGGGGGCTTACTCAGTAACAAAAGTCAGATTTAATTTTACACACTAAGAGAAATGAAAACCGATCACGAGGAACACACTGCTGATAATTTTTTTTTTTTTTAATTGTGACAACCCTTGTCATTGCGAGGTCACAGCACAGCAGACAGTGAACCACAACGAAACTGGACCTCTGCATTTAACCCATGCAGACTCAAACCTATGCAGCAGTGGGCAGCTATTGAAAGCGCCCGGGGAGCAGTTACAGGGACAGTACCTTGCTCAAGGGTACCTCAGGGCAACCTATTGGGAAGGGGTTCGAACCCCCAATCCTCCAATTATGCGGCTAATGCCCTCACCACTAGGCCACCGCTGCCCCAGGCAAAATGTCATCTAGACTAAAGCCATTTACCTTTCCACACCCCTGGGCGACCCTGGGGGGAAAAAAAAAAGAAAACTAGGATCATTTGGGCACAGTAATGAAGTCCAGTTTCAAGGTCTAGGATATGTGGGCTGCCACACAGAACTCTCCTCAATTCACATGATTTTAGTGTCACCAATCTACATGACATACATATTTTTTTGGGCAGCGGTGGCCTAGATTTTTGGGACTATGTGCCAGGACTGGAAGCTCTGAGCTTGAATCCGACTAGTTGGTTGCCCTGAGGTTCCCTAGAGCAAGGTACTGTCCCCATCACTGCTCCCTGGGGGCTTTAAATTGCTGCCCCCTGCTGCACGTGTGTGTAAGTGAAAAGCAGAAGTTGCATTTTGTTGTGTCTCACTGTGCACTGGGCTGTGTTTCACTATGACAATTTGTCACTTTCACTTCATATTTTTGGACTGCAGATGTAGGGATTGTCTGGAAATCAAACCCAGGACCTTCTTGCTGTGGTTCAAAAAACATGTGCAAATATTTTTGTTTTCTTCCTATGGAATAAAACCGAAGACTGGCATGAATAACACAACTTTAAAGAAGCAAATGCAAAATGTTTTCCTTAAAGAGCAACACCATTTATCTAAGCAAAGAATCTATGCAAAGAATCTAATGCTAAATGAGAATTTTTATTTAAAAAAAAAAAAAAAACCCAAAGAACCAACGAAGAAGTGTGATGTGTCCATTACTTGTGAGGACTCTTTACTTTGCTGTATTTGGATCAAGACGACTGCTTTAACCATAAATCTTAGTCTGCCATGTTCAGCCCCGTGGTTAGGAGATCTGAGGTTCACAGTCACATGCTCACCAACATATCCTCTGTGTTGCATTCATTTCACTGCAAGGCAAACTCTCTCAGTCTTTGTTTGTCTCTATGACTTAAACCTCCCACCATTTTGGTGGAACAGATTTAATAAGGCAAAACCCTTAAGCCCTCAACCTACCCATGCCACATTAGAGACAACACAACTGGATGATGTAAACAGAATCTAAATCACTTTAAGTAAGGTCAGATCCTTAGGTCTAAAGGTTGACTCAGGCTTCAAAGATACTCCTAGCAGTTGTGCGGTGGGTGAGCTCACCCCATTAGTAAATTTAACACATTACATTGCATAACATTAATAGTGAATAATGAAAAAAATAGAGTAGAAAATAGAAAATATAACAAAGGCTAGGCTAGGGAAGAGGAATCAGGCCTGATCAATCTGATCAAATCTCACAGAAGAGCCACTGTAGCAAGAGTTGCTGAAAATGTGAAGGCTGACTATGATATAAATGCTGGCCTCTGTCTGCACCTACAGTCAGCATGTTAACGTCAGCTATGGATGGTGGAGCGATAAAAAAGGAGGCCTGGTGTTGTTTTCTTTTAAATCATGTGGACAGGCTGGTTGTGTGCGTATTGCTTATCAGTGGATAAGATGATATCAGGATGCTCAATGTGCAGAAGGCAAGATGGTAGAGGGAGTGTTATGCACTTGGCAATACTCTGCTGGGAAATGCATATGGGCATTTATGCAGACATTACGTTGACACAGATATTGATGCAGACCAAGTACACTCCTTCATGTCACCATTGTTCTCTACTGGTAGTTTGCTTGCAATAGGATATTGTGCCACATTGTAAAAATTCTTTGGAAACTCAGCAGATTTCAGTTCCATTGGCATGTGCTGGACAAACTAGTCCAAAACTAGGTGACCCCAGATCTTGCTAAGATATTAACATAAGAAAGCACAGCTGCCCTTCAGAGATCTTTTATTGTCCCTGGCTCAGAACTTTGGCAGCACAAGGGCAACCTACACAACATGAGGCAGTTGTTATGGCTGATCAATCCGATTTTTTAGATGCATGCTGACAATTGCAGCTATTTCATGTTGATTTGTCCTCCATTTCACTATTTGCATTTATGTCACTGCATATCCTTTACTTGGCTATCAAATCCAGGATTGTTCTCAATTAAATACTCATTCAACAGAAGTTCAGTGTTGGTGGAGAAAGCATGTGACTTATCATGTAAATCTCCAGCCTGGCCCTCAGTGAGTCTGATTTAATTACACGCGTGAGAGTCTTGACAGAGCCATGTGAGGAGATGCTTTTAGTTGTGACAGGTAATTGGGGCGTGATTATCTGAGCTGTCGGCCTGTGTTGAGGCACTGCGGAATGGTGCTCATTAACAAGGAAAGTTAATAAGGCTTTTTAAGTACAGTTCTGGGACCTGCCCAGACAGGTTCTGTTACGACATACTGTTTTTTAGCCTCCATTGCTAATGTGTGTGTGTGTGTGAGTGTGTGTGAGTGTATGAACTTTGCTAGGATTTTCTTGGATTTTGGTTGTTTGTCTAGAGAAAAAAATCAAGAAATCCAATCATTTTCATATGTTAGCATTTCTTATGAAGTTTAATCTGCTTCTTTCCAATCAAACCATTTGTATACAAAGAATGAGTTTGAATAACTCACATTCCCCATCCAGTAACATGTTAAGGCTCCAGGCAGCATTGCAGCACCATAACTGATAGCTGAACTAACATTGATCTGCTTTAGACTGCACTGCGAGCACAATTACTCATCCACTGAAAAAATCAAGCCTGTTATTGGCTGTCTGACAATTATACAATCACTGTGAGGTGAGAATTAGTCTTTAAGTAACAATCCAACTTATTCCAAGTGCAAAAAACCCTCTTGGTTATGTGAATTGTGTGCACTGTTAGTCAAAGCACACATCATGTGTAAATTACACCAAATGTCTCAAATTTTGTTTCTGGTAAAGGCAGCAATGACACGGTTGAGGGCTGGAAAAAGAAAGGAAATGTTAGCCTAGGCATTACTACTGTATGCCTTAAAGGCCTGCTGTCATGAATCACTAACATTATCTTCCAGGCATATTGTCCTGTTACTCCCCACAATAAGCGAGTGACAAAGACTGACTGCCTTTGAAAGTCAGTGCCTTTGAATGTTGTGTAAATGTGTAAAATTCTGAAAAAAACCTTTTGTATGCGTACAATAATTTGATCATATTTGGTCAGACTTTCAATGAAATGGAATTTACAAGAGATCCAGATATGTTATCACTATGTTAGCACAAATCATATTTTTAAACTTGAGTATTGTATTTACAGAAAAAGTAATCCAACATGAAAATCACCCTGTGCTCAAAAAATTACTCTTAAAAGTAACAACTTGTTGCATGAGCTTAAGCGTCAATAGCTTCAACATTTCCTAGAATCTGATATCAGCCTTTGACGCGGTGAAGAAATGCTTTAATAACCATTTACTTGTTAATGGTTTTTGAGCATGCTGGCATGGTGTTCCAACAGTTTATTATTTTATAAAGTACTGTGCAAAAGTTTTAGGCAGGTGTGAAAAAATGCTGTAAACAAAGAATGCTTTCAAAAATGGAAGTGTTGATCATTTTTTTTCATCAATCAACAAAATGCAGTGAATGAACAAAAGAGAAATCTAAATTGAATCCATATTTGGTGTGACCACCCTTTGCCTTAAAAACAGCATCAGTTCTTCTAGGTACTCTTGCACACAGTTTTTGAAGGAGCTCGGCTGGTCGGTTGTTCCAAACATGGCTGTGTTTCAACCTCCGTGTGACATTGATGATCATCAGCACCTGTTTGGTAAAACTGGTTGATCAGACACCGACTATAATCCTACAGAATCCCTGACTTTGTGCAAGTGTACCTAGAAGAACTGATGCTGGTTTGAAGGCAAAAGGTAGTAACGGTAGATTACTACCAAAGGTAGATTTGATTTAGATTTTTCTTTTGTTCGCTCACTTTGCATTTTGTAAATTGATAAAAATAAACAATCATTATTTATATTTCTGAAAGCATTCTTTGTTTACAGCATTTTTTCATACCTGCCTAAAACTTTTGCACAGTACTGTATGTCCTTAGAACATTATCCCAAAAACAGATTATCCAGGTATACCTCTCACTACAGCTTGCCTGATTCCTGAGAACTTTAGAAATGGCTTTACAATAGCTTTTCAGTACTTTTTAACATTTTTTTATCCATTCATCAAGTTTTGGCATTCTGTTGATTATAGTGTAGTGTGCTTTTAAACCACATTTTAAACCAAAGTTCAGTTTATATGGCTTTATGCAATTGTTAAATCTCATTACCAATTAAATATGGTATGTAGAGCATTATATACAGTCTGCTCAAAAGAAGCAAAGAAGATTAATGCCCCAGCTTTCTCTATCCCAGCATATGCAGTCTCTTTGTGGGCCCTTTTTGATGATCTAAGATCTAATGTATAATTATTATGTCATTATGTTATTATGTTTGGGCATATCCAGACCCTGTGTATTACAAAACATTCAACATGGCGAAAAATGGGAATATAACTAAGGCTCCAACAAAGTTACACTTTACAGTTTAAAGCCAGTGCTTTATTAATTAGTTTCCACTTAAGAACATAGAATGTAACTGACCATTAAGCTGTCCAGAGAGTTGGAAACCAGACTTTGTGTGCATCGACAGTTTATGACGTTTAAAACTTAAGCTGTTTCATGAAATAGGGTATAAAGTCAGATGTCTATTCAGAAATTGCTGCATGCCAGGAAGAGAAAGCTACATAAAGATGCCTATGGCATGTTAAAATTGAAAAAGATAACTTTAATTGACTTATTGCATTAAATCAGACCTGGAGGGAAAAACCGAGCCACATTTTGTCTAGAACTCTTAAATGAACAAATGAGAAGCATTTGGCACCTATCGGCACTTGATACCGGGAAGCCTCTTCTTATTCAATAATTTGTTCCACCTAAAAATAGCAAAGACTGCATTCCAGCAAACATGCTCAGTGCTTTGTAGCTGTTTTATGGGCTGTATTAATGAAATACAATATGTGTTGCAACTACATCAAGTTCTATTATCTAAAGCAATTTTCTGATTCAGAAAGGTTAATTAACTTTAGGGCAATTTTTTTGCTGCGGTGCAATAAATCGCATAAGGCTCGACAGCCTGGTGGAAATGTAGTAGTTGGTGAATGCATGGTGAGTCATTAATGATATTGCTAGAAAAAATATTTTATGAAAATATCATGTCCAAAAAAAATTCAAGAAGCATATTTGATGCACATGCCATATGTTGAAACATTTATGCATACAGACATTACAATTCTGGCTGTACAAAATATTATTACTGAGGTTGAGGGGTCTCCCAGAACAGTGTTTAATATGCTCAGTGATGACTCTGATGACTCACATTTATGATTGGCAATTTAATTCATTTGTTATTGACTTTCTGTGTTAGGTCGACATGTTTATGATATAATCAGTGAACTTACTGGTTCAGCCATCCGTTCCAAATCAAAGACACAATTTTTGACAGGATTGAAGGCCAAAGAAAACTTTTCCTTCTTCTATTTGGTCAATACTGAAATAAACATGGCCGGGTATCTGTTCTTTTAATTAACTGCATGTTTGGACAGTAAACAAGGTTTAACTACAGCTATTTCTAAAGGAAGGGTTTGGGGACTTTGCATGGATCTTGTGACATAAAGGGTAAAAATAGTAAGGTGATTGTTTAAGAATGTTTTAGAGGAGCAATGAATAAGAGTTCCAAAAATAGAGGTGAGTCACTGATGTTTTTCAAAAGAAGATCGATCTAATCAAACCTGAATAGTCTTCTACACATTACGGGCCAGTCTTTCCAGCTAGGTATACTTTGGAGTTGGAATTGTGAAACATTGGTTAGGTCTTACTGTAAGTGTAGCAAATAAAGCACATTTATGTATTCCAACATATACATTCTTATCTATCATTTGCATGTTTCTGATAACGTGGAATCCATGTTGAAGAAATGATTTTTAAAATGAAAAAGCAAAGAAAAAATGTGATTCATGATGGGGGATCCTATTGTCTCAAGGCCGGGTTCTTCCATTTTTAAAATCTAAAAATAAAGAGAGAAACATCATGTGAATCATTGAGAATTAATCTGGATTTAAGATGACCTTTATCATGATCAATAAGGGTCAGATTTGGCTGGCTCTCTAGAATTTAATACAGATGCACTAAAAATAAAGATTTTTTAAAAAAGGTGTGAATCTTAATATCCCTACATGTGATGATGTTTATTATAGAGGAATAACGATTCTAGATAAATTATTATACCCTTAACTTTGGATACTTGTAGGACTACATTCTTGATATTGAAGTAAAAGATGCCTGTAATTCATATTTGCATAGCGTAATAAAGAATGTGACTAATAACAGACATGAACAACGTAAGGCCTAAAGCAATGCCTTTTAGAAGAGCTACTCTTTAACACTAATGAATGAGGCAAGCCCTCTAAAACCTCTGACTTTTCTTCACAATGTCCGAATAGTTATATAAAATATAGTACAGGATTAATATAATATAGGATTAAAAATTTTACACAGGATAAGAGCACTTTAAATTACAGTTTAACATGCTTCACAATCAGCAATGTTTTATTTAAACAGTCACAAAATCTCAGGATTGTTCAGGAGATTTGGTCAGGACTCTCGCAAGGCACGCTATAAAACAGTAATATTTTTCTTGGCTTACTCAGATATTAGATTCTGCTTTGATATCAATGTTGCAAAGGTGAAAACTGTGATGATTAATGATCCAACAGTCCTCATAACAGCTATGACTATATATATATATATATATATTATATAATGTTGCAACGTGGGCTTTTAAAAGTGATGTACACAATATAAACTCTGTTGCATTTACCTAAACTAAAGGCTTGATTCTTTTCTGTGATTTGAGTTGATTATGAGCTTTGGCTTGACTGAACTTGTTTAATTCTGAGCCCTGACATGACATGATTGAAACCTGCAAATCATCGCTGCTGAAACCTAGTTCAAATGTTCAAAAAAGCTACTTACAGGAGAACGAAAAAAAAAAACTTCTTTATTCTCTGTAACCAGATGTTTGAGTCAGTTTGAACCTAGCCAAGTCATTGTTTTTATTGATCTGGTTCTCAAGATATTACGTCTAAGGTAACTGCTAATTAAACTGTGGTAACTGCTAAAAAAAGTGAAAAAGGGGGGGAACGTTGAGGTACATTTTCCCCAGTAATATCAATATATGTTTAGTATAGTATGAATTAAATATTGTTAATGTGTGAAGACATCCCTCTAGGCTGGAGCCCCAGGTGCTACTCGAAGCTTACCCCCTTCACTCTCCCCTCCTGACCCCCCTGAGGGCCTTTAGTTACTCTACCCTACGCAAAGAAAACGCCTTACGTGTTTCTAATAAATCAGCTCCACTAATCATGCCTTTCCAATGTGATTCATGGCTTCGCTGACAGGTCAAATTGCCAGTGTGGATCTCTGGCACAGAATGAGACGAAATTGAGCCGGCCTGGTCCCGAGGCGATGTGGAGGGGGAGGAGGAAAAACAGGCTGCTGTTGCAGAGGTGAGCGCTGGAGACGCCGACCTACAGAGACTGAATCTCACTCCCTCTTCTGATTTATGTGGCTTTTACTGTAAGAAAGAAGAAGTACAATAAATACAAGAAACTGTCCCCCCTCTACTTTTGCTTTCTTTTATAATTTCTCTTTATCTTCCCTGTTTGCAGATGGTCTCATATGTAATAGTGAATGTGCACGGTGTGGGAATAGAAATCGTTTCTGCATGGTGAAATACCTTGCACATACAAACCATACTATTAAAGATTACCGCAGGAGCAAGTCATTAATAAGTAGTAATAAAAAGTAGCAACAAGTTATTCCACCATAAAAAAATTAAAGCTGTTAAAGGTAGTTCTATTTTGTCAAGATACATGTTAATGAATATACGTTTAAATACAAAGAAAAAACCCTTTAAAACAATGTAAAAACTTACTTTTAGTATTTATTATTGAAAGTACTAGAGACAAACCCATATGCACATCATCTCCCGTTTTTTTAAAAAACGTCAGCACCCAAATCTTTTAGATGATTAAACCATCTTTTGAATAAACCGCTTGGAATAGAAAACTGACAGATTGTTTTTAGATAAATAAACTTGACAATTGGCTGAAAAAGAAATAGTCAAAAAATGTTTCATTCCTTAAACAAGAAAGTGAGGTTACAACTAATTGGGCCAAACTTTAGATGTGCCTTGGACTTCAGGTCATACCTGTTTGAATTATATCCTGTACCTCTAAAGTTATTTTGTGGGAAAGTGCTGCTGGGAACATGAGATCTTTGAGGAATCCAGTATATTGTGAAGAAACACAATGTAGTAACATTGTGAAGAAAGGCTACATGTTGCGTAAGTCAAATTTAGATAATGATGGTGATGGTCCCTGCTGTTAAAAACAAACAAAATAAAAATTAAACAACAAAACAAAGATAACTCTCATAATCACGGTCCTTTATTCTTTGCCTTTCTCCTTAAAGATAACTGAAAAGCTTGGTTGCTATAGTTACATCAAAGAAATAAAATGTGTAAGCAAAATCTGAGCAATAAGCACTGCTTTTGCCTTCCTCTCGAGTTTCTTTAACATAAAAACATTACAAGAGTGCACAAAGCAGCTACTCTAAACTCGTCAAGTGAATGATTGTAAGCATATAAAAGAGATTCTTAAGTAGGGCTTGAAAGAAAACTTGTATCCCCAAGATAGACACCTTCAAAGAACTTTACATGATAAAGAAACTTTCAATGTGCACACACATGCAGGCAGTGGTGGCCTAGATCTTAGGGACTAGGCTGCCGGATAGAAAGGTCATGGGTTTAAATCCCAGTTCAGTAGGTTGCCCTGAGGTACCCTTGCGCATGGTACTGTCCCCATCATTGCTCCCTGAGTGCTTTGAATAGCTGCCCCCTGCTGCTCGTGTGTGCATGGGTGAAAAGCAAAGAATGCATTTTGCTGAGTTTCACTGTGTGCTGTGTCTCACAATGACAATTAGTCACTTTCCCTTTACCAGCCACTTCGATACAACTTGCTGCCACCGGTTTGGACACACTTTTACTTTCAGAACCTCCAAAATTCTTGCAGTTGCTGCAGATTTCTCACGATGCAAACCTTCTGTTCCACCACATCCCAAATGTGGGCCAGTTTATTGAGATCTGATGACTGCGAAGGCCATTGAACAGTGAACTTGATTTCCTCTCCAAGAGAGCAGTTTGAGGTGATTTGAGCTTTGTATGAACATCAGAATATCCTGCTGGAAGTAGCCGTCAGAAGAAGGATACACTGCACTCTTTTTGCCGTTCTGATTAATGGTTTCAGGAAGTCACTTCTAACAAAGTGGACGGTGAGTGCAATCAGTAAAATAAGATTTAATCGCCATGAATTTTTTATATTTCGTCAATGGCATCTGATATCTTCATACTGCTGAAAAAAGACTAAAAATATGCTTAAGTGGTGTGTTTTATGTGAATTTTAATTCCCTTTATTGTAATTTGAATTTTACAAGAGAATGTTCATCTTACAGCACGAATGTTACTTAGATGTTTACAAGTTTCAGGTGGGCGTGTTAATCAAATCATTGAAAGGAATCAGTTCCAAGGACTCATTCATTTTTGAGACAGACACCATCTTCCATTTTCATAACATCCGACAGCCATTAAATCCCAGACTATGTGTGCCCATTTATAGAACAGATTGAAAATGTAGTCTGACTATGCCAGGTTGGCTGCAGGACTTCATTATAAATGATCAGATTCAGACAGGTGAATGACAGGTGAATCAGTAGTTCTTAGGCTGGTCAATACATAAGCGTTAAAGTCTCTATAGTATATGTACACTGTCCTGCCCTGTCCTGTGCTGTCCCGTCATATGTATACTTTTTATTTATTTATTTTTTAATGTTGTCTTTTTAGCTAAGTTGTTACTCTTTTTACATTGACCTTGCAGGCCCCAGATGGTGGGAAATTGTTTGAAAGAAATGACATCATTTAGAATGCGCCATGCTAGTGTTTAGTGGTGCTAAAACCTTCAGATGTGGTGAAACGTCTGCAACATCATCCCACAGAACTAAGTGAACATACAATTTAACACGTTAATGGCTGTGTGGGCTTATGGCTTTGTCCCACACATACAGTAACACATATGGCGCTGAGCTAGAAAATTAGAACTTGTGCTGCTAAGTCTTAATGCTTCTCCAACATCTCCATTTCCAAGCACCACTACTTCTATTTCCAGTCCCTTCTGATGTTAGAGGGTTTTATGGTTCAGTGCCTGAATGGCTTATTTACACTCTCCACACTGATGTGAAAATTGTCATGTGTGCCGCCTGTACATTTGAAAGCCATTAGAGGGGACACTTATGATGGAGTGGCTTTACAACCTCGTTAGACCTCGCCTGCATGGCTTCACACTTTAGCCAGACTGTGTAAATCAGTGTTATGATTGTGGGGTAAAAATGGAACTGAACTTTAGACTGCTGTGACAAGACCTGGAAAAAAAAAAAAGCACAGAAGAACCTTCTCGCTCTCTCTTGATCAAAATATATTCCAGCAGTGTATCTGCTATGCACCGCCAGAATATATTTTGATCAAGAGAGAGATATTCTAATGTGCGCAGAGAAGGTCTCAGGATTTCTGGAAACGAATAGTATTATGTAGTTTATTTCATTTTTATTGAATACGGTCATCATGTTTTTTGAGTCAGAAAGTATTGCTCTACTACACTGTTGTTCCAAGTTACGGTTGGAAATAAAGTGTGCACAATCTTTCATACATAACTTTTTGCATTTTCTGATAAAGTTCCCATATTGAACACGTTTATTTATTTATTTATTTAGTCATCAATATGTTAACCCTTAAAAGATACAGTGTATTTTGCATTAAAGTGTTGTGATTTTTTAAAACACTTTAGGAATCTGTAGTATAGAGTGTCTTGTGTCCTTTTTTAGTTCTTTCCCATTATTTTCCCATTTTTAATAATTGTACAAAAAATGGATAAGAAATCAATGAAATATCAGAAAATCAATTAATATTTTTTATTTGCACACTGACACACGCTAAAACCTCTGACAGCTTCACATGCTATTTTGGTGTGGGGCCTCTTTAAAACCCCTCTTCTGCTAAAATGTATACACCTTAAACTTAGTTAAAAGTGTTCAAATTAAATTAAATTAAATGCAATTCATCATGGATCTTTTACATGCTTCAGGTACTTGGGTTTAATCTTGAACATTAGCACTAACATGCTACTAGAAAGCCCTCAGGGAAGTGAGCAAAAATAATATGCCTTTTCCGTTTTTGACCATGTTTTCACATTTATGGCCCTGCAGGCCGAGTTCAAATAGGTTCACATTGCTGAGCAAGGCAACAGATTGGCCCATCCATAGAGAACAGGCTTATAACTGTATCTAGAAATCAATTAGAAATTCGCCTGAGGTGTTGCATGCAGCTAACGAATGATTTGTCGTGTGACCTGAACTAAAAGGCAACAAAGAACCATGAAGTAATGCTTGTGAAGAGGAGGCCCTGGCCTGCTGAAGAAATGGCTTCTTTGTTTAGCTGTGCATTTCCCTATCACGTTTTTCTAATTACTGCTCATTCTCAAGCATGTCAGTTTCATATACAGAAAACATGGTTTCACTAAAGTCCCATTCTCCACTGCCCCTCTAGCTGGCTTGTGTGGACAACTGCTCCGAGTACAGTGAAGCCTCCAGGGCCTTTTGCGGTCCGCCTGCCCACAGAGCAACACAGACTTTCAGTGACAAGTAACAGTGCTTGGCTTTCCCCAAAGCAACGGCCAGTGCATATGGATGGGGACTGTGCTCCATATCTTGACTGGGAAAATCGGAGGGATCAGGACTAAAGCAGACTGGCAGCCCTTCTGGATGTCCGTGTCACCATTGCTCCATTTGCAAGGAAGAGCCACAATGTGGGCTTGCCTTCAAAAGGCTTGAATTTGTCTTACTGAGTCAGAGGAGCGATGAGAATAACTGCTTGAGACTACAGTATATCATTTTAATGTCATTATGCTTATTTTATTCACACGGCTCAGTGTGGTTACAGGGCAGGGATGGCGATGGTTGAGAGCGGGGGTTTTGGCTTTTCTTTTGCAATTAACTTCATGAGTCATGAGGCAATATCTTTTAAGTGTAAAGTAGCTGAATAATGTTTATTTTATATCCCTGCAGCCATAAGTGAGCATTGTAATCTGTCTGTTTTTACATTAATTTTGCACCATTTGACCACCATCTGTCTTTATGCTATGCAAACGTTTTAAAACGAATGAAGGAAAACCTTACGGTTTTCTTACAAACTTTCAGACATACAAGTGTCTGTTAATACAACTATGTGGTTTTAACAAATGGAAAAGAAAAAACATTTCTACTTTACACAAATGACACTTAATGGCATAGGCCTTGTCCTTGTCCCATGTGTTCACACATTTGGGTATATAACATGATTTTTGGCATGTCTGTCGAATATTTGGAGCATGTTTGTGATTATTGTTGCTGTATGACAAAAACAGATCTGCTCTATCTCATAAGAAAGCAACAAACAGAGCCTAAGAGTCTACAGGCACTACGTTGGTACGCCACTACAAACAAAATGATTGCCTTTTTAGTTTTAATCTGATTCGGCTATGCATTTTGAGCGCCTAATCATAGATAATCAATAACATAAGAGGCCTCAAAACAACTAGCACACTGTGTGTTCCCTCTCTTTTCTTTATCCCCTGCCCTTTAAGCAGACAATAAGACAGAGAGAGAGAGAGAGAGAGAGGGGGAGAGAGAGAGAGAGAGAGAGAGAGAGAGAGAGAGAGAGAGAGAGAGAGAGGAGAGAGAGAGGCGAGGCGACGAGAGAGAAGAAAGAGGCTGAGAGGCGAGAGAGAAAGAGAGGAAAGGAACCTGCCAATGAGTCTTCTGTTCCAGAAAACTTCCTCCTACCTAACAGCTAACCATCATACTTGAGCCCCTTACATGCAACTCATCAAAGCCAGAAAGGGGACCCTTTCAGTTTGTATCAGAGTTATAGAAACTCACACATTAGAGCATTTCTTTATGGCATCTGGAGAGAAAAAAGAAAAAAAAAAACATTGAGGTCTGTCAGAATTTTCAGGAGAAAACATTTGTTAAACAGCCCAGCCCACAATACCCAGCACAGACAAATAAATCAAAGGAAGTAAGTAGCCTTACTGAGTTCCTTTTCTTTGACCATAGATAATGCCAGTTTTGTTCCATATTGGCTGTCCGCACATTAGGTTAAAGAAAGGGAGAGCTTACTGCAAATATCACAGTTCCAAGTACATTATATCCCAGTCATCTCAGAATTTTCATCTTTAAGATTCAGACGACCCAAAACTTTGTTCTAAAATTTGCATCTAGAAAGTGATTGTATTTTGAATCTACATGATCTACGTTTCATCCCACCATGAGGATGTATTTGTTATTAGTGAAAATCAATAAAATCATTTGATTTGTTGGGTAAACATTTACATACAGCTGTGAAATTATCATGTAACATTTTTAACATAGTATTTTTTCTGTAAACTAATAAATTCCAGCAATCCAGTAACTTTAACTTCGTAGTGCTTTACAATCCAAAATAACAACGTTAAAAATAATAAATAATCAGACTCATGCACTACTGTCAGACTATTGTGGATTTTCTGATGTGGGTTCATAGAAATACTTGATGTTACGTTCTGCATTTTAAGGACATGCATTAAGAAAAAAGACACACTTGTCCCCAACATACTCACACACACACATTAAGCTGTTGCTTTGAAACAATGTGTGTCAGGTGCAATTAAGTTCCCTGCTCATCTTTGTTGTGGTCATTTGGGATTCCGTATGGTGTTGGAACTAAACCCCAAGGGTCACTCAGGTTACAGATGGAGGCTGACCAGACCGCTGCTCTGTGTCACTAAAACCAGGCCTTTGAAAAGCCTCTATTGTTCTACTGCTCTCACACACTTGGTTTTCTCAGGCTTGCCTCTTCAAATAATTACAACATTTTTCATATTACATTTAAAATCAGTAACTAATTGCGCACTGCAGCCACTCCAAAGTCTGGCTCAACCGTACTGTCTTTGGTTCTCCAGTTACGCTCAGATGATGAGCATCATTGGTGGCGTTTCATTAAAATGAAAATGGAGCTTCAGTTCTTGGGCTCAGTTGTTTCCTAGTGGGTTGAATTGAAAATAACATAGACACTGACATTTAAAGGCCCATTAGGTCAGCCTGGTTAATGGGCTGATAATCTTCTAACATCCTTTTATTCACACTTACAGATCTTTGGGTGGCAGCTCGGTTAAAAAGAAAGGTTTGAGTCGTATAGTTAAGATGATTTGCCTTCTGAATGGAACCAGTCAAACTGCAAATAATTCGCTGAAATTATATGAAGTATGTGTCAATGTGTGCTTATGTGTGAACCATCTAGGGGACGCTATAAATGTATTCTTATTTTTAAAAAAATCATGAAAAGTATAAAGATACTACAGAAAATAATGCCTCTTGTATCTCCCCTTTTAAAGGGTGGATTTGGGGTCAAAATTAAAATGATGCTGTTAATAACACCTGAAACCTTAAACACACCAGATGCTGAACAGAGTGAAATCAGACACTCGTGTAAAAGGTAAAAATTATGTTAAAATCATAAAAAAAACTTGATTGCATAAAAGTTTAAAAGTTTTAAAGTTTATATTTTAAGTCATTTATGTTATAAAAACTAAAAAGTAATCAAAATTTCCTTAAAAACATGACATAACAGAGTACATGTAAATAGTTAATTCCACCTTCTCTACACATCAACCTTCTGTGTCTTAAAATGGGCAGTTGAGAGTTAAAGAAATGGCTTGGAGACAGCTTTGGCTGAATTTAAAAAAATCACTCTGTAGTGTGTGATATAAAGGCCTGCTATACATTACGCTTGTGTAGCAACTGTTCCAGGAACAGTATGTTTCTTATATTCACAGTTTTAAAAATGTTATGAGTCTTAGTTACATTATAAATGTTCCAACTGATGTTCTAATTTTCAGTAGTAGAGTTAATAAAATATATTTTGATGCTTTAGCTGCAGCTGCAGGTAGGATACAGCCACCAGACTCATGTCAGTTTGTCGAGACCACATTACAATGTGGCCTAACATAAACGGAGAGAGGATCGGCTTAAAAATCATCTTGCCATTGTTTAAAATATTTATTAGAATTATAAGAGGTGTTTATATTACAGTATGGACATGGCAAAGCGTGGTCTAAGGGTTAGAGAAGCAAGCCTGCAACCTGAGGGTAGCTGGTTGAGTATGAGGAATGGCTGGAAAAATGTTGGCAAGGGAAAGTGATCCACAGCTGAAGTGCCCTTGGGCAATCTCCTAAACCCATAAGTGCACTGGGCGTAGGTATCGCAGCACAGTGCTGCTGGTGTGTGTTCACTGTTCCCACACAGTGAATGCATTCATTTCATCGCAATAACAGAAGACTGGCGCTGCAGCTAAAGCATCAAAATATATTTTGTAGTATTAGAGCTACTCATGGGGGTCTGTACACCAGCACCTTAGCATAGTGGCTAAATGCCATTCACCCCATTTTCATTTGTGTCTGGCCCTAGCTCCTCCTGGTCTAAGAGACCTGCCATGCTCATTCCATCAGATATTTCAGATATACAGTACTGTAAAAGTCTGAGCCAGACCAAGAGATGTTTTGGCTCTTGCTTTCAGTTCAGTTCCTGCACCTGATCAGTTTTAGGAAGACTGTTTTGTTTGTTTCCAGCCCCACGTTGGCCACTACTTTTGTGTATCATTCAAACAGGGCAAAGCCTAACATAAGATCTAACAGATGTGAAGCAGTAGAGAAGTGAAGAAATTGAGATGATTCCAGATGATCAAGCTGGTGATTAGGTTGCCGCTAAGTGGTTGGATTCCCTTAATTTAGGCATGGCAGTTCGTATTTTTCATAAAACCTTAGCTGAACCGTCTACACTTTGGGTCTACTCAGTAACCAGTGTTGGTAGATGATTGACTGCAAGTTGGTCTTGTATTTGATTCTAGCTAAGGTATCTTGGGTACTTTGTGTGTCTTAATAGGTCCCGTTTAAGAACACCATGTCCATATTGAAGTGCGGAGGTTGCAGCATCATGATATCCGGCTGCTTTTTTGCAGGCAGTATGGAAGCAATACACACTAAAGGAAAACTAGAACCTAGGAAGTCCAGCATCAAATGTTAAAGAAAAATTTATTCTCACTTGCCAAAAAAATCGGGAGATATTATTTCAAGACATGACCTCTTACATACAACCAAAATTACTCCACAATGGTTTCTAAAAAGGTGATTGTAAGGCTTAGAATAATCCTTCAGTTCACCATATTTCTGCTGGACTGTAATTGTGAAGCCCATCAGAGGGACTTGGGGTATAACAATGGCAAATTACCAGATGATGATGCCAGTAAAGGGATACAAAACTGAATGCGATGTGGTGAAAAGATTTACATTTTTCAAAGCTCTAATTGCAGAGCTGCACAACAGAGTATATGTTATTAATTTATGGTCTTTGGAGCAATGATTGTATTTATCATTGTTTTTTTTTTTGCATTGCCTTTGCATTTGGGTTTATGAACAAATTGTTATTTACACCTATAAGCACCAAAGACTTCATGAGAACACTGTACAGGAAGAACAAAGAACAAAACAAAGGTGTTTAAATACTTTAGGATTTTAAAGCACTCCCCACAGTGGAAGATCATAGCAGTACAATAAATGGACATGAGACATTGCTGGCATTTGGCCACTATTTATGAACAGGGTAGCTTAATATATCTTTGAATACATACTTAATGCTGTATGTTATGTAGCATGTTATGGGGCAAAGGTCTGATCCAGTGAAACCTGAACTGAGAATAAAAACGAGAGTTCATTGGTGATCTATTTGGGACACACATTTCACCCACAACTTAAAGATGATCATTTTCTGAATGCTTGTAACTTTGAGGTCTATATAATTCACAGCAGAGCTCATGAACTCTAAACTTTTATGTTCATTTGTTATTTGCTAAGTTAATGTATTTACTTATTTCTTGTGATTTAACTGCCTTTATGTATTCTCTCTTTTCTTTTGGGCAGAAAACCACTCTCAAAAGTTCTCATATATACTGTCAGTATAGAAATGTACTTTCATTTTCAAACTTGGCTACATTTTAACAACATACTTTGGATGCTGGAGTTTCACTTCCTGTACAGCAATGTTACCAATAAGGTAAAAGGTGACGCTTCTTAGCGTGACTGTAGGTTTAGCCATTATTGTTTGCTCCAAGTTCTTGGTGATTGTATGGAGCAGCTGTTACCACAATAAAGAGACCCTGGATTACATTTTCATTACAGATAGTTATGACAGACAATACTGACTATGATGATTAAGAATGACGTGCTGCATGGCTGAGTCTTGAATTTCAAACACTTTATTACTGTATGTGTACAACACAGGCACATAAGGCATGCGATGTGGAAGAAATGTCGTAGAATTTGCTACTTACGTATGGCAGCCACAGAAATGTTTTAACTCCTGTTACTGTAAATACTGATCAACAAAGTAAATAAAAGTATATAATAAGTAAGGTGACACATTTCTTTAATATTTGAAGCCAGATTGTAAGCTAGGTTTTTGTGTCCATCATTCACAGGTAAAGAATTCCCAAGAAAAGAAAGAAAAAAAAGGAAGAAAAGGGCTTGAAACAAAAGTTTAGTCTCTTGACCCAATCCATCACACACCACCACCCCAAACCTGACATTTGCAAGTATCAAAGCTTGCAAATGCTTTCTGTTGCCAGCATAATGCTTTTTGGCCTGCAAAGGGCTACAAGTTCAATAGGCTGTTTTGCATATGCTGCTATTCTGAGATCAATCCAGATTTTCAGTGATGTTTAGGTTGGGAGACTGTGAAGGCCATGGCAGAACACTTAGCTTGCACCTCGTGAGTTACTGATTTGTGGATTTTGAAGGTGTGTTTTGGATAATTATCTTGTTGCAGGACCCATTCTATCTCAACTTCAATCTTTTACAGTGATGATGACTTTTAGAATTTGTTGGTATTTATCTGAATCTATACTTCCCTTTATCAATGACATGCTCCCTGTGCCACGTCCTACAACAGAAGCCCTAGGATGACTGATCCTCTCAATGCTTAAAATGATGAAGGAATTGTTCTTGTCAATCTGGCAACCATTTTATCCTACCAGAAACACACTTTTGCACAATGTGGTTAAAAAAAGTATCAGTCCTCAGGACTTGTTTCCAAAATCCTTTAGGCTTGTTAAAAAGTTCATTTGCAAACTAAGGGGGCTGCATTTTCTGGCTGGGCTGCAGGAAAGATTTTCTTCCGCTGACTCTTGTTTGTTTGGGTATCGCTGCATAGTCGAACAGTGCAACACCGATCTAGAGTCTGCAACATCTTTCTGGTCACCTTAGTAAAACAGGGTGTTTTATATTCCTTTCAAGCAATCAGTTGAGCAACAAATTTTCTTGATCTTCCAAACCTCAACTTCACCTTCACCATTACTATTAGCTATACTTCACTTGAAAACATTATGAGCTGAGGAAACACCAACCTGAACTTTTTAAAATCTTGTAGCCTTCTCCTGCACTGTGAGCATCGTTATAATTTTTATGAAATTATAAAAATGAAACTCTTAGCTGCTAAGAGAAGCTCATGGCTGCTGCTTGTTAGGAGAAACGAGGCTTCTTCTGCTTTCAGATATACATCATCCAGGCTTCCTATCAATGACACATGAAAGCTATAGCCTAAAAACCTATGAAAGTCTAAGACCTTGGAAAAGTTATCTGAGACATCAAATATCTAAGCATGAGCAAACTTTTGATGGACCTTTTCTTTTTTCACTGTATGATTGTGCAAATAAAAAAACACACTAATCTTGCATAAAACGTTTAAAAGAAATGTGTCATCTTTAGGCTTTTGGTGATCAGTTCGTCTTCTGCTCACTTAACTTTTAACATTAACAGGCATTTTAAACAAGGATACCAACATTTTGTCTTACGCATTGGCATAATCTTCCGTTCTTTGTGAGCAAATATAGTCTTCCAGTTTTCCTTTAGATGTCAAATGTGTCTGAACTACTTTGTATTTCTGAGAAGTCTGGTTCTTTAGCATCGGTTTACAAACATATCTCAGTGTTTTGATGGAGATGTTAGAAATATATAAATATGACATATTCATATATGGCTAAAAGTTAATTTCTAAATTAAGCAAAATACTTAGATTTTCCGAGGGTTAAAGTGCATTAGCACAAGCAGGTTAATAACAGTATGTTTGGTGGCAGATATGCTGAAGGACAGGTCATGGTTTGCTTTAAGAAATGTAATGTAATGGTGCCCTCTTATGGTTCTAAAAGTTCAGTTTTAATCCCCAGTTAACAAAGAGAAACCAGAGGCTTAGGCTGACCCTTTACATGTTCTTACCTATAATAGAATGAATGAATGAATGAATGAATGAATGAATGAATAAGATACGAATTCAAAACTTTTATCATTAAATGTCTATTTATCTGAAAAACTGGCTATAAAATCCGTATTGTAATATAATTCGTATTGCTATTGGTCAAAGTGTGAAAAATGGGAAGGATGACCTGCACGTAGAGAAGGTGTCGAGCGCGCGCTCAGTGGAAGCAGTCGCGCTGAGACTGGACCAGTACTGACCGTGTGCGGCCGCTAGAGGGAGCCATTGTTCCGTTCGTGTGTAAGCAGGGCGGCCTGCGCCGAGTCCCGTTCAGGAAAAAGAGCACGAAAGAAGTGACGTTTCAGAGAAAGAGAAAAATCCCTTTGATATTTTCAGCATTTCTAGTTTAGTTTGAATACTTATACTAACTTTTACACATTTACATTGACAGTGTTTCAAATGAATTCAGATATGTACTTTATATAAATATTTCACCACAGATTCCCTTTTTTTTTTGCTAAAAATAAACAATTAACTAGTGTCTCAACAGATATATTAAAATCTCTCTCTTTCCTCTCTCTATAATAACACCAATAAAAATAATTAATAATAATAATAATAATAATGAATGTGTGTGTAGTAGTGTTAATATTATTATTATTATTATTTATTATTATTATTATTATTAAGGTTAAGAAGAGAACTTGCACTAACAGATCTGTTACTCTGAGAGAGAGAGAGAGAGAGAGAGAGAGGCTGTACTATGATATCTGAAAACTGCCAAATTGTTGTAATTTATTAAAAATAATAATAATAATAATAATATGTATAACAACAACGTGGCAGTTTTCCAAGATAATATTTGTGGCATTAACTCTCTCTCCATACACATACACACACATATATATATATATACATACACACACATATAAATAATGAATGCTGTGAATAGTGAAACCTACGCATCCAATATCTGTCCTAGACTTACTCTATATTTATCCACTTTTCAAGGTTGCTTTCTCTATTTTACAAAGACATAGAGAGAGACAGAGAGAGAGAGAGAGAGAGAGAGAGAGAGAGAGAGAGAGAGAGAGAGAGAGAGAGAGAGACAGAGGAGAGAGAGAGAGGGCAAGAGAGAGAGAGAGACAGAGAGAGAGAGAGAGGAGAGTAAGTGGCCCTATATTTATCCAGAATACACGATAAAGTGCCACCCTAAAAGTGCAAGTCATCAGTATTGCCATGTTTTTTAAAAAAAGTTTTGGAGTGAACTTTCTGTCCTCCTCCCCCTTTATTCTCCAAAGCCACAGTACCTGCATCCAGATGGTATAGTTTTTTTCTGACCATCTGTGAAAAACATGATCGATATCAGACGCTACGCCACTTGCTCAGCCCCAGATGGCACAATCGTTAAATTCTGTGCTATAGTCTGTCTTCCTGAATCACTTAAAGTTCCTGTTTTAAAAGGTAAATGGGGTTCGAACAGTGAATCAAAGAAACGGATGAAGGGCCCGGGCGCATGCTTGTGTAAAGGATGTTAAGAGTGGATTTTCCAGCAGTTAGAGCTTCAGTGTCTGTAGATTACCATTACAATACTGGAACTAGGATAAAGGACTACTCTTTCATTCCTCTTTCAGACTTACATCTGCTGCACCGGCCGTTGGCGAGGGCCTCGGCTCTTTCACCGACGTAGAAGAAATATTATGAATATTGCATAGCAGAACAGATAACGGGCTGCTTTCGGCTCATGGAGGACTATAGTTATCATGTCACTGGGTACCTCTGCTATTATTTGGAGTCAGAAATTCATACAGTTTGTCAAACTGTTCATCCAGAATGAAAGACTATTTACACCCTGGTGCTTTTCTGATACCTTAAACCAATACGCTTGCTCACTTTCCCGCACCAGGCACTGCACACTGTCCACTCCCTTATCCTACACGCTTAAACACATACGAGCAGTGGTTCAAAGCCTGAGGCCTCTGTGCACCCTTACACACGTAGATGTACAAATTTCATGGGCATATAACTCAGACCCCCTTAATACATCAAACATGTTTATGATGCTATAACACCACACAGCAGATGTACTGAATAATACTGAATACTGAATGCTTTCAAGCTCTGTGTTATAGATCGCTGCTCAGAGCACAGGGATGACAAGGAGGTGTAAACCTTTACTCACAACGCCAGTGGTCTGTTTGAGTTCCTGTGTGAGGGGGTCTGCAACTGTAAAATGAACAGATCTCATGCAGCACAGAGACATCACCTCCTAAGCATGTTAACAGTGCGATGGCATGAAGCTAAAATGATCAATAATCACAGCAGATGACAAATAACCCAGTTCACCCACTTCTGTGAGCGTGCAGCTAACCTGAGTTTACCAATCAGGATAAACAGAAGTGGTCAAAGCAGAGAACAGGAAATAAATAAATGCAGAAAACTCTCTCAGATTTCTTATCCAACATTGCAAACATTTTAAACAAACAATAAATAAAGAGTAAAAAAAATAAAAGCACTGTTAGTGAAAGTGACTATTTTCCATTGTGAAACACAGCACAGCACTCAGTGAAACACAATGAAATACAATCCACATTTAACCCACACACACCATGTAGAAGTGGGGACGGTACCTTGCTCAAGGGTACTTCAGGGCAACCTACTGGTCTGGTATTTGAACCCATGACCTCTCAATCCTGGGGCCTAGTCCCTAGACTAGACCACCAATGTCACATTTTCCAGCATGAGAAATCTATTAAAGGTCTTTAAAATATTGAAAGTCATTAAAACTACTCAAGCACAATAAACTATAGGAGCTGATCATGTGCTGAAGTTGCACATTTCATGCTCACCCATCACTCATGCACAAGTGTGGAAGCATGTAACAGAAACTTTCCATTGGCTTCTAGATTAAACTCAAATTAAACTCAAAATACCTCAAAATACAAAATACCTGAGAATGAAACGTAAATGAACATTAGCTGTAAATCGCAGGGTGTATGATATTATCCCACCTGGTACATTATGGAAGTGACTTGGGGACATCACACGGATATCACACTGAAACATTTATTTAATCCTGTTTTCTTCGAGATCCAGCACAGATACTTTGAATTTCTTTCAACATTTCAGGAAAGTATTTCATGTATTGAAGTAAACCTCCCATTATTCCACCAAACATCATGTTAAAACATGCTTTATATTTCTATTTATCCCCAGCTTTGACTGAAATTATGTATATTGAACCACACAGTCGTTTTTAGTTTCGTACACAAAAATGAGCATGATGTGATCAAAACGTGAGCGTCACACTAACCCAGATTCACATGAACCAAATGAAAAATATTTAATGACACATAAACCCAAACTCAAGGGCAAATGAAGTGAGTGGAAAAAAAAGCCTCCTGTTTCCATGTTTTTGTGATTTCTTATTTTGTTATCCATTTTTAAAACTGATTTTCTTGGTTTATTGCCTGTCACAATTTTTTGCCATTCATGTGTGCACTTTGATAACTCTAAGTATCTGATTCTTGACCACTTTTGATGTATTTATTTATTTATTTTTTTGCTTTAACACTTGGAGAAGTACATGTGTATTTCAGAGGCAATGATAACTACACTGCTACAGCAAGAGCAGGACAGACTGCATACAACAAAGTAAACGCCCACTTTAATTGACATGGTTAATAAAAAAAACATTTAACTAAAGTTAAAAGAAGTGTTACCATATCAAACATTCAATGCAAAGGAATTAAATGCTTTATCAATTTATGATTTCACACACAGTTTGTGACAAAATGAAATAAAAGTAATGTAGAGAAAGACATCAAGGAAAGAGAGAGAGAGAGAGAGAGAGAGAGAGATATTGTATTATATTTGTGGGGACACTAGTTAATTGTTCATTCTTAGCAAAAAATCTGTGGTGAAAAAAAGCAACTTTCCATTAAAGTAAAATGTTTTATGAAAACATTTAGTCCCCACAAAGAGATAAAAACAGGACCACATACTCTGCAGGAACCGGAAGTGTTTCTAGAGAAGATAAATCACTGTTTGAGGCTGGAGCAGGAGGATGGTTTATGCAAATCACTCTCTACATTTTTTCCTCCGCAAAATACAAAGCCCCTCATGTTTCTTCAGCAGGAAAAAAACATGTGGAACCAACCTGCAGGAACCATCGCTGACATTCTAGATATGAGCAGGATGTGGAATAAGCATGTCGACTGAGTGCGTTTTATTAGCGTCTATCTGAGGCGTTTTCCTGAGCATTCCTGTAAGGTTCTGCCAGTAAGACATGGAGGAGACCGGCCTGTACAGGTCATCACATTGGACAGTTATGGTCTCTCTGGAAGAGACTGAGAGGTCAGTGGGTTTGGATCCAAGGAGACCATTTACCTCAGATACAACCTCTTTCACACATCATAAAGCATTCTTATTACCCACACAGTGTGTGTGTGTGTGTGTGGATTCTATCTTTGTTCTGTTCTGTCCCTTGTTGTGTCATCCTGCTGTAACAAACTAATCGACGGAGAACCAGATGTGACTCCCGTGAAGACAATACACAGTGCTGTGATTGTGTTTTTTATATCCCTAAATAGTTTCTGATCCCAAAAAAGTAGTTTAACACAAAAGACAACCTCTTTTTAAACGACAAAAGCTGAGCAATGCCTGTTACCCAAAAAAGTTATTGCACCCTCACTCATTCAGCATACCAATGAACCAAATTTAATTACTGAAGGGATGCTGAGAAAAACTCAGAGAAGCGAGACTGTGTTGGTTTGGACATGTCCAGAGGAGAGACGAGGATTGTTGAGGATGGAGCTGCCTGACAAGAGGAGAAGAGGAAGGACAAAGAGGTTTAGGGATGTGGTGAGAGAGGACATGCAGGGTGACGGTGTGAAAGAGAAAGACACAGAGGACAGAAAGGCATGCAGATGGAAGATCCGCTGTGGAAACACTCAACAGGAGCAGCTGGGAAAGAGAAGAGGAAGAAGAAAAAAGAGGTACATTAGAGTACCCATGCCCATACACATAGAGTAACTGGAGGCCCAGATAAATCTAGAAAGGACTAAATGCAACCTTCCCGATGAACGTGAAATTCCTTTGGCTGTCTTATTAAACAGCATGTGATTCCTTTATTAAAATAAGTTCCAGTTGAATACCAGAGTGTCTTGACACGGTTCAAACTATCATCTCCAAATGTGGCCAAACTCGCAAAAATTACTCAAAAAGCTCATAGAAAACTCATCTGAGAGTCACAGAAGAACCAAAAGATCATCTAAGGAGCTGCAGGCATCTCTCAGCCTTAGAAAGACACCGGGGGAGAAAAATGATCTTCATGGGAGAGTCTTCTTCTCCTTTTGGTCATTCCTGTTAGGCATCTTCACAATGGATTGTCCATCTCTGTGTCTTCCTGTCCTCTGCATCTCCCGCCTTTAAACAGATCACTTGCTTGTCCTCTTTCACCACGTCCTCAACCTGCTTTTCCTGCTATACTCCTCGTCTCTCCTCATGTCCAAATCAACACAGTCTCGCCTCTCTCTCTTTATCTCTAAACCACCGAACCTGAGCTCTCTCTCCTTAACATTTACAGCATTTAGCAGATGCTCTTATCCAGAGTGACTTCCATGTCCTAATTACAGGGACAGTCCCCCCTGGAGCAATTCAGGGTTAAGGGTCTTGCTCACCACCCAGTGCCAGAGGTGGGATTCGAACCTGGGACCACTTGAGCCATAGGTCCTTAGGCAAGTATCCTACCACTGGACCACCTCTCCAATATACACATCTCTAATTTTGGGACCTTAGTTACAATGTAAAATTCTGTATTGGTGAAAGTGTCTATTTATCACACTGAAACACTGTATCCTCTGTAGTTCACCCTCATTCCCCACAACAGGGGCAGCCATATTCGGCACCCGGGGAGCAGTGATGGGAATGGTACCTTCATGAATGGTACCTCAGGGTAACATACCGGTCTGGGATTCAAAGCTACAACCTTCTGATCCTGGTGTCCCTAAATACTAGGAACACCAATGAGCACAAATGAAGATTTAGGAAAAATCAGTTGTTCACTTCCTTCATGGTGGACTTTGCACACAAACAAAATAACACAAATAAATAAATAAATAAATAAAATGAATCTGTCAGAAAGGTTTTGTGTGTGTGTGTGTGACAGCAATTTTTATTAAAGATTATATACATTTCATGAATTTCTAATTGAAATGCACACCCACTATAGGGAATATACTTAAATATGACATTTGTCATATTTCTTGAAATTAGCATGTTTAAAAGTGCAAAATAAAATATGAAATGTGCCAATTTCACCACAGGATGAATTCTATTTTATTGTGTTTTCCAATATAAAAATGTAACAAATAAACAGTGTGAACAGTGCACTCGGAAGAAAGGCAGAAATACATGTCGGTGATGGGTCCTATCATTAAGTTGCCTCAAAGCCAATGCAGCACCACAATTGTACTCTAAGACTGGGTTCCCAGACCGAGAGTGTAGTTAACATCCTGACATAATAATTAAACAGCAGTGCTCACTGCTAGGCTTATGAGAAAACGATCAAAACAACTTCTAACTCTGAGCAAATGCACAGTGGCTGCCTCTTTCCTCTATTCTTTGTGGATGAACAATTTTGTCTCTCATGTTGACGATGAATCTGCTTAAGTCTGCAGATAACTGTGCAAACAGAAAGGAGATTGTGAACTTGATGTATTGGTGCAGAGAAAAGAATTGACCATTTAAAATGGGAAGAACTGACCAGATTGATTCTATCGACTTTAGGAACAGGGAGAAAGCACTACAGCTTCTCTAAATGAAATTTGAGGTGCAAAATGTGAGTTAAAATGTCTTGTAAGTGTACTAGATGCTGATATATAATGGGATGGTATTAACATAGGTTTATAAAGTTTGCATCCTGCATACAAGACCTTATCCACAATAAAATCGATCAACGATGAAAGTACAATACAACCTTCACATCTGGCGTCTAGTAAAAATAGAAAATATATACTATAAAATAGATCAAATCAATCACTCTGATAGCTAAACTGAACAGCCTTGATCATTCAAGCTTTCCAAGTCTCCTGCCAGAGGGAAGGAGCTGGGAGCAATCCTTGATATTCAAGGCCTTTTGGTGTAGGTGAATCTATTAGAAATTGTGGCAGTGATGTCAGAGAATGAGAAGACATCTGTGATCTTTATCCCCATCTATGACTGATTCTTCTCCCGGCAGGTTAAACCACCACACCATGATGTAATAGAGAAAGTGCCCAGACTTTCCATGACTGGTCAAAAAGTGAACATTCCCAGACACTGTATTTCTTTAACTTTCAGACATGAATGTCTTGAATTTACCCAGAGGTCACATTATTTATGTCCAATCAGAAACAAAGTCTTGCTTGTGATTACTAACAACCATGCTAACAACCATCACTTTTTGCAGCCTAGATATAAAGGAGAACTAATCACAAAAGGCTTTTGTTTTTGGGTTTATCAATATCAACTCATTTGAGTCGTTTTAGAGAGCTCCTAAAAGGAGTACAATCACACTGAAGGGTACAAAAGTATTTTTCTGTTCAAGAAAAAAAGAAAGAATGAACGTCTCAAGTCTTCAGCACTCCCAAGACATTTAGTTTATTGCAGATGATACTCTTCATAAAAGGATGGAAAACTCTTGACATCCTTTTCCTGCAGCGGCAAAAAAGCGGATTCTTCTTGGCCAGCATTAAAATTGTTGTGATTCATCTTTCAGTTTTCTAACTTGCGATGTTACTTAAGTAAGCCTTTATTTAGAAGCCTTTTCTTTTCTACCATGAATGCATAATAATGTCCGTTTTCTAGCATTATTGTAGTTCCAAAAAATCTTTTGCACTGTCTCTTCACTATTTTTTTCACATGGTCCAGGGCCCATCATCCTCAACCATCATCCCTCCTCTTTTGGAGGCATGTCTCAGAGCCTCGGCAGCCAGCAAAGCTGTCTGCTGTTTGACTGATGCTCCTTTCCTGCCTTCTCTTCTGTCAGAGGAGCACCTTCCTGCCGACTCAGATAGTTAGACAGGTGGGCCGTCATCTGCCCTTACTCGTTTTGCTGAAAGCTAAATGCTAAATGCTGTTAGCAAGCTGCTTCGCCAGCAAAGTGTTTGCCAGCATTTCATCCATCAAGTTCCAACATGTGGTGTGTTTCAGCTGTTTGTGTGAGGCACTTGCAGTAATGTTGATGATGCTTTAATGTGAGACTTCATGATATCTCAAAGCTTCATAAACAGTACTGTGTCTTAATGACATGCACACACGATGCACTGACAATGGAAATGAATGGGTAGGAAAAACAAATTAACATCAATCTTTACACAACCATATAGCTCTCTATTATTGCAGTCCTTGATTTTCTTTTTTTTTTTTTACTGAACACACTGACTGTTTGCTTTGTGTTAATTGATCATAGAACCACTTTCCAGTCAAAGCCCCAGTATCAACTCCGTGTCCTCTTGTTTGTGGTTAGATGAAAGAAAAGACTGTCCTCTGGCAGGAAAAGGAGTTTTTGGCACCGAGGTGAAGTCTACATTATTGGGGGTAATCAGGAACCAACCATTGCCTCTCTAACCACCCTCAGTTGTTTGTGTAGGGGTAAAACACATGCGGTTTCTGTATTTAGCACTATTGCCATATTTATGTAGGTTAACACAATTTTGTTTAATTGAATTTGGTGTGGTTTCTTCTCTGTGCTGATGAATGGTTATTTAGGCTTCTGTTTCAGCACATTTTTATATGTAAGCATAAGAATTTGCTTCTTGCACTCTGCACTTTACTGATAACGCTAATCCACTATACTGTTACACTGCCCAACAACCTGGGCTGCTTTGTTCTATAACACTGCGGCCCTGTTCCAGATGAAAGTACTGTCTGTTGTCTGCACTTGTTGTCTTGTTTTGTGTATTATGTTGTGTCTTCTGTTGTGTCTGATGTTGTCTTATGTGTAGCACCAGGGTCCTGGAGGAACGTTATTTCGTTTCACTATGTACTGTGTGTATGGCTGAAATGACAATAAAATCCTACTTGACTTGACTTGAAGAAAGTGGTGGTGGTGGTCAAGTGGTAGGATACTTGATCCATAGGTCTGTATGCAAGAGGTTGCAGGATTGAATCCCACCTCCAACTACCACCACTGGGTTCTTGAGCAAAATCCTTAACCCTGAGTTGCTCCAGGGGGACTGTCCCTGTAATAAGGATCTGGAAGTTGCTCTGGCTAAGAGCATCTGCTAAATGCTGTAAATGTAATAAAAAGTAGATGCCACGGATAACCACTTAGAATTTCCTGAACAATCAGGTGAATGGAATGATAAAATAAAATATAAATAGGAACATCATTTAGAGTATGTTCCTATTTACATTTAATTTAACAACAACAAAAAATAATAATAATAATAATAATAATTTTGATAAAGGTGTTTCTTTTCTTGGGCTAAATTTACTTCAGTTACAGATTTGATTTCACTTATAATTATTTTGAGGCTAAAATGAACCATAAAGATATTTTTCATAACCCTTTTTACCAGTCTTTATCAAGGATTTCAGAGAAGAAATATTAATTTGGCTGGCCCATATTGTACTTCATTCAAAAAGCATGAAACTTTATGAATAATAGATTGGCATATAATTAATATATATATATATATATATATATATATATATATATATATATGTTCTTTGTTACATTACACAAAACTTATTTATTTTCCTGGGCTGATTGTGTACTCACTGACTGTAATGAACAAAACATCTTATTATTGTTTATATTGAAATAATAAAGGAATAAAATTCTATTTTCTGTGACAGAGGTTTAAAAATTTGGCTGAAGATCAACAATGAGTTGCAAACTGTAGACTAGAACCTATGAATATTCCTTGGTTGACATTTGACTTTCGCTCAATGAACTTCCTCCCGTATCATTCACCATTAATACTGGCTTAACGGAATTTATCATCTGGTCAATCTGACACCTCTGGGTGTGCGTCTAACCCCCCGATATATGACAGATTGCATTTCCACCAGGGCTGATGCATGTTCACATCCACTATAATGATAAATTAGCCCCTTAGTCAGTCAGTCAATATCCTCTGGAGTCATTAAAGGTAATGCAAAATTCATGACAGGACTATGTGTGGAGCCACGGTTGAGAACATGGGTCAGTTATGAGTTCATTTAACTGTGGCACCACGAAATGTCTTTGTGTTCACATTCTGTATGATGCATTTAGGAAATTTGCATTATTGAGCAGGTTTGAAGGAGACACTTTGCCTCGTGACGAGATGCTTTACAGGCTTTGCAACCCTCTCGAGATGACATTATTGAATGAGAGAGAATGAGTCTTAAAGGAAAAGGGGGAGAGAGCGATCCCATTATTGAAATGCATAGAAGTGAAAGATTTCCCATCAGATTCTTTTCATCCTTCTCCCTTGCCAGTTGGCTGCTTAGAGAGCACTTTGCTCTGTCTGATTCTGTTCGTTGAATAGGAAAGTTTGTCTATCCATACATTTGTCTAGCCAAATGGGAATTGTTACTTCAAATCTTGGCTAAATGATCCAGAGGGACCTTCTTATCTTCCAGACCTTTGTTACATAATGGAGTCTTTTCAGTGTTTGCCAGTAGGAATCATTTGACAAGGAATGCGCTCTGAATAAGGTTCTTGACTAACTGCCTCTGTTGTTAAAATAATTGGATTAATGTAGCTTTTCACTGCAAGCATTGAGTTACTGTTAGTTTGTCCTTTGTCCTGACTGCTGGTGACCTCTGTACATAAGGGCTGAAGAGTTCTGGAACAAATACCTCTACTTAAATCAAGACCAATCCATCATTCTTTTTTTTGGGGGGGGGGGGGGTTAAACAGCAAATAGCCAATGCTATGTGCAAAGCATTGCCATTTTTTGTCTTCTGATTATTCAGAATTTGCTTTATTATTTACATGAAACTACATAAATTTTTCAACACCTTAATTATACTGTTGGAGTCAACGTGAGCAAGTTCCGGTTTTTAGAACAATGCTTATCATGAGGAAGTAGCACTTGGTAGGAATAGACACTAAATGCATGAGCAAGATGCACCAACATACTGCAGAGGCTCAGCCTCAGCTTTTTGAGTCACTCAAAGGCTTTGAGGATCCTATTTTAATCCTTCAGAGAGCTACTTCACTTCAATTCAGCAATCAGCTTTGTATTGACGTTACCCCAAGGTTTGCTTCAGCCTACAAACTTGACCTTGGCCAAAAATGTGTAAGATCTAGCTTCTTTTTGAGTGCCATTGTCTTTCAACAGCCTGAGCTCCATTCCCTCTAAAAAACACTGACAATGTAGAATGTATTATGGAACTGCCCAGGTAATGGCTTAGGAAAGTCAAAAAGCCCCAGGTTAGAGTGTGTCAGAGAATCTGACCTGAGATCTTGATGAATCACAACCTCTTTAGACCACTCATTCACACCTGAGACTAGTAGGGAACATTAAGGTGAGGACTTTCTTGTGACTAATGGAACTAAAAGGCAAGACTGAAAAGAACAAGAGCAGTGGTGCTTCTCAAGCTAAGAGTATTTACAGTCACAAAAAAGCTGTATGCCTATAGTGTATGTAATATACATATAGTGCATGTCAGAAAAAGAGTACATTTACATATGAAAGTGACAACCCTTGTCATTGCGAGGTCATGGCACAGCACACATGAACCACAACGAAATTGGACCTCTGCATTTAACCCATGCACACTCAAACCCATGCAGCAGTGGGCAGCTATTGAAAGCGCCCGGGGAGCAGTGACAGGGACGGTACCTTGCTCAGGGGTACCTCAGGGCAACCTACTGGGAAGGGGTTTGAACCTTCAATCCTCCGATCATGCGGCTAACGCCCTAACCGCTAGGCCACCGCTGCCCATTGGGGTAAAACTGAGATATTGGGCCCGAAATAAGGATGAGAAATGGCCAGAATATACAGTACTGTGCAAACATTTTTGGCAGGTGTGAAAAAATGCTGTAAACAAAGAATGCTTTCAGAAATATAAATAATGATTGTTTTTTTTTTTTATCAATTTACCAAATGCAAAGTGAGCGAACAAAAGAAAAATCTAAATCAAATCAATATTTGGTGTTAACTTTTGCCTTCAAACCAGCATCAGTTCTTCTAGGTACACTTGCACAAAGTCAGGGATTCTGTAGGATTATAGTCGCTGTCTGATCAACCAGTTTTACCAAACAGGTGCTGATGATCATCAATGTCACACGGAGGTTGAAACACAGTCATGTTTGGAACAACCGACCAGCTGAGTTCCTTCAAAAACTGTGTGCAAGTGTACCTAGAAGAACTGATGCTGTTTTGAAGGCAAAGGGTGGTCCCACCAAATATGGATTTGATTTAGATTTCTCTTTTGTTCACTCACTGCATTTTGTTGATTGATGAAAATAAATGATTAACACTTCCATTTCTGAAAGCGTTCTTTGTTTACAGCATTTTGTCACACCTGCCTAAAACTTTTGCACAGTACTGAAAAATTTTCAGTGCCCTGAAAAAAAGGAAACCTCTGATATCCTGAGCAAAAGACACTGAAACAGTGGAATGAAGAAAACAATGACAGATAGATCGTGACAGAGGCAAATAAATGTCCCAAAACAACAGTCAGTGACATCATGAACAACCTCCACAAGGTAGGGATGCTGTTCCAAGGATCCACTTGGAAGAATTTAAATCTCCAAAGATCTATAATGTGAAGTCCATATTACCAGATAAAAAACACTCTCCAGTAGTAAGAATCAAAAAACAAAAAAAAATATTAATCACTTTCATTTTAAAGTACAGTAATGAACCCAGCCACTAGGGATTCACAAGCCAGTGTATTTCTTCATGCCGGTCCCAAACCCGGATAAATGGCGAGGGTTATGTCGGGAAAGGCATCCGGTGTAAATCGGACATCGAAAAAGACTTCCATCCCGGATCGGTCGAGGCCTGGGTTAACAATGACAGCCACCAGTGCTGCTAGCCTAAAGGGTGCTGGTGGAAATTGGGCTACTGTTGGCCAAAGGAGAAGAAGAAGAAAAGGAGGAAGGCATATCCAGAGGGAGGAGGAGAGAAAGAAGGAGAGGAGAGTGGAAACAAGCACTGCTGAAAGTCGCTCTGGATAAGAGCGTCTGCTAAATGCCGTAAATGTAAATGTAAATGGAAGTGAGGGTAGGGACTTTGAATGTTGGCAGCATGACTGGTGAAGGTAGAGAATTAGCCGATATGATGGAGAGAAGGAAGGTTGACATTTTGTGTGTGCAAGAGACTAGATGGAAGGGTAGTAAGGCCAGGTGTATTGGAGGGGGGTTTAAACTGTTCTACCATGGTGGAGGAATGGAGTAGGTGTTATCCTGAAGGAAGAGTATGTGGAGAGTGTTTTGGAAGTGAAGAGGGTGTCAGGGAGGGTGATGAGTTTGAAGCTGGAAGTTGAAGGTGTGATTATGAATGTTGTTAGTGCTTATGCCCCACAAGTTGGTTGTGAGATGGAAGAGAAAGAAAAATTCTGGAGTGAGTTAGATGAAGTGATAGAGAGTGTACCCAGGGGAGAGAGAGTGATGATTGGTGCAGATTTTAATGGTCATGTTGGTGAAGGGAACAGAGGTGATGAGGAGGTGATGGGTAGGCATGGTGTCAAGGAGAGGAATCCTGAAGGTCAGATGGTTGTAGATTTTGCAAAAAGGATGGAAATGGCTGTAGTTAATACTTATTTTAAGAAGAGGGAGGAGCACAGGGTGACGTATAAGAGTGGAGGAAGATGCTCACAGGTAGATTATATTCTTTGCAGGAGGGTCAGTCTGAAAGAGACTGGAGACTGCAAAGTAGTGACAGGTGAGAGTGTAGCTAAACAGCATAGGATGGTGGTCTGTAGGATGACCTTGGAGGTCAAGAAGAAGAGGAAAGTGAGGGCAGAGTCGAGGATCAAGTGATGGAAGCTAAAGGAGGAGGACTGCAAGATGGAATTCAGGCGGGAGTTAACACTGTCACTGGGAGGTGTTGAAGAGCTACCGGATTGCTGGGAAACTACTGCAGAAGTGATAAGGCAGACGGCTAGAAATGTACTTGGTGTGACATCTGGATGGAAGAAGGAGGATAAGGAAACCTGGTGGTGGAACCAAGAAGTCCAGGAGTGTATACAGATTATTTAACACAATCTTGGAAAGTGAGAAGATGCCTGAGGAGTGGAGACGAAGTGTACTGTACCGATCTTCAAGAATAAGGGTGATGCACAGAGCTGTGGTAACTACAGAGGGATAAAGTTGATCAGCCACAGCATAAAGTTATGGGAAAGATTAGTGGAAGCTAGGTTAAGAAAAGAGGTGAGGATTAGTGAACAGCAGTATGGTTTTATGGTGAGAAAGAGCACTGCAGATACAATGTTTGCTCTGAGGGTGTTGATGGAAAAGTACAGAGAAGGTCAGAAGGAGCTGCATTGTGTGGACTTTTAGAAAGCATAAGACAGGGTGCCTAGAGAGGAGTTGTGGTTTTGTATGAGGAAGTCTGGTGTTACACAGAAATATGCGAGAGTAGTTCAGGATATGTATGATGGCAGTGTAACAGTGGTGAGATCTGCAGTGTGAGTGATGGATGCATTTAAGGTAGAGGTTGAATTACATCAAGGATCAGCACTGAGCCAATTCTTGTTTGCAATAGTAATAGACAGGTTGACGGACGAGGTTAGACAGGAGTCTCCGTGTACGATGATGATATTGTGATCTGTAGTGAGAATAGGGAGCAGCTTGAGGAGAATGGATAGGATTAGAAATTAATATATTAGAGGGACAGCTCAGGTTAGACGTCTTGGAGACAAGGTTAGAGAAGCAAGGTTGCATTGGTTTGGACATAAGGATTATATTGGAAGGAGTATGTTGAAGATAGAGCTGCCAGGAAAGAGGAGAAGAGGAAGACCAAATAGGAGGTTTATGGACGTGGTGAGAGAGGACACGCAGGTGGTCATTTTGAAGCAGGAAGATGCAGAGGACATGAAGAAATGGAGACAGTTGACCCACTGTGGCGAGCCCTAAATGGGAGCAGCCGAAAGAAAAGAAGAAGGTTTTAAAGTATAGCAATGAAGTTTAATACACAGTTGAGAAAAAGGTAAAGAATGTTAAGTGGAGAAAGAAAACATCCATCATGATCCAAAGCATCTGTGAAGCAAAGTGGTGGTAGTGTCATGGCTTAGGCTTAGGTTGGCTGCATCAGAAACATGTTCATTATTCTTGATTGATGATGAAACTCACAATGGTAGCATCAGAGTGCAAAATATTGCTGTAGACTGCAGACTTCCTGTAGACTAGAAACTGAAAAGAGAATCTCTCTGAAAAGCAAACTACAACTGAAGATGCTGAGTGACAAGCCTGGAAAAAATAGATTTCAAAATTTTTGTGAAATCAGTGACTCACAAAGTCAGATGTAATTATTGCAAACAAGGGGCATGCAATCAAAAATTAAGTGTCCGTTCCAATTATTTCAGTCAGACTAGGTGGTCAGATACTCATGTAGCTATATTCATGATATCTCATATGCAGCGCATATCATCAACAAATAATTTGACCTTGCTGTTCCAGTACATTTGGAAAAAGGAAAATCTGTGATCAGACCAGTGAAAAATTAGATATGGGTCATAATATCTGAGAAAGCAGGAAAGAAAAAGAAATGCGCAGAGGCATCAGGAAGATTTAGCAAGGAACACACTGAGGTCAGACAAATCCAAGTAGTGGTAGATCCAGCAGGTTTGGGGGAGGATGTCCAAGAACCTGAACATTCGAATAAATAAATAAAATATGTATTCGCCAGTTCAGCATGCAGCCCAGTGTGAGGATTTCTTATAAAATTGTATTTTACAAGAGATTCTTTAGCATCACACATTCCCTCATATAAGGATTTCCCGTAAGAGGATATTCTTCTAATGCCTGATGTCACAAGCAAGTGATTTACCAGCATTAGAGCATTTTTAAGGGACAGAGAAACAGCAGTAGAGGTGCATTTGTGAATAAAAAAGAGTTTCCATGTTGTTTTAGCCTAGTTTCACCTGAACATGTGATACAATGACAGATGCTGTATACTTGAGGAGATTACAGCACATAGTATACAGTTTACTACAAAGCCCATGTATTTGTTACAATAAGGAACACAAGAAATACCCAGTGAGTACTGCTATATTTTATATAGCACACTATATTAATTTGTATATACCTGGAGTATTCTAGAAATGTGCTTGGTAGTAAACAATCAGTTAAAATATGGGACACTCATGAGGATGGTAGGAGGGTATTTTGTAATCCAAACAAATTATTCAAACTCAGTTATAGGAAATGAAGTAATAACAATGCTTCTCCCTCTTGACAATATAAGGCACATGTCCATATTCCCTCCTGTCCCTGATTCCATCTGAGCTTTCATTAATGAAATTTAAAGCAATCACATCAGAGATAAACAACATCTGCCTACACTATAGTGAGTGTGTAGGACATAAAAAAGGAGAGGGAGATCAGCTCGTTTTAATAATTCAGAACTACCCTGAATAATGGAAGGAATATGTTTTTAAACAGAGTGATACGGAGCACAGCAGCAGTGGAGTGCATTTTGTGCACTTTCCCAAATCAGACGAGCTTTTAAAGTATCAAAGCAAATCAAAGCACCCGGGCCTCCAGAGCACAGCTGAAAGGAGGTTGATAGGAGTCTGCTTTATCTTGGTGCATGTAAGGATGCGCAAAAACAAACAAGGGATGGTCTTTTGACCTGCTTCAACAATATATATGTTTCCACTGATATGCAAATCGTAGCCATGTCTGAGGAATCTCTTTGAAGGATAATTGAAACGTTTCACGGTGAGGCCATGGTTCACCACACATCTGAGTGGGTATGTAACAAAAACAACGCTTTTGAAATGATTTCAGGAGCAAGCAGCCGCAGACTACGGTTTGATGTCAACTGATAAGAAAGAATGCCATAAACAGGGATGGGAAGTAGGCAGGCGGGGTGGGGTTCACCTCATAGGACAATGTAGTTGTTCGACATTTCATATTACACATTTATTCCCTGATTGGTTTAATGCAATAAAAAATATTCCATCACAGAAGTAGGCAGTGGCTTAGTTGTTAGGGACTAAACCCAGAATGGGAAAGTCATGGGTTCAAGTCTCAGACCATTAGGTTGCCCAGAGTTACCCCCGAGCAAGGCATCATCCCCATCACTGTTCCTCGGGTGCTGGATATGGCTGCCCCTTCCTGTAATATGCAGAAATGCAGGTTGTGTTTTGTTGTGGCTTTGTGTGCTGTGCTGTGCTTCACACTCACTTATAGTCAATTTCACTTCTCTTTCACTTTTATTGTTTATTGGCTTCTGAGACAGATTGCAGATTGCTTGTATATGCATTCGAGCTTGTCCACAAAGCAACATTTCTCAATTAAGCCAGACAAGTAAAAAGTCAAGACTTCCCAATAGGAAAAGCACAGACAGGTCAATATATATGTAATAAATGCTCTAATTAAAGCTTAAGCTATCTGACTAATTCTGCTTTCTAAAAATCCTGCTTTGTGAAAAGCCCCATAAGCCATATTGCCAAGTCTGCTGCTAAATATCTGGACGATTTCAGGATGGTGTATACATGCTTTACAAGAAAACCTACCACGACAATGCAAAACATAGTGAATTTGTCAGCCTGCAGTGTTATATAAGAGTAAAATGATTTTGTGGGAGGAGTCAAAAATGCAGCTGACTTGTGTTCACCCAGAAATAGACACCCACAGTATAACCTGAGTATAACCGATCCTACACAGGTAACAGTGACACTGCAGTTAGGAGCATATTCAGCTGAGCTGTACCCATGTTGAACATTGGTCTGGTGGATAAGTGGTCTCGGTGGGACCACAGTTTGCTTTGTTTTCTTTCAGCCTGACATGTGCTCTGGTGGTTCAGGTGAATCTAGGTTCCTGCTGGTAAGCACAGTACTGAAGTGTACCAGGCCACCTAAGGGATTCCCTGTTTTCCCTGATGAATCATCTGTGGTCCTGTAGTGCTTCCCCACCATTGTGCACTCTAATATCTTAGCATCCTGGAGGTTAAGTTTAGAGATGTAGCTAAATGTTTTGAACAGGGGATAAATGTACTTATGGAAACTTTCACTAAGTGAATTTAGATTCATTTTATATTCATTTACTTCAGCCACTAAAAAAAAGGATCCCTCCAGTTTTTCAACCAGTAACTTGATTATTTCTATGCATAACACAGTAAAATGTAGGTCTCTGATAACTGGGCCAATAGCTGTGTTCAATAAATTTATATCAGTTGTTTTTATAAATACCTAATGAAATGTATATATTTTGTTCTTGCATGGATACAGCAGTGGATTGGGGATTTTCCAAACACTTAAAAAGTTACAATAAGTCTAGTTGATGGTTGCCTTCCTCACTTTAGCAATGTTCCTGGGACAGCCATCATTTGAATGTTTATCACAAATTGTTTATAGAATGTTTTGGTCATCAGACTCTGTATTGATATTCATGTCATGTAATAACTTTCTATGTATAGCTTCTTTTTTTTTTTTTTCTTTTGTAGCTCCAGGGCCCTGGAGGAACATTGTCTCATTTCACTATGTACTGTGTATATGGTTGAAATGACAAAAAAAAACCTTTTTGACTTGATTTGACTTTATACCCCTCTTCCAGACAGCTGCAAAGTTTCACATCAAAACACTGCGAATAACTTTTTTTCCTTACAATTTATTAATGCAGTTGTTTCTAATATTTCCCTGCACACAGATATTTCTAATAGTTCCCAATTAAACTGTGATCTTCTAGAGACATTAGGCTAATTTTCTCTTTACCGTCTTACCCTTAAAAATAATTTATCTAATTCTGGAAGTTTTTTTTTTTAATTTGCTTTAATGCATTGTGTTCCTTTATCATTTTATTCAAAATAGGTGGTGCTTTAGTGCTTGTTCCTGAGGGCTGACTTTTAAACCAACAGCTTAGGGAACTGTGAAAAGGAAGCAAGTCTATGCATCTTCAAGGTCACTGAAATGTGGTCTGAATCAAATTTCCATAAAAGATAAATAACCTGTTCAATTACCTGTTGAATTGGGCACCCAGTCTACTGTTTTGAGATGGCCCGTCTACTCTAAGGTTTATGAAAAACTTGATCTGTGATTTCCAGCCAGGTGTTGGTTTATGACAGTTCGCTCCAACATACTTCTTGTGTATCACCTCAGCTTCTGCTAATCGCCTCATCCAGTGGTATATTTCAAAGCACAGATTAAAGCCTTATCATTTTCAGTATGTGGTCCTTCCTCTAGCTGCAGGGCTAACTTCATTGAATATAGAGGACATGGGCATGATTAATATGGTGTGCTGATAGAGATTTGTATCACTGTGTGCGCTGCTATCAAAGTATCAGAGAAAGTGAGAGAGAGAACCTTGCAAAAAAGATGAACAAAATAGAGAATCATTTGAGTTGTTGAGATTAAGTCTGAAAGCAAAGCTGTATGTGTGTTGATGTCAGAATCAAGGAATCATATTTCACTTGGACACAATTTAAGTGAAAAATGAAGTGAAAGTGATTCTTTCTCGTTGTGGACACACAGCACCGCAAATGGTGAACTACAAATGGTGAACTACAATTACTGCAGAAATTGCTGGATCAGATAAGAGAATAAAGAATAAATTCAATGCAGTCCTGTTATAGATGATCCACAGACACTTGCACTGTTAACAAACAATGGAAAGTGCATTATAAACAGCGTTAGAGTTAGGTTTAATGTTGGGATTGGGGTTTGATTTAATAGAATATTTTCAGTTGCATTTTACAGATATTTTGTTGAACATTTTCAGATCATCTCCAGAGAATCATCCCTTGAAAGGTCTTGTATAGGATGATGCTGCAAAACCAACACAAGTACAATGAGAAATTACTTGCACCAACTACATTTACATGCACATTATTTTTACTTAGAATGCTAGCATGACCATGATATAGGAGTCATAAAAATAAAGGCATTTGCTAGTAATTGCAGAACCGCTGCCTAAAGCGTAACAAGGGAAGAGCAACTTGTCAGTCTCTGACATTCTTGCAGTGAATCCTTGAAAGAGAATTCAGAACCGTCTTAACATAGGTGCATCATGAAAGACTTGACATTTTCAAGTCAGACTATGCTTCATGCATGTAAATAGGCCTATAAAGAGGTCTGTTCTTGTCCAGCTCAGGTAAACACCATGGGATTTATATTTGGTTTTAGTTATGAACCCCGTGCTACTGCATACATGCAAACATAGCTAATCAAAGAAAAATTATCAAAAGGAATGGTTCCACTTAATAAACCAATCTTACTTACAGTTAATGGAGGCTATGAAATCATTTGAACAATGCTAATCAGCGAGTATTGGTTTTGAGGTGAAGTCAATTAGGTTTTGTCCGTTCATCCATATACACACATTTCACTGTTACAAAAATGAGAAAACAGTGCAGCTGTGGCCATGGTCTAATGGTTAGAGATGAGGGTTTGCAACCAAAGCACAGTTTGTTCAGTCCCCTGGATCAGCAGGAAAAATGTGAAGGGGTGTGAACTGGCCCAAGGGTGCAGGTATTGCAGGCCACTGCTTTTGCTACTCGAATGCGTGTCCACTACCAGTGGGGCAGCGATGATTTAATGCAGAAAGCAAATTCATTGTTCACAGTGTGTATGTGCAAGTACAGGAATTTCATTACATTTCTTTAGAATTTAGTTTCACATTCCTTCAAGACAACTGAAAACACAGATGTAAAGAGAATTACAAAACTCATATCTTCATTCAGGGTCTGCATCCTTTCACGATCACTTCTTATGTAGGTGTGGCCTTCTGCAAATGCAAAGGGCCATGAATCATACATTGAATGAGATGGGGAATGGCATGGTGAGAGTTTGTTCATGGATGTAAATTTCGCTTTAGGTTCAGGCTTGGAGGAAAAAAAATTGTTTCCCATCCTGGTAGTGATAACAACCAATTTGAGTTGACATCAAATCCACAAGAAAAAAGAAAAAAGAAAATATTGGTCAATTAACAATATATTCATGATGATTACAGCAGGAGAGGGAGCAACTTGTAACTTGGAAACTGCAAGTGTTGCAACTTAGATATAACAGAAACACTAAAATGTTCTATTAAGCATGAAAAGTAGTTGGTTTTTAGTTTTTGGAAATTCTGTTAGGATGTTCGTGAGACATGTGAGAACCATCTTGTGTGATGGAGCTGATTTATAACTTTGCTTTGCATCACCTTAATTTATATCAATGCTCAAGTTGTTTCTTTTCTCACAGGTTTTTAACTGCTTGTTTGTTGCCACTTTAAATGTTGCCACAGCAGCATGTTTAGCGTAGAGTAAATGGAGAAAAACATTGACAGCATGCTAGTCAACAGGTTGAGCCCATTTCTATTTGATATGAGTGTCTGCAAATCTGTTCTTACACATGGGAGAGAGAGAAGGGTGTAGCGTTGTCTTTTTTGCTTCTTCAGTTTACTCTCTTCTATTAACTTGCAAGTCATCCATCCATCCATTCATTATCTGATTCACTTATCAGGGCCGGGGCGGTGCTGGAGCCTATCCCGAGTGCTCAGAGGGCGAAAGTCAGAGAAACACCCAGACAAGTTGCCCATCCATCACAGCTAATCTGCTTTTTTTTAATGTGAATTTTGTGTGTGTGTGTGTGTGTGTGAGTGAGACTGAGAGAGAGAGAGAGACTGAGAGAGAGAGAGAGAGAGAGGGAGACTACTTTGAACAGATTTAAGGAGCGAAATAACGTAGAGATGACTTTTGACAGTGTACTTGAATGTCAGCATTTTACAGTATTCCAGTTTCCTAACGACCGTCTGTAAAATAAAGTTTTGACCACTTATCACTGTACTTTTTAGCTTTGAGTTGTCTCACATGTGTGCTGGTTGCAAAGTACTTGTTTGTTGTTTTTGTTTTAAGTCTTCACTAAGCCTTTAAGCTTCTTGTATTGAGGAAATGGGTGAACAAACTTAAATGAAACCCAACACCATTTCAACAAGGCCCTTAATCCAGGTTCCAACAAGTTAAGCATTTCATTGTGCATTTTTACAGGATGGATTTAAGCCCTTTCATACTGATTTAAGTTCAGTGTGACAGGAGAGACTGGTGGAGTTTAGCTCCATTAAAGAAAGATAGAAAAGGATCTCCATTGGAAAGATCATGTCTGCAAAGTTAAGAGCTGAACCAGCCTGCATGTTCATCAATAGTTCAATTATGCATGCAAAATCTGCAGCATCTGTTCTATATATGAAGAGAGGATCTTCTAAAAGAAGAAGAAAAAAAAACTGTAATTCTCTATTGTAGTGTTTGATAAAGGTTTTCCAAAGTAATCCTTTGCTCAGGTGATTGTATTTATATCTATTGGTGAATGACGGGTGCTGTCTGGGTGCTGTCTGAGGAAATCATGGCTGTTAAGCTCAGGCCTACATACCGTCTGCAATGAAATAAAAGTCAAGCAAATGTAAGAATCACTGTGTTTTTTCCTTAAACAATATAAATTTTTTTATGATTTGGAGATGAAATGAACGGTTAATGTCCACAGACTAGCATGGATTGAAGACTTTACCACAATTCCATTTGTGATATAGCAAATCAATAGGAATAGTACACTGTTTCCATGTTTGTTATCTGTTTATGTAGATTTCTTTTTTGCATACAAGTGTGTTTGGGCAATAAGTGCTCATCACAAAGCACAGTCTAGCATCTGCCAAAATGCATATAGTGTGAATCCCTGAAATTAAAGACAGCTCCAGCCTGGCTGAGAGAATTGGCAGATATTTTCCCACATGGATTAACAGCACAGTTAGGCAGTGATGTGATTAATTGCGCAGATATGGAGAGAACAGAGCAACTGATCTTAATAATAATCTTTTAAAATGGTAGATTGGCCACCACTAGAGAAGACCTCACCCACAGTAGTGAAAGAGGCAACTGAATTGGGATGATCAGTACATTAACAATGAGTGACTTGGATTTGCAAAATATACAGATGCGGACAAAATTGGTTTGTACCCTTCAGCTCATTAAAACAATGCTTCATTCCTCTTGAAAACTGGTTAAATTAAAAGCAATTGTCTCATGCATAACTGCATGCCTGTAGAATGTGACAGAGTAAAACTCATAAAAGTATGAAATAAAGAGATTTATTGTTTACAAAATATTCCTAAATTGCCTGGACTGATTTGTTGGTGTCCCTAAAAGGATTATAAATCATTGCATTATAGTCATATACTTACAAACATCTGTTAAATATTAATTTATCATCACACGTGTCTTCAGTCTTTTTGCATTTATTCAGCCTGCTTAAGTGAGAAACTTGCCACTGTGTAGTTTTCTATCATTATACAGGGACTAGAGCAAGCAAAGGAGAGTGTTTTCTGAGGAGCTCAGATAGAAAATTATAGATAAGCATGTTGAAGGTAAAGCTATTGGATAATGTAACTACAGCTGCATGTATTATTAAGAAATATAAAGAGCATGGGGATGTAGACAACCTTCCATGACATTGCCAGAAAAGAAAGTGCAGACCCAAGAAAGAAATCAGACATTCAAACTAAACTCCACGGTCAAAGTAATTCACTGTCTGGTCGCATCATCTACTACCGTTTGAAAAACAATGGCCTCCATGGAGGAAGGCCCAAGAGAACTCCACTGTTGAAAGTGGAACATTAAAAAATCAGAATAGAACAGGTTAAAATGTATGTTGACAAGTGATATGATTTCTGGAAGCATGTACTTTGAACTTATGAGACAGAAATGGAGGTCATATGAGATCTTTAGTTTAAAGAATAGAATAAATAGAAAATATAGGCTTAAAAGAAAAGAACATCACACCCACAGTATTTTAGGTGCAGTATTAAAGTTTCTTTGCTGTGCCTGGAATGAGGGGTCTTTTTTTGGGGGGGGGGGGGGGGTCACTGTAAAATCTAAAGGCATCTAGGAGCAGAATTAGTCGCACGCCATTGGTCCTCCAACAGTGAAGTAAAAGTGACTATTTGTCTTTGTGAAACACAGCACACAGTGAAAAACAACAAAATGCTTCCTCTGCATCCTCATACACACACGTTTAGCACTCAGGGAGCAGTGATGGGGACAGTACCTCCCTCGAGGGTACTTCAGGGAAACCTACTAATCTGGGATTCAAACCCACGACCTTCTGATTCTTGACCTCTAGACCACCGCTGCCCCTGTGATAATGACCCTTAGCATACAGCTAGAAGATATGACACACAGCCAAAGGAAAGCTCAAGCCAAAAATAACTGATAAATGAACACTGGAATATTCTTAGATGGCCCTCTATGAGCTCTGATGTTTATGCTGTTGAGCATCTCTGGAAAGATCAGAAGAACGCAGTGTATAAAAGTCACCCTTCAAACCTTCATGCAGCTAAAGCACCACTTGGCAAAAGCATAAGCTTCACTTAAAGCTACAGAGTTTGCTTGTTGGCATAGAATACTGCTGTACAACAAAATACCATCATTTTTGTCATTGCCATATTCAAGTTTAATCATTCAAAATAGAATCAAAAAGTCTAAAATAAACAGAAGCAAAGTCTGATTGTTAGACATGTTAGACATGGAATAAATGGAATTATATTTAGTCAGTTCCGTGCCATTTCTAGAGATTAGATGTGGATTTTTTTTGTTTTTTTTTGTAGAAGCATGTCAACAAATTTGTCCATGTCTGCATGAGCCTTGCAGCAAGATTTTTTACGCAGCTATAGCACAGGCCTTTTAAGGAATTTGACAAGTGATTCCACCTGGCAGCATGACACAAGAAACTTCTCTAAACCCCAACCCTGAAACTTTTGTGTCAGATCTTTTCACGCCAGCTTGATGGCTGCATTCAGAAATAAAATTACAGATTTATGAATTACTTACAATCTACTCTGATCTGATTTCTTTGGTGTTCCATGAAGGGCAATGCAATCCAGGGCTAAGATTTTTACAGTTCTTTAAATATCAGTATTGCTAATTTGATATTCTGTTTTAGACTCAAAACACTATCTGAATGTTTAAAAAGCATTTTAAAATGACATTAAGAAATCATCAACATTTTAAGAATACTTTTTAAATGTACGATTGTGCCTGTAGTTAATTTCTTCTAAACTGTGAGTTCATTAAATTATTTTTCAAGGTTCCACTTGAACGCTAACTTCACTGCAACTTGAGAATAACGTCCAAAACATTTCACACTTGTGTTTCTTTCTCTAGTATTCAGAGTGTTTTTGGTTCATTTGCATTGCCCATCCATTCCTGTAAGTGTTGTTGGGTAATAAAGAGTGTCCTTGTTCTAAATGTTTTTATTCCAAATCACCAATCACCAGACTCTTATTTACTTCCTTGTCCTTTCATACAACCTGCACTGAAATGACTAATTATATACATAGGCATACTAGGCAGTGGTGGCCTAGTGGTTAGGGAGTTGCCCCACATCAGAAGATTGTGGGTTTGATTCCCTTACAAGTAGGTTGCCCTGAGGTACCCTTGAGCAAGGTACCGTCCCCGTCACTGCTCCCCGGGCACTTTCAATAGCTGCCCACTTGTTTGTGCATGGGTTAAATGAAGAGGTCCGGGGCAGCGGTGGCCTAGTGGTTAGGGTGTTAGCCACATGATCAGAGGATCGGGGATTCAAACCCCTTCCCAATAGGCTGCCCTGAGGTACCCTTGAGCAAGGTGCCGTCCCTGTCACTGCTCCCCGGGCACTTTCAATAGCTGCCCACTGCTGCACGGTGTTTGAGTGTGCATGGGTTAAAAGCAGAGGTCCAATTTCATTGCGGTTCACTGTCTGCTGTGCTTTGACCTCGCAATGACAAGGGTTGTCCCTTTCACTTTTTTCCACTTTCATATTTGGCTAGACGTATACACGGACACCTGACCAACAAACTGATTAGAACTTACTGGCGAGTTTAGCCACATGTTTCCACTACTCAAGAATCCAGCTGTGGCATTATTTACACATCTCCATCCAACACTTGACTTTGCACTTAGTGATCTGGGCTCACATGCAGCTGCTTGGCCATGAAAACCCATTTCATAAGGCTATAAATTACTTGTGATGTTGTTTCCAGAGGCAATTTTGGAAGTCTGGGTGATGCAAAAGAGGATAATAAACACATATTCAGTAAAATAATAGTAGAATAATGTGTACATTATCCATGGGGCCACACCACTGAAGCCCTCAGGAAAGTGCAATTTATATCTGTCTTGAATCTATTACTCATACATTAGGGGTTAATCTCAGGTTAATAGCCCATCTAACCATTCTCCACTTTATTCCACTGTAGCCAAAATACTGCTAGAGTGACTGTGTGTGTATTTTCATTTGAACTGAATCAGAATCAAAGTGAAGTCATAGGGTAAACATGTTGACTGCTTTGAACATGTGTACACATCAAAGGTCTGTGACCTGTAGACCACAGTTGCTCAGTGATAATGAAAAAGCATTTCAAATGATCGTGCTAGATCAAGCATGTAATGGAGCCAGATTAGATAGCACTGAAGCTGTGATTAGCAGTTCCTTGATGAGGCTGATAAAAGTGAAATTTAATCTTAATTAAATAAAATTCCCTTCATTAGCTCCTGTTCAGCGTTCTCACACACTTCTCCGGTATCTTCCTTTCTTTGTCTCTTTTATTTATTGTATATTCCATGCTCCACAGATGTGGAGGCAACATGGAATAAGAAATATGTGACATTTCCAAGCAACATTATACAATGTAGGTATATTTCTGATTAATTTTCTAGAACATTTAGATAATCCAGAGTTATCATCCATCTATCAGATGAACTGGGGATTCCTGGAGCCTATCCCAGGAAAAACACCCTGAACAGGCCCATCACAGTGAAAGTGACAACCCTTGTCATTGCGAGGTCACAGCACAGTACACAGTGAACCTCTGCATTTAACCCATGCACACAAACACCATGCAGCAGTGGGCAGCTATTGAAAGTGCCCGGGGAGCAGTGACGGGGACGGTACCTTGCTCAAGGGTACCTCAGGGCAACCTACTGGTAAGGGGTTTGAACCTACCATCTTCCGATCCTGTGGCCAACTCCCCAACCTTTAGGCTGCTGCTGCCCCCAGGAAAGACAAACACACTGGCAGAGTGAACTAGCAGCTCCTAAGATGACAAGCATGTCTTTTGGTGCTGTGCACTAGCAAGAAGTCAAAATCAAGGTTCAACACTGTGGATTTAAAATCAATGGAGATGCGCTTTTCAAGCTAGAGCTCCAATATACAATAACATGCTAGAACTTTAATCTTTTTTTGATCTTAAAACTTAAAAGAGGCCAGTTTTATTCGCCATGCTGTCGTAACTGCCTTGAAACAGTATCTTTAGTTTCAGATTATCGTTCAGATCAGGAACAGAACAGAGTTCTTTAATAATGACTCAAATCATTTATTCAATAATGAGACAGGAGTGACCATATCAAAGGACCTGACTCCATCTTTCACCCCTTTCAATGTTGCTGATATTAAATTAACTAAAACTCATAAGGGTGGTGAGGCTGGGTGTATTCAGATCACCATTTTCTCAGAATACAGTGGGTAACAGAACCTTTTTGCTAACCACTGCACCACTGTGAACACCATGTTCTTTAAAGTGTATCTCAGACTACGTATTCAGATTATTTTAGAAGTTTCAGTAGTAGAAATATTTCATTACAGGTTAACCAGATTTTCAATTTCTGATAAAATTATTAATGAATCCAGTTGTAGCAGAGGAAACCAATACTTCAAAAAAAATAAAAATAAAATGACTTGATGATCATAACTCATATGAAAGTGTCTTCTCACAAAATAACTTTCAGGTTAAATAAATATATACATTTAAAAAATGTAAGTACTGACTATCTGTAGTGGAATGCAGTAGAACATCCAGCTTTTCCACTGCAATAAGAAATTAAGCCTGCCAGGTTCTGTTTCACTTTCTCTTTACTCTTGGTTAAAAAAAAAAAAAGAAAAACCCACAAAAAAGAGCTGAGATTAGTTCTAAGGCACTACAGGTACTGTAATCAGCAGCAGATTACTTTCCTTCCAACTATTTTGGAATGTTAATAAAAATTTTACAATTTGAGGAAATTTCCAGGAAAGTATGAACTCTCCACAATGTTACTTGAGCATGTGAGCTGAATTCATATACTTACTATTATAAGTAGGCGACCTGTCCAGGGTGTGTCCCCCGTCCTTATCCCTGTGTGAGCTGGGATGGACTCCAGCACTCCCCCGCAGAAGTGGCAGAAAAGGACTGACTGACTATTATAAGTATTATTTCTAATATTATAATATTTTATATTATTATGAAGATCAGGTTTGATACTCCAACTTTTTTTTTTTTCTGGAGCACAAAATAATACCTGTTCTATCTGTCTAAATGAACTTGTTTTTGTGTATGATCATCAGTTTGAACAAAGTGTACTTAAAGGTTATTTATTTACATAATTTGTGGAATACCTTGGAACTAATATACATATATACATATACATATATATATAAAATATATTATACATATATATAATTTAAAAAAACGTTTTTTAAACATTAATTCACTGATTTTCAAGTCCATCAATAGTTTGACCACAACTGTTTAAGCAAGTCAAGTCAAGGAGGTTTTTATTTAATTACAAACTAAACTTTGTTCCTCCAGAAACATAGTGCTGAACTGAATCTTTTAGCTGTCCATTATTACCCATCTTAGGGACTTGCAGTCTGAGCTGTTGCAGTTTCCCTAGCAGGGCAGTAAGCAGTTGCTGAGGATACACTTTACTTCCACACAGAGTAGAGATGCTGCTGGGCTTTTTTAATGATGAAGCTGGCGTTGAGTTTCTGCATGAACACCAAGGATGCTCTGTGCTCTTGACCATCTCTGCTGGGAAGCTGTTGATGCTCAGAAGAGTGATCATGGTCAACAACAGTCTCTTTAATTTTTTCAACATTAAGAGACATGCTGATGGTTCTGCACCAGGCCCTGAAATGGTGTACCTCCTCTCCATGTAAAGAACTGAAGGATAAACTTGGTGCACTGGTGGCCTAGGATTGACAGGTGATGGGTTTGAATCCCAGACCAGTAGGTTGCCCTGAGGTACCCTTGAGCAAGAGTACTTTAAATGGCTTTAGGTGAAATTTTGAGAGGTTGAATTTTGTTGTGCCTCACTGTACCATGTTTCACAATGACAAACATAGTCACTTTCACTTCACTTTCATCTCAGTTCAGAACTGTGCAACTTATGAGTTTAAATCTATGGGAACATTTAAATTCAGCCAGGATGCCACCTTGTCACTTTGTCCTGGACATCAAGATGATGCATCATTGAGAACACTGGCAGCAATGATAGTCAGCCCCCCAAAACAATTAGCAATGATATTGTTGAAAAATTAGAAGTGTATTTATTATCCGAGGCTGTTACACACACAAGAAAATGTTTCTGGATGTTGTTCACACAATATACAATATAATCATATACACCTACTCATCACATCATAATCATCACACTGAAACTAGCCATTGCTTTACCTCCTCCAGGCAAATTAAAAAAGGAAGCTTAAGATGGCAGAAGAAAATGGCCCAGTTCACTTCAGTACCTTTTTGCGAACAATTTTGGAGTAAATGGAAAAAAAGGTACCTGCTATGTCTCACAATGCGACAAAAGTGGTTCTGCCCCAAGAGGAATCTGGGACATGTTGGTATGCTGGCAGAGGAGAATGTCCAAAGAATGAAAAAGCCTTTGGCAAAAGGTTGTGGAAGCAAAAACTAATTCAGATGGGCTCACAAAGAAAATTAACTTTGCATAGCAACACCCAAGTTGAGCAAACATGGAAACACAGAAAAGGAATGTAATCTTGGAATGGCCTGTATAAAAGGTTATTATGGAAGAAACAAAGTAAAAGCCATTGTATGCGATTACAATTACTCAAGAACATTTTTGAACATATTGTACAAAGTAACATTGTATGTCTCACATCCAGAGTGTGTTTGAAACAGGATATATAGTATTTTGAACAAATGTTCTAAATTGTGGTAGAGTTTGCAGCTTGCTAAAAAAAATTACTTACCAGCGGAATGGAGTTGAGTCTATGGGATGTGATGGGAGTGTAATGTTTGTAGCTGCCAGTAGAAGCCAGTAATGAGCTTTTAAGTCAGATTTATTTAAAGGACATGAGGTCAGCCATTTTTCCCTTTTATTAGGAAGCAAACTAAGTGGGTCAGATCTACAATGGAATCATGAGGTAAAGCTTTAATTTCTATTATTGTTAAGGAAGTGTATCAGACCTCTTGGAAACAGGTTATGGTTGTTGTCTTGTTTTATTTTTGTTATTTACTCCCCTTTTTGTTTCTTTGTTTGTATCAATTTATCAGTATTCTGTTGGGTTTTTTTTGCAAGATTTGTTTGCAACATAAAAAATATGCTGCACTCTTGAGAAATACTTATTAAAACAATGTGGGAATTCAAAACAACTTTTATATATTTTATATATATTTTTCAGTGCATCATGTGTTTTTATTGCATGGAACACTGTCTCCTCATTTCCACTCATCAGACCTGACACACTTGTATAATCAGCTAGTCAGTAGGTCCAGGATCCAGTTCCAGAAGGAGGTGTTTAGGCTCAACAGTTTCAATTTTCCCATCAAATATTGAAGGATGATGGTGCTGAATACTGATCGGCAGTCTTTTAACTGTATTCTGACGCAAGTGTGCTTTTTCTGAACATGGCAGGGGGTCAGAGAAGGGTGATAATGATGGCATTGAACAGTTGAGGAAAGAAGGAGGGGATTCTTTGGTCTTTACCAGCTTCTCAAAGCATTTCATGGGGATGGACCTGAGTGCAAAGGGATGATGGACAGGATTCAGAAGACTGTTTTGGGACAGGGATGAAGGTGGTGGGTTCTTAAGCACTTTGTGAAGATGGTGGTGCTCAGAGAGATGCTGAAGATGAGAACATCTGCCAGCTGTTCCGTACATCCTTTGAGCACTTGTTCAGGTAGGATATCAAGTCACATCAGCCCTGCTCAGCCAGGGATGGTAAGGGGAGGGACATGTTCTTCCTCGCCATCAGGTCCTTCCATACATCAGACTGTGTGTAGAAGGGGTTCAGTGCATCTGGTTGGGTGGATGCTATTGTGCTTTTGCCTTTCCTTCTAACATCTAATTAATGAAAAAGTAAGGCTGTATCTCAATATAAATCTAAAAGTATGTTATGCACTGGGCTCATATTCAGTATTTGTGTAGATGGAAGCAATGTAATGATGATGTAAATGAACATTGTGGATGAATTATTAATTGCCATAAACTTCTCGCATCAGAAAGAGAAAAAAGAGAAGTGACAGTATTGAACGCTGGCTCCTCGCACTCACTCTCTCTAAGCCACACAGCAGAACATAATCAAATATTGGCTGTAGCTGTGGATTTTTAGCGTGGGAGCTCCTTGTCACTGCAGTCATCTTTAGTTATCGTCAGTGTGAACAAGCTCAGTGCAGCAAGGCTGTCAGGTACAGCCGGTATTGACACTTTACACTGCGAGAAGTCAATCCAAGCAGACAAACATCGCTACTGTACCACAAGAGAAGAGGTCAGGTGCCTGTGTGGCAAACTGGAGATGTAAAGGAGCAACCTCACTGTGTAGTGGCAGGTCCCTTGAGCATGAACACATTAGCCTAGCTGTGACAGAAGGGAGTTCACAGTGGTAGGTGTTTAAAGGACATGGGGGTCTGCCATTTGGAAGAAAACACTCTGATATGTGCTCTTGCAAAGGTGTGAATGCAATCCTTCACTGTAAGGAAAAAGACCAGCTGTACATTTGAATGTTAAATGATTTTTTTTTTTTCTTCTATTGTTACCTTTTTTTTTTTTTTCTAACCTTCTGTCCACACAATGGTCCTGCAAGAATTAAGCAATGGAAACGTTTCAAAAGTCTGGAATTACATGCCATATATATATATATATATATACACACACACATACACACACATTACAGCCAGCAATTCAAGAGTGTCTTTTTTGATATTTCAAGAATTCTACTGGGGAATGTCAACTCAGCAGTCAGTTTTGAAAAAAAAAAAAGTTTTTTGAAATGGCTGAAAAGTCATCCTTCTGTATTGAACAGCTACAGAGGCAAATGGCAGGCAGGTCTGATGAATATGTTAATGCTACTGTGTGTTGCTGACAATAGTGGTAGATTGTAGATGATGACTAATGTCATCTGATGAGATCCACTTCAATTTTTCTTTGGCAAAAGGAAGCAAAAATGTAATTGAGTGTTACTGGCTCACTCAAGGATAGGATTTCAGAATAGACGTGCACAGTAAAGATATTGCAAGCTCCAACTCTGCCTAAGTCCATTCCTTTTGCTGCATTGTGTGAACTCTACAACATCTATGACTAAAAAATGAATTCCTTTCTATGAATGAAAGGAATTTAGAATAATTCAGGTGTTACAGCCATACATTATGAAGGCATTTCAGCATGTCATACTGTTGCATTGGTAGAATTGCCTTAAGCGCTACCATTTTGCCTTATTCATACTTCACATTGTACATCAATCACTGTTAAACAACTTCTAATTTACCTTTTCAGACTCAAAAACCCTGCAACAGGGGATTCAAACACTGAGCACAATCAAAAGCAACCTGAAAATGCAGGTAAGTCAATGCATACTCAAGGAACAGTAGAACACAGGGAAAAGTATGAAAGCATAAGTGGCACAGAAAACAAAAATTGCAGATTGAGATCCAGATTGCCATGTGTGACTGGCCTCTTTCTTTCCAGAAGTGAAAGATGGACGTCGGTTCTCCTCCAGTCCTAATGAATGTATCATTAGGAGTCTTGTCCATGAGCTCTTATTGGTGTATGGTTTGATTGCCCAGACTGCTGGATAGGGGATGATGCTGTTACTCAACACTCTTTGTCAAAAGCAGTGGACATGAGTGTTGGTTACTAACACAAAATCCATATCATATCAAAATCCATAGATACATGCTTTTCGTAATATGTACATTTTGTTGTTGGAATGTAGTATAGTCTAACTCTGTTCTGAATCTTTTGGCGACTTTTATATATTTGGAGCAGTGCATTTTACTCTCCGCCATTACTAATTTCTCAAAGTTTTCTAAAGCAATTCTGAGTATAATCATGTGTAAATGCTCACAGAAGTACAAATTCATCAATATTTGACTCAAAACAAGTTACTAGCTACATTTGGCAATTGGGCTGTTTATCTATAGCTTTCAGCAAGACTTGAGTGATGATCTAGCTTCCACAGTGCAGTGTGTAGCTGTGATTCACTACAATTTAATTATCCATCTACTGATGTGTGCATAAGCGAGAGGGAGACCATGAGTGTGACTGTGTGTGTGTGTGTGTGTGTGTGTGTGAGTGTGTGAGAGAGAGAGAGAGAGAGAGAGAGAAAGAGTGAGTGGGAGACAGAGAATGACGGGTGTTTAATCAACCTCCCATTCCCTAGGCATTGCTCCTCTTCATTCTTCTCTCCCTCTTTCTTTTCTATTGAACCAGTTGCAGTCAGGTCAGACAAAGTGGTGTGACACATTAGCAAGGGTACCACCTTCTAATTACGGAGAGGTGGCAGCACGCACTTTGATCCTCTGTTTCTTCCGCTCTGCATGACTGCCATAGGCCTATGCCACACACACACACACACACACACATCCCCAATACACACCCCATACACACCCCCCCCCATACACACCCCATACACAATAAACTCAAAGCAGACCTTGGGAAACCAGACCGAAACCAGAGAAGTTATTAAATGATGCACATCACTACACACTGTACAGCTTCATGAAAACAAAAACACCATTTACTAGGTGAAATATAGCATTCATTTCCAAAAAACAGTCCATCTTTGATTCCAGAGCTTTAGATTTCCTTTCTGTACGGAAATGGTCTGAAACGATCTGTCTGGGAAAAATGCCTCTTTGCAAAGAACCAACTTCATCAAATTGGTTTGTATTGTACTTTATACAAAGAGGAAATGAATTAAAATCTGCTGGTAGATTTCAGGAAAAATCAGGAAATGTTACCCTTGACACAAGATGTTAGCTCTTGATGTTGGCTCGTATAGCCTATCGTGTGCTTTATATTGTACCTTTTATTTGCTAAATCATCTTCCATTTATAAATGGAATCAGATCTTTGCGACTTCCTTTCACTTTGCCAAGAGATTTGTTTCCATTTCTGTCATTTAACCTTCTTAATATATCAAAAATAAAACAGGTTGACAGGCATAAAATCATATTTTTGCACCAACAAGGAAATTCCCCAGGGAAGGAAAAATGAGTCTTGCACAATCTTATACTTTGCTTCTATTTTTTTTTTTTTTTTTGGTAGTTTCTGCACAGTTAGACTGTACTTCCTCTTACACACTTAATTGCTGTTCTATTGGAATAGAGCATCACCCAGCTCTTAGCTCTGTTTCTGCCTGTGGTCAGCTGCTCTGTACTCATGTCCTGTAAAATTTAGTTCACTACTATTTTAAAGCTCTTAGACCTTTTCTCCCATACATTTGCATGTATAGCATTTAGGAGATGCTCTTAACCACAGAAACATACATCAGTGCTTCGTAGTCCACATCCTTTCTTCAGTCTTGTTACACCGTTAAAAACCAGCTGTTGATAAACTCTTTGCTAGCTAAGTAACATACTTATGACACCTGTCTTTACTAAGGCAAAAGAAGTCATTATCTACGCCAGGTTACTCTAATATTAGAGCTTAAGTGCCAAAGGTATTTATTTATTGATTGATAGAACAGAAGTGTAGAAAAGCATAAGCATGAGGCTGGTTAGGAAAGGTTACTTTTCTATTCCTTGAACAGATGGTTGTTCAGATGACACTTGGAGACAGCAAGTTCTGATCACCGAGGAAGATCATTTTACCACTGAGGAGCCAGAACCAAAGAATCTGGAAGATTTCTTCTTTTGAGGAGAGGAGGTTCAAGGTAAGCAGTGCTTGACATTCTGAGGGGAAGGGAAGTGACGCATTGTTTGATTAGTGCCATCAGATAAGAAGGTGCAAGGCATTTCTTGGCCTTGAAAGCAAAGATTTAAACCTGACGGGAGCAGCCACAGGGAGCCAGTGCAGGTCCCATATCAGAGGGTATAGTGTGCAATTTATTTAGCCCTCTTAATTTGCTGCACCATGGCTCTGGAGAAAAGCTGTTTTTTTTAAATCTATTTGACCTGACTAGATGGAACATTTTTGGGACCAATATGACTGTCGTCTGTATCTCTACTTGTGTTGGCCACATGCTGCATGACACTGTGGTGATCTATGACCATTTCTTAGCCTAACTTTAGTTCAAAATGACACTTTAATCACAAACTTTCAAGGAAGTCATAACCTGGATCTCAACAAATCAAGCAAACAGTGATCAAAGTAAACTGTAGTTTTGGAACACCAATCTGTAGTCAGGATTCTTAAAGGAGTTTTAGTCAGTCGTATCCCTTCGTAGCCATCATCCAGTGCCTTTATCATTTTATGGTGACAGTTTTGGCAAGCTGGAAGAAAAAGTACAAAAAAAAGCATGATAAAACCCTCAAGTATCTTTCTCAAACACACACTCTTATACTGGCTTCTTCTCTTGCTAAATATTCTTTTTTTTTTTTTTTTTTTTTTTTTTTTTTTTTTATCATCCAGGCACTCGGCGATTCCCTTGGTGGCTCAGGATAGATAAAGAGGAAACCAAACTTAATTTTCCCCTTTTGCGCATTAGCTCAGTGCTAGGGATCACAGGCCAATTTAAAATGCAAAAAGTTGCTAAAAAGGGGGTTTTAAACCTGCCAATGACATTGAACTTAAAAGTGCACTACAATACAGTACATCTATACTTGGTTCCCATGTATAGAAGCACTGAGCAAAAATGAAGCCCCCTCCCCCTTTTCATCTTATTGCATAAGCAAGCTGACAGCGAGTCTACCCGAGTTTCAAGATTTGTTATATGCACAATAGCAGCAAGAGAGCAATGATGTGACAATGAAATATTGAAGAAAGTGAGTGCCAATAAAATAACAAAGTTCAGAAGGAACCTGGAAGACTGCAGTCATCCCCGCCTGCACCATTTTAGAGTGAGGCACTGTAAAGTTTAGATTTATTCCTACCATTCTACACTTTATAATTCTAAAATGAAATATTATCGGAAGTTTTCTGGCTCTGAGTTTCTTCAGGGAGCTCTTGTTTAGTGCCATAGTCCAAAGACAAGTGGGTTAACCGTGGATGCCAAATGGCCTTTCGGGGTGAAATTTTGTGTTTGGCCTGTCAAGGGTGTTTCTCTACCTTTTACTGAGCAAAGAGACGGGCCCAAGCAATAGTTTACGAGTGAATGAAATAAGATTATTTCTTATTTATTATTAGTTTTTATTAAAATTAATTGTACATTTGACATTTAGCAGATGCTCTTATCCAGAGTGACTTGCAGTTCCTAACTACTGGGACAGTCTCCCTGGAGCAACCTGGGGTTAAGGGTTTTGCTCAGGAACTCAATGGTGATAGTGCTGGAGGTGGGAATTGAACCTGTGAGCTTTTGGTCTGTAGATGAGTATCTTACCACTAGAACACCACCGTCCTTTGTATCAAAGGATGTCACAGTGGGCAGCATAGTTGCCTCAGAGCAAGAAGGTTCTGGACTTGATTGCCAGTCTGGTTGGCCTCGTTTTGTATGATTTGTATGTATTTTGTATGATGTCCTCTCACAGTCCAATGACATGCACATCGGATGGGTTGGAGATGTTTAATTGCCCTCAGGTGTGACTGTGTGTGAAAATGTGTTTTTGTTTGCCCTGCAATGGACTGGCAACCTGGTGTTTCTCTGCCCTTCAACCTGTGAGTACTAGCATAAGCTTCAGGATTTGCAGATTTATATCTATTTTTTATGCAACTAAATTCTTAAGATTAAAAAACTGAGTTTTTAACAAGAAAAAAGTGTTTTTTAATTAAATATTCACATTTAAGGAAATACCTGATGGTGAGATTGCCTCTATGAAGGCTGCAGAAAGTGGTTAACATATGTCAAGTTGGTCATACTTTTTAGAATTTGTCACTGTGATTGACTAATTTTACATGAAAGACACAAATATTGGATAGTCTGGGCCCGATATAGTCAGAAAGCCGTTTGATTTCAAAATATTAACTGGTTAAAATCCAGATATTGCTCACAAGAAAAGACCAGGTAAAAATACGGCCTAATTTGCTGCATTTTGACAGAACGGTAGTGTTGCCAACATTCTGTAAAGCTTATCCAACCTCACAACAGCTGCTACAAAAGAGCTCATTTGTAGACAGAACATGGGTCGTCAGTTGCAGGGTACGGTAGGGTGCTGACACTTCGGAAGTAGAGAAAAGCCATGGATTGGCTGTGAAAATCTATTTTGCCATGGATTGGCTGTGAAAATCTATTTTGAAAATCTAATTTTACTTGTTTAAAAATATTTTTGCATAGTCAGCTTTTTCCAGATAATGGGATTTTGCAATTGAAGCATCTGCTTTTGCTTCACTGAGAAATCAAGGAAGATTAAACCTCATTGTGATTTTTTTTTTTTTTTTTTTTTTTTTTTTCCCCCCCTCCCATAACCCCCCTTTCAATACTAAAGAGTGTGCATTAATTTGTGTGCACTCAACCTTAGAGTTTTGATCATCGTGGCTAATGGTAGACTGTGAATAACAAGTGAACAGTTTTATTTATTCAATACTTTATTGCAGTTGTTCCACATGCTGCATGTTATCAGACACACATGCAAACAGTTACATGCATAAACACGCATTCTATACGCTCTCATTCTGTACACTGACTTCAGCGTAAGTTCCCAGTCCTTTTATAATGCATTTCAAACGTGCTTCACAGGCCAGAGCCACCAAAATCTACACAAGGCCTGACTCCCATCAAAGACTGATGCTGCTCCCCCACACCGTGCACCAAAACAGAAACACATTCATTACCTCTGCTTTTGCGCTTCTACCATCCTTCTTCAAATTAAATAAGCGGCTGCTGTTGGCGCGCGGGATGCGTAGTAAAATTGCCGTAAGATTAATCACAGAAAACTCTATTACTGTGATGGGAATTAATGTAACCGGGACATGCCTTGTGATGAATGGCTAAATAAAATGTTTGTGTAAAAAAGGAGGGCTAGAAGAAGAGAGGCTGAGGTAAAATGAGTGAGAGAGACTCCCATGACAAAAACAAGTCAGCAAATCCTACGTCTGTCCCATGGATCCCACTGGAGTTAGTTTTTCTTCATTTATTTACAGCTGTCGAGAGAAGCAGCTGGCATAAACAACTGCACCGTCAGGGCGGTGAAAATATGTCTGTGCGTGTGTATATATATGTGTGTTGTGGTGGTGGGGGGGGGGGGGGGGGTGTAGTGGTGGCTTCAAGCTGGGCTTCTTGTAATGATTATGAAATATAGGATCAAAGGCCCAGCACAACAATGCTGGTGATTCATCAGCCAGCACCTAATTCCATTCTGACAGATTGTGCTCGCTCAGCTCATGGCCGTGTTAACCTCGTGCACCGCAGGAACTCGCCGTCGCTGGCTTTATTCTAATGGCTGCCCGCTCCCTTCACCAATCACCCAGGCAGCGCCTGCTTGTTGTTAGTTTGTCTGTTGTTGGTGGGGGCAGTGAGGCACCTACAGATTTAAAAAGAAGATCTAACATCTAAGACTGCCTAGACATGTACTTTTACATTTAATGGGCTGTTAGGCCTCAGTTTTCCTGCAGTCATGGGCCAGTGTGGTCAGTTCAAAAGTATTAATCAGACAGGCATGGGTAGCTTTTTGAAAGCTGAACTGTAGCAGCTCAAACTCCAAGCATACGCCGAGCCGCCTGTGGCCATTTTATCAGCTACACCTAAAATACAGGTGCACTTTACTGGTTTACACACACGGGCTGGAACCCACTGGATGACTTCCCTCAATGGCATTTATTTTTAAAAAAGGGATCAGAGCTGGACCACCACTGGCTAGATATTATTTGGGTGACAGACTATTCTCTGTACAGCAGTGACACCAGTAGGCAAGTGGCATCGCTGTGTGTGTGTCACTGGTCTGAGCACATCAGAGGCAGCTCACCTCACTGTCACTCAGTGGTACTGCTGGGTTGAAAATGCTTCACCAATTTAAAAACATCAGCCTACAGTGGTCTTGTGGGCAGAAAGTGACCACTGCTGAATGACTAGATGACTAACACAGTGTGTACATGTGAAAAGATCTATAGTCTGTGCCCTCTTCAAGGTGGACCATCAAAGCTGGTTTGTCTGAAAAGGTAATCAGTAAGTGTATAATGTTTCCAGAACACAAAACAGCAACTAAGTCAATGTCACTTCTGCACTGTATATGATCCAGCAACAGAGCGGGGGTCCTGTACAGTATGTTCCTCAGGATTTAGTGGTGTTGGCATTCAGCTCACTTGCACAGGAGATGCGGACAGGAACAGCAGATTTAAAACAATCTTCATTTAAAACAGGCCATAATTCTGTTCAGTTATAAAAATGGGAAAATGTAAGAATTTCATAATACTGGAAACAATTATCTTGTTTCACAGATTTTTGAGCACAGTAGTAAAATATGGTGTTTCAATAGTAATTGTTGTGTTAAATTCTGAGTAATTAAGAGTAAATGCTTCCAAAATTTCAGAAAGAATTAAGAAAATAAGTACATTTGAAGTGACATTGAGGGAACATACTGCCTTGGCAGCCAAAAAGCACATGAAGGATAATTCTCAGTGATGTGAGAAGCCTAAAGAAATATCAATCTACTATGGAGCGGAAAAAAATTGCTACATTGTTCTAGCATCATTACCAGATTATGCAAATATGTTTACATGGTGCCTTGCAAAAGCCTGGAGAACCATCTTTTTTAAATCTTGTTTTCAGTTGAGTTCCTGTACCTGACCAGTTTTAGAGGATTGTTTTTATTTTATTTATTCACTTTTTCTTTGTTAGTCATTTAAGTGGAACAAAGTAACCTGATTTGTGGTGTGAAGCAGTGAAGAAACAGGTGCAGATGATCATAGATGATCATGATGGTGATTAGTTTAATGGAGATGCTGGTTGCTGAGTGGTTGGGACCCCTTTATCAGGAACACCTTGTATGAGACTGTTGCAGAAAATCTTTTGTTCCCTTTATTAACTGAATCCTCCCAATGTACCAAAGATCTTAGCAGTTATTCCATTATTTGTTCCTGTGTTCCCGATTTCTGCTTTTTTATTTATTTATTTATTTATTTATTTATTTATTTATTTTAAGAATAATAATTTTGGGCACACTGTGGGTGATATTTTGCTAGCAAGCAGTACTTGCTAAGAAGGTAAAAGCCTTGTATTCTGGATGGGTTTTAATGTGATCCAGCAAACAGTTCAATACAGAACCTACACTTCTGAATGAGCTAGTGCTTTCTGGGTAATTAAGTTTAATTAAGGTAACACTTAAAATGGCAAATTATGGGGTAAGTGAAGTTAAAATGAAACGTATTAACAATTTTAATTAAGTAGCATTTGAGAACCTTTCTATTGGACAGTATAGCACCATAACATTTAGGAAAAATTCATTTTAGTAAGTCCTCCAAGACCCTGCACTTTTTTTTTTTTTTTTTTTGTCCCTCCCTACCATGATGAATACTTGGGGGGGGGTTAATAAACAGAAACCCTACATCTTAATTTAATTCTCATAAAATGTACCTGATGGCAATTTAGCATCTTCAGCCTACATGTTTCACATGTCTTTGGACTGTGAAAGGGAACCAAAGCACCTGAAGGAAAGCTGCAGGGCAGTATGCAAACACCATAACAAAAGGACTCTGAGCCTTTGAGTCCAAAAAGTATGCAATTATAAATTCTTCTTTCCAAAAGTGATGCTCCAAGCTTCCATTTGTAATGAGCAACATGGGGGGGGGGGGGATGATCTGAAACGCCCCTGAATTAATCTGTCACAAAACATGTGACCTAAAAATCTTGATTGTATGCCACATGTTTATTGTAGGACACATGGCTGACAAAGTGTAAAATAAAAAAGAAAGCAAAGAAGGGGTGTTTGACTACACACATAATTGAAAAAGATAAGGGTTCCCTGACATGTGCATACTAAACAGAGCTCATATAAATGCTGTTTACATTCTTGCAAATAGAGCTGCACTCCTGTTTTTCCTTGTTTGCACATGCATACAAGCACTTAGAGCTGCATGAATTCTGTTCTGCCCCAATCAAACATACAAGCGCACTGAGTCAACAGCGCCCATATCCCTGTGAAAGACAACTCTCTATTATTCTAATAGAAAACTGCCAACCGGCGATCACCTGGACAGAATAAGACCAACTTTACACATACCCCACAAAGGTGACATTCCACCTTGCCATCCCTCGCCACCCCCGGATCCTTCACATCAGCTGCCAGTGCTTATTTGTCCACCAGTCAAAGAAAGCCCCTTTCATTCAAAGCACCTGCAGCTCCCACATAGTCCACTTGTCTTGCACATGTTTATCTCTGACCTTACAAGTGACTTGTTCCACTACCAGCTGGGCTAAGTTAAGGTACATCCACTCCACTTTTAAATGGAACTTTTGACAGGTAACTGTGGAACCTGTTCAGTCAAGCTGTGTTGGAGTGGCCCATTGTTAGCCGTTGAGAGTAATTAAAAGCCACTTGCTACTATGTTCTGAGTCAAAATCAGATTTTTTGTTTAAGCACTAAAGGGTAGCTTGGGTGGGGGAGGGAGTCCAGGGTCAATCTGCACAGCACGACAGCTCTGTGGCTTCTCCACAATCACCCCTTTGTGCCACCTTTGGCAGTGGTGGCTTAGTGGTTAGGGAGTTGACCCAGGTTGGAAGATTGTGGGTTTGAGTCCCTCAGCAGTAGGTTTCCCTGAAGTACCCTTGAGCAAGGTACCGTTCCTGTCACTGCTCCCTGGGTGCTTTCAATAGCTGCCCCCTGCTGCACGTGTGCATATGGGTGAAACACATGGGTTGAATTTTGTTGTGCTGCGTTTCACAATGACAAGAATAGTCACTTTTCACTTTGACCTCAGAGTCTTCAGGCCACATGCAGGACGTGTGATTTTGCCTGTTCTTCAGGAATATTAAAAAGACAATGTGTTTCTATCAAAAAACTATCTAATGAGCTGGAAATGAAACTGGACGAACTCTCCCACCCAAAAAAAAAATGGAAAGCAATGCAAACAGAGTTTGCATGTTACTGAATATTAAGGCTGAGACTAGAGTTACAGACTTTAGCTTATGTTGCTTACCAAACAATCCTTTGAATCATCAGAAGGCTTACTGTAATCCTGAACGAAGGGATACAAATCCTTTTGCAGAGGAATTTGCTGTGGCAGAAAGGGTACGAGGCCATTTCTTTGTAAATGTCTGTGTGTAATATTTTTTTATATAATATACACATGCATAATATACACGTGCTTAAAATTTTGTGAAACCTATTTTCCTAAATTTCTGCATAAATATTCCCCAGATCAATCAGATTTTCCCATAAATCTGATAAGAATTAAAAATCTACAAGTAGCAAAGGTATGTAATCCTCTCAGTGTGGTGTGAAAACTGCAATGAAATGTTTTTGGTAATTGCTGATCAATCTGGCACATTGTCTTGTTGGAATTTTCACCCAGTAATTTGTGATCTATTATGTTGGCGGGATTCCTCACGTGAACTGCTTGCTTTAAGTGTTTATGCAAAATCTCTATTAGGTTAAGACCAGGACACCGTTATTTTTGGGTAGAACGACTTGTTGCTACACAACCAGCTTCACTGTTCCATCAATGATGGCAAGCTGTCCTGCCCCAGATGCAGCAAAACTGTCCCAAATGATTTAACTGCCTCACCATCATATTAAGAGAAAGGATAAGTGGTTCTACATCTGGAATGCAGTGTCTCTCCAAACATGGTGCGCCGCATTTAAACCGGAGAGTTCGGTTTTGGTCTTCTGTCCACAAAACATTTTTTTTTCTTCAAGTAATCTTTTGCACACTGATATTAAATGGGTTCCTTGTTGAAAGTGTCCCATGCTAGCCTTTAGTTGCTTAGAAGTTACCATTGGCTTCTTCATGACCTCACCAGCAATTACATGCCTTGCTTTTGGAGTGATCTTTGGTAGACCTATTCTTTGGAGAATAGATTGTTTTAGCAGTAATCCCTGGTGTTTGTACACAAGCTGTTGGACTGAGTTCCACATGAAATTTGAGAATAAAGTTTGTTCCATATTGTGTGTGTTTTATATATAGCTTATACATGATCTGAAATTGAGATATATTGAGGAGAGAAATGAAGATGAATGAAGGGAGGAAAGAAAGGGGAAATCACTGACACGGAACAAGAGCATACTATTCTGGTATGCTCCAGACTGAAGGCGCAGGGGACAAGGCGGGAACAAATGGGGGTGGTTGAAAGTCATCGATGATACAATCCCTGTCCGTTAGGCCCCAAATTCACCTTTCACATTCCAACTTTGTTTACCTTTTTTGAGTGTTTGAGAGTCCAGTCCCCATGCTGGCAAGTGTGGTGGGCTGGGGTGGGGGATTGAAGCCTGTAAAGAGGGGCAGATCGATCACGGCTGGCCCAGCCTGCGGGGCTAGTGAGCTGTAAACATTCAATGTGTAGTGGATGAGTGCTTCTTGACTGAACAGCACAGGTCACATGGCAATTGCTGTCCAATTCCAAACACTATAGACTTGCACCTGTCATCACAGCATAGATGACAGGATCAACTTTTCTTCTTTTTTCCTTTATTTGATCCTTATTATTTCATACTAGAGTTAGAATGAAAGACTGATGTTGGCTTCATGATGCACCATAGAGGTTAATTATTATTTGCTTTTCCTTTAGCTTTTATTATTTTTGCAACCCCTTAATCTGCCTCTGAAACTAGTTTAAGACCCCTGATAGTAACCCCTGAGAAATGCTCATGGGTCTATTCATATTTTATATCACACAGTTGTAATTAGGCTATTGCTTCATAAATCATTTCCATTGATCTTCTCTGAGTCCACAAAAATGTTTCTCTTTTTGAGAGTTTGAGCGTATTACTGGTTGACTGTCACTTTTTTTTTTTTTTTTTTTTTTTTTTTTTTTTGCACTGGTTGAAAAAGGATACTGAAACTAATATTTAAAAGTAGTCTTTTTTCCCTTATAACTAACCTTATAAATAATTGTATAGTGTTCAGATAAAATAGGACACTGGTGCTTGCTGAGTGAAATGTGGCTCTGCGTTGAGCTGCTAGTGAGCAATGAGAGAAAAACGCAGGGATGGGAGTCATGCTGGACCAAGATGTCACAGATTAAAATCCTTCCTTTGAGCACTTCCACCACTGGCAAGACCCTTAACCCAAAGTTTCTCCAGAAAGACTGTCCCGGTGATTAGGAAATGGAAGTCACTCTGGATAAGCACTTCTGCTAAAAGCTGTGAATGCACAGCTACAGCGCTCTTGATGTAATAACTCCTGTACAAAAAGTCCAGCTTAAATAGGTGATTTAAAATCCTTCTTGCTCAAAATAATTATTTGGTTTGCCTCTGGTTTCACAAATCATACATTCCATTACACACATATGCTACAATATTGAAGAGGAAGAAAGTTCAGGGTTCTCATAGGAAATGTTGAAAATGGCTTTTTTAAAAAGTAGGTTAAACATGAGTTACCACTTTAGTATGTGCTATAATATTTTTATTTTAAGAAAGGGGCAGTGGTGGCCTAGTGGTTAGGGCGTGGACCCTGGATCGGAAGATTGTGGGTTTGATTCACTTCCCAGTAGGTTGCCCTGAGGTACCCTTGAGCAAGGTACCATCCCCATCACTGCTCCCCGGGGGCTTTCACAGTTGCCCACTGCTGCATGGTGTTTGCATGGGTTATATCCAGAGGTCCGATTTCATTGTGGTTCATTGTGTGCTATGCTGTGACCTAGCTATGACGATAGTCACTTTCACTTTCACTTTAATGGGGAAATATATGGAGACTAAACAAAATTAAACATGAGAAAGGAGCAAAACTAACTCATGGATTCATCAGCCTTCACCAGTATTCGTTAAATCAATAACCCTTAATTTAGGTTGCCATTGCCTTTCTATCTAGATGTAGAAATGGATGTAATGATTGGGGGGGAAAAAAAATGAAAAACAATAGCAGACAACCTGGAAAACCATTGCTTATGCTTTTTTTTTTTTTTTTTTTTAAAGTTAAAAGGGGGGGGGGGGGTGTAGCAGGGGCCTGTTATATAGGGAGTACACTTCAGGATCTGAAGGTCGTGGGTTCAGGTCCCAGACCAATAGGTTGCCCTGCGATACCCTTGAGCAAGGTACCATCACTAGCTGCCCCCTGCTGCATGTGTTTGGGTTAAATGCAGAGGGTACATTTATTTATAAAAATATTATTTATTGTTGTTCGCTGTGTGCTGATGTGTTTCACAGTGCCAGAGGTGGGATTCGAACCTGTGACCGCTTCGTCTACTAGACCACCACCACCAACTACACCTCACGTTATTCTTTTCTTGGTCAGTGATTGCAGTAAGTATAATTTGTCCATAGATATGTTAATGTCAAATTCATCACTTTAACTGCAGTCCCATCCATTGAACAATGTCATATGTGCATAATAATCCTCTGAGGGTGAATATAAGTGTGCGTTTTAGAAGCTCTTATATTTCCTTTTGTCCATCTTTTGCCTGAATCCACCAGTGATGGAGGTCTATCAGAACTCAGATAGGCCTCTTGTTCTCAGCCATGATTCAGTGTCTTATGACCTGGCCGGAGCAAATTGAACCAGCCCACGCTCCAATCTCTCTCTGCTGCATGGACACTTTGATCATAACCCTCTCAACCTGATGGCATATTGTTTCTGTAACATTTAATACCCTGTGCCCAGTCCAATCAGATGCTGCCATTGTCCACCCTCTCACTGAGTGCCTGCTGCTGAAGAGTGGGCGTCTTTATAGCCCTGTTCAGGTACCCGAATGAACTTCTTGAGTAATATCGATGAGTTATCCTTTCACACTTGTAGCCTGTATGTTCATACATGTGAGAGCCCTGGCAGTGCAGGACCTTGCATACAGCAGAAGTTCTCTTTCTTTCTAATCTGGAATTGCAGAAAGGTGTAGCTTACCTGACACTGTAAACCAGTCCCCCTTTTCCAACAGCTTTATAGCTTTTGTTTACCCTTGACTCTACCAGATACAGTTTCCATTTTCTTTTTATTAAAATACTGTTTTTAGCAACAAGTGTTGACTCTTCCTTGAGATCTTATGCATTACGTGAACAGCTCACAAAATGGCCCCAAGTTTCGTAGATGATTCCTCAAAAGAAGTGAAGGATCAGACTCATCTTGAAATTGCAATGTGTGTTTTGAGGTTTATTTATTTATTTATTTTTTAACACACCAATGAAATGCTTTGATATTCCAGATATTCAAACTAGATTCTTGAGCAAACAACTCCACCTGTTATACAATTATGTGAAACAAATATTAGACTTTAACTTTACTAGCAATGGAAAAAACTGAAGATTTTTGTAGCACAGCTCTATTTCTAAACCCGTTTCCAGCCTGTTTAACAGCTACGTTTTAGATTTCTCCAAGCTAATGTTCCTAAAATGAACATGCCGTAGTGAAGCTTATGAAAAATTAGTTTGCATTACTAATTCATGAAGTTACAGAAGCTACTCTAGCCAAGGGCATCTCCCTTTGTCCAGAGCGGTCAGTGCTGTGCAGATCTTGAAGGCATGTCAAACAATATGGAAATGTAAAGTTAGCCTTGACGTTTAAGGATACAACAGCATGGGGGCTGATGAAGAGGCATTTATCTTCCACGTAACCAAAACTTAATGGCAGAAAAGAAGCAGGCCTACATTGTACTAAGGGCCATAGACAACCAGCATAGCCAATGAGAAGCCAATTTTGCATGAAATGACACACACACACACACACACACACACACACACACACACACACTCATTACATTCTAGAAATTGTTTCTAAACTACCATTCTTTCATAGAAAAGTTCATGAAATGGCCGTCGCTCAACAGAAATATCTGTGTTTATGGTTTTAAAGCACCAGCGCCTCCAATAAGATGCTGCCTGTGCAGGCTGTCTCTCATTTTTGGAGGAGTCTTAGCAGATTGATACTCCAGCATTTTGAGTGCATGGCTGAAGTAGCTTTTGACAGATGATGGCAACAGATTGCCTGATGTTCAGTCAGCTTTTCACTGTGGTGACTGGCAGAGCAGAAGTGTGGCAGAGCCATTACACCATCTACCCGACTGTAAGTAGTTGCCATAGAGCAAATTGATCAGTCTCTCGCCTCTTGCATGACAAGGTCAAGTCCAGTAATTGGAATGCGCAGACAAATGCACATTGAACACTTCAGGGTATGATTTTTAATTAGTAATTCTCTTTACCTTTGATGGAACAGCTAATATAGACTACAGGAAGCACTTCAAAACCAGAGATTACAACAGCTGACCCATAAATCCTGTTATTGACAGAATGCACACACATATACACACACACATATGTAGGCAAATGAGATTGGGCAGAAATAGAATGTAACTCAAGTGGATAATTATAAAGAGAGATTAAAAATTATTTTAAAAAATGAAAAGGTTGTCAGTAGAAACATAAACTCAGTCTGTCACACGTTATAGCATAAAGGTAAATAATAAAGACCTAGTAAAGAGGTATTAAGAATCATCTTTTACAACCCAAGGACATGCCCAGGTACATTTCATACACTGCCCTCTACCCCGCGTGCTGCCACTTTCCGATCCACCTTAAACACGAGACATTAAGGAGTCATTTAGTGTGAGATTATCGCCATGTATGAAGTATGTTCTCATGTGCTTTATCAATTTAAGGTTAGAACTTTTATTGTAATTTAATTAAATGTGTGACCTAAATGACCAAAAATAATATTGATGCTTGCAGTCAAAAGCTTAAGGGAGTATAAAAGAACAACAAATGGCTTTTTTAATGAAACATGCATTTGTTCTAAAAATACTCTGTTCCTGAATTCTTGAGATTATATGGAACCTGTTTAAAGAATATATGTATAATATTTGAATCACTATAGAAACAGCAAAGCAGTTGAGACCTTAGTAGCTCACCTCAGAAGGCCCAAGGTGTCCGTCGCCTGCTTTTTGTGTGTTGGTAAAAGGCTTTAATGCTTTTGCCTGAAGTGTCAGTACAGTCTTCAGCACTGTCTCCTTTAGCCCTCTATGTAGCTTTTCAGTGTGTTGAAGTCTTTTAAGCCACTGTTGAGGCAAACTGTTACTTTTCCTTAATCAGATTATACACGCTTTAATCCTTTTATTTATTTTCTCAGGCTGATGCAATTTTGCTCCGGTGTGGATCGATCCTCAAGGCAACGTGCCTCAGTGCCGGAATATGGTTCACCCTGCACAGACGGCTGCACTTATTGATTTATCCTTTAAAGAGTGCAAACTTTTTGGGAGGAAAGTGTTTTCCTTTCCATCGCAGGAGTTTTTTTTTTTTTTTTTGCCTATTTATATGTGCTGATTTGATTTGAATATGCTTTCCCATGCTCACATATATAATGCATCACCTAATTTATCAGCTTTAAGCTATTGCATGTGTACTGTTTGAAATGTAGCGGCCCAAGTTCCGTGAAGTAGGTCACAAGCTGAAGAAGCTTTGGTTGGTACTGCTTAGTGAGGAGGAAAAATAATCCTATCCATGCATAAAATGAGCTTCCTCAGACTTCTGCTCGCACATTGATATCAACCCTATCTAAATGATCCAATTAACTTATTCTTGACTGATCAATCCCTTTTTTCCCCTTACAGATCCCAAGAGGCAAGCGATACCCCAATCCCTCCCTAATTGCTAGCATTAAGCTGACATGTTGATCTGATCTCTTGTCACTAAGTGCTTGGATAATTGTACGTTTGGCATGCATAAGCTTAAACCCATGTCCGTGCTTCAGTTATAGAAGATAATACATCTTAAACTAACAAGTGCATCAGAAAATATTGTTCAGTGCATTTAGCATAGGTTCTGTGTTAATATAAAAAAAAAAATTAAAAAAAACAGTTTGGACCGCATACACTAAATTAGTTTCATTAGAAACATCTATACGTTTAAAGAACCTTAAAATCTGATTCATGAAGTTATGCTCCAGATGGCTGCCTACCTCTACACTGTACGAGGGTGCTTGTTAAATGGAAAGGAAGCATGTTATGGTGCACTATGGTGTTAACCATGATAAAATAGTCACTTTCACTTTCCAGTGACCTGCTGCAGTACTGCTGGTAGGTGTTACCTGCTTTGTGGGTTTTAAATTAATTATAAAATATCCAGTATCAGAACTGCCCGTTCACTGTAGGTGGTGTTCCATCCACTGCTACACTCTTTGGATCTCCAGTAAATCATACAGCCTGTAAAATGGTTTTTATAGGGTTATTAAGAAAAGAATTTAAAAATAGCAATGTAATGCATTAATGGTTTATTTCCTAAATAAAGAGTTCTCCTTTATGAAAGAGATAATCCGCTTTATATGATTATTTGAAGAACTTTAAGCATGTTTCCGTACAATAACTGTTTCATTAATGTTTCAAGTCAAGGAAGCCTGGAAGATTAGCTCAGTCTACAGATAGTTTTCCTTGACTGCATCTACATATGTTTGATGCTGATTCTCTTAAACAGTGGCACAATAAAGTGTTTGAAAAATACAGCGATGTCACTTATAAACTCATACCATCAGCGGGCCCTGTAATACACCAATGCCATGTCACTGGTGTTGAGGATGATTCATCAACCAAATTATGGTAGGAACTTTAAGCATCATTAATGTCACTAAGCAACACAACGGCGGAACAGAACGTTTGATATTTTCTCACCTGAAAAATTGAAAAATCCATCAAATGAATCATGGCCTCTGAAAACTGCTCTGCATTCATTGAAGGTGTTAAGAAGAATGTGGATGTATCCTCACTTTCCCCCTAGACCTATGAGAGGATGAGGTGGGAGCTCATTATAAGGCTGTTTATAACAACTAGTGGGTGTATTATTCCTTCAGCTTCAGCTGTTTTATAAAGTCTAGCTACTTTGTTGTTACCCTGATGCCATGCAGTATCTGTTTCATAATCATGACCATGCTTTGCATATTTCTGTTGATATAAATAGAGCTGTAATTGTCTCTGGTGTGTAGCCATAGTGCGTTGATTATGTAGTAGCTTACTATCTTTATTTCTGCTGTTTCTTCACTTAGACTTAGCCAAGCCTTTTAAGCTATAAATCCAACCATCTGCCCTTACTGCAGGGCTGGGTTCCTGGTTAGAACAAGCGGTAAAGAAAATGGCTAGATGGAAACAACACAGCTGGGAATTTGTGTGTGAACTACTGGTGGGTGTATTTTGCTTCATCAGCTTTTAATTAAGGACAAAGTAGCCGAAATATCCAGTATCAGAATTTGCTATTTTGCTGTAGGTGGTGTATCAGCATTTTTTATTTATTTATTTATTTTTTGTAGATTTATCAAGTGATCTGGGATTAATTAATTGCTGTAATATCTAGCTTATAATTTTTTCCCTTGCTTTCATAAGACCTAAGCCTCAGGCTTTGGAGCAGCTGCTATCTTGTTCAGGAATCCACTGGAAGCTCCTGATGTGGTGACTGGATTTGAAAGACCACATCCTTAAGGACTCATGACAAGGCATGCCTAAAACATAGACACTGAACTTACTGTGTGGTACGACAAAGTACTCAGTGCAGATTTAATTGTAACAGTGTTGGCATCTTACAGCACCATTATTCTAGTCTCTTTTATAACGCAATCTCTCCCCCCTTATTCCCTCATGTCTGTCTTACCCAATGAAGCATTAGTGCTATTTCAGCCTGGAGAAGCAGACTGTCACTCTTACTTCTCAGAACATTCTGTGATCACCCAATCTGAACAATGTGCTGCAACAGACAGATAATGATGTTCTCACATAACAATCTGATAATGATGTCCTGGAAAGTAGCAGTCCAGGTGACATGGCTATATTTCAAGATGAGGGGGGAAAAAAAGAAACTGAAAATAAATTCTTTATGTTCTGCTGACTCATGATGATAGAAAAGATGGAAAATCCAATTCTCATTAATGACTTTATCAAAGCTTCTCATGTCAACTTACTGCCAGCTTCCAAATGACTTCGAAAAAGAGCCCAATCATACACAGATCAAGTCATAGATTGACTCACAGAGGATACGAGGACATCCCACTGTGAGTGAAATTGAAATCAATCTACCGTAACTTGCATCCAATGTCCATAAGGAGCTACCATCTGTAGCAGGTCAATAAATGATTTGAATGAAGAGCTATCATCAGTACATTCATGCATGTCTGAGCGACGGGGAGGTTTTGGAAGAAGGGAGAGTGCCATATGCATGCATAAGTGACAAATGAGACGTGTTGCTGGAAAGCAATAAATTTCATTATTTAATAAATATTGTAAAATGAACTATGAAACAGTAATTACATTGATTTAAAGTAAATAATAAAAATAATTTGAAAAGAGTTATAGGTGGTGATTCTGCTGAAATTAAGACGTGGTTTTTGTACATATGAATATGCAAGGCTACCTGTAAAACATTCAGCCAAATGAACACTAAAAATTCTAGCTCAGTGACTTCTTAGTAAGGGTGGGAAATACGGCAGAAATATTATCACGTTGCATGATTTGTAACAATACTTAGGACAAACTCTTACCCGAAACTGAGTATGAGTTTTATTCAATATGTCTCTCAATGTGCTGCACTAAATGAAACAAAGTATGTACTTTGGAGTGAAATAGTCAGTGCTGTGGAAGAGATACGCACGGAAAAACATTAAAACATGATGTAATTTAGTCTCAAAAGGGATAAATGTCATCATAATGCCAGCTCTACTTGAAAGCACAAGTCTAGCTAATACTTAACTGCCCACGTTCTGGATTTGTCTTTGTTTAAGCCAACTCAATGCCAATTTCATATACCAGAGACAGTCTCAAATTCTACAGTCATGTTGCAGACTCCTATATTTTTCTGAATTAAACTCAAGACTGATTTTGCCTTTATAACTGTTCTTTGTTCTGACTGACTCAAGGCAAAAACATTCCTACCTTTAAAGTGAATGGTAGGGTTGTATGCTGAATAATTGGAAAGATCTAGGTGTTGATTTTATTATTTTTTATTTTAATTAGTATTAATTATTTTGTAGCTTAGTTTCCCAATAATGGACTGTACAGACACAATCTGTTCAAAATGAATAGTAGAGCTGAATTGCCATATGCGACAACCGAGAAGGTCCTGGGTTCAGTTCCCAGGCTGGACGGTCCAGATCCTTTCTGTGTGGAGTTTGCACATTCTCTCCATGTCTGTGTGGGTGTCTTCCAGGAGCTTCAGTTTCCTCCCACCGTCCAAAGACATGCACGTCAGGAGGATTGGAGATGCTAAATTGCCGTGTGTGTGTTTTACCCTGCGATGGACTGGCAACCTGTCCAGTGTATGTTCCCACCTTTCACCCTGTGAGAGCTGGAATAAGCTCCAGCACCCTTCATGACCCTAATTAGGACAAGCTGCTAAGAAAATGAGGGAGAGAGCAAATTGTTGGCCATACATAAATATATTCATTCATTTATGATACAGTTTTCCACAGTCATTCTCTTGCTATTCCACTGGGCAGTTATACTCATGGCCTTTTATTGCAAATAAACAGAGTAAATATACTCTGTTGACCCATTAAGCCACAGAAAACAGCCTCCAGTGGAGAGCTCACCTCGGCAGTGTTAAATCAGTACAAATAGGCTGTTTATTACCGCAAATAAATACAACCAACACCGCATAAAACAGGCGTATCTTTAATTTCTCAAAATTGCAATTACAGAGCCTGACAGCCTTTGGAGTCTGTAGCTAAAATCACAACTCTTCTTTGTTTAGAGGCTATGTATTAGGGAATAAAATCTACCAAAGACATGGGACAGCATAATAAAAGCGACATTCTGTCCACACATCTCTATTAACTTAGTCGATATTTCACATTGATCCTAGATTCTAGGTGACATGAGGTGTCTCTATTTCATAGCTGTACTACAAATTAGATGTGTATGCTTCTGTCAGTCCAGATATTGAAGGACATTATTTCAAAATTGTTATTTACTGTAGCTACATGACCAGTGTATTTCTCCCAGAAAAGGTATGCTCTTTAATGCTGCTTTGTTGAGAGCATGTACACAACAAATAAATTATTTTATGGGTAATTTAGAAGAAAATATTATTTGAATAATTTTACTGTACGCAGTATAACATTGTTGCTCAGTTTCACTACCCCTGTGCCTTAAAGAGCCTTTAAACAGAAGTCTTTACAGAAAATGAGTTGAGTGTGAAGATCATTTTTTAGTTTAAACTTAATAAAGAACATATATGTTATGCAAGGATTCTTAATAGTTTTATGGGGTTCTTCACACTAACATCAAATTTATAAAAAAAAAAAAAATGGTTCTTTGGTAACCCCACAACAATTTGTTCCTTGGGGCATAGTGCCTAAACACTAGATCACCACTGCCTCTAATGGCACTTCTTACTTTTTTTTTTTTTCTTTTTTCTTCATGTTAATATCATTTGGAAAATCCTGGCTGCACTTTTATTTTGCAAGGTCTGCATTGCTTACAATTATCTTTCCAGTAGTTCATAAACCTAACACATCATTATGTAACTTATTGCAATGTGAACTGCCATGTCAGGAAGTAACAATCTATCCACAATGCTAGTCATGCAAATGTATAAAGCCCTGGAAATTATAAGGGTGCTGAAGAGATGCTGTAACATCTTTGCTGTCTAATCAGCTCTTTTGAAGGCAATCTTGAGGGCTCATTTTCTAGTGGTGGCCAAAAAAGAAAGCCAACAGAAAATATCTAATGAGAAAGAGAGACTGGTTCTGGAGCATCATCTGTGGATGATGTTGCAGCTGTTTGTTCTGAGACTTTCCAGTCACAGCCGTTAACTGTAGATGTGGTTGCTAGTTTTATTTTCAAGTTTACAGGTTAAGTTAAGTGATGCTCTTACTTGAATGCCTTCTAACAGACATACAAAATACATGCAAAACACCTTGTGAAGCATTGTAAAAACTAACATTGTGCAACAATATGATAAATAACAATGGAGAAATACAGGTTATAAAATAAATGCAAACTACAGAGTATACATAGAGTATAGGAAGTATTTGTGGTCCATGGCAAGATTTCAGCAGTGGAGAATAAGTAGTGAAGTCCAGGTTGAGTTAACCGTATCTTCTATAAACTTGAATTAATAAGTGAAACACTGTTAGTTTTTAAATTGTTGTCATCCAAAGATGTAGTAATATAAGTGTTAGAAAGGCAGTAACTAACTACAGTACCCATGATTCCAGTCTATCTATTAGAGTAATGTGAGATTGCAAATAAGATTAACCCAGCCACAAGGGATGCACAAGCAACAAACAACGACCGCCACCAGTGCTGTTAGCCTACAGGGTGCTGGTGGAAATTGGACTACTGTTGGCCAAAGGAGGAGAAGAAGAAGAGGAGGAAGGCATGTCCAGAGGGAGGAGGAGAGAAAGAAGGAGAGGAGAGTGGAAGTGAGGGTAGGGACTTTGAATGTTGGCAGCATGACTGGTAAAGGTAGAGAATTAGCTGATATGATGGAGAGAAGGAAGGTTGACATTTTGTGTGTGAGAGACTAGATGGAAGGGTAGTAAGGCCAGGTGTATTGGAGGAGGGTTTAAACTGTTCTACCATGGCGTGGATAGAAGGAGGAATGGGGGAGGTGTTATCCTGAAGAAAGAGAATGTGAAGAGTGTTTTGGAGGTGAAGAGGGTGTCAGGGAGGGTGATGAGTTTGAAGCTGGAAGTTGAAGGTGTGATAATGAATGTTGTTAGTGCTTATGCCCCACAAGTTGGTTGTGAGATTGAAGAGAAAGACAAATTCTGGAGTGAGTTAGATGAAGTGATAGAGAGTGTACCCAGGGGAGAGAGAGTGGTGATTGGTGCAGATTTTAATGGTCATGTTGGTGAAGGGAACAGAGGTGATGAGGAGGTGATGGGTAGGCATGGTGTCAAGGAGAGGAATGCTGTAGATTTTGCAAAAAGGATGGAAATGGATGTAGTTAATAGTTATTTTAAGAGGAGGGAGGAGCACAGGGTGATGTATAAGAGTGGAGGAAGATGCTCACAGGTGGATTATATCCTTTGCAGGAGGGTCAGTCTGAAAGAGATTGGAGACTGCAAAGTAGTGACAGGGGAGAGTGCAACTAAAAAGCATAGGATGGTGGTCTGTAGGATGACCTTGGAGGTCAAGAAGAGGAAAAGTGAGGACAGAGTCGAGGATCAAGTGGTGGAAGCTGAAGGAGGAGGACTGCAAGGTGGAATTCAGGCAGGAATTAACACAGGCACTGGGAGGTGTTGAAGAGTTACCGGATTGCTGGGAAACTACTGCAGAAGTGATAAGGCAGACGGCTAGAAATGTAATTGGTATGACATCTGGAAGGAAGAAAGAGGATAAGGAAACGTGGTGGAGGAACCAAGAAGTCCAGGAGTGTATACAGAAGAAAAGGGAGGCAAAAAACCTGCCTTTAGCAATTGCAAATTGGCTAGACAGAGAGACAGATCTGGGAAAAATGTGCAGCAGGTCAGGGCGATTAAAGATAGAAATGGAAACGTACTCACAGGTGAACAGAGCGTGTTGAGCAGATGGAAGGAATACTTTGAGGAGCTGATGAATGAAGAAAATGAGAGAGAGAGAAGACTGGATGATATGAGAAGAGTGAACCAGGAAGTGCAGTAAATAAACAAGATGGGAGTAAGGGCAGCGATGAAGAGAATGAAGAATTGAAAGGCTGTTGGACCGGATGACATATCAGTGGAAGCATGGAGATGTTTAGGGGAGATGGCAGTTGAGTTTCTGACCAGATTGTTTGACACAATCTTGGAAAGTGAGAAAATGCCTGAGGAGTGGAGACGACGTGTACTGGTACCGATCTTCAAGAATAAGGGTGATGCACAGAGCTGTGGTAACTATAGAGGGATAAAGTTGATCAGCCACACCATGAAGTTATGGGAAAGAGTAGTGGAAGCTAGGTTAAGAAAAGAGGTGAGGATCAGTGAATAGTAGTATGGTTTTATGCTGAGAAAGAGCACCATGACAGGGTGCCTAGAGAGGAGTTGTGGTTTTGTATGAGGAAGTCTGGTGTTACAGAGAAGTATGTGAGAGTAGTTCAGGATATGTATGATGGCAGTGTAACAGTGGTGAGATCTGCAGTGGGAGTGATGGATACATTTAAGGTAGGGGTTGGATTACATCAAGGAGCAGCACTGAGCCCATTTATGTTTGCAATAATAATGGACAGGTTGATAGATGAAGTTAGACAGGAGTCTCCGTGGATGATGATGTTTGCTGATGATATTGTGATCTGTAGTGAGAGTAGGGAGCGGCTTGAGGAGAACCTGGAGATCTGGAGGAGGCCTGGAGTTGGAGATCTACTCAAGAGAGGAGAGGAAAGAAAGTGATTAGGGCAAAGACAGAATACATGAGTATGAATGAAAGGGAGGAAAGTGGAGTGGTTAGGATGCAGGGAGTAGAGGTGACAAATACTCAGGATGAACAAATCAGTGTAACGGTGAGTGTGGAAGAGAGGTGAAGAAGAGAGTGCAGGCAGGTTAGAATATGTGGAGAAGAGTGGCTGGAGTGATTTGTGACAGACACGTACCAGCTAGAGTAAATGGGAAGGTTTACAGGACAGTAGTGAGACCAGCTATGTTGTATGGGTTGGAGATGGTGGCACTGACGAAAAGACAGGAGGCGGAGCTGGAGATGTTAGAGTTAAAGATGCTGAGATTTTTGTTGGGTGTGACGAGGATGGACAGGATTAGACATGAGAATATTAGATGGACAGCTCAGGTTAGACGTCTTGGAGACAAGGTTAGAGTAGGTTGCATTGGTTTGGTCCAGAGAAGAGATGAGGATTATATTGGAAGGAGGATGTTGAAGATGGAGATGCCAGGAAAGAGGAGGTTTATGGACATGGTGAAAGAGGACATGCAGGTGGTCGTCTGAAGCAGGAAGACGCAGAGGACCGGAAGAAATGGAGACAGTTGATCCGCTGTGGCGACTCCTAAATGGGAGCAGCTGAAAGAAAAAGAAGAAGAGATTGCCAATAAGATTGCTGGAGAATTAGAGCGACTGAAGTCCTGAACAATATTTACATGGTGAGTTTTAAAGTTTGTTCAGCTGTCTCATTACTTTGGGGCAGAAAATGTCCTGAAATCTTTCTCATTGGGGAGAGAGCAAAGTCCTACGGCAGGATATATCAAGTCTCTTATTTTGTGACCTGTTTTTGGAGACAATATGTAGTAACTGAAACTAACATGCTTTCTTACAACTTTGAACTTGAGCCTGAAATGTAAAATGACAGAGAAGAAAGACAAAATCAAAGCATTCCTGAGGATGCTGCAGTTCTTACTGTAGACAGAAATGCAACAAAGTGAATCTTACATCAAATCAAGCTTCTTTTGCTGAGGCCCCCAGACAGAACTTTTCTTTGAGCCACAGAAACGCCAAATCTGCCCCGTACTGGCTTGCAGTTCCATAGGTGCCTAACTATGGTTTGGAATATGGGTCCCATTTCTGGATCATCATTTCACACAGTATATACTAGCCACAATTAAGCATATATCACATTTCCATGTGGGTTAACCTCTACAGATATTTAATATTTCACCGTCTTATGAACACATACGTTAAAAACTGCATGAACTCACGTTTGAACGTTGCATTAAATTCTGATGTCCTACTAATAACTCCATGTCCAGTACTGGTCAGTTAAAAATGCATGAATGCATGTTATTCAAAACCTTGGCCTTGTGCTTCCACTGTCTACCACCTATGGGCTATATAGGTGTACAATTACAGAATGTCGCCTGCTGTCATAGACGATTTGTCATCCACTCTACCTCATTTATCATTTGTTATTTTTTTCTGACCACAGTGCTGCTGTTGACCAGATATTATTTGGGTGATGGACCCCTGTTTGCAAGGACAACACCATTGTTGCATTTCCATAAAGCCGGAGACAGGCGTTTGTGTGAAGACAAAAGGTTGATTGATTGCCTGGTGATATTTTCAGACATTACTTGACGAGTATTTTGCGCAGTATACCGAGTAACCTTCAGCTGACACCTAGCAAATGCTTGTCACACAAGGCAGAATTAATGAAGTGCACATAGAAGAACCCCATTCCTAATATCATGACCGAAATAGTCTGCGGCTCCTTAGGAAATCATTTTAAATGTATTCAAAATGATATCCATTGCTGTTATTGGGTTTTTTTTCTTTTCTTTCTAATATTCATCTAATCTTTGCTTTTAAAGTAAACAGCATATATAAGGACGATCTTGTGTCACAGTGGAAAGGTAGGCTAGTTTTCTCTGGAGAGGAAGAGACTGTGTGAGAAATTCAATGCCATGAGCACAATATTAAATAAAGAACTGTGGAATTAAGTGCACATTTTATTTTTTTATTTTTACAAAAAATCAAGAAAACCATGTCATTTGACTGATTTGCCAAAGTGTGAAAGTATGAACAGACTTTTAGAAGCTAATTGGGATCACAGGTAAGTTAAAGTGAGAACAGCCTCTTAGCTACTGACCTTAAAAACTGATTTATATGTTAGTTTTATGCTGAATTATTTAACTTTATGTTCTATACCTTCATTTCTTCATTTGTATATTTATTAATTATGCATGCTGTCCATTTACTTGTCTATGCCTGCAATAAAATACATTCTAAATAGAAAATCTGACAGGCTTACACGAAGTGTTTAAGCTGTGCTGTGCTCTCGGTCATGGCTTCTTCTGCCCTGTTAAAGACAGATTTGATCATTTCAGGCTGATTAGAGTGTGTGTAGGAGTCACTAATTCGTTGGCTTCAAGGATCACATACCTCAAGAGAAAGGTTCTCGCGAGTCTGCTACCACGCCATTTTTAGATGCTTCCAATTAGATGAGTGTCTCAGTCCTATGACAGAAAGCCAAATGTGGCAAATGAAAGCCGGTGTGTGATGTAATGATGCATTTCCGAAATTGCCAGCGACCCTGGCTGTGGACCTCCGCACCTCATTAAATGCAAATGGAAGAGCTTGTCTAATTCTTCCACTCCATTTATTCTTCTAATTCTGAGCTGAAAATGATAAAAATCTTTGAACTGGAAACAGTTATGGCTCCTTTCTGTTGTGAGATGATAAGAGGAGTCACAAAAGGGGAGTGACAATTTGCATGCTAGCCTATTTTCTCACTCTCTTGCTCTTTTTTTTTTTTTTTTTTTTCCTCAAAAAATAAAGTGTATTCATCCCATAACTCCAAAGGAATTCTGATGACAACAGGGGGCAAAGAATTCCAGGAACGCAGGATGCAACACCTTGAGAAGATTTTGACCGTGTATTTACTTTTTATTTCATCTTGGGCTGGATTTGTAGCACCATGCTTCCTCCATTGCCTGAAGGCTTCATGGCAGTCCCTTGAAGGCACCCTTTCTGAGTGTAAATCTAAACTACTGAAGTCCCTCAAGGGGTTTGAGAAGGCACTACACTTAAGACTTATAAAGCCTGGCAGTGGTGGATATTATTCCCTTTGTTTCTCTATCTTTGCAAAATAATCTTTGCCTAAAGAAATTCAGCAATTGAGCAATTACTCAACGTTTAGTGCCGCACTTCAATTAAAGTAGAGTGGAATGGTGGTTATAGTAGGACATGGGGTGGTTTCATATTTAGAGGAACATATAAAGGCTCTTGCTCATGTCAGACAATCCAGCTGCAGACTCACGTGGCATGGATTCAGGCTCCCCAGTGACTCTCAGCAGGCTCCCAGAGAAAACAAACAGACAAGTTTATCCCTCCTTGCCCTGGCTCCTCCCCTGGAGGATGAAAGGATAAAAATACAATTGTTGGTTCAAGTGCCCAGTGAGCTTCACTGGGCTGCAGAGCTAAGGTCGTGGGGTTGTATTAGCTTTGGTCTGGGCAACCGAGCCTGCGCTGACATTTGAAACGTGTGGTTCACCAAAATTCTGCACTGTGTATAAAAGAATTATGGAACGTCAAAAAGAAAAATCAACAATGAAACATGCTTAACAATACCTTTGCATTTATTTAATATAACTTTGTGCACTTTGTGTAGATAAACCTCTGCATTATTTTGGCACATATTTATTTAAATATGTATTTTCAGCCATTCGACATGAAAATCATGAAAATAAGGCATGATTAACCAATTTTGTCAACAGTGACTACAAAGACCCTCACTTTCCAACACCTTCACTCTCATACTGCAGTCAAGTCTTCTTTCTCAGGAGGAACTGGATGCTTCCTCTTTACTGTTGCTTTTGTTAGTTTGCTGCTTATTGATTCATTGTTTTCCCTTGTGCACTGTCCAGTGTAATCGTCTACAGTCATCCTCTAGTGCTTGTGTAATACTGCTATATTAAGTTTTTAAAGTAAAATAAAAGTAGTTTTACTTTATAAAAGTTGTGTTTGAATGAGAGGGCTAAAGAAGCTTAGTTGCAGGCTAAACATCAGGCTGGAACAGAGGATAGCTTGAACGGCTTTTAAAAAAGTAGCCTAAAATTGTTCCTTTGCTAACCTTAAACGCATTAACTTTGATATTTTAAAATACAGGTTTTCCATAAAGGTTCTTTGTGTGTTCCATAAAAAAAATGTAAAAAAAAAAAGAATTGGGTACTGACTTTGGTTCTCAGTCATCATAACAATGTTGCTCGATGAACAGCCCACACTTTTGGGTATTTGCTTCTTTGTACAAATACCACTGTATTGTTTTTTCAACAATAATAACAGTAATTCAACAGTAATACTCACAAATTATTCACAGATGCAAAAAGATTCTGTAACATGCATTGACAATAATTAAACCATTAATAGTAAAAATAATAATAATAATAATATTAATAAAATAACATCTACTTTTTGACATAAAAGGGGGATTTCAGTTTGGCTACAAACTGCCCCTAATGCATCCTTTTATTTATTTATTTATTTATTTATTTATTTATTTTTTTTTTTTTTTTGTAAATGAAAGGTGAGAATGAAACACCTTTCTAAATACTGAAGAAACTCCACTCCACATAGTGTTTTTTTTTTTTTTTTTTGTATGTAAAGTAAACGGGTAAACACTTGATTCAATTCCTCTTTCCAGATTTTTTTTTTAACAGGTATTAGATGGTAGAGTACAAGCCCAGGGTTCTTTGTATTTTTATTCATTTAAGTTTTTTTTGAAGATCTTGTAGATTTGTTTTTGTAAATCAGGAAAAGCTGTTGATGTAGCTTCAGAAAACATAGAATAGTTCTCTCTAAATGCAACAGAAATCAATCAGTGAATACATTCAGTTTCATAAGAAGCTCCACTGAGCATAATGCTTTAACCCCTGAATGACATCAGACGATTTTTCAGTGATAAACCACTGCTCCCTGTGCATCATCTCACCTCAGCGTTGACTTTTCAAACTGGTCCAGGGGTTTCATGGCCGAGCCAAAGCAGTTCTGGCTCACTGCCCAGAGTGGAAGCCATTGAAGAATGATTTAAATTCAGCCTAGAGAGAAAGCGAGTTGAACGATCTATTTGAGATTATCTCAGAGGATGTTGTGCTCCCCTGGCGATGGCTTTATCCTGCATGAGAGATTCATTGTGCCCACAGTCATGTCTGTGGAGACCCAGGACCTGGCCCCATGCTAACCTTCCCAGCATCCTCATTAAAGTGCACCGGCAGGGTCAGTTTAGTAGTTTATTTGGCGAGGATGGAAGTGAGTAGAAATGTTTCAGTAATAGCTGTGCAGGAAAGTTTTGTGTGGGATGTTTTTGATAACCACTGTTCCTCCATGGGTATCTCCATTTGGAACCTTTACAGTCTTTTGCAGTTATTAGAGTCATAGTAATATAAGCAAGATGGCCTTGTCTCTTTCTGTCCTTACTCTGTATAGAGATGGGGGTTAAACTGGTTCAGGCCTATGCAGATATGCTGTGTAGGAGTCTAGTGTTGCAGTTCTTGAAAGAGGAAAGTTGCAAACTTTTTAAACATTTTAAAACTTGCGATGTTGCCCTTTTAGTTTGAGTTGCCCTTCCTTTTTATTGCCATCCTTTATTACACTAAATATTCATGCATTATTTTCCTTCTTTAAATTGAGCTTATATGCAACTATCAGACACAGTGTTAAAACCACTGTGAGATGGAGGGAATTACATTGATTATCTTGTTACACTGGTGCCTGTCCAGGGGTGAGCTGTATTAGGCAGTAAGTAAGCAATCAGTTTTTAAAGTGGATATTTTAGAAGATGAAAAACAGGTAACCATCCCTGTGTGACTTTCAAGTTTTTATGGTTAGATAACTGACTCACAGCATCCCCATGAAGGCAGGTTTTGTGGGGTGTTCACTGTATAAATTGGTTAGTAGCTAGCATAAGTGGTCTAAGGTGTTGTGTGTGATGTTTAGTGAAGCACATTTGTTCAGCACTCCTTTCTCCTCTCTCCCCAGACCTGACAGTAGTACTGTATGGGAGTGATGGGTTCATTACAGATGGGAGAGCTGGCACAGTGGTGCGAAACTGAAGACCCTTCAGGAATTGAACCAGGCTGTTTTGGAGAAGGGCTGGTCTATAGGCCAGTAAGTCAAAATAAGGGTCTGATGCTTTCTTGAGAAGATTCTTAACAGTCTGGGCATCTAGACGTACTGCCTCATCATTGCTGTGTGTTGGTCAAGTGTTTATTTTTAAATTTACATTTGCTGCAAACCTATATTTAGGGCACTGATGTTCTAGTGGTTCAGGACTGGGCCACATAATCAGAAGGTTGTGGGACTGAACCTCAGACGAGGTGGTTGCCCTGAGGTACCGTTAGTTACCATCCCTATCACTGCTCCCCGGGTGCTGGAAATAGCTGCCGCTTGCTGTGTGTATGTGTGTGTGTATGTGTGTGTGTGTGTGGGTTGGGGGGAGGAAAGGTTTTATTGCATTTCACTGTGTGCTATGTTATGTTTCACAGTGCAAATTAGTCACTTTCACTTAATCGGAAGGTTATAGGTTTGAGCCCCAAACTAGTAGATTGACCTTGAGCAAGGTAACATCTTCATTAAGGTACCATGCTCGCTGCTTTACTTTTAGTGTATGGATTAAATGCAGAGAATGCATTATGTTTTGGTGCGCTGTGTGCTGTTTTCGCAATGGCAAAAAGTCACTTTTCACATCAGTTTCACTTCACTCTTTGTGGTTTATACAACTTGTAGAAGTTTATTTAGCCTAATCCAGGCTCAGTCCATGCCATTGCACACTTGGCTGTGCATCCTCCCAGCATTTCATCGCACCTTGATGACCCTCATGCAACTTTGTGAGAAAGTCATTTTTTTAAAGCAGAAGAAATAACAAGTCTGGTTCCTTTCAACAGGAAATTATTGCATGCTGTGAGAACAGCTCAGAGCTTTTAGGTCCAGTGCAGAAATTGAACTCTGGCCATCCGTCTTGACACATCCTCATGATGCAAGAACACATGCTGTCTACTCTGAGATTTTATCCATCCAGGTATGATGAGCTTGCTGGGAGATGCTCAATGGTGCTGTCCACACAGATGTTTGTACTGTCATCTGTCATCATCTGTGTTTTCTGCTTCTTTCCACAGCGGCCAACATGACAGTGTGTCTGCTGTGCATAAGCTTTCAGGAACATGAGAAATTTTGTTAAAGTAATGCTTGAGACTCATTCTGAAATGGTGAATGCATGGAGGAAGAGCGCATGGAGGAGACTCAGGAACAGCTTGTGGTTTATGTCTGTTTCAAAATGTTATCGGACTGTTAAGAAGTGAGTCAGAGGTTTTCTTTTTCTGTGCATATCTCTGACTGGTGTGAGACAGAAAGACACAACATGTCTCAATTCCTAATCCCATTTCTGAAATAGGACTGCTCCCAACTTAAAGTACGATACACTGGCAGAGAGTTCGGTCTCCATATTTGTGCCATGCAAGGAGAGAATGGGTACAGATGACAAATCCTTTAAGTTGTTGAAGCTTTAACTTAGTCAGGCCTCCAGAACTACTAGTTTTTTCTTGGGTTTTGTCTTTTTCTGCCAACTGCACTATAGTATGTCTTTAACTGATATTGCACTGGGTATGGTTTCATCCTTGAGAGAAGACCTAGTAATCTCATACTGTGAAAGGGCATGCTACCAGCATTTTCAATTGTTCCTAGCACACTGCTTAGGCATACATCATGCTCTGGTTATGATTGGCTCCAAATAAGCATACAAATGACAACCCTCACCATCTAGGCCCTCAGTGGCCATATGGTTTTGAAAGTATTCGGAAACCAACACTTCCAAATGGTTAGCTGTTGAAAAAATAGCAGCTAAATGGCATAATGTAAGTTTTGAGCTCAGCTGAACACTCAGCCAAAGAAATTTGCCAAAAAAAAAAAAAACCCATGTTGCACAGCTTCTTCATCCAATACACCCAGTGTAGCCTCAGGCAGCCATATACCCAGCGCCTGGCGAGGAGTCATGGGGGCAGTACTTTGCTCAAGCATAACTTGGGGTAACCTGCTAGTTTAGGTCTCAAACTCACAGTCTCTCCCTTGTCTCTAACCATAGGCCCCATACTTGTGACACCCAAAACCTTTTGTAGGGTGGAACCTGATGCCAGGAAGCTGGCTTTCTGCTGTTTGCTGATTATAGCACACAAGGAACGGTAGCTAGTAAACTGATGTGAGAGTTGTTCCTTTGTGTGGGACGTGAAGGCTAGCAAGTGCAGCCCAATTTCTCAGGAAACCTAGCTCAGATTGCTGGAAATGCTCATGCAGGCAATGATAAGTTGTGTTTTCTGAAATCTTTCTATCACAACCTGTTGCATAAGAGCTGCGTGTCCTGGTCCTGGGCTAGTTCTATTGCTTACCTTGGAGATAAATAGCACCAGAATGTGCTGTGGGAAGGAAGAACGCTGGCAGGGGCAGTGAGATTTTCTGGCAATGTCCTGCTGTGAAACCTTGGGTCCTGGTATTTTTGTGGCTGCTAGATTGACACTTACCACCTACTTAAGTACTGTTGCAGACCAAGTAAATCCTTTCATGTCATGGCAGTTGCTTCTCTCAGCAGAAAGATGATCTGTATCACACTGTAAAAACTGTTTAGGAATGGATTGAAGTACATTACAAATAATTCAAGGTATTGTTGTGAGCTCCAAATTGCCCAGATTCCAATCCATTTGAGAGTCTGTTGGATGTGCAGAACAAAGTAGTTCAGTTGATGGAGTGTCTCATCTCACAACTGAAACAATCTCCTGCCAAGATTTTGGTGCACATGCCTCAACTGTTAAGATGTTATGGTTGCACAAGGAGGACCCATACAATATTACATTATTATAGCTTATTGGTGTAGGCACCCTCCTGTCAGTAAGACTCTCCACCAACTAACCTCAGGTTTGCTAGACTATAACCCTGCACTGTCAGGATAAAGGTAATGCACAGGTATATTTTTGGTACATCAAGATACAAAAGCTTAAAGATGCTCTCAAAGGTAGAACCAAGTCCTTGAGGTTCAGTCTTGTTCCTTAAATATGAAAGGGGCATATTTGTACCTTTTTTATATCCTAACAATTTAAAGTGAAAGTCACAACTTGTCTTTGTGAATGCACAGTACAACACACCATGAACCAAAACGAAATGCAGGCTATTGAAAGCACCCGGGGAGCAGTGATGGGGACGGTACCTTGCTCAAGGGTACCTCCAGGCAAGTTACCATGACTTTCCGATCCTGGGGCCTAGTCCCTAAATACTAGGCCACCACTGCCCCAAATTCCTGAGATTAAAATAAAAAGGGAGTCAGGATGCACCTTAATGAATTTCAATGGAATTATGTTCCCTTACTAAAGATACAGAAGGCCCTTTAGGGTCCAAAATCTATTCTCTAACTTCACACCAAAGGTAATCAGTAAGCATGTAGGTTTAAAACAGATGCCAGAAATGGGTTCTATTTCTTATTTCTCTGGTAACAAGTCAGCTTCAGAGAGTTTTTAGTTTGCTTTTTGCAATTTAGGTTCAGCCACCACTGTATGATGGTGCCCGCCAAATGGATGTTTAGGTCATTTCAGTCGGTCAGTCATTTTCTGCCGCTTGTCCCAAGCGGGGTCGCGGGGGAGTGATGGAGTCCATCACAGCTCACACAGGGCGAAGGACGGGGGACACACCCTGGACAGGTCTCCAGTCCATCGCAGGGAGGAGCGTGACGGGGACGGCACCTTGCTCAAGGGTACCTCAGGGCAACCTATTGGGAAGGGGTTCGAACCCCTGATCCTCCGGCCAACGCCCTAACCACTAGGCCACCGCTGCGTTTTGGTCATTTCTTCATACTGATATGTCTTATAAAAAGGGACTATCCCTCTTTTTATCAAGCTTATATGTGCAGGCATGTATGGTCTTATTGATCTAACTCACAATGGTTTCCCTCTTTAAACAAACACCGTTGTCTTGAGGGGATCGTGTTGTTGCCATGACTGCCTGCAGGAAAGGACATAGAGGAGTCAGAGACATTTGAATTGATGCACAGCATCACAATTAGGGTGATGGAAGCACTTTAACTCCTTAGGCTCCATATTTGCCTAGCTCACTTGACCATGAAGTTTTGGGAAATGGTTATTTTTGATGAATACCCTGGACTAAAGGCTACCATTTCTGTTCTGAAAAAAAAGATGCAAAAAAAAAAAAACCCCAGGAAAAATATTGACAGAATTTTTGGTGTGAACTTCTGACACTTAATAGAAAAGCAGTCAGAAAGACTAAAACACATATGCCTCTTCACACCTACACTTTACAGAAAAAGAGAGAAATGGAGTGAAGAGAGAACGAGAGAAGCACTGACAGAATGTCACTTGTCCAGTGTTCACACCTTCAGAAATAGAAGTGACAAACCCAGAGTGCGTTGCGAGCTGCATCCTGTCAGACTCTCTGTCAAAAATGGCAGCTCTAATTAATGGACATGAACAGCTTGGCAGGAAAAAGAGCAGCATTTGAAGACTATGGGCCAATGCCTCAACCTTGTGTCTTCCAGCATGACAACATTACCAACTGTTGAAACTCAGGCTTGCTTGAAACCTCCAAAACTAAAAGATTATCTGTTTTACAGCTTCCCTTTTCTCATTTTTCAGGTGATTTAGTCAGGTGCCCCACTTGCTGGAGTGTTCCATCTTTGCAGCATCTAACATCCATGTACCATCTCAACAGAAATGCTGGCAGAGTGTCTGCTCTTATGTGATGTACACATAATGTACTCATTGATGTCCAGAGTCCAGCACAGTCTGACGATTGTACTGCTCAAAAGAGCTGGTTCACCGTTTAAAGGCTTAAATGGGTTTTGTGAAGTTACCAAACTGTTCTTGAGATCAGCCCTCCAGCCCTGGCATCATGATCCCTTAGTCCTGAAGAAATGTTTCTGGTTCCTTTTAAATGACAGTTCTTTAAGCAATCATGGAAGGTTTCTTTGGAAAATGGTTCTCCTAAGGCATCATTCCAAAAACCTTTTTGGTACCTTTATTTTAAGAGAGTTAATGGAGTATTCTTGCTGGTTTGTGTTTGCCCATTGAGTGTTTTGCTCTAACATAAGAGTTTTAAGCTTAAAACTTGTCGAAAAACTTAAAGGGCAGAGTGTACATCAAGCGTGTATCCAGAAAGAAAACCGTTCCTAGTCTTCCGCAATCACCAATTCTTTATTATGCTGGTCAGTCTTGCAGAAAGTTGCAATTTGATTGAGTGCTTTCGCCCTCCAAAAATCCATCTGTAAGGGGGCCTAAGTACCACCTGTCGTGCACTGATGGTTTTAGAGTGAACTATTCTAATCTCTCCTTGTTCAGGAAAGGATCTGGACTTGTAGAGTAAAACAAAGGGCAGATAAATGTTGCATGTTTCAGTCCCAAGCTGAACATCAATTATAGTTTGAAGAGAACAGCCTGATAGTTTTACTGGATATTTATTATTTGCTTTTTAAACTTTGTACCTTCATTTCACATCTTTATTTGAATGTTTTTGGAGATGGTTTTGAGTGACTTTCCTGCTTGAAAATGGAACATCACATAAAAATGTAGTGTATTTTTTTTTCTTTCTCTTATATTCCTGACTATGTCCTTTATCATCTTGAACATGCTAAGCATTCCAATGTAATATAATTATTTCCTTACCATTTTATACACAACTACATAATACCTTGATTCTGATAAGGTTTAATCACTTTAACCACCATGTCACCCAAAATAATACAAAATTTGGGTTCTATACTTAAAATGTATCTGATTATTACCTAGACCTTAATGGACTGTAAAAGGAGGCATTACCAAAATTCTCTGAATTATAACCTTCTTTCATTCATGCATTTCTATAAGATTTTCCCCTTTTCCTGTAATGTTTTAGATTCCAATGGGACAGTGACAGTTTATTTCTTGGCCATAAAACAGTTGCATGTAGACTAAGGTACTTCAGAATTTGCATTACAGTTGATTTGAATTAAGCAACTGCTTGCTATGGATTATAAAATACTTTTTTTCAGTGAAGATAATTGATTTAGACTGAAATCGGTGGCCCGGCCTATAAGAGTCTATTGATAACTACTGCTGGAATAAATGTGCCTGCACAAGCATTGCCTGGGACAAGCAGTAATTGATGCCATACACCATACTTACTCTCATCCTGCCTACCTTACGTGTACAAGGCAAGCAAATAATAGAAGTAGATAAAAAGCACAAATTAGAAAAAATGAACGACTCTTACAATAGTAACCTATCAACACACACACACACACAAACATCAGCAAGAAGCTTTTAGAGTTTTTATCCCCTCATATTTCTGTAGTAGCATCCCTATTAAGCTATTTTGCAGGTGAGGTTAGAAAACTAAACATTTGTAGATTTCCAATGGATGCACCAGAACGTAAATTGGAATATTTCAATAGCTCTAGTGCAAGTGACTTTTTTTGTCATTGTGAATACAGCACAGCCCTGCAATGACATGCTTCTCTGGAATTGACCCATTTACCCAAGTGCAGCAGTGAGCAGTGTTACATCAGCGCCCAGAAAACAGTGTTAGGAGATAGTAGCTCACTTGAGTTCCTCGGGGTACCCTACTGGTCAGGGACTCGAACCCTCGACCTTTAGATCATTCGGACAAATACCTAACCAATAGCCCCCACTGCTTGTAAACAACAATCAATCAATTACAATTTTTCATTGTAACTTAATTTAAGCTAGAGAGTTGGCTAAATGGGTCTTCATGACATAGCGGTAGAGTCCATGTCTTAATTTTAAAATGTATTTATTGAAATATTCAGTAAATCCATGGAGAACCTAGATTTACTGCTACTGCTTCTTTTCAGTACTCAAGGGGCTGACAGAGGACAAATAAGAGAGTTTGTAAATAGGAGCCCCTGGTATTTCAAACTTGTCAACAGAAGACATTTTCTGCTTTTGTAGGAATGATGAATATGTATCATACAAACTCTATTCACCCCTTTATAACACTTGGGAAATGAGCAGGTTGGCTTATGCCTAGCTCAAAGCCCACAAAGAAAATAGTTTCTGATTGGTTTATAGTTTTATTGGCTTAATTCTTCGAGGAAAGACATGAATTAATTTATTCAAAGAGTTTTTGTGTCACTAGGTGTTTCGGAGGAGCTGTTGGCTCTGTATCCTGAAAACTTGTCTTTTTAACTGGAATATTCCATGGTAAGGACTGTGACTGTGCCAGTAAAATACTCTTTAAGAGCTGCATGCATTATGGGCACAATGCCCAAACATTATCGTCAAAGCTATGCTGGTAATAGCTGGGATTTATATGTTTAAATTTTATTGCCAACAAGTCCTGTGACAGATTTGTCAGACTGCTGCTCTACCATGAGTCTTGAGAGGCAAAAGCTTGCTGGCAGCACAGATTTACCAGGAATGACTGTCACTCTAGTGCCCTTTGCTGCAATGCTTATAATGAGCTTGTATTGCATTATGAATTGTGCTTTGACATCTTCAGAATGCAGCTATGGTTGAACTTGTTTGCTTGAGATATTGTGTACTTATGTGAAGGATGATTCTGGCCTTAAACTGCCTCTGGATGAATAATGACTGTGTAGGGAAGCTTAGAGCACCATTGCTACAATATTAACACTCCCGTTTAATCATGCTGTTTAAATAAAGTAACTAATTTACCTGAATTATTACTGAACATTGTATTCCTTATCCATCCATCTATCCATCCATCCATTTATTGTATGCATCCATTTTGCAGTCATGCTAATTAAGGTCACTTGCAAAAAAGTTACAAATTTTGTAACCATGCCAAAAGATCATGTTACATATTTGTACTGATGGACATACAGAGGAATTTTTTTTTTTTTTTTATCCATTTTGGTTAAAATCAGTTTTTATGTTGAGTTGTGCAAGTAATGAGTCTCTTAAAAAAATGTTGAAAATACAGATATTTGAGTTAAAATGTCTTTTAAACATTAGTCATTAGTATAATAAATGCTCGAGTAAAGCAGAGATACCAGAAAATTCTATTTAAGAACATCATCAAAGAATCTTTACTCCAATATTTCCAACCTATTGACACAGAATCAGACAAGCTAGCACATAATGACATAACTTTCTATGCCTTTCCTATTTCTGTATTTTAACACTCTACACCAGTGGTCCCTTAACCCTTTTTGTGCCACAGACCGGTTTAATGTAAAAGTATATTTTCACGGACCAGCATAGAAACAGCAAACAATGTAGCAAACATTTTTTTGCTAATTTGTGGGCTTGAGCTTTGATGTACCAGTCAATATTTTTGAATCAGTAATGCTGTGCAGCTCGGTACCAAATGACCCACAGACCCATACCTGTACGTGACCCGCCGGTTTGGGACCACTGCTCTACAGTATCACATTTTAAGCCAAACTATGGTGCTTAAAAATGAGTGTTTACAGAGTGTAGAAAGGGTGAATAAGAGACATAATGATTTTTAGTCATAAGTCAACCCATCACTCATCTTGGTATTAATGTTTCAGGGTTGCCACTGCATCTCAGTGCGGCTCATGGCTTTAATGTTTCAGTTTATTCTTGAATCTTTCTGTATCTTGTGTTTGATGAACATGTTGCTGCCCAACCTCGGCTTTGTTGTTCACACTGTGTGCGGGAAAACTGCTGACTGTGTACACCTCGCCAACTTTGTTCATACCGTCTCTGCAAAACGTTCTTCAGAGAGTGCAGCCGCCTCTTGCTTCCCATGCACAAACAAAATGATAGACAGCTTAGTAACATCATGTCATGTAAGGTTAACACACACTGGCACACAGCCTTGATTTTGAGGCGACTGGAATCGAGGTGGAACACAACATGAAACAATCTCACCCTTAAGCCCACCCCGAGATGTCACACAGCCCAGTTTATGCATGTCCTTTGGGTGAATACCTTGATCCGTCTACACAGCAACAACAGAGGGAGTTTGCCAATTAGCATCATTACGTGCTAGAGATGAAACAATAAATTTGATTTGCGGATGACATCATTTCACCAGTGCAAAGCCAAGAGCCTTCATTATCTATGCCTTGCCAACAACTTCAAAGCAAGTCTCAGGACTGTTAAGTCTATTAAACGTGCTGCTATAGCCAATTATGGCATATTACTTGACTAACCATCGCCTTCATGTCTGCACTCACTTGTAAACACTGTAGAACACTGTTAGGAGAGAGAGCATTGTGCCTGTCAATCCACAATTTAATGACTGCTCACAAGTTCCGAGTTGCCGCAGATAAGCTTTTGCTGCTCTTCAAAAGCCTTTTAAGCTCTTTTGTGCTTAAACAGAATGAATATTCAGTATAAACAAAGCAGTAAAGTCTTCCGTTCAGTGACAACTCCATAGCCATTCCACATATCACAGATGTGAATTAATATTTAAAAAGGACTATTGTCACTGTGCATAAATCACAAGATGTGTTTTTTCTCTTGCATACACTGCATACTCAACAGTTGCTGGCCCAGTGTGTTCACTGGCAAGCATGTTGCTGATTAATTTCCTCTGGGCTAATATGACATGTCAGTCATCAGCATCCTTACATGTTCACCTTAATATGTTCCTTTACACTAGTGATGAATTTGGTGAACATTTACCCCAGCTTTTGAACGCTTTAACTGTCAGTCATTTTCACAGGACTTGATTAATGCTATCTAGATTGTAATCAGATTCATGAATTTTGACAAACAGCTACTGGCAACACTGAGCACATGCTGGGCCGGGTGAGCTGGACCCAGGTTCGTCAGCTGGGAAAAGGTCCACATGAGTCAACAGACCCAGCCTATGGGACACGTACTCCAGGGTCCCTGCTCAATCTGGGGAACTTAATGCACCGTGCCCGTAGCTCAGCGTGGCCTCCCCGCAAACTGATATCTTTTAGCGTGGGCTGCAGGCAAGGCCAGTCTCTACATATTAAACTTGACAGGCGAGCCAAGGGAAAACAAAGAGCAATGACCCAGATTGAGCCTCTTTGAAGGCAGCGAGCACTAGAGAGCAAAGCATCTCCTTCCTTTACTGTGGCTGCCGCCCCCTTTCTGCCCCTCACTTTTTTATTGTCAAAGTTTTCTGTCGTTCTTCTCATGCTGTTTTGATTCCTATTGATGCTTGATCTCGAGCAAGCTGAAGTTTTAGAATGGTCACCCAACCATGCAGTTTTGTGGAAGTCATTGAACTGACTAAAATGTACCAGTCATGCAATTGCTCCAAAAACACACAGCTCCACAGCTTCACCTAGCTTTTACTTCTAGCTTCATAACGCATGCTGTTGGCCTAGTCATTATGGACATAACCCCATGAACAGAAGGGTGTGGGTTCAAATCTCAGATCAGTAGGTTACACAGAAGTACCCTTGAGCAAGGTACCATCCCCATCACTGCTCCCTGGGCAAAGGCATTGCAACCTACTCCACCTGTTCCTGGTGTTTGGATCTTCTTCTTCTTCTTCTTCTTTTTCTTTCGGCTGCTCCCGTTTAGGGGTCGCCACAGCGGATCAACTGTCTCCATTTCTTCCTGTCTTTTGCATCTTCCTGCTTCAAACCGACCACCTGCATGTCCTCTCTCACCACATCCATAAACCTCCTCTTTGGTCTTCCTCTTCTCCTCTTTCCTGGCAGCTCCATCTTCAACATCCTCCTTCCAATATAATCCTCGTCTCTCCTCTGCACATGTCCAAACCAACGCAACCTTGCTTCTCTAACTTTGTCTCCAAGACGTCTAACCTGAGCTGTCCCTCTAATATACTCATTTCTAATCCTGTCCATGCTCGTCACACCCAACGAAAATCTCAGCATCTTTAACTCTGACACCTCCAGCTCCGCCTCCTGCCTTTTCATCAGTGCCACTGTCTCCAACCCATACAACATAGCTGGTCTCACTACTGTCCTGTAAACCTTCCCTTTTACTCTAGCTGGTACGCGTCTGTCACAAATCACTCCAGCCACTCTTCTCCACCCATTCCAACCAGCCTGCACTCTCTTCTTCACCTCTCTTCCACACTCACCATTACACTGAACTGTTGATCCCAAGTATTTAAACTCCTCCACCTTTGTTACCTCCACTCCCTGCATCCTAACCACGCCACTTTCCTCCCTTTCATTCACACTCATGTATTCTGTCTTTGCCCTACTCACTTTCATTCCTCTCCTCTCAAGAGCATATCTCCATTTCTCCAGGTTCTCCTCAAGCTGCTCCCTACTCTCACTACAGATCACGATATCATCAGCAAACATCATCGTCCACGGAGACTCCTGTCTAACCTCGTCCGTCAACCTGTCCATTACTACTGCAAACAAGAATGGGCTCAGTGCTGATCCTTGATGTAATCCAACATCTACCTTAAATGCATCCGTCACTCCTACTGCAGATCTCACCACTGTTACACTGTCATCATACATATCCTGAACTACTCTCACATACTTCTCTGTAACACCAGACTTCCTCATACAAAACCACAACTCCTCTCTAGGCACCCTGTCATATGCTTTCTCCAAATCCACAAAGGCACAATGCAGCTCCTTCTGACCTTCTCTGTACTTCTCCATCAACACCCTCAGAGCAAACACTGCATCTGTAGTGCACTTTCTCGGCATAAAACCATACTGCTGTTCACTGATCCTCACTTCTTTTCTTAACCGAGCTTCCACTACTCTTTCCCATAATTTCATGCTGTGACTGATCAACTTTATCCCTCTATAGTTACTACAGCTCTGTGCATCACCCTTATTCTTGAAGATCGGTACCAGTACACTTCGTCTCCACTCCTCAGGCATCTTCTCACTTGCCAAGATTGTGTCAAACAATCTGGTCAGAAACTCAACTGCCATCTGCCCTAAACATCTCCATGCTTCCACTGGTATGTCATCCAGTCCAACAGCCTTTCCATTCTTCATCCTCTTCATCGCTGCCCTTACTTCCATCTTGTTTATTTACTGCACTTCCTGGTTAACTCTTCTCACATCATCCAGTCTTCTCTCTCTCTCATTTTCTTCATTCATCAGCTCCTCAAAGTATTCCTTCCATCTGCTCAACACGCTCTGTTCACCTGTGAGTACGGTACCATTTCTATCTTTATTCGCCCTGACCTGTAGCACATCTTTCCCAGATCTGTCTCTCTGTCTAGCCAATCGGTAAAGGTCCTTTTCTCCCTCTTTACTGTCCAACCTCTCATACAATTCACCAAACACCTTATCTTTGGCCTTCACCACTGCTTTCTTCGCCCTGCGGTTCATCTCCTTGTACACCTGTCTACTTTCTTCATCTCTCTGACTGTCCTATGTCTTCTTTGCCTCCCTCTTCTTTTGAATACACTCCTGGACTTCTTGGTTCCACCACCAGGTTTCCTTATCCTCTTTCTTCCTTCCAGATGTCACACCAAGTACATTTCTAGCCGTCTGCCTGATCACTTCTGCAGTAGTTTCCCAGCAATCCGGTAGCTCTTCAACACCTCCCAGTGCCCGTGTTAACTCCTGCCTGAATTCCACCTTACAGTCCTCCTCCTTCAGCTTCCATCACTTGATCCTCGACTCTGCCCTCACTTTCCTCCTCTTCTTGACCTCCAAGATCATCCTACAGACCACCATCCTATGCTGTTTAGCTACACTCTCCCCTGTCACTACTTTGCAGTCTCTGATCTCTTTCAAACTGACCCTCCTGCAAAGAATACAATCCACCTGTGAGCATCTTCCTCCACTCTTATACGTCACCCTGTGCTCCTCCCTCTTCTTAAAATAACTATTAACTACAGCCATTTCCATCCTTTTTGCAAAATCTACAACCATCTGACCTTCAGCATTCCTCTCCTTGACACCATGCCTACCCATCACCTCCTCATCACCTCTGTTCCCTTCACCAACATGACCATTAAAATCTGCACCAATCATCACTCTCTCTCCCCTGGGTACACTCTCTATCACTTCATCTAACTCAATCCAGAATTTTTCCTTCTCTTTCATCTTACAACCAACTTGTGGAGCATAAGCACTAACAACATTCATTATCACACCTTCAACTTCCAGCTTCAAACTCATCACCCTCCCTGACACCCTCTTCACTTCCAAAACACTCTCCACATACTCTTCCTTCAGGATAAAGGATGATGGGGGGAAAAAGAAAGTTGGAAAAAAGATATCCGGACTTAAAGCTATCAGTTCAAAGTTTAAAATCAATAATATTCATTTCCTTATTTACTATATACTTATAAATCCAATCATGTTGCACTGAATTCATTAGACGACAACATATTAACTCTTTTATCCTGTCCAAAAAAGAATATTCTCTAGGAAAATGACAGATTTCCCAGATGAAGGGGCATATTTGGACATTTTCATACAAATGTAATTGTAATTTGTTTCACATCAACAAATCAACTAAAAATAGAACATAATGGAAAAAAATAAAAAGCCTGTATGATCTCATTTCAGCTTAAAAAATCATTAGATATCAATAGAATATGGTATAATTTTCTTCCTTGATTAAAGTTGCTAGAAATGTATCCATAGGGTACCTGCCAGTGAGAGAGTAAACACTTAAGGATGCAAAACAAATTCATACAGCCTTAATGGGCTTTGAACAAACATCTACCCATTATTCTCTTTCCAGCATTCAGCCTTATGATGGGTGGGACGTGACCCTAATTTCCACGTGCCAATTACAGCAATCTGCCTTCTTGACATCGCAGACTAGGCCGCCGCCCTCAGGGCTTCCATCCTTGCTGCTTTGACTGTCCCTTTCACCCAAATTTTAATTACCACACTGCATGCGGTAATTAATCATTCGTCTCAAAACTCCATTACTAGTCAGTGGTAGAAAGTCCTTTATCGTCAGGCTCGTAGGTCAAACAGCAGTGTCGTACTACAATATGAAAAGTGCACTCTCATCAGCTTCTGTGCTGTTTATCAGACACAGGGCTAGCCCTACAATATGACTGACAGCCACACCTCTGCTAATGAGAAACCTGGCGCATTGCACTGCAGTGATAATTGCAAGTCGCCTCATTAAAATAGAGGAAGGAGTTCAAAGGATAGCTGAACAGTTAATCCATGCCTGTCAACTAATTAACTAATTTCACCCATCATTGTGTGTTTGGGCTACAGAATGTTGTATGATAAAATGCTGATTTAATGATGACATTTTGGCAAAACAGTCAGCTATGACACATTTGCCTCAAATTCAAATATACATTTGAACCTGACGGTTACTCCAGCCTTATTTGTCATTTGACTCTGAACATATTTGGCATAGTATTAAATAATGATGTCAGTGATGATCAGTGAAAGTAAACCATTTGTTAGTGTTTAGCCAGAGCCAGAAATTCAAAGTGACTATTTGTCATTGTGAAAACACAGCACAGCACACAGTAAAGCACAAGAAAATCCTTCCTCTGTACTTATCCCTCGCTCACCGTTCAGTAAGGGGCAGCCATATCCAGCAATCGCGAAACAGTGATGGGGCTGGTACCTTGTTCAGGGCTCACTCAGTGCATCTTACTGGTTTGGGACTTGTTCCCACAACCTGCCAATTATGGGGCTTAGTCCCTAAACACTAGGCCACTGCTGCCTCAAAACATTTACAAAGTGTATGAATTAGTCAAGCCAATGGCCATAAATCGGTCTTTATAATAACCTTTATAATGATTGATAAACAAGTTTATAAACATTTATATCAATTTGTTAATGTGGAAATTCTCTTGTGCATGAATGAGACAAATCAGTGTCCCTCATACAGCAGTAGTGTAAAGATAATTATATTCACTGCAAGATAGCGATCAGTATAGCACATTTTGAAAGCTTAATATTTCTTGAGCTCCAGTGATGCCTTTCAGATGAGTTTATGCTGTAGATTGAAGCGAGGCTCGTGTGTGGAATTTCTGAGACCTGTGGAGGATGCAGGAGTTCCACTCTTTCTCTCCGGCTGGCTGAGCCTGGCTAGTTGGCTCCAGGCAGTGGAGCGATCAGGCCAGGATTTTGTTCAGCCAGTACATCTGATGGAGCTCTCTTCTTATCTTGGTCAGCATCAGGAGAAAAAAAAAGTAGATGAAGAGGATGACAATGAGCAAGAGAGAAGGGCTGTGAGTCAGTGGCAGACCCAGGACTGAGAGAGAGAGAGAGAGGAACTGAGCTGAGCTGGCAGTAGTCACAAGGCTTGCAGATGTAGGGTCTGCTCTAGATAAGCCTGGCCTGAGGCTGAACACAGACCAGCGTTTTGCATGGGAGTCAAGACCCATTAGACTTGTAGAAATCTATATGACCCTGATTACCCAAGTATCTGCCAGAGCTGTGCTTTGCATGTTAATATGTATACTGAGGTGATATTAGGTTTAGATTCTTAACACGAGTGCTGAAGTCTGTCATTGAAGTCTGTGCATAAAGTCTGGTTCATAACAGAGATCCAAGTCCAAATAGTCTGATTTGAAGGAAATAGGATCTCTAGGAAATAGCTTGTGTTCTTTAAGGACTCAAAAATGCACTTCAGAGCATATTTAAGGTCAAATCTATGGAGCTGTTATGCAGAACAGGGAAGTATTTGAATATAAATTTATATTGAATGCTAAACATATATGAACACAAATACAGATGGCCAATGCATGACTTTAAGGACAGCTGTTGTGCCTTCTGAGTCTACATTTGTTTTGTTTTTACCCTGGGGAAGAAAGATGTACCTGTACAGTATCTTTTTTCTGACAGTGTAGAAGATGACTAACGCAAAGTGTGAATTAATAAAGATGGTCCCACTTTCAAAAGGTGTAGAAAAAGCTAGGTGTGTCTGACAAGTTGTCATGGTCTGCAGGGCAGATCCAGATTACCAGAGCCTGAGCCAATGGTCCGGGACACACCACACAAACTACAGGTGACAGTTGGGCACCGGCGGTCACTGACAGCCTAATGCTGTTAGATGGCGAACAGATGGCTCAGTATTTCAGGGCCCAAAAAAAGTGGCCAGTAAATGTAACTCTATTTCTTAATAGGCTGTAGCCTGTTATTTGCACTTAAAAAATAGATAATGTATTAAAACCACATGTTTTACGGACCACATTCATGGATTTTCATTCAATCAAATCACCCAGTTCAGAAACACTGCAGAACAGAGTTGCTTTTAAATGATTAGTCACCAAGTGACTGAAAATGGTAAGAAACCAGTCCCCTTTACTGGCCTAAAAGTTTTCCTTACATATAAGGGCATTTTACAGAATCTGAAAAAGGCTTTCAACTAATATTACACTTGATGAAATTTTAAAAGTGACAGTTCATTAAAGCCACTGAGTCCACTGCTGCTCTTTTTACAGGAAAGTTGTTTTTAATTCCCCTGAGTTGAAGGGTCAGGGGGTATAAAGATCCATTAGGCTTAACACTTTCTTTTAAAAGCATGTCACCGTTGTTTGCCCTTGGTGAAGGTTTGACCTCATAATGACTGCAAATGGCAATGTGCTGTGCCGGAAGGCCACGCATTTACATGCATATTTGACATCAAGGTTTCATCAAGGTCATTTACATGCATCTTCCTGTTAGTGCTAATGAGCTTCTTAACAGTCTGCTTGTCTGGACATTGTGAGTTCACCATCAGAGTCGTTTTAATCTATCTGTATGCACTGTGTGAATATATTTATGAAGGCGCGTTTCAGATAAAGCTGATCAGTCATACATGGCAACATATACACATAGGAACACATATAGGGTGGCAGCGAAGGCCTAGTATTTAGGTGTTCAGTGCATTTGAATACAAGACCTCTTGGTTGTCTGAGGTACCCTTCAGCCAGGTACTGTTCCCATCACTGCTCCCCGGGTGCTGGATATAGCTGCCCCCTGCTGCACGGTGTGTGGGTTAAATGTAGAGAATGCATTTTGTCGTGATTCACTTAGTCATTGAGAAACACAGCAAAGCGCACATAGTCACTTTCACTTTGTTTTGCAAAATATAGTTTTTCTGTCCAGATATACTTGTTTTATGTCTGTAACATCATGGATGTCATGGTAAATCAGAGGAGGTGTTTTCTTCTTTGCCACCACTCAATGTTAGCCAAATTGCACATGTTTTCTTTTTCTCTTTTAGAGCCTGCTTAGTTTTCAGAAGCTCCAACAGCATGGTGCAGGAATATAATTGTGAACTGTCTAGAAGATTTGGCAAATTTAGACCACAGTTTCAATTCATTAAGCTTCCTGCTTAAGTAGGAACCTTGCCAAGTTTCTGTAATGCGTGTTCAACATAGCAGTAGTTGCCTCCAAAGAACACAGTTGTGGGCAAAGTGTAGATAGGTCAATTATGCAGCAAGTCAGCCTTACAAAATCAGTATACCTGAACAACAGCAAAGCGTTGTTCCATGAAACAGGGCGACTGCATGCACAAAATCAAAGCAATCAATACATGTCAGTTCCATCCAGCTCTGCACTTTCTGATGGATATGGTTCAGCCAGGGTGAAGAAAAGACTGAGCCACCTTTAGGAGATTATTTTAAAAGATACCGAAGTAAGAAAAAAAATACAGAATAAGCAAAAAACACAAAAAGAGAAAGAAGGATGAGATGCCATTGGCTGATAGAAATTGACCCTTGGTCTGCAGTTAAGATCTTTTATATTGGCCGAACTGAGAGGCATCATCTGCTTTTAATTCAAGTGAACTCTCATGTGGTTAGCCAGGGTGAAAATTTACACTGAGCCCTTTTAATTTGACAGAGAAAAATGAACGAGGAGGCACAAAAATTTCCCTGTCAATCAACGGGAGCCGAAGTAAGAGGAGGAGAAAAGGAGAGTGAAAGATGGATAATATTTTGGAAGAGCTGAATGAAAGCATTTGCACTTTCTGATTTCAATTTTTCAGCAATGAAAAAACACACACACACAAACACACACAATGTTTAGATAAGTAAAGATAGGGCGGCCTGTGATATTAAAGGGTGGGGGGGGGGGGGGGGTGTTCTGTATCGCCTGAACTCTGCAGGTGTTTTAACATGTATGAATGTGTACGTTGGATCTGGACAACAAAGCTTTGACATCTCTATAAATCAGTTGGAGGTTACAACCAGATCACTTTCTACAGAACTTTAGATTTCCTGTCGTTCACTGCAGTCGGGTGGAGTAATGAATATGCAGAATATTGTTGTATCTACAAAATGGTAACTTTTATTAAAAGTAGGTGTTTTAATATCAGTTGTTGACCTTTGTTTCTCAGCGTGTGCGTGTAAAAGGATTTTTGCAAAAAAGGAAGCAGCATTTTTAAACCAAGAAAACAAATACAGAAACTAAAATTAGCTTTTGTTTCTTACAATGATGATCTTCTCCACCTTCGGCTGCTCTTGTTAGGGGTCGCGACAGCGAATCATCGGTTTCCATTTCTTCCTGTCCTCTGCATCTTCCTCCCTTCTGCATCTTGCTCCTTCGAACTGACCACCTGCATGTCCTCTCTCACAACGTCCATAAACCTCCTCTTTGGCCTTTCTCTTTTCCTCTTTCCTTACCGCTCCATCCTTAGCATCCTCCTCCCAATAAAATCCTCGTCTCTCCTCTGGACGTGTCCAAGCCAATGCAATATTGCTTCTCTAACTTTGTCCCCAAAATGTCTAACCTGAGCTGTTCCTCCAATATACTCATTTCTAATCCTGTCCAGCCTTGTCACATCCATCGAAAATCTTTGCATCTTTAATTCCGACACCTCCAGCTCTGCCTCCTTTCTTCTCTTCAGCTCCACAATCTCTAACCCATACAGCATATCTTGTCTCACTACCATCCTGTAAACCTTCCCTTTTACTCTCGCTGGTACCCATCTGTCATAAATAACTCCAGCCACTCTTCTCCACCCATTCCAACCTGCCTGCACTCTTTTCTTCACCATATTTTGAAAGTTTGATAAACTAAATGTTTATACAACCTACAATGTAGAGTGTTCTATGGTCTTTAGTGTTTGGGATGCAGTAGTTAATCTGTATTGATTGTAAATGTGTGTTTTATATACTGTGTGATGTGTGTAGAGCTTGGTATGCAGTATATTGTCTATAATGTTATTGACTATATAATGGTAAAGAGTATATTATGTGTAGTAATATACAGTATATAATGTAGTGTGTTTGGTGTACAGTGTATAGTATCTGATACACACTGTAGCCTTTATTACAGCTGTTCTAGAGTGTTCGAGTAGATAATGTTTTAGATTTACATAAACCTTCATTGCAGTTAATGTTACGTATTTTCAGTAAACTGAATTTAAAAGAAAAATGGAATGTGGAATTTATAATATTTTGATAAACAGTACATAGCATATGGCAGCACAGTGGGGCAATGGGCAGCACTATCGCCTCACAGGGTCCAGGTCCATTCTGTGCTCTCATCATGTCTACATGGGTTTCCACTGAGAGTACCGGGTTTTCCCCCACCATCCAAAAAGAAATTCCAAGTGGAATGGAAATGCTAAATTGGCTGAGTGTGTAAGAGAGTGTTTTTTTTTTGTTTGTTTGTTTTTTTTTAATTTGTGTTTTTTTTTTTTTTTAATGTATTTATCTGTCCTGTGATGGCCTGGTGACCTGCCCAGGGCATTTCCTCGTCTTTCGCCCTGTGAGAGCTGGAATAGGCACCCCCGGGACCCTAATTAGGACAAGTGGCTTAGAAAATTTGTGCATAGAGAGTGCATAGTATATCCTACAGAACAAAATAAATGTGGATTAGCCACCTATGGCCTTTGCACACTTCATGTTATAACCTTTTGGAATGAATGTTAAATAGCATATATACACTGCTCAAAAAAAATGTAAAAACACACTTTTTAATCAGAGTATAGTATCAAGTCTGTTAAACTTCTGGGATATTTTCTGGTCAGTTCAGTCTCAGAGGGGGTTGCTAATCAGTGTCAGCTGGTTTGGTGTTAATGAAATTAACAACAGGTGCACAAAAGGGGCAGCAATGAGACGACCCCAAAAACAGGAATGGTTTTGCAGGTGGAGGCTGAAGACATTCATGCTTCTGGTAGAATGAGGTGATACCTGGACCCTACAGAGGTTGCACAGGCAATCCAACTCCACCAGGATGGCACATTAATATGTGCCTGAAGGTTCGCTGTGTCTCCCAGCACAGTCTCAAGAGCATGGAGAAGATTCCAGGAGACAGGCAGTTACTCAAGAAGAGCTGGACAGGGCTGCAGAGGTCCTTAACCCATCAGCTGGACTGGTATCTGCTCCTTTGTGCAAGGAGGAACAGGATGAGTACTGCTAGAGCCCTACAAAGTGACCTCCAGCAGGTTAATGGCATAAATGTCTCTGACCAAACTGTTAGAAACAGACTTCATGAGAGTGGCCTGTGGGCCCGACATCTTCTAGTGGGCCCTGTGCTCAATGCCCAGCACTGTGAAGCCTGACTGGCATTTGCCAGAGAACACCAGAATTGGCACTCTGAGGTTCACTCTGAGCGCATGTGACAGATGTGGAAGGGTCTGGAGAAGCCACAGTGAAAGTTATGCTGCCTGCAACATTGTTCAGCATGATCAGTTTGGTGGTGGGTCAGTGTTGGTCTGGAGAGGCATATCCATGGAGGGACACACAGACCTGTACAGGGCAAACGATGGCACCCTGACTACCATCAGTTAACGGGATGAAATCCTTAGACACATTGTTAGACACTTCCTTGGTGCAGTGGGTCTTGGGTTCCTCCTGGTGCAGGATAATGCCTGGCAAGAGTATGCAGGCAGTTCCTGGAGGTTGAAGGAATCGATTCCATTGATGGTCTCCACACTTGCTTGAAATAAATCCAATAGAACATCTCTGGGACATAATGTTTAAGTCCATCCAGTGCTGCCAGGTTGCACTTCAGACTGTCCAGGAGCGTCATCTCATAAGGAGTTCCCACGTTGTCAGGCATGCATACAAGCATGTGAGGGCCATACAAACTACTGAGGACCATTTTGAGTTGCTGCAATGACATTTCAGCAAATTGGACTAGGCTGCTGCATCAGTTTTTCAGTTTAAATTTCTTGGTGACTTTGAATTAAGCCTTCTGTAGGTTGATCCTTTTCATTTTCATCAAATGTTGTGGCATCCTTTTGAAAGTGAAAGTGACTACCCTTGTCATTGTGAAACGCAGCACAGCACAACACAACGAACTTCATCTTCTGCAGAGGAACCATCGAGAGCATCCTGAGCAGCTGCCTGGTAGGGGAACTGCAACGTTCCAGATTTTATTTTTATGACAATAAAATCCTACTTGACTTGAACTTCTGCATTTCACCCATACACACACGTGCAGCAGGGGGCAGCTATTGAAAGTGCCCAGGGAGCAGTGATGGTACCTTGCTAAAGTGTACCTCAGGGCAACCTACTGGTGAGGGAATCAAACCCACAATCTTCTGATCCAGAGCAACTCCCTAACCACTAGGCCACCGCCGCCCCTTTTGTTCTTAAAAATGGGGTGAAAAAAATTTCACAATACCCATTTTGTATCCATTTGGATATCCAGCATGATTTTTTTTCCAATTGAGATCTGATGTGTTCCTTTTATTTTTTTGAGCAGTGGTGAGAACTGTTTTCTATAGAGCAGTAATGTACAGTAGATAGACCGTGTAGTGTTTCATGCATAAATGCCATGGAACTACTGTTATGTGAACAGTTTTTGTTTCTCACTGAATATGATTTTATATTTATATTTTCAGAATTGAGCAACCTTTTGACCTTCATTGCATTCCAAAGACAGGATGTCTATTTTGCCCACTTCACTACTTTTAAATATGACACATTACTATTGCACACAAAAAAAACTGTCTCTATCTTTTAAATGAAGCATAGAGACAATCACCAAGCAACTCGGTTGATGTAATTAAAAAAAAGAAAAGAAAAAGGAGGCCTACAACTGTCAAATAGAGGGCAAAGTCTCTTTCTTTCTTCCACTTTACTCTTTCTCACAAGCAAATTCAGCTGTAAGGTGGGGAAGAAGTGAAAGTCGAGTGAAGTCAAGGATTGAAATAAAAGAAAATGAGTCTCTTTAAAATCATATTTTAATTTGAATGAGTCATAATTATATTTGATAAAATATTACAAGTATTTTCCAATGAATAGAGCACCCTTGCTGCTTTTTTAAGATTAATGCAAAAGTGAAAAGTGTCATTTTTAAATGCAACAAATATCTGTATAGATCACTCCTCCCGAGCATTCTTATGAACATTTTCTGTTTTCAAATGTTTTTGTGTGTGTTAGGATTTTCAAAAAAGTTCTTAAATTAAAATAGACTTTGGATGATAAAAATGTTTATTTCTGAAGTAAACTCCTATGAAAAATACATTTTGAAATAATTTTTACTATTAAACATTTCTCTGGTGAGCCTTGAGTATTTTGTATGTATATTTATGTATGTGTATATACAGTACTGTGCAAAAGTTTTAGGCAGGTGTGGAAAAAATGCTATAAACAAAGAATGCTTTCAGAAATATAAATAATGATTGTTATTAATTTTTATCAATTTTAGAAAATGCAAAGTGAGCGAACAAAAGAAAAATCTAAATCAGATCAATATTTGGTGTTACTACCTTTTGCCTTCAAACCAGCATCAGTTCTTCTGGCCCCACAGAGCCCTGATCTCAACACCATCCAGTGTGTCTGGATCACATGAAGAGACAGAAGGATGTGAGGAAGCTACATCCACAGAAGATCTGTGGTCAGTTCTCCAAGATGTTTGGAACAACCTACCAGCCGAGTTCCTTCAAAAACTGTGTGCAAGTGTACCTAGAAGAATTGATGCTGTTTTGAAGGCAAAGGGCGGTCACACCAAATGTTGATTTGATTTAGATTTCTCTTTTGTTCATTCACTGCATTTTGTTGATTGATGAAAATAAATGATTAACACTTCCATTTCTGAAAGCATTCAAAATATATATAGTAGTATATATACATATATACAAATTGTCAGTTCTGCCAGCACCGTTAAATTGGGTGTATGGAATTATTATCCTGTATAACACTAGAATTTACACAATCACTGAGATCAACCAATACACAGTTTAATAAGGTGCTAACAGTAGGGAAGGAATAATCAGCCAGTGATAAGTCACTGCAAAAAAGGGAAGGCCAGAGCTTTGAAGATTGTGAAACCTGTCTTATATATGCACTGCTCTGTTCACCTTGACCATAATTACTGACCAAAGTCATTTAAATTAGGGTTATGGCAAAATAAATGAGGATGAATAGAGATATAATCCCAAACAGCAAAAGCTTCATCACCACATGCTCAGTAATAGATCTCTTTTTAAAGATCCTTTATGTGCAGGAGAGGTAACTTTTCAATGACAAAGTTATTATCTGTCAGCGACCAAGGTTAAATGCAAGAGATCCATGGAAATCAGAATTGGAAAAGAGGGACACTTTCGCCAGGGAAGGGCGTTTTTTATCATATCTGGGTTCATAATAGATGATCAGTGTCATTATGAATGATGAGGCCAGTGCATCGTTATTTAAAATACTCGCAGGTCGCTCATTTTCATCCGACTCGGGCAGAATCACCCACATGCAGATGAGTCGTTGGGAATGCTTTAAAAAGGGGTTACACTACTGCGTATGTAGCAAAGAGCTGCTATTATGCAAAGGTAAATTAATTCCATTTGAAAGGAGGAATTTCTAAGGCGACGTTCAGGTTGGCTGTGTTAACTTTTCTCGCATTTGCTGGTTGTAGGTGTGTTGTTATCAATCACGTTCGCCGATGCCTACTTTTCAAACCCTACGCTATTTATCAGAGCCATGGGCGTTCAGGGCCAACATCATGTCTTGTGTGTTTGTCTGATCCGGCAAAGCTGAAGTATAATCATATTAGACGAAACATTATTCAAGGTGACCTGGCAGCACATTTCGTGTAGCATGCCAACATATTCCAGCAACAATGCCTGGAGTGTCTCTGTCATCGCTATATAAAAACATGAATCAAGCATGCATTGTTGTGCAGCAAGCATAAATAACCTTGTACCAGACAACCTCACCAACTTTCTCACCAGGCTGGGTAAAACTGTGTACTCTCACCAAAAGGATCTACTTTAATAAGGAAATCTGACATAGACAGGGGCTAACCTGGCAGGGTTATGAAAATGGGGCTGACTTAATATAAATTCTGTTATATTCCATATAGATGTTGTGTGTTTGTATTTATTCTGCTGTTTTTAATGGTACGATATTCAGTGATGGGATAGGAGACGCCTGGCTTCAGCACTTAGACAATGATTAATGGAAGCCATAATGGTGCCTGAGACATCCATATTTTTATTCCTTTCATTTTCTCGACCTCAGCAGAGTGTTCAGAGAGGATACACAAAACAGAACCAGCTCTTTTACCTGTTTATTCTTTGGCACAGGAGAACGAGTCATAGATTGTACAAATCATTATAGATTATACAAACCTGCAATATCAACAAAATATCCAATATATCTTCACACTGTTCGCTTGAGAAACCAGTGTGATCTCCCTGCCTTAATAATCGTTTAACCCCGTATTACTCACACAGTCTGTCTGTCTGCCATCTATTCAACACATGGCTGGAGCCTGCAAGAGAGATAGAAAGTGAGAGGAAGAGCAGGAGAGAGCGAGACTGAGTGCTATTTAATTGGACTTCTTTTGCAAGTGGGTACGAAAATTAAATCAAGACTAATGAGCAATGAACAATAAAAAGGAAGATAAATGGTCTGACGGCAGCAAGACAGGCGAGGTTGCGGAAGTCAAATAACTTTCTCCCCTCATAATTCCCCCATTTAAATGGGTGTCGAAGCAATCAAATCTCAGTTTTTTTGGAAATGCCATCTTTGCTACCTCTGCCCCTGGTTCCATCACAATAACCTGGTTTGATGATGAAAGGCACTGGAATAGAATCAGATGTGAAATTGGATTTAATAAAAAAAAAGTGGGTGTTTCAAACAGATATTAGTTAAAGACTAGTCCCTTCTGGTCGAGTTCAAGGAGCTTCTGCTGTATGTCAGCAACAGAAGGATAATATGGTTAGCTCATGATAGAAAAGATTTATGAACATTTGTCTTTGTAAGTTTGGACTGATCATAAGCTGTACATTTTCTAGTATTTTTATTAAACTTTGAACATGGACATCTTATTCACTAGAATTTTCTTCTACCATGGAGCTCTGTTATTGGATGAATGGTCATTTTAAGTATAAAGGAGTCTTTCTAACGTTTAACTGCCTCCACAGTTAGGCACACTTAGGTCATTTAAAGAACACTGAATATAGACCCAGAAAGTGGGTTGATTGCCCTGGACCTCCAGAAGTGATTCAATATAATTTTATAAATTGTTCTCAAAAGCATTCAGGTTGTGATGAAAAATGACAACTTGACAACAAATGATGGTGCAGTACATAAAACAGCTGCATGATTTATTTATGCCGTTTGTGTGTTATTGTCCCAAACATTTGGACTTATTTGTCTTGATATTTGGAAGGTTCACAAAAAAAAAAAAAAAAATCCCTTCAAATGCATTAAAACTAAAACCTGTGTTAAAAAGAACTGATATTTTTGTTAAACTGTATGGAGTAAATGTAGAAACGTCATCATAAAAATAAAAACTGGTTTATTCCAGCGACTGATTCTCACCTTTAAAGCTTCATGTTCCTTTCTGTAGAAAAGATTTTTGCTTCTAGCATTTAGGATACAACGCAGTTGTTTTTTCTTCATACTAGACTTAAAAGAACTGCCCAGAGACTAATCTTATCTATGTAGCTATTACCTGTACCTGTAATTCTGTCCAAGTATAGACCCGTACAGAAACACCCTCCCCTCTTCAGCATGGCCCAGTACTGAGGTTCGCCCACCCCTGCCCTCTTCTGTAAAAGCTAAGCGAAGCCTCTGCTATGTATAACTGTATGTCATTATGTATGTCGCTTTAGTGGCTGATTTGGTCTATTTAGTTTGAGTCCTAAGGAATGTGCTCTAATTGAGTCTAATTGAGTCATTTATGCCTTCGTTCGCGGCAGAATTGCTTGCACACGTCCAGTTCCTGGCACAAATATGGTTTTATCTTGCTCTTGTGACTGGCATAGGGCACTGGATTTTCCAGCCGAGACTGACATTGACATCCATAAGGTTGAGAGGATAGATAACAAATATATTCAAAACAGCATTTTTTAAGTAAAAATCACAAACACACCAGCTGACAAAAAAGTTCTTTTTTGTCCCTTTCTGATAGTAGATTTAGCTTGCAGTTTCAAAAAGAAAGTCCGCTCCTTCAAAATCTTTTCAACAGCATGCAGCAATTTCTTTAGCTCTATTGAGCATGTTCCTGGCCTTGCTTTGCATGTTCCTTTGTCATTCTGCAGGATGTGCTATCTGCAGGCTTTTTGAGCATTATAGCAAAGTCAGGATGGCAGAAGTCCACCAACTGCCTACACATCAAAAAAAAAAAAAGTCAGAAACTGTTTTGACTAGCATGCTTACCTCACTTCTGTCACTGCCAAAAACTGCATTATGTAATATAAAGCTTGCAGGGTTTGTTTTTTTTCTGCTCATGTCTTGTAAAAACAGAAAAATGCCACTAAGGTTGCATTATGGCATTATTTACCTTGATGCCATTTGCAGCTTTCAGGCCGAAGGCTAAACATATGAGGTTGTGATGGTAAACTGAGAGAGTGAGGGAGTGAGGGAAAGAAGACTTGCTCCTGGCACCCTGCTGAGCCTCCAGTAATATAACAGGAGGAGAGCAACAAAAGTGCCTTCTGATTACCTCACCTAAATTCTCTTTTGATTATCCCCGGCATGTCAATAAATTGTAATTGGATGAAGTGACGGGGAATTAATGTACTTTGCACAAAGCAATCTGCTCGCGCCCAGATATCTTCCTCCCCGGATTAAATGTTATTATTACAGCTTCAGGCCTCGCCACCAACCACAAAAAGAGAATTGACTGGTCTCATTCTCCACATATCAGGGTGATATGTGTCTAAGTAGCATCTGTTTACCTTCTGTAATAAGGATCAGATAGCTCTGATGCCATGAAAAAAAGAAATCAAGCAATCCAGGAATCTTTAACCAGTGCACCTTTTCCATGAAGTCAAGGGATGAATATGAGTGACCCTAAGCAGGAGATCAGAGGTTCTAATCAATGCACAACAGCAAAGCATGGATGTGTATTGGATATTCAATTAGCTGAACAAGCTGTATTGACTAGTCTCTGGAGCCCGAATAGAATTCAAGCCAATATCTGATGGCTTGCCTATTAGTCAGATGAGACAGTGAAGCTGCCATCTGTAATTAAAACACAAGAAAACACCCCCACACATACAGTAATCTGATCATTTCACCCAGGACATAATAAGCCTATATCACTGGGCCACAGTAAAAATGAAGCAAAAAGGTAATTGTATACATTTTTATTTGTATGCAAATACCAAAAAAAAAAAAAAAAACAGAACGTATGCTGTAAGTTTTGAATTTGGTGCTACATAAAGCTCATCACAGGACATTCAATATTTAAAATGGTTCTGCTGACTCAGCTTTAAATTGATGATCACTTAGCCAGCCTAGATGAGATGCAATGGAGAATCCTGATGGGCAGTGTTGAGTTGGATCAGGAGGTAGATCCACTTAAAGTGATCTATACTCAGCTCATCATCTTATAAACCATGCAGGAAGCAGGGCTTCATTAATCAAATTATATGGGTCTGGAGTTTGGTCGCTTGACCTTATTCCCTTTGTCATCCTAATTTTACAGAAAAATGTGGACACTTGAGCCCCTTTGAGTGTAATTAGTTTTACATAGAAGGATGGTGTAATTTTTGTGATTACCAATGAGATCCATTATATTAGTCTTGTATAAATTTGTGATGTATTTCCAGGCACTGATAATTCAATCCAGGCTCTCACTCACTCATTTTCATTGCTGCTTGTCCTAATTAGGGTCATTGGGGGGTGCTGGAGTGAAAGGTGAGGAAACACCCTGGACAGGTCACCAGTCCATTGCAGGGCAGACACACACACACTCAGGGACACCATGCAAACTCAACACAGAAAGGACACGCACTGTCCCACCTGGGAATCAAACCCAGGACTTTCACACTGTGAGGCGACAGCACTACCCACTGTGCCACCGTGCCACCCTCAGGCCAGGCTACATCTGATAACCTGGAAAAATTAAGTGGATACTTCATCTGTCAATAAGAAAAACCTTGCCTGCTACATTATATTACGATGAGCATGGCTGAAAACACGGTAGTGATATTGGGTAAAATGCACCTACAAGGGTGTGGACTAGAACCACAGGGCTAACAGGACAGATCTGGTTATGCATTGAATCTCCTGCTGTACCAAGGTAGCTCTCCTGGTAGCAGTAACATCTCTCCTGTTAAGGCCAACTGATATAGATGTGCTATTTCAACTATGTATGTATATTATAAGGGGGTGTTATAGAAATGATGAAAAGATGTCAGGATGCTCAGTAACCTTGACAATGTTAGGTCTGTATACTATCTCATTATAAACTACCTTGAGCTATTGACTAAAACCTAGGGTTGTTCATTAGTTGTCACTTTTATTCTCTCTCTAATGCAAAGTTGAATAAAGTAGTCAATTTCATATATGCACAAATGCCCATACCTGAGCACAAAAGCAAAAAGATCAATTATTCAATGCCACACTTGATTCACCCGCAGCAAATACATGACTCTGTGCTAGCATTAAAGCTGTACCATCCGAAGGCTAAGAAATTAAGATGGACATGTAATAAATTGCTAAACTCTCCATCTAAACTGCTCTCAATCTTCGCTGACAGTTGAAATGGTAGGAGGAAAATGTTTAGAGAGAGCAAAAAAGAGAGGGTGTCCTTCTCTTCCATTTCACGGCTGGCTAGTGTGCCAGGTAGCAAGTGAAAAGTATGATTGATCGCCACTTTGTTAAACAAAGCAATTAAGGCAAAGAGTGGAGAAGTTGTTATGGGGGGTGGGGGGTGGGGGGTTGGGAAGGGTCTATAGGTTTCTTAAATGACACCAAAGCTTTGCAGAAGGGCTGGAGCAAACTGCTAATTAGAATTGATGATTTAAAAATAAGCTACAAGGACTCTGCATGCTACATTGCTCTTCTTCACCACACAGTCCAAGATCCCTTAAGTATAATAAGATGCATAAATGAATAGTATATAAACTCTAAAAGCATTAATCTATTGCTAGGACTGGAAAGGGACATTGATATTGCTAGTTTGTCTCTGCTCAATTACTGGCTGTCAAATATGTTTGTAAGTAGCTCCTAGTAAAAAAAATCAATAGGCCTGCATGAACGGGTCTTGACCACAGTCTACATTTTTGCAATATCTTTGAATGCACAAGTGCACAGAACCCTAGATCCCCCTCTTTGGCACTGACATTAGGCCGCATGGATCACTAGGTTTTAAATCCTACCAAGGAATCAACCCAGTAGACGGTGTCCTTGCACACTTGAGGGAGAATTAAATAGTTGTCTGCAACAGCCAGCTCCCTGGATTGTTCCAATTCTGCCCTTCCACTTGTATTAACAGCAGCCCAAGATGGAGTCACATGATTAGGTCACTCTGACACTTTAAAGGCTTTCTCAATCAGGAGAAGCCATCCAAACTAATGAGCAGCTTTGACCCTTCAGCTGCAAGATGAGAAGAGCACCTGAAAACCGAGCCTTTTGGACCATTAATGTGTCTCTGTAACAAAACACATTGTCAGATGAGTTAAAAGGAAATGCAGAAGTAATGATAATAACCCACTGACATTCAGGCAGCGTAGACAAGAAATTAATCAAAATTGTTCATATACCATCCAAAAAGTGCAATAAGTTCAGCTCCCATTTCAAGCTGACAAATCGTTCAGTAAATTAATATTTTACAGCAGTGTAAATATGAAATGGTTTTAAGGTGGCTGCTGCTGGAAGCTGATATTCACAAAAAAAAAGTGTACACATCATTATGAAAAAAAAAATTAATAAAAAAAAACTCAGTAATGTAACTGAAAGTGACTATTTTTGCTGTTGGGAACGGTACAGTACACAGTGAGACAATGAAATTCAGCCTCTGCTTGTCACCCATGCAGCTATTTAAAATGCCCAGGGAGCTGTGATGGGGACGATAGCTTGCTGAATGGCATCCCACTGGTCTGGGATTCAAACCCACAACTTTCAGATCCTAACAACTAGGCCCCTGCTGCCCCAGTAATTTCTTTTCTTTGGATTTTTATAGTCCTCATCCCATTATTTAAGTTAGGGATTAACCACCTAAATGCTGTACCCTAATCCTTTTAAAGACACCTTGAAAAACTAGGCACGTTTTGCCTCAGATTGATGTGGTAGTGTTTTCTGATGATCCACAAAATATCACCTCAGCCCTGGTTTTAACTGCCAGGTAAATGGAATTAATTTACAGCATTATTTCAGTAAGTAATGTATATAAATATTCACAAAAGAAATCTAGCTTTTCAATACATTTAGCAAACACTAGGGCATATACAGTCTCCCTTCTGACCGGGACATTGCAGTCTACACTCTATGGAGTGCACATCTGTATAATCAAAGGTGTTTATGGCTATGGCCTTTATATTTCTTTGTACTTGTAGTGGTGTTGTAGAGGTGCGTCAAAAGAAGTAAATTTTTTACTAGAAAAAAATGGAAGTTCTGCAGACAACATAAACAGCCTGCAAAGGGCTGCTCATTAGCTTATCTTATTTCTTCCCATTTTAATATGTGTGCTGCCATAGCGAGCACTCATTAACTCTCTTCCTAACCGATTGCCATATGAAAGAATGATATTACAGAGATCCATGACGTTCAGGTAACAGCTGAGAATGTATTAAAAAAAAAAAAAAAAAAAGCATTGCCTTGTTTAGATAATTGCTGTCTCTAAATAATCTTCTATGCGGACTGTTTAAAGATGAATAGGAGATAAACATTAGACTCACATTTAATACTTTTTCTTTTAGCTCTGTGGTTCAGCACCATATTGACAGACTAGGATTAATCACAAACACTAAGCAGGATCAACAGTCATTACCAACTAGAATTAATGCAGTTGTGACTAACTAGAATCAATAGAGACTAATGGCTGTATGGGCTCAACACAAACGTAACTAATAGAGATCAGTTGTCGAATGCTTTCCGCTGCAGTGTTCAAAATCGGATCCTCTGCTTCTAAGTATAGTGCGCTCGGCTGCCTCTTGAAGCAGCGTGACGTGATTCTGATTAATCATTATTAATGATTCATATATTTTGATATTAATGATTCATTTCTAAAAACGAATGACAATTTTGTGAGGCATTTACAATTTCCAGACATGACTCAGGAGAGATGGATGATTGGCAGCATTGCATGGTGACTCATTCTGGAAGAGCCATTTTTCTGAACTTAAGGCAAAAACTCACGTGTGCATTTCTCTATCAATACGCGTAATGGTTATATGCATTAAACACACTGTATGTCATATGTTACTGTCAGGTTGGCGTATGAACAGTGATTGCTTCTTGTTTAATAGGGGATCTCTGTTGACAGTGTAATTTAGCCCAATACAGCACTTAATCTCTCGAGCAACCAGAACCAATCTCCCCAGTGATATTGCTCATGCCACAAGTGATGTAAGGCCCTGTAATGGAAGTTCCTAATGAAGGTACATTACAAGGGCTTTTCGGTCAACAAGACATAATGTAACGAGTACAACCTTTTTTTCAACTCATAATCTGGTGGTCTCCACTGAATAAAACCTAGATCTTACTGCGCATGGCAAATGCCACACTGAGGGGTATGAGAAACGCTCAACTCAATTTATTTATTTTTTTTTTTTTATGAGCAAACAAAACTCTCTTAAAGCCTGTGTGTAAAAGTAATAAGGCCTGAAATAGCAAAGCTGTTGCTGAGTGGATTTAGTGCTCGTTTTACAGGCAGATTTAGATTTTAAAGATTACAAAGTGCTGATTTTTAATCTTCCCGAAAGAAAAACCATCGTCACTCTCTCTCTCTCTCTCTCTCTCTCTCTCTCTCTCTCTCTCTCTCTCNTAACACTATGCATCTGCTCAAGAAAATACCTAGTCTGAAGCCGTCAGAGATTGGTTTGCACTTTGACTGTTCCTAAGCATTGTTTGTAAAAAGTGTTTGCCTCACGGTGGAGAGAGGCTCCAGTAATGTGTTCTTTAACATCTCCTCCCTGTGTGACCCGATTTTGATGATGGGGGATCAAAGCGTGCTGTTTTCCAGGAAACTTCCACAGCTCAGTTGCCGGATAAGTGCCTGAGAACATCTGGCAGAGTTCACGCTGCACTCTTAACAGGCAATTTAGCGCTGCTGTTTTTTGTTTCCCCTGATTGCTTTCAGTGAGGCTAATTATCTCTCACTCTCCTTCTCTCTCATTTTCTCTTCTCAACCCCTCTTTCCCTTCTTTCTCTCTCTCTCTCTCTCTCTCTCTCTCTCTCTCTCTCTCTCTCTCTCTCTCTAAAACCATCATGTTGGTGTTAAGATGGACAGTGGACAGGCCAACTGACGTTGTCTGCTAGTGCAGTAATCCATGTGATGGTGTGAAAGAAATGGAAATGAAATTCTCAAAATCATCATCCTTATATACAATACCTCAAAATGGAGCCACATCTCCATAGGATAGCTAGCCGTTAGCAAAAACCTCATTAAAACTTTGCTGAGCCACAATCTGTGGGGTCACCAGACAGACAAATGTCAGGTCAGAGAACACTAAGTGCTATCCCCAAACCCCCATGACCTTTAAAAGGCAGTTTGGGTTTATCAGGCTGCCAGAGACTTTTGGCCAGTTTTACTATATGCCAGCCCATTTGGGCAGGAGGCCACCTTTGCCCTTTCTACATTCTAATTAGAGCCGAGACACTGGGAACTTTGAAGAACAAGCTCTACTCAGTCCTTCTTGTGGCAAGGGAGTGCCTGGTAAAGATAACCACACAAGCTAAAATGTAAAAAAAAAAAAAAAAGTATTATCCAAAGTGTCTGCTGATGTCTAAATGAGTCATTGTTTCTACTTGGGAAGAATTTTTTTTTTTTAATCCATTCCATTATTTGAGCTCTTATTATTATTATTATTTTTAGAATATTCTTCTGTGTTTTTAGATTATCATCTAGAACACTGTTTTGTGGTCTTTCAGTGGCATCAGAGCAGCTGCTTCCTTTAGGCTTCCTCAGCAAAACCATCAAATAAAAAAAATAAAAAAATATTTCCAATATTAGCAACTTCACCAAAAATCTTTTTATGGAAAAAGATCTTTTGGGCATAAAGGCAGATGTTTGTCCTGAAAGTCACCGATGGCCGACAAGCATAGAGGCAGACAGGAGGAGTTCCCTCTGTGACTGCATTTAGCCATGGGTTTGTCTGGATCAAACGCCATTACTGCTGCCAAGGCTGTTACAGCTGCCTCTGCTAAGGGGAAGTGACAAAAGCTGTCCCCAGGGAAGGGTGACCACAGAGGACACAGTGTGTCGGGCGGGGGGTGAACTATGTCCCCATAGTTAGCCAATGAATGAGGCTGGAGACAGAGCTTTTATTTTCCACTATCTTTCCTCAAGTGCGGCTCAACCCAAGAGGGATAATTGCTAAATTTGACTCCAAACCTTGTCACGTACCAGGGAGTCTCAGTTCTCCATGGTCTTGGGAAATAGCAGACAGGGGTAAATGAGAAGTCTACTCAAGTCGTTAACTTTAACTCCCAAACTCTTAGGCACCACTTTAGTGACAACTCCTATTTGAAAGAGGGGAAAAAAATCATTTCAAATTTACTGTATTGACTACTTACTGATGCCATTATGCAAAGCTGTACTAGGAGAGAAGCTTTATCGATCCCAAGGGATCAGACAGACAGAACTACCAGTAGGAATGTGATCCAGATTAGAAAAATGAAATATATTTAGAATACAAATGGATTAAATGTCAGGTGCATTAATATGTATATCGCTCTTTAGCATAGAACCTATTGTATGAATTTGTTCTTTTATTGAATAGTCAAAATATGGCTGCTGAAAGGTACATTTCTAGACATTAGTAACCATTTTACTGTAGGATAGCACTCATACGGCGACATGTCATCTACCTAAGCCTTAAATTAAAATGGACCTAAACTTACATTATCATTTAAAAAGTCTTATTCTAATAAGCCTCACTTGTCATAAAAGCTTTTTTCACTAGTTTTAGTCCAGAAAATGTAAGAGCAATGGATTAATGTCAATTGTCATAAGCCTTTTTATGCAGATGTAACCTTATAAATGCTTCTTTTTGGGAAAGAGTAACTCAATAAAATCTGACTCTTCAACTCTCATTTAATGTTTTTAATAATCCACAATGATTTATTTAGTCCTTTGTCAGAATTCTGACAGCAGAAAGGTATTGGGGCAGCGGTGGCCTAGTTATTAGTGACTAAGTCCCAGGAATCTGAAGATCATGGGTTTGAATCCTGGACCAGTAAGTTACCCTGTGGTACCCTTGAGCAAGGTACCTTCCCCGGCACTGTTCCCAGGATGCTGGATATGGCTGCTCCCTGCTGAACTGGGTGTGTGGGTGAAAAGCAGAGGTTCCGTATTTGTTGGGTCTCATTGTGTGCTGTGCTGTGTTTCACAAAGACAAACAATCACTTTCACTTTCATTTCATAACAAATTATAAAGCTAAACCCATCCTCCTGTTCTTTGGGAATACAAACAATTTACTTAAACTCGGATGTAAAAACAAAGTAAAAATCAGTGTTCTCACCCAATGGGTTCCTTCTTTGCAACTGTTTGATGGACTTTCAGAGAATTGTCAAATATCTCCTTTAATCTAATAAGACACTGTAACACCATATGAGTCCCTGTTGCTTCCTAGTAAGACTGCTCAACCACTGAACTGCATTATGTGGCCGTAGCTCATTAAGCAGGTTGGAAACAGCAAAGAATAATTTTAGCTTGATTGCAATAGAAAATCTACAAAGTTTTGACTTTTAGAGCCCAAAACGAAAAGGTAAAAGGTAAAGGATTTGTTGGTTTCCTTCACCCCTCATCAAAATTTACTATACTTACCTTACACTGCTGACTCTTACATATATATGTAGAGCCAAGCAAGTATATTCCCCTCCTGCCTGATGAATAAATGAATTGATTTCATGTGTTTAATGTTCAAATTTTTTTAATAATTTGGCTGCTTTAATGCAATGCGGGTAAAAAATGAAAGTGTAACAGCCAAATATTTCATCAGAAGTGAGTACAATTAACACTTAGAACGGACTGTATTCTTGAACATAAGTACTGGAAAAAGTTGTTTTCTCTCTCTCTTGCTCTCAATTTGTTTCTCTCTGTATGCCTGACTGGAGCACTGCTCTCCCCTCGGAGTGTGTTCAGCATGGTGGCACTGGTGTGTTTGCTGTGTGAGTTAGCCCTGCAGTGGTGGATACAGCTAATTAGTCTTGTCATAGCAGTAAACACTCAGCACTTTCAGCTGCCACCAAACCCGGCAGTTCCTGCAAGAAAAGTGCAGTGGCTAAGAAGACCTGATACCTGGTCTTTTTCTTTTTTTTTTTTCTTTTTAGTGCACTTTTCCTACAGCGCAGTTCTGAAACTGGTGATGTTGCCTGTCAGTACTGTCAGTGTCAATGTAACAGATGACAGAAATATAGAACATCAGAGATTTATAATGTAAAAAAGAGAAAATAGATTTACAGTTCACTCTGAAGTTTTGAAATCCACATGTGAATGTTAAGTGGCAGTCAATAAACATAAAACTAATGTATTTTACACTAAATCTTTTGCTTAATAAAATGGTAGCTTTGTTGATAATACTTATTCATTCTGGAGTGTTAAAAACAATGTTTAAAGTGCTCTTCACATCGCAGTTCCTACATGCCACAGGAGAAAATGTCTTTGAATGGTGCCTGTGAACAGAAATGGCCCTTAACTCTGAGCTTTTATAAAACCTCAGGCCTTGCTCTGCTCTTTAAAGTGAAATGCTAATGTGACCCCCACCACCGCCTCTTCCCCTGCTCTGCTCGGTAACGGGAAGCATATTGTACCATTTACGCCACTAATGAGAGAGTGTTTCATTTGCTTGTGGCACCACTAAAGGCATCAGACGTACGCACTGTGCCCTGATCTGCAATATGGCTGGCAAAAGTCAAAAGACAAAAAACTTTCCTCCAATTAGGAAATATTTCCATGCCCAAGCTAATGCTTTGTGACACTTGCTGTGCCCTCGGCGGCCTGGACGTGTCCGCTGGTTTACAGATATATTTAGTAAATTATGAGGATTTGGTAAAGTCAGGCTGAAGGGCCCTGAGGGGAGTGGATCATAGGTTGTGCCCTGTGGATGGCTAGCTAATAGCAGAGAGAGGTCACTTATCTGGATACAGCTTTCATTCCTGGCATCAGTGAGTGTATGGAGAAGACATTCTCCTGTGTGTGGGGGGAGGAAAGGACACAGAAGGACAAAAATAGACCATGGATGGATGGGTGGGTGGATAAATAGTCCAAATGGCAAGACTGAACATTCAGAGCATTTGAAGATTTAGAAAGTATCAAAATCATTGTTAAAGAAATTAAACAAATGAACAAATAAAACAAAAAAATATGCCTTACAATGAGCTGGTGACCCATCCAGGGTCTTTCTTTGCATTTTGCTCTGTGAGTGTTGGGAAAAGCTCAAGGATCCCATGTTACCATTGCTAGGAACTGTGTGATGGATGGAGGGATGGAGGGATGGATGGATAAAAAATCTGTCTATTCTTTGTTGTCCTGTAGACACTGAGAACATCAGATCCACGTGACACCTTTCCTTAAAATAATCAAATAAATAAATATCCACTAGGCAGCGATTATGGAATTGGCCTCAGGATCAGAAGATTGTGGGCTCGAATCCCAGACCATTCGGTTGCCCTGAGATACCCTTGAGCAAGGTACCGTTCCCGTCACTGTAGCTCACCCCAATAGCTGCCCCCCAATAGCTGCACATGTTTGTGTGTGGGTTAAATGCAGAGGTGTAATTTCATTGCGGTTCACTGTGTGTTGTGCCGTGTACACACAATGACGAGAATGGTCACTTTCACTTTCACTTATTCACACTTGACGCATTAGTTTTGGAAGGTGAGAGGTGTAATGATGCCCTTTGTCCAGCAGGGTAATTTCCAGAGTGTGCTTTTGCCAAAATCATTAAAGTGGCTTGATGTAGAGGTATCTGGGCCTATTAACTGCAGTGACCTCTTACTCAAATGTTTTTTTCTCATAACATTTTAATTAAGTCCTATGCACTGAAAGTAATTAATATTGCTGAAAAGCATGTTTTACTCACAAGAGGAAATAGATTTATGTTCTGTCTATTCTGGATTTTTAACTAGAGTAGCTGTGAATTATAATAGCTGCCATTGACTGGTGTTAAATCCCCCTCTTTAATGGGCTATTTCTGTTTTTAATTTTTGCATGTTGTGGTCATTTCCAGAGTAATCACAATGTATACATTCACTCTGTAAAAATGTAACCTATTCTAAAGCCTCTTTTTCTGCCTAACTTCTTCCCAGATACACTTATCATCCACTATTTTGGATACATGACAGTAATCCTAAAAGATTTTAAGGAACTCTGTGGACCCCTTATGAAGGTCTAAACACAGATTGTGCATTAACAGATGGGCTACAGTGTCTAACTACACCAGCGAGGTAGTGAATTATTATTGAATAATTGACCTCTGGGTAACAGAGGTGCTGTCATCAAGCATTTTCCACTGCATGATGACAAAAGACTGGAGCGGACACAGGGTGGACACACACACTCACACAAACTTGCAACTACATTTAAGAGGGCAATTGGGCATCTCCAATCCTCCTGATGCTCTTTGGACTGTGAAAAGAAACCAATGCACCCAGAAGAAACCCACACCCACACAAAGGGCAGATATTCTGGTGAATTTCCTGATGATGCAGTAGAGCTCAGTGACTGAAAAGTAAAACTGGTCCTTTTTTTCACTTTAGCCATGTAATTTGTTCTAGCTGTCTAGAACCCAAATGATTTGCATATTGGAAAAAAACAACCATAGACACAGTCCTGTAGATACAGTGGTGGCCTAGTGTTTAGGGACTAGATCTCTTAATTGGAAGGTTGTGGGTTCGAGTACCCGACCAGAATGTTCCCACCACTGCTCCACGGGTGTTGAATGTTCCTGCCCACTGCTGCACGGAGCGCATGGGTTAAAAGCAGAGGCTGCATTTTATTGAGTTGTGCTTGTTTGCTGTTTCACAATGAAAATTAGTCACTTTCATTTCACTTCATATACAAAGTTTGAGCGTCCTGGTTTAATTCTCTTAATAAAAAAGCAGGAATCGTGTTCAGAAAACACATTTCCGCACATTTTAAGGCTCAGTTGCTGTTTATTTGCTGCCTTAAACACTTATTACAGTTGCAGATTATTACAGTATAAATCATGGCCTGTGAATTAGTTACGGAATGTTTTATATGCCTTGCTTTATTTTTTTCTAGTATGTAAGAAAATGTTCAAAGTGAATTTCATATTTATGTACCCTTTTGACAGTATGCATTCATTTAAACTTAGGAAATCAAAAAAACATGGAATTTGATCGGGGCTGTTCAAATATTTTCAAAGAACTGTAAAGTTGTTTTAGAGTATGATAGAGGAAAAAGATGGTAAAAGAATAGTTTTCTACTAAAGACTGTCCTTGACAAAAGTACAGTCACACACTCACTGCATAGCAGCATCACAGCAAGGCACCAAACACAAATGCGACTCTCCTTTTTAAAGTTCAGATGTCTATCTCTAAATGGACAAAAAAAGGTTCTGGTCAATCAGTGTAGTTCCATAAATAATGTAGATAATGAGCACTGCGATTAATTATGCAGGACAGTGAGTTTTGCACGCGAGCGTGACTGATTCTCAAATCTTAACCATGTCATCTGCTCAACAAAGGATAAAGGATGCAGCAAATAACTCCAAGATCAAATAGTTTTCCTTCTGAGCCTCTTATTTTCCTCTTCACATGCTGAACGTCTCTACATGTGCGTTTGCTTTGATGTTATTTATCATGGTTAAAATACTTATTGGCCTGTTTGACGTTTATGAGTAGATGTATGAAGAACGGGAGCAGGCACAGGCCAGCTGGAGTAAGTTTCCATGATGGAATATTGACGTCAACCACAAGGAGCTGAATCCATGTTGACCCTCTGAGAGGGCTCTAATCGAATACGCTGCCCGTAAGACTCATAACTGCTTAAGGAGAGTGAAACACAATGATTTCTGGAGAAAAGCTCCACCTACCAGCTAAGAAGCCTGTCTATTGTCACGCACTATAAAAAGATGAATGAAACATTTGATTTCCCTCCTATTCTGCCCTCAACAGATACTGTGGGCTGCCTAAAAGCTCTTACCTTTAAGCATGTTATCACCAACATGGCTTTCTCTTTTTTATTTTCTATTTTTTTTTTTTTTTAACTTTCTCAATTTTTATAGGAGAAGCTTTTGGATTTACAGATTTAATAAAAGAGCTGTATTTCTTTCAGCCTGCTGTATTTATGGAGCTTTGAGTTTACATTATCCCAGTGCAGATGGAGTTATGGGGACATCGCCGGAGATGCATCAGGACTGTATGAAATATGGCCAGGCCATCAGCATGGATGCGGACGCACAATGTGGATTAATTATCCGTCTTCTCAGAGAGGGAGCAAGAAACAGAGATGGGAAGAGACATAAATGAATGAAAGAAAGGCAGAGCATGAGAGGAAAAGGTCAGCATAAAGGAAACAGAAGAAAACAGAAGGAAAAGGAACAAGTAGATGCATTTAGCTCATTGCCACTCATCTCACATTTGCACATTAGACGGTTATTTTTGGCTGCAAAACCAGATTCTTAGTCACAATAAAAGCCCAAAGCAGATTCTCACAAATATTCACCACCAAATTAAATATGCACCTCTGCCAGACTGAAGATGTGTAGCCGAGCAGAACGGAGTGCTTCAGCTTCCGATTCATTCGCTGTCAAGTAGAAATCTAGACACCGAATGAAATATATATTTTTTTTGTTTGAAATATCATTTGTAATCCAATGAATGACTAAATAAACATTGTAAATCACCTTCTATTCCTGAATATGAACAAGTAAAAAAGGTTACAAAATAAGCTGGATTTTGTACATTCTACAGAAAAGGAGTTATACCACTATTAAGAAAAAAACACTTTAAAAAAATCTGCAATTCCATAAATAAATTTCAAAAATATTTTTTCCCAAAAAGGAATGGTTGGAAAAAAAAAAAATTATTAATTTTAAGAAAGAAAATAATTGTCTTTTATTGGGGACTGAAATCCTTGTTTAAAATTGTCAGTATTAATTGCATCTGTTAATTTGCACTTTAAATAATTGCAGAAATATGTATTGTTGGAATAAGTCAGAAGCTATCTGGATGACTAATGTACTTGTAGATTTAGATAATTTTTTAATCTATCAGTGAAGTGAAAGTGACTTTGTCATCGTGAAACACAGCACACAGTGAACCACAACGTAATGCGTCCTCTATTTAACCCAAACACACCGTGCTGCTGGGGGATGGTAATTAAAGCAACCAGGGAGCTGTGTTGGAGACGATACCTTGCTCAAGGGTACCTAAGGGCAACCTACTGGTCTGGGATTCAAACTCATGACCTCCTGATCCTGGGGCCTAGTCCCTAAACGCTAGACCACCACTGCATCGTTATGGCAGCACAAAACAAAGTTGAATTGATACTTGATTTATACGTTAAACTGAGATGAGCACTGAATGCAGCAGAACATGCAAGTAGTGTTTTTGTTGAAAGGCATTATGTTGTGTTGCAGTGAGAATCACTCTTTTTGGCAAACCATCAAATTGTCGCAGAAACAAGCCACTTATAATCCTAACAGTAACATTCTGTTACATTAAAATGTTTAACTGATGTAGATCATTTACAACAGTCCAAATGAATAGAAAGGCTGTGGGATAGATTCCCTGCCAGGATTGCTTTGGTCCTTTCAGGGTGGAGGTTGCATTCTGTTTATATCAGTGTTCCTCCAGGAGCTCCAGTTTCCACCTACAGTCTAAAGACATGCATGTCAATGGAACCGGCGATGCTAAATTAAAATGTGAGCGTGTATGTGTGTGGGAGTGAGTGTGTCTGCTTTGAGATGAACCGGTGACCTTTCAATGTTGTTGCTCTGCCTTTTGTTCGATGAGTTCCGCCCATCCCGTGATGCTGGTTAGGAATACTGGTTCAGATAATCAATTGAAGCTCATTGGGATACTGTGGTAAACCACATTGTGAGTGCTGACTTGTGGCTAGAGGTTAGACTATGTAACAACTCAAGGTCGGAGTACATCGCTGCTATCACGGAGCCAGTGCATCTTGTAATCTCTGCCCTGAGAATATAACCACCAAGAGTGTGATAAGTGCCGGTGTATCTGTTATGATGCAGCGCACCCCTGCTTTTCAGAGTCACGGGGCTTTTCATTGGTTGAATTCTGTGTATTCTGCTGCTTATTTTCCGGCCCTGTCACTGTTAGCTCATGAAAGAACCTCTGGAGAAGGATTATTGTAAAGGAGTAAGAGAAGAACCTTGTGATGAAACGGTCTTTCTGATTATGAAGAATGAAGAAAAAACATCTAAAAGTTTATAGTAGTATTTAATTTGCCAGACATTTGTTTGTACAGTTGTATAAACATGTCGCCAGGAACAATTTAGAGAATTTTACTTTCTGTGTCGGAGAGGTTTTAGTGTGATTTGAAAGGGCACACAAACAAACAAATAAATAAATACTCATGACAAGATCAGACAAAGACTCATGAGGGCTACTTGTGCAGAAAACAGCACAGAAAAAAAAATGGCATGAATAATAAAAGGAAGAGGTGGAAAATGCTAATTATATGTGGGAGGAGTCCAGAACGTGCTCTTAATGTCCTGCCTACTAAAATGAAGGTTAAAAACACAAAGCAGGTGGAGCCAAGATAGGGAAAGGAGAACATAATATGAAAAGCATAATTGCCTGAAAGTTACACACTGAAAAGCAAAGCTTTCAAAGAACGACCAAAAGGTCTCGAAACCTGTGCTCTTGTGGATGCTTTAGACAAAAGGAGAATCTAACCATTAAATGTGTGATAACTGATCATTAAACACATCTATTATGAGGCAGCGCTGTCTTGTTATTCAGTAAAAGTGTTTTTTTTTTTTTCGGACTAGATGAAATGTGTATTCTGCTCGTTGTTTTTCCATCCCTGTCCCTTTTCATTTTGCACGCATGGATGTCAGTCAGGACTCATAGTCCTCCTCTGCAGAGATTAAATGTCATCAGCACATTCAAAACTTGCAAATCCCTCCTTGCACTCTGAAGAGAGGGAAAATTCACCTTGGCTCTGATTAAAGAGCTCGATGAAAAATGTGTCTGCGGCCCTGCATGGCAGCCTCATTACGATGCGCTCCCATGTTGTGCGAAACAGGCCCTGCTCTCTCCCTAATCCTGCATGGAGCTAATGGGAGCTCTGCTAGCCTCTTATCGCCAAAGACAACAAGCCAGTGAAGATACCTAATTCAGCTAATGCACCAACCTCTCCAAATGATTGGGAAATTATAATTGTGTATTGGCCCACTGTTTGTCTTCTCGAGGCTCATTCCAGATGCTTGGTCAAGTGTAAAATGAAAGATGGGGAACAAGATGCACAAGTGGCAGCGATGGATAAACAAGGAGCTCTCATCCGGCCCCTGAACCATCAGCAAAATATCTGAAATGGCCCAAAAAGAGAGACAAAGAAGAAAGAAAGAAAGTTGAATAAATTGTTCAATTATGACATTATCAGATTTTGGATACAGAAAGATATGCCGTAGAAAGTGATGTGAGAATTTCCATGCCTTAAATGCTTACATTGTTTTTACAAAAAGGTTTAAATGTATTAAATGAATACAAATTAGTTTTGAAGTTCATAAAGTTCAGTTTATCCATGTAAATGTTGATACCCACCAGTGGCAAACAATGAATAATACAACTAGTTCTTCAGTTTAGGACATGAATATGTAAAAAAAAAAAAAAAAAAGCTTGTATATGTTCAAAAAATGAACGCAGTTGCCATTATACTTAAACAAATCCCTGAAGACATCTGAATCTTCAGTCTAGAGGTCATTCAGTTCCCCAGCTTCTCAAACAACAAGTGTTTCAATTTAAACTCGTATCTTATTTTCATTTAATAGCTGCAGACGTTGAATCAGATGTGGTGAAATGCAGGAAATCACAAAAATAAGAAAACTCTTGAGTTCAGATTCCACAGACTTAAGACTTGGGCCAGCGGTAGCCTAGTGGTTAGGGAGCTGGTCAGAAGGTCATGTTTTTGAATCTACTCACAATTACAACTTTCACTTTCACTTTATTTCAACATAGTCAGGTAACCAGTAATGCAATGGAAGCTGTGCAACAAGCAGAGTAACCCCTTTTCCCTTCGCTGTTACCCCTGCTGGTAACTGATCATGTCCACCAATCACAGATCTACAAATGACATAGCAAAAAATAAAAAATAAAAAATTTAAAAAATGTTGCATTTCTAGTGATTCCTTCAGTAAAGAGCATCTCTACATGAAGAACAGAATCTCTTGTGCACATATTCACAACTTCCAGATGTCCTAAACATATGTAAATTCAGTGCAATATTTAAAAAAAATGTTTTAAACTAAAGTCTTATAAAGTCTTCTTCTTTCAGATGCTCCCGTTTAGGGGTCGTCACAAAGGATAATCCTTTGTTTCCATTTCTTCCGGTTCTCTGCATCTTCCTCCTTCACAAAATAAACACATCGTAAGGTATTTACTGCAACTATGTTATCAGCCACCATCTACCCAATCTATCACTGCAAGGGAGCCATCACAAGGCCATTTCTGACCAGTCATTTATATTTGGGATGCACATGAATAACATGTAAAAAAAAAAAGATATCTTGTTCTGCGTCTAAAGTTCCTACTCGTCTCGGAAGGCTTTACTAGCTATTGGAACATTACTTTGAGAATTTAATTGCAGACACAAGAGCATCACTAAGGTCTGTTATTGATTCTGGATGATACGTTCTGGATTACAAAATCCATCCCAGCTCATCTTAAATGTGTTAGGTGGTCTTCCATAACTTCATTTTCACTGATCCACAAACCCAGAGCTGTGGGCTTTAATATTTCTCTTGCTGGTGCTTGGTTTGGTGACCTTAGGCTCAAGTGTGACTGATCCTGAGTATCCCATATGATTGGCAGTCATTAATTTTAGAGATCAAACACACTTGTTTGTGTGTGTGCAATTCTGCAGGTGTATCTATTAAAGTCACCCATGAGTCTATCTAGAAGATCAATGTAATTGAAAGTATATGAATAAATGTGGCATCTCCGTGACTGTGTTAACAGCTCTTTCCATAACTTTGAATTATTTGACATTTTTTCCATCAGGCACTTTGATTTAGGGTCTAAAAGAAAGATGGTGAAATGGACATCTCATTCATACGTGACTCACCCTACCATCAGTTCCTCACTGCTCGATGTCAAATAGTCTGCGAGACTATTGTTTGATAAATAATTGCGAGAAAATTAGTTTTGCTTCTCCTCTTTTCTTTATTCACGTCGGTCTCACAGGGTCCGCATGCATCTTCCCTCTCTTGTTTTGCTTTGCAATTAATTTGCTTAATTTATTTTCATCCCATGGCTTCATATGGGCTCAAAAGAAACCACTTTGTACGTGTGATGAGACTTCGCTTCTTATAGAAGTCATTTATCTGCTGGTATCTCTCTGGGGCCAGCTTGCTAACAGCCAAGCTTGCTGCCAGTTAAGTTTTGAGGTTCCTGGCTTTTAGTTTGTCCTTGGCATCTCCCTGAGGAACTGCGTAATAATTTGAGACCAAAGAATCCTGGAAGTGAACAGAACTTGAATGTTAAAGATCTACAGAGTGTTTTTACTCCCTAAAAAGAATATTGGGGCTTAATCACTAGAATACATAAATTTAGCAGATGAAGTTTTTGAAATGTTCCAAGATTATTATATTACCTCCACGTGGTTTGACTATCCCTGCTTAAGTATTCTTACTGAACTTCCACACGGTGTAGGATTTTTAATCTCTCTTGAGTATAGCTTGTTGATCCCTCATGGACATTTAATTTTGTTGATCTTAAGTCATTACCAGTAGCATAAAAGCTCATTCATGTCATTCACAAATGATTTTAAATCTTTGCCCCAGTCTGAGATGCTCAGGATTGCTATATATTTTTTTCTCCACCAAACCTCACCTCTATTCTGAGAAGTCTCCAAGTCTTTGTCACAAAAGTAAAATATTAATATTTGCGGCATTTAGCAGACACTCTTATCCAGAGTAACTTCCATTTTCCTGATTACAAGGACAGTCCCCCGGAGCAACTCAGGGTTAAGGCTCTTTCTCAGGAACCCAATGGTGGTAGTGCTAAGTGTGATTCAAACATGCAGGCTCTTGATCCATAGTTCCACCATCCTCCACCACCATCCCCATGATGCTGCCACCACCGTGTTTGACTGTATGAATAGCGATGTTCAGGACCTGGTTCCTCCTCAAGCAGGGTTAGGAATTCTATTATGTTTACAGCTGTGCAATGAATTCCATTAGGCACAGACGGACTCCTGTCAAACTATCGAAGCATCTTAAGGACCATAACCATAGAAGTGGTTTATATATATATATAAACCTGTATCTTCTGTGTCATTATCAAGGCCTGAGCTGCCTCTGCTTCAATTAAGGATTTAATTGAATTCAGCCATGAGGGCATTAGGAAGGTCAGGTCCTGATGCTGGATGATTTATTCTGGATCACAAACACTCCAGCTGATTTTAAAGGTATGGAGGCAGCACCACATCTCCACAGCCCAATGCTGAGGGACTTTAGACTCCTTTAGCCATGGTAACCTTGTGTGGCAGCTCCTGAAAGCCCTGTACTATTAGCCAAGCTTTTCAAAGCTATGCAGCACACTGTAGAACACCACTGTCTGCAATACGTGCACGTTATAGGACCCAAATTCACTAATTAGACTCGTTTCTTGGACCTACAGGATATGCATGATGTTTTGTGCCTCCCAGGTAATCAAACTCAATGTTATGAAGATACATTTTAATTTATGAATATAAGTATTGAAATAAAGTGTTGCATATGGGTTTATGGGTTTTACCACTATCATAGCCTCAACCTTACCACTTAGGGATGTGCTGCAATAATGCTTGCAATGCACTCTGTCTGAGTTCATTGAGCTGAGATTAATATTTGCTGTGACAAAGTGATCGTAACATTTGCACAGTTTATGAGCAGGAAAAAAGCTGTCTGACCTGATGCAGCAATTACCACCATCTTCTCCTCTCGATAAACTACAGAGAATGGCCTCCCCTGTCTACCTCCATGAATGAAGATCAATACTGAATTCATGAAAGCTAGACGGAATCTCTCACAGATATTCTACTGGTCCAATGCAGAATGACTAGGAATCAATCCGCACCATGTTTTGGCAATCTGTGATTGATTTGGACCATGTGACTGGCAACACAGCACAGTGTCTGATAGTATGACAGCTTCAGTCAGACATCCACTATGATGGAGTATTACCTTCATTATTCAGGAAAATTTTATTTAAAGGATACCGATGCATGCACAGACATTTAATAGGTTCGGTTCTTTAAGAACATTATTAGAATTTGCAAAATGATGTAAATGACATTATAGCAAAAGTTCCTTTGCACACAGTCTGTAGTATGGCACAGCCTTACATGAGCTTAAATGTAGCATGATTTTTATTTTTGTCTGTATTTAAATAAAAAAGAGCATATTGTTCCCATAGCAACGGTATCTGCAAAATTTGATGGTAATCAGGCACATATTTCTTCAGGTTCACAGCCCACTTTTGCATAGTTTTGAAAGTGTTTTTTGATTACTGACTTTTGTAAGTCGCTGAATTCCCACCTATACAATCATATGCAAAAGTTTGGGCACCCCAGTCAAATGAGTTCTTTTGTTGATTTTCTTAGTGGGAATAAATGCACACCTTCTACAGAGATACACCGGCCTAAATTTCAACTGTTCCAATATGTTATGCTCTGAAAATGAACAAATATAGCATTGGATATTGGCAGGAAATGTCTCGTTCACTGTTATGTGTAGAGGAGGTTGTTTTCACTTTGAAAATGAATAAAACATTCAGTTCATTCATTCTGACTGACATTTGCAAACAACAGTATAATATTATTCACTCTCTTGTTGGATTAAATAAACCTGACAAGAGTAAAGATTAACAGGTTCAAACCAACTGTGACCATATTTGTATGTTTTTACATTGGAAACCATGCCTGCTTCAAGCAACACACATTTTTCTAGTGTTTACTGATCTTGCATTGATGTATCAGATTATATTTTCAACTATAATCCTGTTACAGTGAACCCTGAATATGACATACATGTTAACATTTGCACTCGCGCTGTTTTTGAATGATTTTTTCATTCAGTGGTGCTCTAAACTAAATTTACAATTTCATTTGCACCACAGATGTATCTGTATAAAAATGAAATATTAGTTTATTTATTTTAAGTATTGAGGAAATACTGTCTTGGCTGTGTAAGTATCCCTACGACACTTTTTTATAAATCGTACAAAATATTCAGATTATTTTGGAATTAAGTGTCCTCAAGATGGAGCAATGATACACATTTTATAGCATCTACACACTTTTAACTAAAACCTTCCGTACTAATGTTAAATAAAGGTTATGCTGAAAGTGTACGGATATAATCCAGATAGATTTTCTCTGAGTGTTAAAACACTGGACAGAAAACATTCCAAGCTGCTCACATGCACTCATGTAGCGCTCTTAAAATGATTGTGGAGTATTATGAAATCCATATGCAGGTATCTTCCTAATCATTCTTTAAACTCAGCTACCCTGTGAACGTTCAGAGACAGATTACCTGAAGTATGTATAATCTGATGGGGTTAAGTGAGATAATGTGCTATTCAGCAGGAAGTGAAGTTTGGCAGTTTGGTAAAGAGCCAAGAAAATATTGTTTGCTCGGGCTAAACTGCTAAAACAGGAGACAGAAGGGACTATGGCATAAAGCCAGGAGCGCCTGTTTGAAAAATAAGCTCTTACATGGTTTCTGTTGTCAGACGTGGGTACTAGGTTTTGTTGTCATAAATCAGATTCAGCACCTAATCTTGCAGCTTTGTGTAGACCCTGTTTTAGAAACAATCTGTTGTGAGCTTAAATGTTAATAACAACTGGGAAATGAACAAGCTGCATTCTATGACACTCTGGTGAGCACTCTCTAATGACCATTATTTATTTCAGCTGCCTCCTCCGACAAAGCTATCTTTGCCTTATCCATTTACCATTGGGTTTAAATGGGGATGTCATTAGGAGAGAATGTGGGGGTAATTACACTGTCTTGTTAATTGCGAATAAAATGGCAATTAATAACCTGCTTGAATGCAACTAGGCACAATAGCAGTGTTATTTAAGGAGACGCCTGACACAAAGCTGGGCGATTGCACAGACGCTTTTTAATTACACTGTTTCATCAGCTCAAAGACTGCAGTGAAATGTCTGCTGTCACATCTACTGTCATCTGTGAATGTGCAGTAAAGTTTCACTGGAAGGTCTAAAAGCAAAGATGAAAGGATGGGTCAAATGAAAAATTTGAGCTTCAAATTTGCTTTCCAGATGGACCTGAGCTAGCCGTGATTAATGGTACTGTCCAAACTTTTTGCATGAACAGAAAACATTAATAGTTCACACAAACACAAACAAAGTGCTCTTTCCAAAAAAAGTAACTGCATAGTGTTTTTCTGACCACTTTTATGTTGTTAATTAAAAGTGATCTAAAGGAATATGAAGAGAAGCATTTCAAACACCAGGCACATTTGTGAAATTATTATGTAATATATCAAAGGAGCAAGGTTCTCTGATATGCCAATTACCCCTGTGAAAAAGTAACACATTAAATGTAACCCTAGCACACCCCCTGACCCTGGTTAGGATATGCAGCTCAGGTAATGAAGCGGTAGATAGAACCTTTAAATCTGCGTCAAAAAAGGTTTCTCAGGTGGTGGTTGTGGGAAAGTTTGGGTGTGTTTTGCTGTTTTAGAAAGAACCATGTATCTGTTTACCTGTCCATGAGCTGAAACTGAACCTTATCAGGTATTCTGCATAACAATGAAAACCAAGTTATGTGAAAGGAAAAAGGTGAGCTCAAAATCCCGCTCTTTTCATAATCACATTTGGGCAACAATCTAAAAGTAATTTCAAAATGCAGGCATAGAGGAAATGAAGACAGGACAAAGATGGGGCAATAACTTTGGGGGGGGGGCAGCGGTGTCCTAGTGGTTAGGGAGTTAGCCCCAGGATCATGAGTTCAACGCCCAGGCAAGTAGGTTGCCCTGAGGTACCCCTGAGTAAGGTACTGTCCCCATCACTGCTCCCCAGGCACTTTAAATAGCTGCCCCCTGCTGCACGGTGTGTATGGGTGAAAAACCGAGGAAGCATTTCATCGTGTCTCGCTGTGTGCTGTGGTGTGTTTCACAGTGACAATAGGTCACTTTCACTTCACTTTACAGTGCAGTATAGGATTTCAGTGGAGCTTAAAACCTACCTGAATGTTTATTCCAATCTCTGGTTTATATGCTACAAACATATTCCAGTCAAGAAAACAAGTGCTTAATAAATTAGCATTAATTAATTAGCAAGCCTCATATGTCAGATCACTCTGTACTGCATCCGATTAAAATTAATTCAGTCTTTCCTCTCAGTACTGGACACAGCCTGAATGTCATCAGATTTGTTTCCTGCCGGACAGCATAATGATCTGTTTACTCTGATTTGGTAGCGCATAACCAAATCATCCGGTGTCTCATTTAAATATTGCATTAATAAAAATGTATGATATTCAAACATAGATAATTAATTATGCAGCAAATCTTCCTGTCATGGTATATTTTTTTTTATTTCCTTGTGCATGCTCAGCAAAAGGCAAATATATACTGTACTTGTGTGTAATAAGCAGCTTCGCCAGATTTAGGAGTTCAAATAAAATATGCCTTGGGCTGGCAGCTGTGTTTACAGGCTCAAATCTGGGCCCAGCCTAAGATTTCTTCCATGATGAATAATCACATTATGCATATAATTTCTTAATTATGGCAAAATGCAGGAACACAGCTTAAGTGGGGGGGGTAAAAAGCCTGCACTGTATAAGTGCATTAACTGAAATGATCAAGTAATGACCATGTTGATTTACACATCTTAGTGTCTTATAATAAGGACACAATCTTAAAGCGATAATGGCGTTGATTGATCAGATGAGGAACGAACAAGAAGAGCAGGGTGGGAATGATATCTGTCATGTTGAAAGAAACAAATTGGCAAAAGTCGAAAGGCTGTCCTTTATCAGGTTGTTACATGCAATAAGCACTGAAGCAGCAGTGGCCTAGTTGTTAGGCACTAGACCCCATAATCAGAAGGTTGTGGGTGTCACTTCTGTACCAGTGGGTTACCCTGAGGTGCCCTTGAGCAAGGTACTGTCCTCATCAGTGCTCCTTGGGTGCTGGATATGGCTGCCCACTCCTGCACTGTCAGTGTGTGGGCTAAACGCAAAGAAAGCATCTTGTTGTGATTCACTGCGTGCTGGGTGGCGTCTTCACAGTGGCAGTCACTTTCACTTTCACTTTGAGATTAGGTGAGGAGGCCTCCTTCTTAGATAATGTTTAATTGTGTAACATTGTTCACCCTATTCTCTGTTTTACTTATCAAGCACATTTACTGACACGTGCCTGAGAAAGGACGCAAAAGCTGAACAGAGGCTGGACTCTCCACGCTCACCACTCCTCTGGCAGAGTAACACCACAAAAATAGGTACATCGCTGAAAGAACAAGATATGGATTGCAGCTTAATTCACAAAAAATATAGTACAGAATATGTTATGAAACTCTCCCAGGCTGCAAACATATAAGACAAGATAATAGTTTTGCATTTGACAAAAAAAAGTGTCATTTTATTGTCACAGTAGTCTTTTCATAATAATGAAAAGCAGATTCTTCAGTTTCAGATTGTCCTTAGTATTTCTACTAAAACCCCCTTTTGAGTTGATTGAAGATGTGGTTTGAGAACAGGGATTAGGATCTTTAAAATGTGGCGATTTTTTTTGCTTAAATTTGAATAAAATGAAATGTGATAAATGTGAAGTGTCAAATCTTTCATATTTATTCCCCATTTTACTTATTCATTTTTTTAAATGAATGAATGAATTCCTCTGCAAATTTCAGCCCCCGCTGTGTTTCCCCCAGTGCTTCCCTTAAATTTACACTGAAGAAATCCAGTAACTGCCCCTCTGCTCTAAATGTGTGTTGATTTATTTGAGTTTCCATTTTCTTTCCAGTTAAAAAGCATCAGAATTAGTCTATTCACTTTAAAGCTGAGATGAATAGTCCTTTAAAAAGGCTTGGTGAGTTATTGAGCAAAGCTTCATTTGAAGCAACTCTTTACAATAAAATAAATGAGGACGTAGGTCAAGAGAGGGGCATTCAAAATTATTTTGATGTTTCTAGGCTTCGGCGGCACGTCTTCTTATATTGTACGGGTCAGAGGGGGCAGATTCGTTTGTGTTTGACCTTCATGCCCTCTAAGAGCTGTCAAGCTTTCTGCCACTGAAACAAGGTCAGATGTGATTAATTCTGGTGTGTGAGGAGCTTGAGTGTGGACTGCAGAGGGACAGAGAATGAGTGGCTCTTCACTGCACTCGTACAGTAGCTGACGTCCCCAGAGTGGCCTGAACGCCCTGCTGACGTATCAACAGCAAGACAAATGATTGTGCTAGAATTGTTTTCTGATGCCGGGCCAAGTTCCTGCACGGCCTTCTTTACTCTACCGCTGTGTCTATAAATACTGCGTGAGAGACTCAGAATCCATGACTAAACATCAAAGTCCATGAGAGAGACTAATTCTGTAAACCTGCACCCAGAAGGATTCTAAAATCTAAATATTTTCAGATGAATATAAAATGCAACAAACCATCACTTGCCACATTCCAGTTATTAAAGAGTTTTTCATTGACTGGTTGCTTGAGTGCCATTACACCACAGCTCCCGGGGCTCCCATGTTGAGAAGGACTTCACCCTGAGGCAAAAAACTCTTTCTGGTTGTTTGAGCGAAGCTACACATTGGCTACAAGGGTTCCGATCCGTACGCTTGAGCAATGCTGCGCTGCAGAGAGTTCAGAGAGTGTTGACTACATCAGTCCCAGCCTAGAGACTTTACATTCTGAAATAATTAGTTTTTCCCCTTTCAGCTGTGTTTGTGTTTTTTGGGTTTTACTTGTTTTTCGTTTGTTGATCACATACCCGATGACCCGTCCAGGGTGTTTCTCCAGCTTTTGCACTTTTGAGAGCTGAAATACTCTAAAGCACCTTCTGCTGCTCCTGGTCAGGATGAGTGAGTCAGACGATGGATGGATATATGGACGAGTGTGATGGTAGGATAGATGACCGTTACTTTGTTAATGTTTTCTTGGGGTTGAGAAAGGCCCTCTTCAGAAATCTTTCCTTATATTCATCTTCATGTTCTTCTTCTTCTTCAGTTATGGAGGAAAAGCCTGGGGAATATACTCCAATGAAAATGAATGCAGAGAAAAATTCTCAAATTAAAACCTTTGGTTAAACTACATTCAGAGAGTCCGTTATGATCATCTGGATGTGAGGTGGGACAATTCAATACAGAGACTTATGTTATGCTTGAAATAAAAATGCCTTTTTTACACTGTACATGAAATGGTTTGCTCAAAATCGAGACCTAATTCTGTGGATAAAGAGTTTGATTGGTCGCTCCATGAGTTTTATCCAGTTTTATCCACTTATGAGAGTGCAAAGCTATTTTTAATGACCCCAAAAATAAGTGACATGATGGTTTCCCCATTATAGATTGCTTATTTTTTGTGTGAATTCGTAAAAGCATCAATGAAAAATATCACGAGTTAGACATTCCTGCACAATTCAGCCTTGTGTGTTCACAGCATGTTCTTTTGCAGTTCAAACGAAATGGGGAGAAAGACGAGGAAAATGGCTGCTGTTTTGTCACCACAAATGACCTTGAAACTTTCAGACATGCATTTCCTTCTGACAGCCCTTCATTAAAAGCCCAAAGCTGTAAGACTCTAAACAAATCAAACCTCCCCTCTGTTATTCCTTCATTATAAAAAATCCCTGATTGTCTCCTCTTGAGGCATTGCGGTCCAGACCCTCCCTATCGAGGGATGAAGTGACATCCTCATTATTTCCAATAAAAGACACAGAGGATATCAGAGAGGCGAAGGCTAACCTTGCCGATGGCGAGTCTGAATTTGGCGTATGTGCACGTGTTTGTGTGAGAGTGAGTGAGAAAACGGGAGTCTGTGCAGGAGTGTGTGCGCGCACTACGGGCAGTCATGCTGAGACTGCCAGCCATCAGTCGAGCCCTGGGATGACACAAGACTGTGACCCTGCTCTGAAGGAGCCCTACTTCTCATGCTATAATTTCGTCCTGCAACACTTGCCACCAATTTAGTTAATGTGATTGAAAATGCGGGGAGCATATCGCTTCCCAGGTCAGATGTTTCAGATCGGAAAATGAATCATCAGATATTTCTGTGATTGACAGCTGCAGTCTGGAGGTGAGGAAGTAGAGAGACTTTTTCTTTTTTGCATAGAGAGATATTTAATATGACAACTGGGATTTTCTTGGAAGGAAACCAGTATCAATTCAGATTGCTCCCAAATGTTTCTTGGATGTGCAACCAGTTTGACATTGAGAACAAAAGGAAACCTTTGGTTTGATCCATGCCTGAAAAAAGATCAGTCAACGAGAGCCTCATTCCACCATCCAATTCCACACCCTCCAGTGTCCTTTTCATCTGCCTTTGTTCCCTGACTCTCCAGTTTTTAGCTCGACTGAAAATAATTCGCATAATGAAAGGATATCACATGCACTGTATGGGGCGGGCGGCACAATGAGAACGTTCTTGTGGCGAGAGTGACGGCCGAGAGCGTGACGAACAGAGGAAGGAGAACAGAGGTGAGCTTGAGAAACAATAAAACGTAATTATAAAGCAGCAATAAACCTCTCTAATTCCTGCACGTTCAAATACCAAGATAGCAGGCTCACATTATTTCATTTAGCGCGGCCACAAAGCCTCATTCAGGACAGCGAAGAGTTTTACAACACGACAATTCCTTTAATCAGAACTGTGGGAAAACTGAAATTACAACGTCGATAAGTTCACCACACCCCCTGCTCTCTTTCTTGAAGGTATCACTAATTACATTTCCATTATTATGCTAATTTTTGGCCCCAACCTGGAATCACATCTAATTATTCTGTTATTTGCTAAATCTCTGTAAGGGTTCTTCAAATGGGGAGGGAATCAGATCTCATTGACAAAGAAACATCTTTCAAGAGCATGTGGGGCGGTATTGGAGGGGGAGTAATGAGGATCTTGTGAAAGCGCCATGACAACATTTCTTTGGTTAAGGGGAAACAGAGCCTTGATTAAACGATTGAAAAGTGTTTCTAAAGAATGAGAATGCAATTGGGAAATATACGTTTTCTTTTCATCCCATCAATTTCCGGGTCAATGCTCTGCAATGAATGAAATTAAAGTGAAAGTGACTAATTGTCATTGTGAAACACAGCACAGGACACAGTGAAACGCAACCTCTGCATTTCACACACACACACACACACACACACATGTGCAGCAGGGGGCAGCTTAAAGTGCCCGGTGAGCAGTGAAGGGGATGATACCTTGCTCAGGGGTACCTCAGGGCAACTTAATGGTCTGGGATTCAAACCCACGAACTTCCGATCCTGGGGTCTAGTCCCTAACCACTAAGCCACAGCTGCTCAGATGCTGATCATCATCATTAACTGATGCTTGATAATTGCTCTGTCTGTTATTTCTGTTGAATGATGTAAAGTAAGGCATCAATAGAAATAGAAAAACGATAAACTTACCCTGTAATCTTTCTGAGTGTAAAATGACTGAATCACCTGCAACGAGTAACTCGGGCCTAGAGGCTCATGTATTGTAGGTGCTTATGATTCTTAAAGGAGGACTTTACTGTCACTGCCTTTAGCTGACTTCTTTAAACAACACTGTGAAAAGGAATAGAGGAAGAATGGGACAAATTGGTCCATCAGAACTAGAGAAAGCTGTATTCCCATAGAGGCTTTTGAAGACCTTAGCTTAAAATAGCAGAAATACAATGATGCTCTCCTATAGCTACCTCTCCAGAGACATTTGGCACCTCAGAGGGGAATGTTGATGTGTAACAACGGTTCATCTGCTGAGAGAAGCACAAAATCAGGTGTCCATTAGCATCCAGGCCACTTCTGGGTGAAGCAGTGTGAAACCAGGCCACAGCCTCATGCAGTTTTTCATCTCATTCAAAGTGAATCTGTGCTACATTACTTCTGTGTAATGATAGGAAATAAAATGTAATTAATCCCAAAAGGCGAAATTTTTAGATAAATAACTTCTCTTTGACGCACATAATTAAAGCAAAGCTCCAAAGGCAGCCTCTGCTCTTGGGATCAATGTGGGTGAAGGACCGAGACTAAAAATCCTACTTTAGATTTGATGCTCCTACAGATGATATACAGATGTGCTCATGTTTAACAAACTACCTGATGAAACTCTGTGGGTTATCAACAGCATTGTGTTTCAAATCAGGATTAGTTTAAATCTATCTATCTATCTATCTATCTATCTATCTATCTATCTATCTATCTATCTATCTGTCTATCTGTCTCTCTAATTATTTAATGTGGAGTACATTTAACAAACAAGCAAAGGGAAAGTGAAAGTGACTATTCATGAAACACAGCACAGCACACAGTGAAACACAACAAAATTCAACCTCTCCAGGAGGGGGCAGCTATTGAAAGTGCCCGGAGAGCAGTGATGGGGACTGCACCTTGCTCAAGGGTACCTCAGGGCAATCTACTGGTCTAGGATTTGAACCCATGACCTTCGGATCCTTGGGCCTAGTCCATAACCACTAGACCATTGCTGCTAATGTTTAACGTATTCATTTGTGCTCAGCATGTACATTCAGGACTTTGCTGCTTGCTTGCTACAGCCAGACCAGGGAATTAGCCTTACAGCATCACCTTCTGATCATGAGGACAAGAACCAAACCACTAACCACCACTGCCCTTACTGTGTTTAAGCGCCTTGCCATTACATTTACAGCATTTAGCAGACACTCTTATCCAGAGTGAATTCTAATTCATAATTACAGGGACAGTCTCGCTGGAGCAACTTGGGTTTAAGGGTTTTGCTCAGTATCCCACTGATGGTAGTGCTGGAGGAAGGATTCGAACCTGCCACCTCTTGGTCCATGGGGAAGTTTCCTACCACTTGACCAGCACCACACCGTTAGCTTGTCATTGGTGCAGTCTTGTAGTTACCAATGGCATTTCCATTGATCTGCAATGTTATTTCTTCTTTTTTCTGTTTTTTTTTGTCACACTGGTTTTGTTTTAAAATGTTATCACAATAAAATACCATTATAATAAGTAAGTATTACAGAATTAACTACAGAATTCCAACTACAATATTACTGTAGCATTATATACATAAGGAAATATAGAAGAATATTATTAAAGTTATATCCAGAAATAGTTAAAAAAATATTTTTTTAGAACAGACAAAAAATCTCCTAACCGTACCCATTTTAAGGTAGATAATTTCATATATCTTATATATATATATATATATATATATATGCATTTTTTTATGTGCAATAGACCTTTAAACTGTTAAAACCCAACTTTTTTTTGCCCAGATGTAGAAATCTGTGAGCAGAACACCAAAAAACACCTAAAAAGCTTTACACAGCAGTATAGTAGTTTTAGTTCATGAGCATATAACCTTGCTATAAATTCACTTTGCTTCCACACTGCTTTCACAACCAGCATGACTACTTCACTTCACTTCACTGCTGCCTTTAAAAAAAAACATGAGAGAAAGATACTGGACACTGCTGAGCTACAAAACTGATCTTTCTTCTCATGTTAAGCATTCATGGTAAAACTAAACTAGTCCTGCACACAGGATCACTCTTATACAGTCGTACATCAGACCAGGTTTATAAAATCAACTCCTGCATTCTCTGTCAGTCAGTTAATCCACGTCATTCACAGTTGAAAGAGAATCCATTCAGACAGATAAAGATAAAAGTCCAACAAGACGTTCAGAAAGGCCTTAAGATAGACCAGACATTCTCAATCAAGCTTCATCCCTTCCACTATATTGCAAGGCAGCATCCTGTTTTTTTTTTCTAGCGATAATGAAAGGGCTGTGTTACGCGAGCGCCTGGGCTGGAGGAGCGGTCTCTTGCTCTTAAATAATGCATGAGCTTCCTCATCTCTCCGCTCCTGTCTCTCTTGACAAATGTCAGAGGTGAGAGGAGGGGAAGTGTGAACAGAACACTACTTCACATATCTAAAGTGCTCCAAGCAGAGAGTGACCCCCCCCCACCACTACCACACACACACACACACACACATACGCTGACACAAACAGATATACACACTCCCAGTAAATTGATAGCTATATGAACGAGTGGTGCGCTCTGTCACATTTCTGCAACTTTCTAAGCAATTCTGTCTGCTCCACCATCCATGCATGTCCATTATAATGGCACTGGGGCCTACTTGCAAAAATACCCGAATTAAAAAATGAAAATACAATGCTATAAGGTTCTGTTTATTATAATTAAAACTTCTGGTGCCATTTCCAATTATTGGACTTTGATATGGTTTCGGCACTTGAGCACAGGCGCGCTGGATTAGGGAGATCCGTATACATTGGGGCACTTATGAATTTTCATCATGGGAGCAAGCTGTATTAAACCCCTGCACTCGTCTGGATATGGGTATTGTTTGAAGAATATCATCCCAGGAATTTTTAATTAACACAGGGGCCCTCGAACATGTTGCAGACAGCAGACAGAAAGTAAAGTAAGTATCGGGCGCTGAGGTGGAGGAGTTTACAGCATGTAATAAGAAATACCGTTTGGTAATGATGTGACATCTTTTATATCATAACCTTTATTCTGACAAGTGAGATTCATGAACAGACTGCTGATGCTGAGATCATTCACTGCTTTAAAGTGTTTTTGACAATTACATGATTGGGGTTGCCATAGGAGATGAATGTCTGATTTTATTTCTTCTGCTTGCTGAAAAAGGTATTTTCTGTCGGTGTGTTTGGTATTGTATGCAAATCTGAAAGTATTATTCAAAAGAATAGTTAATGCTTCCTAGAAAATTTCAGTAAAGGCTGTGCAAGTGTTTTTTTTGTTTTTTTTTTGTTTTTTTTTTAATGCAAATGTCTTAAAGCTGCAACTTGTTTGTGCTTTAGGCCACAACACAGAAAACCAACTTTTGTTTGCTTGAAGGCATCTGTTAATGGTGTGCCCTTCTGAGTCCCTGTTTACCATCTCTGCAATTTAAAGGTGTTAATCTTAAATGCAACTGACTGATGGATAGATAGATGGATGGGTGGATGGATGGTTGGACGAATGGATGGATGGACGAATAGACAGACAGACAGAGAGACAGATAGATAGATGGACAGAGAGATGGAGAGATGACAGGCAGACAGAGGGACAGATGGATAGATGGATGGATGGACGGTCAGGTGGAGACAGATAGACAGACAGATGTCAACACTAAATATTTTAGGAAAAATGTGAATTTAAACATTATATATATATATATATATATATATAAAAATAATAAAATGTGATGACATCTTTGCTCTAGTTTCATACTAATTATAATAAAATCTGGAGTTTTTGCACAGTATGAGTTAACATATTGAAAATGTAATAATATTAATTTATACAGAACTGAAAATGAATGATGGCTAAATCAAATGTTATCAAATCATTGAATGTTGAAAACATATTAGTGTTTGACACATTTCTTGTATGCGCCACTTTTAGCCTGCACAAAAAATGTTTTTTTTTTTTTAATACATTGGATTGGATTTGAACCAGGTTCTTGTCTGGTTCATGGATAACGATGTTGCCTGAGGTATGCATGCAAGTATGTTTGTCCATATTTTTGCACTGGTCTGCATTTCCTACCACAAACTGCTCTCTCCAACCCTCTGGCCATCATGGACACTATTAATTTGCCAAAACATCTTCTGGGTGTTCATTATGGATGAAGGAGCTACATCTCAGAATGCTGGTTAGAGAGCTTTCCCTCAAGCCTCTTCTAAATTCCATAACTAGCTCCAACTAAGTCAGTAACCGACCCAGGGCACTTGTAAGCCCAGCCTTTCAAGCTTCTGGCTCCAGCCTTTGCTATATGCTGTAACGCATCGCTGACTGTTTGGAGGCTGAGTACACCATGCATGAAGCTCTCAGCAGCCCTTGCATAAATTGCCACAGCAGAGAGGACGTCAAAGGGACGGCCTTTGGCATTTCCCACAGTTTCTCTGGGGAGGAAGTGAAGCACGAAGTCCAAGCTGTCAGCAAACACGAATGAAGCATATCATGTGGTGAGGAGGGTCACTGTGAGTAAACAGACAGCTCTGCTCACACTGTTGGTTAACACCTCCTTGCCATCATCACATTTAGCCTTTAAGAAGCTGCTTATGGAACGTTTTGCAAGGCAAGGAAGATTTCTATTTATTTATTATTATTGTCCATGCAGACTGTGTTATTTAGGTTCTGCATACTATATAAGCCATAAAAACATGAAAAACCAATAAAAACATGAAAATTATATGACTTCATAAAAAAGTCAACATTACACTGCTATTTTTTTTGTTTTTTTGTTAAGTAAACTCAGCTGACAATGTTAGCTGACAATTACAAAGCTAACTGCAGGGGTGGCTAAATAAATAAATACATAAATAAATAAATAAATAAAAAGAGCAACTAAAAGTATGACCACTTCTTTATAAGAATTTCCCTGTAATGTAGATTCTTACAGCTGTGTTAACAAGCCGCTTATAAATCGAGTAATATCTTAATTCCCAGTACAAAATAACAGCTTCTGTAACATAGTGAATAAATCAAAAATAAATTAAGGTAGTGGTTATTTTATTTGAGCCCACCCCTTTTTTAACTGGTTTATTTTTGAGCTCTGGCCAAAAGTTTTGAATGATGCAAATATTCATTTTCACAAAGTTTGCTGCTTCAGCTTTTATGTTGGCAATTTGTATAAACTCCAGAATGTCATGAAGATGCTCAGATGAATTGCAATTGTTTGCAAAGTCCATCTTTGCCAAGAACATGAACTAAATAAAAAAAAACAAACAAAACATTTCCATGTCATTTAAGCCACAAAATGACCTGCTGACATCATTTCAGTGTTCCTCTCGTTAACAGGTGAGAGTATGGGGGAGGACGAGGCTGGAGATCACTCTGTCCTGCTGATTGAGTTAGAATAGCAGACTGAATGCTTTAAAAGGAGGACAGTGCTTTAAATCATAGTTCTTCCTTTGTTAGCCAGCAAGGAAACATGAGCATCTTTGCGTTGCATAAAAAGGGCTTCACAGGTAAGAATACTGCTGCTGGTAAGATTGCACCTAAAACAACCATTTATCAGATCATCAAGAACTTGAGGAGAGAGGTTCAGTTTTTGTGAAGAAGCTTCAGGGCGCTCAAGAAAGTCTAGCAAGTGCCAGGACCGTCTCCTAAAGTTGATTGAGCTGCAGGATTGGGGCACCATCAGTCTTTCCAATTGTTTTGAGCATCCCGAAAAGATTTTCTGTAGAAGAAAAGATGAGCGCTACCATCACCTTCACTCCTGTGTCATGCAAACAGTAAAGAACCTTGAGAACATTCATGTGTGGAGCTTCTCAGCCAAGGGAGTGGCTCACTCACAATTTTGTCAAATAATACAGCCATGAATAAAGAATGGAACCAAAACATCCTCCAAGAGCATCTTCTCCCAACCGTCCAAGAACAGTCCAGTGAAGAACATTGCCTTTCCCAGCATGATGGAGCACCGTGCCATAAGGCAAATGTGAAAACTAAGTGGCTCAGAGGAAAAAAGAAAAAAACAGGGTTTTAGGTCCATGGCCAGAAACTCCCAAGACCTCAGTCCCACTAAGAACTTAGTCAGAACTTGGTCATTCCTCAAGAAACAGGTGGACAAACAAAACCACAAATTCTGACAAACTCCAAACATTGACTATACAAGAATGGGCTCCATCAGTCAGGATTTGGCCCAGAAGTTGATTTACAGCTGCAAGGATAAATTATAAGGTTTTGAAAAAGAAGGACCAACATTTCAAACATTGACTCTTAGCATAAACGTAATGTAATTGTCAATAAAAGCCTTTGAAGCTTTAATTTTAATTTAATATACCAAAGAAGCATCTGACAAAATGCTTTTTAAAAACACTGTAGAAGCAAACTTTGTGAAAACCAGAACTTGTTTCAGCCTCAAAACATTTGGCCATGGCTGTAGCTTGCCAAAAGGAAGAACCCACACTGTTAGTGTAACGATGGCGTCCTGGAAGGACATCAACACTGAGCCAGTAATCCGGAACGTCACTTTATTGAACATAAACCAAAATACAAAACCAAAAATGCCACCATTCACTATAAGGCTTCGTCTCGTTAATGAACCGCACTCTGTTCTGACTCATTGGGGATGGGATCAATAGCAGCCCCAATGAAGCACACCTGTGTCTCCGTGAGCCCAGGTGTGCTCAGTCAGAACAGAGCGCCCTCTACCGTGCCCAACCGGAACCACAGGCACTACAGACTGTGACATTTAGTAACCCAAACTGGGAAAGATGATGGGTCAAATAAAAGAGATCAAAGCCACTGATCACCTCCTAAAAGCACGAGCTTTGCTTCACAAATCTGTGCATTGAATGCACATAAAATCAGAAATGCTCAGCTGATGTTATAATTAAAAAGATTACTATTGGACACAGCTGAGCGCTGAGTTGGTTACACAGGTTCCAGACACAATAGATACAGAATGCATTATATGTGTGTTGAACTCATACTGTTATGTGTTCATACTGTGAGCTAATTAATATTCCATTAAAAGAGCATTCTTAAACATAAATGAATCCAATGCATAGAAGCTTCAGTGTGCTAAAAAAAAATAAATAAAATAAAATTATTAAAAAAAAATAAATAATAAAAAAAAAAAAATTAACAAATAAATGTTGAGTAGAGACTTTGGGTAGTCCTTCCTGAGCCATGACAGAATGCTTAGTTAGTGACTGCGCCAGACAGATTGCAGAATGTACTGTTGATGGACTGCTTGCTTGATGTGAGTGTATGTATGATCCAGATAGTGAAAATAGCCTTATTTATTTAGTAAGATCCCCATAGTCAAGACCTCACATGATGATATTAATATGGCTAAGATGCTTAAGTAACCTGCTATGATGAAAGTAAAAAAAAAGGAGAAAGGATGTGTATTGTGACATTTACCCATCTAATATCTGTTCTACGATCAGATAAAGGTGCCATAGTTTTCACGGCTCTGTGGTGTAGATGTCATCCAGTTTTTCACAATTTGAAGACATGGGCTGTTAGATTTGCATGTGGTTGATTGGCGCATACATATAAGCAGTTTGATGTCTCTAATTGTGGTTAGAAGTTCAGTGCATGTGACAAGATGTGCAATGACAAGAATAGTCACTTTCACATGTGTGTTGCCAAGGAATACTAGTACTGCATCATATCCCACTGCTTAATTTTTATCGCCATTATCTGTCTTGCAGTTATAAAAAACATAATCTGTTCCTTCCATTAATAATAAGAGTGATATGCTGTGGGCATGGCCTATATAATATGCTAGTGTAAATGTATAAATGGAGCATATCACCAAAAACACATTAAAGGGCCCATGTCATACTTTATTTATTTATTTATTTATTTCTATGAGGTCCTCTAATAACACTGAATTTATTTTAAATTAATTGTAACATTGCCATTTTCCAACCCATATTTATCTGTTAAAGCAGGCTGATTTTGAGGCTGTCTTTAATATTTATACAGTTAAACAATCTCCCTTCTGATTGGCTTGTATTGTACTTCACAATTTGTAATGTTACTTTCCTTCTCGCAACATTCTAAAAGGTTTTGACACTGATGATACCAAGTGATGAAACACTTCAGGAGTTATTTTGTCCCAAACATCTAGACATGTGAGGACTAGAGGGGAGTCTAATACATGTACCCTCTCCTTCCACAGCCAAGCCTTTGTAATCTGTACCAAATATGTTTTATGGTTTTGGATTGTCTTGTGGAAAAATGTTTTGAATGGAGCTTATCTTACTTTAAATTCTCAGCATATCTTCTGCATTAATGCTGCAATTGTAGATTGCACTGCACTGGCAATTGCACTGGCACAAGCCTGTACAGACCCTGCTTTTGGACTTGCAGAGAACAGTCTGGATATTTTTTGTTTTTGGTATGGAGCACATGGCATCAATTTCTTCCTGAAAAAACAAGATCTGGACTATTGATTTGTCAACCCACAAAACACATTTCCACTGTGTGATGGTCCACACCAGATACCTCAGCGCCGCTTCTGGACAAGGTCAACTTGAGGCTTCTTTTTAGCAAAATAGTAACCTCTCACTCAGATATTCATATCAGATCAGATCTTGTGTAAGGTTCTTAATGCAGTGGCATCCGAGAGATCAACAGTGTTCAGCTTAGGCTTGCACCGTTACCCTTCATATAGTGAAATTATACAGATTCTTTAAATATTTTAATGTTATTCTTCACTGTAGTGGGAGAAATATGCAAATCCCATCAAATTGTTCTTTGTGGAGATCCTCTCCCCATCTTTGCTCCTCAAAGACTCAGCCTTTCATGAAAGCTTTTCATGTTTACAACCACCTGCTTGAATGATAATCACGTCATTTCAATTTTTTACCTCTTTACCAGCTCTTAAATGCTCCATCCTTACAATTCCTGCAATTTGGTGCATCCTTAAAAGGTAGTAATGGATGTATTTAGGCAAAAAACAACCCCCCCCCCCCCCTCACATTCCCAGTTTTGTGGAGTCAACAGTTGGTTGTTCGTTAGGCTGCGTTGTAAAGAAAATGGTTGAAACCGAAGTTAATGTTATTGGCAATCATTGTGGGTAGCTATAAATACTGCAGATTAACCTAAAAAAATGCTGAAGTGTTGCTTTAAATATCACATTTTGCTGCAATGTATCAAGCCTATTGACATCCTGGGCAAAATAGCCTGTCATTCAATGCGTATAAACCACATTTGGAGTATGTAAACCCTTTCCTAGTGCTGGGAATCAGAGCATCTGATATGCAAAGTGCAGTTTGGGTTTTAAAAGAACTTCTAAAAGGTAAAACCTGGAGACTTTGCCACACAAATAGAGGTGTTTCCTGCGGCTCAGACAGAAACTAAGCCAGAAGTCCAGAAGAGAGACACACACACATACCGAACATGCAGAGGGATTTGGATGCCCACATAATCTACACAGCTTAGTTCTCTCCTCCAAGTGTGCTCAGACACTGGCAGCACTGTGGGGCTAAAACATTCAAAGCCTCTCCAAAGGAGGAAAAGTCTGTAGCTTCCTTCTCGCCAGATGTGGCATACAGTGAGAGTCGCAGCTGGGAAATAGGGATTAACTGACTGACAGCATTTTGAAACTGGCAAAACTCAGAACTTGTTCATAATGTGGGGATCAACCATGCTTAAGAAAGTTTTGTTCAAAAGGAATACATTTCAGAGCCTTTACCTCTGTTACAACTATAATAAACAAAAAGGCAGTTTGTCACACTGAGCTGATTACATCTGTACAACCTTTTCAAAGGTTAAGAGCTTGTTTGTCTGTCTTTTTTTAATGATCAGTTACAGCTCATAGGAAGATCTTATCATCTAATCTCCATCGATATTAAAATGCCTTTGATGTCATATTTAAAACACTGCATCACTGAAATCTCTCTTTCCAATGGCAGGGTCGCTCAATTGAGAAAAGTCCTGTTTTATCTGTTCATAGCCATGGCGATAGAGAGCACGGTGAAGTGTGAAATAAGCCCAGCATAGGGGAGATACTACACTTCAGTCGCACATGGCGGGAGAGCTAAGACAATTCCAGCTGGTTGTTTTTTTTTGTTTTTTTTTCCTATCACAGATTACCGGCAACTCCACATGGCTCGACTCCCCCTATGTCTCAGTTAAAGGTTGCCAATGTTAACTCACGGTCTCAGATAGCCTACAGCTTGTGTGCAGCAGCACAGCTGTCAGTCACGCAGGGTGTTCGGTCTGAATGAAGTGGATAAACACATGCAGATGCTGAAGAGAGCTCTAATAATGTGGATTCTCGGCTGCTGGCAGGCAGTGATATGTGGTGTAAGACAAAGTGAGGCTTGTGAAATGGAGCCACACTATTCCCGCAGAACATTTTGTATCAAAGGCAACAATCAGACCAATGCAGGAAGGATTATTAGTAGTGTGATGGTGGGTCTATTAAAAACAGGCAGAGGAACATGTTGCACTTATTGAGCTTGGGTTGTAGTTTTGCTGAGTTTCAGAGAAAATGGTATAAAATTTCTTACTAAAATGTCTTTAATGGCGCTAAAACAGGCTAATTGTTGATGTGTATTAGATTATTTCTGGCTCTCTCAGATTAATGGGTGTGAAACTGCAAAGGGAGAGATTTGAGGGTCCAGTAAAGATGGCCCAGGCAAGACAAAGCCCTCAGTATTACAGCTCCAAGTGTGCATGGCTGCTCCAGGGTGACCTGACTTTGGAAGGCTCAAGTGTAAAGGAGCTTTGTGCTTTCATTAATGCACACTGAGTCACCTGATCTGATCCCTGCAACATGACTTTGACATACATGTCAGGCTGTAATGAGTTTTGGTGTTTTTCATATGCAGAGCTATATCTTGCAACCATAACTGAGTTGCTAGTTTTTGTCCCATGCTAATTTAATGTCATGACATCACAAACTTTGTAGCATCTCATCCTGACACCTCTATTTTAGTCAACATAATCTGTCAGGTCAGGTCATGACAACATATGGCATCTACCATGAAGTATTTATGGCTTCTGTGAATATACAAGGGTTCAAGCTAAGAGTTGTTTGTAGATTTCCTACTTCTTAATTATAGTGTGTTGTGCATTGTCATAACACTGTTTACCATCGAGACATGCAGCCTGGACAGCGCAGATACTCAATGTTAGAAGGGAGTGATATTGGGAAGTTTTGACAGCCGACAGTCTGTATTTTTTGAGAAACTCTCACTAGAAAATGATAAGCTGCGGCCTCTAAAATATGGCTAATGTCACCCTGTCAAGAGGGTCTGACATCAGTGTGTCCCCTGTGTTTTTCAGAACATTAATTAGATGCGTGTCTGGGAGGTATTTTAAGTCTGACATTTAATTGATTTGTTTTGTTCCTCATTAATACTGCTAAGTGGAGTTCAGTTCGTGATAGAAGTGAAAGACAGCCCCCATACTTTTTTTTTTCCCCCTATAAGAACTTCCCTATAAGAAATCTTGCAATTAATTTTTTCTGCAACAGATTATGTATAGAGTCGCTGATCTTTAACATGAAATAATGTTTATTCTTGTGTGTAAACACTGCCGTCGCTTGTCAGAATTTAATGATGTTTATTTCTGTTAACATGCTGCTTTCATGCTGATATGTTTTGGCATATATTCCTAGTTCTCCCATTGTGTAATCAATTCTGGTGATCTGTCCAGCCCATGGTAGCAGATAAGAGGGAGCGAGGGGCCCGAGAGCAATGTCAATCATCTCCCACACGGTTGTAGAAGAAATAAAGACGGAAGGTCCCCAGGTTGCCCTTGGCAGATTTAAGAGAACTGGAGCTGTGATTTACTAGAACATATTATTACATTAACAATTGAAGTGCATTAATGAAAAGTAGAGGCTTCCAGACTAAGGTGGGACATGTTAATGTGAAGGAAGGATGGAGTGACCACCAATGGAACCATACGCACTCTGCCCTTAAGCTGTACGTAGATGTCCCCTTCCGTCACAGCATTAGTCACCTACTGCCACTCCGGTGACATTTGCTTGATGAGGATTTCATTACAGCTCTGGGACTCCTTTTCCCCCATTAGCATAACGATCTCTCATGGACGACTGTCAGTGGAGTCTTGCGGCTGAAGCACATGCCGTTACAAGCCCTTGTCTCCTTTGCTGGCTTTTAATAATGCACGTGAGGTTTAAACCCATCATCCACAGTGGTAGTTCAGTCTCCTGCATGAGACATTTATGCTCTTTAAAAAAAAAAAAGGCTTACATGGCGTTTTGAGGTCATTCATGTCCACATCTGTGATTCAATTAGGCCTGTTTCTTGCGCTCGCATGACTCGGCCTTGTTTGAAACGTGTTTCGAAAAATTGCCTCGCCTAGGCAGGGAGTAGAAGAGAATGCTTACATACAGTAAGAGCTGCCAGAGGAGCTCATCCATCAAAGATGGTCATGACAAGTGAGAAAGAGCAAAACAAGAGAAAGTAAAATGAAAACATCTGGTGGTACAGTGTTTGCCTAAGCAGAGACGCCACATCCAACAAGCGGATTGGATTTTGGAACACTTGTGATGCAGACAAATGGGGATTTCTGTTCCTCTTAGCTCAGAAAATCAAAAATGTATCTAGAAAAAAACAAATATTTATTGACTTCAATTATAAATCATTTTTATCCACACAGGTTAAGGTTGACAGTATGGTTTTTGGTATTGGATGTAGGTGATGACCTTCTTTTAGTGCTTAAAGGACTGGATACACTGGGGAGCAATTTAGCCTTCGTTTAGTCTGACAAATATTAAAACAGTATGTTCAACAACGGCCACTTCTCGGTGACAAGTAGAATTTAATATACATACGGTTTCAACAGCAGAGCGAGTAGGGAGAGAGGACGTGTGTGCGGATGTGTGTAGGTGGATATGTATGTGTATAGGTGTGTTCAGCTGATAGCTTTAGAAAAGATTAACATTTGAAGGTTTTTTTTGTGTGTGTGTGTTAACAGGAACAACGCTCACAGCACATAGAGAAATAATTGATTATTCTACAACCACTCCAAAAACAGAGTAAATCCAGGAACAAGCGTGACAGAAATGGCCAGCTGACATCCGTGTGCGTGCAGCCAGGAAGGAAGTCGAGGACTCAGCGTTGGGTCTGGGAGGGAAAACATGCCATAGAAGTATTATTTTTACTTGCTCATTGTACAAGATGATGGAAGTGAGTGCTAAAAGTGTCTGGAAAAGCGCAAAAGACACTTTGATCAAAGACTACAGGGGGAAAAACGTTGCTTTTGAAACGTGACTTGATTCATTGTGCTTGTGTCTGATAGTCTGATTGTGTCTGAACTTAGTGAAACGATATGGTTCGATTTCAGGTTGATTTCGAGCAGTTTGTTCAAAAACAGTCGAAAGGTGACAGGCGAAATAAAATGAACCACCAAAACAGTGAAGGGGGCGATCTGTTTGATCGCTCACTCCAGTCTCATAGGACATTATTAATAACCATTATTTTAGGCATTATTAATGAACACTATTCCATTTCTGATGCAACCATACTTTTGATTCGTACCAGAAACCCATTGTGGCTTTTCAAGGCCATTACATCAGCAGAAAACATAAACAACGCTTTACACACTGGTCCCAGGACAGATTAACCACAGAATGGTGTATAAAACTTGATTCTGTAGCTTTTTTATTTGAAGAAACATCAATGTAACATATCTGCTCACATTTTTTTTATTTCCGTTTATTAAATGTCTCCTCTGCTTTAGAGTTCCAGCTCTGGAAATCTCTCAACAAATTTCTAAAAGCTGTCCCGACTCAGATTCTGACTTGATCGGTTTTACAAAAAAAAGGCACAGAATGATTTCAGGTTCTCCAGACTAGTGCTGTGCACTTTTTATATAGAATATATAGAATAGTGTTCATTAATGCTGCTTTAAAAATAGTCATCAATAATGTCTTATGAGACAGGAACATCTCAAAGGACTTTCAGACTCCATCACCAGTAATGTGCATGATTAAATTGTTCATTTTGATTGGCTCGGTTATTTCTGCACAAGATTCGTGCTCGTGTGAACGGTGTTGCATACTAGATATAGGAGTAATTACAAATGAAAGGCTGGTCGTTTAGCAGCCTGAGAAAACAGCACATGTCTCTGCATATTTTTTAGGCAACAGAAGATTTAGCTCAAAATGAATGTAATCTTGAATCGGTGCAGTGTAGCCAAGCCCAAAACAATCACACTCACCCATCATCCTTAACCAACACCAAGAAAGAACTAGAATAAACGTCTGGTTTGAAACCAAGTTATAATGTAATCAACACTGTCACAATGCTGGAATGAACATAGATGCCTATAAAACTGCAGGAAAATAAATGTAAAACATCATCGGATAGAAACCTGTGATGGTCTTTCATCGTAACCTGTCCTTTGTTGTCTCTTGCAGCATCATTTTCCAAGTACCCTTAAATACAGGTTTAGAATCTAAATTCAACAAACTCAACAAACATGTCACTTCTCACAGTGTGTGATTTGGATTTTAAAAAGCAACACGATAAATGAAATGTGTGACAGGACGAAAACAATCCTCTGACTGAATTGGCACATATTTTTCCTCCTCATTCGCTCAGTCTTTTACACACATTTACATTTCTCTCCCAGGGTTGGGTTGTATATTACAAAAGGGTTTCTAAAAAATAAATACAAATTTTGTTTTTTATTTTTTTTGCTCCCCAAGACTGTGGCCCAGATCATTCAGTTGCACCTGCACATTCGGATGCCTCATCGATGCCTCTAAAAGTCTTTTCTATGGGTCCCGTAATGCAGCAAACCTCCAGAATGCCCCAGTCCGCAACACTCTTTCAGTGCACTTCAGTATTCTTTTATAAATAAGTCCATTCATGTGTACTGAACTTTGACCAGGATGAATAAATAAATAAATAAATAGAAATCAATAAATACATAAATATCTTCCCTTTTTTGTTAATAAATATGTTTTCTTCAGGGGACAGTTTGCCTTGGCTTGATAAAAGATGTTCCCAGTACTCCTGTGTTGATTTTTTTTTTTTTTTTTTTTTGTCATTAGTCAAAGTCTGTCTCTAGAGCAAGAAAAGTACACACACACACACACACACACACACACAAATAAAAGTATTAAAAAATTAAATTAATGATGGTTCAACGTTGTGCATATGGCACGGCGCAGCTGTCTGTCCTGAAACACTCTGACAGGTGCCGGCTTATTGGAGTTTTGCCCGACTCCTCAGCCACCGTCTGTTCATTCCTTGCTGTTTTGTCGTCATTCAAATTTCCACCAGGCAAATGATTTGTGGCTTTAACAGGATACAGGGAGTGGTTAAAGGACCTTAACAACTGATTGGTTTCCAATGATCATCTCAGAACAGAACTGGTGGAGAACAATAGTTGGTTGTGGCACAACAGGGGCAATAACACAAACTGTTTTCAGTGAGAACTTTGCAAAAGATGAAGGGGAGTGCTAGGATCCCTCTTCCTCTGGCTGTCCTTGAGCATAGAACCCTGCCAGCTGCCTGAAGCGTGGCCCCCAGTCACTGAGGTAGGAGAAGTCCTGCTCTGAAGTGGTGGACAGTGTGCGGATGGAGCTGAGGGACAGTGCCGGTGAGCTGCTACCCTCGAAGGCGTACGTCTGGAAAGAGTCATAGGGCGGCACCGACAAGTCAGCGTCCGCCTGCTCGACCTTCTTGCGGATATAGCCTTTGAAGAGGGAGAAGTCAGCTGCCCCTCCATCCCCTGTCACCCGGTTCTGAATCCACTGGGGCAGGGAGCGGAGGTCGGGACCTGAATCAGAGCTTTTGACCTCCGGGAAGTCATACAGGCTTCGTAAGGCGCTCATGTCGTAGGCCTGGGTGTCTTGCTCACCTCCGCCTTCGTCGTTGTACTTGATGACGTTGTCACGCATGTCCTCCTCATCCTCAGACATACGCTGGCCCTTTCTATGTCGCTTTAGGGTAAGGATCAGCAGTACCAGGACTGTGGAGTAAAACAGAACAATGACAAATAAGAAGGGAAAAATAGAATTATTTCAACAGATCCAGACTCAAACTGTCTTCAGATTTGTCCGACTGCCTGGAAAATGTATAAAGAAGACTTTAAGTATACTTCCCATGGTATGAATGCCTAAATGCTTAAAAAGATTAAACATTCATGTGCTTTTTGTTCTTCTAAAAAGTGTCGCTTTTTAAATGCATATGCATGTTTGTGAGTGTTTTTTTAAAACAAAGCAAAAAAAAAAACAAACAAAAAAAACAAACACGTGCCGCATTATGGCAGAATCACACACTGAACCTCTAAATTAGACTTGATCGGCGATGATGGCTGCGAGTCGTCTCCCGTGTGTGATCTTGTGTTTTCTCTGCACAGTGAGGCTCAGCCGAGGTGTGAAATCAACTGAGACTTAAACTGACATCTACACAGAACTTCACCCTTCAATTAAGAGACAACTTTACAGTACATAAGCGTTCTAAGGCTGTTTATTCCCTTTAAGACATCCTGTGGAAAAGGCAAAAACAAGTTGCAAATTAGCATAATACTTGTCACAGTCAAGTATTAAATAATGAAATGTCTCGAACAAGACATGATAAGCCATTAACTTCAGCCTAAGTCTTTGGTAAACAAACAGATGAAATTAGAGAGCAAATGTCGTTTGCAGCCGTTCTCATGCAGTTTGAACCTGCTTCACCCTGTCAGCCGTGCTACTCCATACACGGTAGAGAACACAGGAAGGAGATTAACAAAATGATCCTGACAGTGGTGGGCAGCGAGGGATCTTATTATTGAGCAATGTTCATTTTAATGAGAGATGTTTCCTTTTTGTGGCGTTATATGATTTTCACCAGAAAGCCAGGGGTATGTTCAGTAGCTCAAGACACAAGACACAGCTGGTCTTGTGTTTTTTGTGTAATTTTATAAAAATTAAGTATGACCTGCATGGCACACTTAAAGTCTGAGCTACCCTCTGTGTAAATGACTCCTCAAGTGGCTCAAGTGACAAGAACGCTTCAAGACCATCCCAGATTAAGAACATGTGCCAGGTGACATAGATGTGCATTGGCTAATAAACTTTAATTCAACACTAAAAATCTACACTTCAGGCCAGATTCACTAAACATTTGTTCGCATTTTAGGTGCAAAGATATTCTGTGCATGTGTTTTTTGTACAAAACCAGCACTGCAACATTAACACACAATCTGTTTCCATGGTAAAAAGCAAAATGCCGTTTTACGCATTTGAGTACTCGCACAAATAATGGATTCTCAAAAAAGTGTGTCTGTAGATGATTCATATTTAACTTGATTTACTGAACATCTTCAGCTGGCTGGCTTTTGTTTCATTTTCTCTGCTTTTAAAAAGACTTTTTGAGAGAATTCCTTTAATAACAGACCCAACTGTGAAACTGAGGCAGAACCTTTAAACATGTCCTGATGGAAAATTTACCATCAGAGTAACTATGTTAAAACTCAGAGGATTAGATGGTCACGATGAGAAGATGCTGGATGCAGATGCAATTTGCATGTCCAGTTCCTGCTATGTTTCCCCAATCTGTTGCCCTAATCTGAGTAGAATTACACCCCATGAGAGTTTTGCAGTGGTCAAGAATTCATGTCTTTGTGCCTGAATTCTTCATTTCTCTTTGTCTTGAGCTTAGTGAGGACTCATTTATTTCACAGTGATTTTTGAGAAGGCCAGAGGTGCCAGGCAGGTTTCCTCCTGAGAGAGGAAATGCAGATGGTCATTGTGAAAGAGGATGATGCAGAGGACAGGAAGAAATGGAGACAGATGGTCGGCTGTGGTGACCCCTGTGAGAGCAGCTGAAAGATAAAGAAGAGGAGAGTTTGTCCCTGGGACTGACTTACACAAAGTGCAAAGTTTGGAATCCATTAAAACGCAAGCACAAGGTCAGGTACAGATGTTGGATGTTGGAGACCCGTCCCGCTCATTCCAAAACTATTGGATGAAGCATTGATGCACTGCTTCACAGATAAGGGACTGTATACTGGTGCTTGGCACTGGGACCGGTGACCTCATGTGCAGCTGTTGGAGACCATGCCGTTCTATCAGCAGTGCTTATCTCTGGAGATCCAATACAAGCTATGTGTCCCCAAATGGGTTGCATTGTCAGCAACAGCTGAATTCACTAATCGGAAGAGATATCTAGATACTGTTGGACATTTAGTCCATCCTTCTGTCCCTAAAACATTGTATGTGGCTGAAGAAAAGGATACACAAAAGCATTACGATGGATCGGAACATTGTAAACATTGCCCCAAGGTGGCATACAGATACATCCGTAATGAATGGGAAATTAAGATGGAATTGAAAAGGAAAACAACTGAGATGGATCATTTAATCCACTAATGAGAGCGAAAGAAAACAAAAGCGTTATTCATCTAAATAAATCAATGAGCCCTTAATCCAGGCAGAATTATCTTAATTAGTTCCTATATTTGTGATTTAGAAAACTCCCTCTTTCTCTCGATCTGCGTGTGATTAATTAAACCGCAACTCTTCGCCTTTACACACACACACACACACTGCGTGAGAAACTGCACTTGAGAAAAAGGAACGGAAATCATTCCGGACAATTAAATCACAACGGCAAAAGCTTTGTACAGACATATTAAAGTGAACGAATGCCATTGGTGTCTATGATGAAAGCATGCTTCAGTAGGTACATGGTGACATCTTTTGCCCTCTCAAAGTTCAGGTTCTTTGAGGGATAACATTAATGTTTCATTAATGGTCTTTTGTCTGGGGGCACAAGTCAGATCAAAGGTCATTAATTTGCCATGAGTACAAATGTGATAAGACTGTTATTGTCCTGTGGATCGTGTTACTGTCTCGTAGGAAAGAACCGTCCAGGGTCAGCTCACCTGGCTTTCATCTGCCCACATGTTACGGGTTCTCCAGGATAAAAGCTCTTTGAAGAGGTACGGCCATTAGGTAAGAAGATAGCAGTGAAGTGCTAAAAAATAATTAAACGCCCTCAGAAGAGCAGAGGAGCATACATTTTGAATATACCCCAGCTTCTGCACGTCGTTCCTTTCCATCTTCCACATCGTTGTCAATTTTAATTTCAATTATACCTCTTTTCATGCTGTGATTAATTGGAGCTTAATTTTCTGAATACATCTCTAGATATTAATTTTGTATGACCTTACCTTCAAAGACGGTTTCACTTCAAATCTTTAGATCTAACCAATGCACTCCGAGGTAATTCAAATCACTGCTGTGACTACAATCACCATTCCGCTTCTACACCATTCTACAGTTTGCTGCTGTACCTTATACCTGCAGAAAGGCAACCTGAGACACCTGTCATATCTCACCAAGCATTCACAGAAAAGTCCATCATAGTGCTAAGAAATTAGACCCCACTGCCATTCTCACAAACACGAGTGCACAGTATTAGTCAGTTGCTGCTTCATTTTACCTGGCTTGACATAAAGGTCCACCTACAGATATTAGATAAAGTGTGTTTAGATATATGGCACCAGAAGGAGCATCGTATATCAGACGTACAGTGTTTTATGGAAAGGCCTGCTGGCGGGAATGTATTACACTGTAAGAGAGCTGCGAGACGATGCTAGCTGTGCTGTTGATATGACTTTCACACTGGTTGGATCATATAATTCTGAGATTTACAGCTTGGGCCCGGATAAGGGAAAACTCTAACAGTCCTGAATGAATGCACATGAATGCAACATCAGCCCCTTTACTGCTGGATGTTTTACTAATGGCAAAAATCCAAATAGGAATTTTTAAGCATGCATTCCTTCTATGCAAATACGTTTTCTTACAAAAGAGCGAGCTACCACTGGGGAAGCTAATAGGTGCCTTTCTTACCTTTTGATAATGCAATGAAAATGAACAATGACAACCATTGTAAACTGTGCAAATGACTTGTGCTTTAATTGCTTTTATTTGCTTATAAACAGTGTCCTGGAGAGAGACATGGCTTAGGTATTTTTCTGAGACTGTTTAGTGACGTTCTCACAGAGCCCTAATCTCTCTCTCTCTCTCTCTCTCTCTCTCTCTCTCTCTCTCTCTCTCTCTCTCTCTTCTCTCTCTTTCTCTCTCTCTCTCTCTGATGCTGTAATTTACAATGTCACTGAACCGTGATTACATAATTACATATGAATAGTTTTGGAAATTGTTATAGAAATAGCTGCTACTTTATTATCTGATTTAAGGGTTAAATGAAAGGACATAGTCCATCATTTTTGCCACGGTAATCCTGAAATGCATTTCATTGGTCAGTTTCTCTTAACTCTGATGTGCTCACGGTGACTGATTTACCGATTCTAAAATGAACACTACCACAAGCACATATAAAAGCCACTGATTTGAAAAAGATGAACCACTAGTTTTAGAAGACATGCAAAAGTCTCAGGGGTTAACACTCAAGTCCTGAGTCAAGTCCCAAGTCAGAGCCGACGAGTCCTGAGTCAATATGACAAATATCAAGTACGGTCCTGTGTCAATAAAGAACAAGCAAATCTCAAGCTGAGTCCAATGACAATAAAGGCAAGACTGAGACTAATAATAATAATAATAACAATAAAGGGCAGCGGTGGCTAGTGGTTGGGAGGCGTTGGGCCTATGATCGGAGGATCGGAGATTCGAACCCTTCCAATAGGTTGCCCTGAGGTACCCATGAGCAAGGTGCCGTTCCGTCCTCACCTCCCTGCGATGGGCTGGCGACCTGTCAGAGCGTCCCAAATCCTCGCCCTGTGTGCGCGGAGTTGGGCGTAGCACCCCATTGACCCTGTTTGGGACAATGACCTTGAAGATAATGGATGGATGGATGGATAATAACAATAATAATTACCTTTTCTAAATGACTAAATCCATGGTACGTAAATAACAGTGACAGTTAGATAAATGACAAAACATGAAATAAATTCAGTTTTCTAAAGTTCTCCTGAACAACGAAAAAAAAGAATATACAGTAATCAATCCTTATTGGCTGAAATCGCTCAGTAATGTTTGAAAACAAATCTTCATGTATATCCTTTTACTTAATCTTAAATCAGTTTTTTCAATTATTATAATGTATTAGTTGTTTTAGATTAATTTTAAATAAAATCTAATGATAATATTCTCTCACAACCTCACTTATTACCCCCACATGCGACTCCCTCCTGTGTGCATCTGCGTGAAGCACCTCTGGAAGCCCTTGCTTGTTGCAGGGGTTTAGAGGAGGAGATGAAGTGCTGCATGTACCTGCCCCTGTGAAACATGTGGCACTTCCTGGGCGTGCAGATGTTCTGATAAGCGCTCCTGACAAGACAGCTAATTTTCTCTCGAGCGGTCGGCAGGCGCTTGATCCTCCCGTGGCAGATGGGCTATGGTGGAGACGGATGCGCCCAGATGCGCCCCGCGCCCAAATGGATCCATCACCTCGCCTCCAATCCACCCAAGAAGGAGGGGCTGTTTATTTTGTAGCTAATTAGGCAGAAATTTGTTTTCATTTCCACTCATCATGGCCACCAATTGATCTAATAGGGCGAGGGGACGCCCATGACAGGCCTGAGTCTGGTCATGTCCCTACCTGGGGAAACAGCAAGTGCATCTGAATTGTGTAGAACTGGTACAGCTGTGGGAAGGGAAGCTGCAGTTGTATTAGAGCCACTTTATTCCAGTCCAGCTCGATGTGGCCAGTGCTTGCACCCGAGAGTTTCCCCTGATTTTACCCAGAGCTGTCTGTTCTCATTCCCCTGAGCTCTGCTCTCTCAGCCCATAATCTACCCATGATTGGCAATGCCTTAAAGGACTTTATGCAGTGACAATGTGCTGAATACTTACTGACGGTTATTCCTTAGAAACTCCACCTTAGGCTGGGAAAACACTGTGTGGAGAAACATTGGAATATATAGTGGAGGAAGTGGACGGTCATGTACATGTTCTGCTGCTACATATTTTATATTACTTCATTTAATGAGTAATCAGTGCCCACAAAACAGTACTTTCTGATTTAGACTGCTTCCCTAAATCACTTCACGTTCAGCAGGATTCAGCAATGCTGTAACAATAGTAGGTCCACAGCCCTTCTAGACCACATTTAAAAAGTAAGTTTAGATAATCTGATTAAAACGAGCAGTACTACTCATAGTACTAATAGAATTATAATAATTATAAAAATAATATTGAAAATAGTGATACTAAAATGATAATATTTGAGTAACTTAGGTAACTTGGGTACTTTAAAATATTTAAGGCATGTTCCAGAAGGCGTGTTCTGTGTTTGGGAGTCGGCTGCTTTTAGACTGCTGATGAATAAAAAAGGACTCTCCTAAACAGGTGACTGTTCTCTGCACTGTAACCCAGGCGAAACAGTGACAAGAGAACTATTGATGAGGAAGAAACCTCAGATGGCACAAGAAGCTTGTTATTTAAAGTTGGGAGAGCTGCACTGGACCAGCTAATAGGCTGAAAGAACATTAGTGAAGAAAGTGAAGTGGATGATGCTGTAGCAACCAGCAAATAGGAGCAGCAGAAAGGAGGAAAAAGAAGAAGAATTAAAAAGTGAAAGTGACTGTTGTCCTTGTGAAACACAGCACAGCACACAGTGGCCTAACCTCTGCAATGAAATGCAACGCAGTGCAACTATGTCCAGCTCCCGGGGAGCAGTAAAGGGGATGATACCGTGCTCATCAGGGCAACCCTGATCATCAGGATTCGATCCCACAACCTTCCGGTCCTGGTGCCCCAGACCCAATCCAGCAGGCTACAGCTGTCCCAAGATAGATAGAAAAAAGGAAGAAAGAAAGAAAGAGAAGAAGAAAGAAAAGAAGAAAGAGAGAGAAGAAGGACGCAAGAAAATGCAGTGGATGTCAATATTTTCGATGGTAATGAGTTTGGGTAGAAAAGTTCTGGGCGTGGCCCAAACAGAGAGAGAGAGAAACAAATTAATTTCATAAAAATTTCAGAGATTTGCATCTGCTGTTTTACTGAGCTGTGAATCACAGTGCGCGGAGCTGCGAAAGCCTGGAAAGCTGCCTGTATTTTATTTAAAGCTCACGCTGCCCCAGTGGGATGAAGACGCTGATGCTGCTCTTTTTCTGATCGAAGGCCACATTCATTCAAACCCGCTCTCACTTCATTCCTGAGCAAAGTGCTTGGATGTCATTCACCAGCCTCTGTTTTGTGTGTGCTCTCCACCTGAACAAAAGCTTTGTTCTCTTCACACATCAGAGAGACGTCAAAAACAAGTCATCAAGTGAAGGAGAATGAAATATTGATTGGCTTTCATGTCACTTTCGTCTTGTTTTTTTTTTTTTTTTTCCTTTTTTAAACTCTTGGCCTTGTCCTGTGTACAATCTGAAGCCGCCATGCAAATCAAATTTTGAAATAATGATGATGGGCCATTCAAGACACGGCAGGAGCACAGAAATCAATGGAGTGGTAAAAACACAATGAAGTGAGTGTGTGCTCGTCTATGTTCGTATGTATGAGTGTGTAAGTGTGTGTGCGTGTGTGTGTGCGTCAATGGCATTGTGTGTGTGTGTGCATGTGTATGCTTGCTTTGCTTCTCTTTATGGTAAGAAATATTGAAACTTAAGGATTTTATACAGTGATCGTGAAGTTCGAAATATAAAATACAAAAACAGAACAGCAAATTCAGATGCTCATCATGAATATGGAGAAGGTAGGACCTTATAAAATGCCTCATTGCTGATTGGCTACATTGCACCTCAAGTCCAGAAAAAAGTAAATGAAAGAAGTAGACATTCAAGGACATTCATGTTTTTTTGACTGCATCATATGTTCACTCAACCTATTTATTCTAAATTGATCAGGATCATATGTGACTAAAACTAGTGCTAAAATGATCAGATATTTGTCCTGTTTGAAAAGAAGACTACTGGCACTATTCAATAGATTTGATCACACACATGTTCCATGTAAGAAGAATGTGGCAAGAATTAAAATCACATCCATACTGTTCCTCTGATGATGGTTCAGAAAAAAGATCATGTGATTAAAGTGACTATGGCCTTATGAAATTTTCTTAACAAATGTGCCCAAAAACCTTCAGTCCTGTGGTATATCACTTTCAAATACAATAACTCTGATTGGGATGTAAATGTTGTTTAATCTTCTAAAATAATCACAGGTGATGTGTGGGCTCCTGGCACAGCGAGCTGCGGTGATGCTTTATCTGTTTTAGAAAGTCTAGAAATTTCAACATTTACTCAGCGTGCATTCTTGCCTCGGCACATCTTTCCAGGTAATAAACATTAATTAGCGTCTTCTTGGAAACCAACAGAAAATATTCACACAGTGTAATCAGTGTAATCGTTGCTGCACTTTTGCATTCGTTTTAACCCTTTAAGAGCCGTAATTATCATGTGCTATTAAAGCATGTGTGATATTCAGTGTTATTTCAGCTCTTTAGCAGCAGAAGTGCAAATTCCTATTCAAATTTGTGTTGTTTGTGAAAAAAGCGTCTTCTTGACCATGTTTCTGTCATTGAAACAAATAAAAAAGTGAGAAAATCAAGAAAATCTAATCTGTAATAAAAATGTCAGATGAATGTATATCAGCTACGATTTGAATTGCAATGAATCAATACTATTAAACTATGTTACAAATCTTAATTCAGTCCACATCACAGATGAAGGGTGTATCCGCGTTAAATAATATCGTAAGTTAAGAATTGGGCAATCAGTGCAAGTCCTTCACACATGCTATAGTAGCATATAGTACAGTTCACGACAAGCTAGTTCTGGAGTTATCGTTATAAAGACTGCAGCTGGACGGTTCAGTGTCTTACCTATAAGGATGAGCATGCAGACCAGCAGGGCGATGAGAGCTCCAGGGCTAAGCGCTGCAGACATGACGAAGGCTGTGGCATTGCAGGACTGGATGTTTCCTACCGTGTCGCAGCCACACACACGGATAGTGAAGGTCCCAGTACTGCTCAAAGCTGGGGGTCCACTGTCCACCACCTGAATAGGCAACAGGTACACATTCTGCTCCTGCCGGTTGAAACCTGATCGCTGAGTCCTTATGCCCGCCGTGTTGTCTGCAGAGCAATGTGAGGCAAGAGAAGAGGAAGAGTTGATTGTTGCTAAAATGCCAGTGGTGTTAGTGCCCTTTCAGAAATGTTAACATTAAAGCTACGATATGTTGAAAAATTCCCTCATTGATTATTTTCTGTTGACTGAAGAAAGCTAAAGTTTATGATTGTTCAATGTATTTATTGCTCTTATGCTGAGTGCAATATTAAACTATATTTTATATTAGACTATATATATATATATATATATATATATATATATATATATATATATATATATATATTATATATATATATATATATATATATATGTACAGTACTGTGCAAAAGTTTTAGGCAGGTGTGAAAAAATGCTGTAAACAAAGAATGCTTTCAGAAATATAAATCATGATTGTTTATTTTTATCAATTTACAAAATGCAAAGTGAGCAAACAAAAGAAAAATCTAAATCAAATCAATATTTGGTGTTACTACCTTTTGCCTTCAAACCAGCATCAGTTCTTCTAGGTACACTTGCACAAAGTCAGGGATTCTGTAGGATTATAGTCGGTGTTTGATCAACCAGTTTTACCAAACAGGTGCTGATGATCATCAATGTCACACGGAGGAGAAACAAAGTCGTGTTTGGAACAACCTACCAGCCGAGTTCCTTCAAAAACTGTGTGCAAGTGTGCCTAGAAGAATTGATGCTGTTTTGAAGGCAAAGGGTGGTCACACCAAATACTGATTTGATTTAGATTTCTCTTTTGTTCATTCACTGCATTTTGTTGATTGGTGAAAATAAATGATTAACACTTCCATTTCTGAAAGCATTCTTTGTTACAGCATTTTTTCACACCTGCCTAAAACTTTTGCACAGTACTGTGTATATTCAGTCCATTATTCCTTATTAGTCTGCAGCAGGAGTTTCACTGGAACATACCATTAATAAGTATTCAATCTCTTCATTATAATGCTGTGGTGCATCCTACATCTCATTCTTCAAAGTTGGATTTATCTAATTCATTATGAAATTGTCCAAAGCACTTATTGTAATCGTCCCCAAAAGCAAGATCTTATCATTTGAAGGTTTCAAGATAATCCATACAAAACCTACTACGTTTACTCTTTCCTTTCATAACTGATATTTGCCCCTAAGTAGAGCTGTAAAGATAAATAACAGTGGAACAGGCTAAATGCCCAACAAGCTAGCAGATAGTGATAGTGAGATGTGGATATATGAGTGCATGTTTGGTTGATGAACAGCAAAGCACTGGGAAAAGTATGAGCCAAACTGCACCAGACTTGCAAATATACACCAGAGCCATCCATCACTGAAGGCATATATCACATGTGAGCAGCTCATATTACTAGATCTGTTTGGGGCAAAGGCAGGTTTCGCTGAGTAAAAGCGTTGTGACATTGTGCGTTGACTCTTCCACTAAATCTTCTTTCACAGACACTGTTACTCTCATAAATACAGAACATGGCTCTGTGAGGCACAAATCTGTTTCCAAATCCTTAACGTTAAGCGTGAACTGCATATAGTCAGGCAAAATAAAGTGCCAGCTGAGAAGGCATAAACTACTGAAGAATAATGTATTCTTTTTAATGGATACAACTGAAGTCTTATGACAAAAAGTGCAATCTATAATTCATCTAGTTTCTTCGATCTACTCTAATAGTTGCTGGTAAATAATGAAAGTCCTAAGATTCATTTGTGTCGTTAACTTTTATAAGTGAAAGTGGAGAGAACTGAAGTATGTACTCAGGCTTAATGTTTGATGCTAATGTTGGTGTAAGTAAACGGAAGCTGTTGAAACACAAATCATAAATGAAATTTTGAAAAGGCTAGAAAACATATAGACAACAGAAAAAGTGTACATTTGCAGTTTTATGCGAAGGTTTGGGCACAGCTGTTGTTTTTCCAGTAATAAAATGTGACATGTAATAAGCACCTTTCAGTTGCTCCAGTGTTAGTTTTCACAAGGTCAGAGAGCTTATTTGACTGATGAGGCATGAATTTAAGTCATGTGTAGTCAATTCTAGGACATGATAAATTATGGGTCCCTTACAATCGTCTCAGGGGACTTGCAGTTACACTCAACAGCCATGAGATTATCGAGGTATCTGACGGAGAATTTGCAACAGAAGCATCATCTGCACTGATGTGTCTTCAGAAAGCATCATTAACCTCTGTCCCATCATAAAGGTCAATGTATGCAACACATGCATAAACAAGATACATGTTTTATGATTTTTATCCAGAAACATAAGCCTGTTAACAAGAAAATATGCATCAAATAAAGGTTCTCGCAAGACACCCAGGGGAGCTGCCACCTAAATGTATGCACATTTAGCTTTTTTTTCTCTCCCAAATATATTAAATTCAGGAAAACATATAAAAATATTGTTCATTACCACGGGTAGAATTTGGAATATTTGAGTTTGCTCCCTGCAGAGCCTCGATTCACTGCTCCAGGGCAGTCCAAACATCCACATACATGTGGTGAATGAAACAGATCATCTGCACAGAGATACTGACCTTCACTTGCATTGTCTAAAATGAAAAATAGCAATAAATATTATTGTCTGAACATCTAAAGGTGCATGTTAAAGAACGAGACGCTGTCATTCAAAGCACAGAGTAAAACTTAAAATGATAATATTTCAGAGGAGCTGTTTTTTCGACAACAAAGAATAGTTTCATGCACTTCTTTCCCTGCCTGAAAAGTTTTCAGTCATGAAAAAAGTGCATGTTTGTCCTCATGTGTCAAAACGCAGGGAGACAGAATGCAATGTGAAGCCGCCATGGTGAAAGGGAAAAGTGACAGATCCAATCTGACAGGTTGACAAATGTGTCCATGGAATCAGAAGTATGGAGGGGGGGGTTAGAAAATGTGGCTTTGAGAGAGAGTGAGAGATAGAAAGCAAAGGAGAGATATCTCAGAGTGTGTAGAACACATGTATACATGCATGCAATGAGTGTGTCAACAAATGTGTACAGTCCCTCCAGATGCCAAGGCCATATGTCATGTTCAGGCATCTGTGTGTTTATATGGATGTATACACCCCAAGCTGGCCTCACCCGCACCGCTGACATTTCCCTGGCTCTCACGCCTGACATTTTCATTGTGTCAGATCAGTATCAATCTTGATTTAGCCAAGCATCACATTCACTCACACATATAGCTTTAAAGAGCTTCGTGCTAATAAATTATAACTAATTATTTATTAGCTAACGCTATTATAATATGCTAAAAATAATAACGAATAATGCTGTTTAGCTTCGTGGCAGCAGCAACGCAGACACTAGGGATGCACAAGTCAGTGTATTTCTTCATGCTGGTCGTAAGCCTGGGTAAATGCGGAGGGGGTTATGTCAGGAAGGGCATTCAGTGTAAAATTTTGCCAAATCAATATGCGGACAACAATACAGAATTCCATACCGGATCAGTCGAGGCCCGAGTTAACAACGACCGCCACCATTGCTGTTAACCTACAGGGTGCTAGTGGAAATTGGACTACTGTTGGCCAAAGGAGAAGGAGAAAAGAAGGAGGAAGACATGTCCAGAGGGAGAAGGAGAGAAAGAAGGAGAGGAGAGTGGAAGTGAGGGTAGGGACTTCGAATGGTGGCAGCATGACTAGTAAAGGTAGAGAATTAGCTGACATGATGGAGAGAAGAAAGGTTAACATTTTGTGTGCGCAAGAGACTAGATGGAAGGGTAGTAAGGCCGGGTGTATTGGAGGAGGGTTTAAACTGTTCTACAATGCTGTGGATGGAAGGAGGAATGGGGGAGGTGTTATCCTGAAGGAAGAGAATGTGAAGAGTGTTTTGGAGGTGAAGAGGGTGTCAGGGAGGGTGATGAGTTTGAAGCTGGAAGTTGAAGGTGTGATGATGAATGCTGTTAGTGCTTATGCTCCACAAGTTGGTTGTGAGATGGAAGAGAAAGAAGAATTCTGGAGACAGTTAGATGAAGTGATAGAGAGTGAACCCAGGGGAGAGAGAGTGGTGATTGGTGCAGAAGAGGGAGGAGCACAGGGTGACGTATAAGAGTGGAGGAAGATGCTCACAGGTGGATTATATCCTTTGCAGGAGGGTCAGTCTGAAGGAGATTGGAGACTGCAAAGTAGTGACAGGGGAGAGTGTAGCTATACAGCATAGGATGGTGGTCTGTAGGATGACCTTGGAGGTCAAGAAGAGGGGGAAAGTGAGGACAGAGTTGAGGATCAAGTGGTGGAAGCCGAAGAAGGAGGACTGCATGGTAGAATTCAGGCAGGAGTTAACACGGGCACTGGGAGGTGTTGAAGAGCTACCGTACTTCTAGGAAACTACTGCAGAAGTGATAAGGCAGACGGCTAGAAATGTACTTGGTGTGACGTCTGGAAGGAAGAAGGAGGATAAGGAAACCTGGTGGTGGAACCAAGAAATACAGGAGTGTATACAGAAGAAAAGGGAGGCAAAGAAGAAGTGGGACAGTCAGAGAGATGAAGAAAATAGACAGATGTACAAGGAGATGAAAAGCAGGGTGAAGAAAGCAGTGGCGAAGGCCAAAGATAAGGTGGTTGGTGAATTGTATGAGAGGTTGGACAGTAAGGAGGGAGAAAAGGACCTTTACCGATTGGCTAGACAGAGAGACAGATCTGGGAAAGATGTGCAACAGGTCAGGGTGATTAAAGATAGAAATGGAAATGTACTCACAGGTGAACAGAGTGTGTGAGGGGCTTATGAATGAAGAAAATGAGAGAGAGAGAAGACTGGATGATGTGACGATAGTAAACCAGGAAGTGCAGCAAATAATTAAGATGGAAGTAAGGGCAGAGATGAAGAGAATGAAGAATGGAAAGGCTGTTGGAATGGATGACATACCAGTGGAAGCATGGAGGTGTTTAGTGGAGATGGCAGTTGAGTTTGTGACCAGATTGTTTAAAGTGAAGTGTACTGGTACCAGTTTTCAAGAAGAGCTGTAATAACTATAGAGGGATAAAGATGATCAGCCACAGCATGAAGTTATGGGAGAGTCGTGGAAGTTAGGTTAAGAAAAGAGGTGAACATTAGTGAACAGGAGTATGATTTTATGCCGAGAAAGAGCACTACAGATGCAATGTTTGCTCTGAGGGTGTTGATGGAGAAGTACAGAGAAGGTCAGAAGGAGCTGCATTGTGCCTTTGTGGACTTGGAGAAAGCATAAGACAGGGTGCCTAGAGAGGAGTTGTGGTTTTGTATGAGGAAGCCTGGTGTTACAGAGAAGTATATGAGAGTAGTTCAGGATATGTATGATAGCAGTGTAACAGTGGTGAGATCTGCAGTGGGAGTGATGGATGCATTTAAGGCAGAGGTTGGATTACATCAAGGATCAGCGCTGAGCCCATTCTTGTTTGCAATAGTAATGGACAGGTTGACGGATGAGGTTAGATAGGAGTCTCTGTGGACGATGATGTTTGCTGATGACATTGTGATCTGTAGTGAGAGTAGGGAGCAGCTTGAGGAGAACCTGGAGAGGTGAAGATATGCTCTAGAGAGGAGAAGAAATGAAAGTGAGTAGGTCAAAGACAGAATACATGAGTGTGAATAAAAGGGAGGAAAGTGGAGTGGTTAGGATGCAGAGAGTAGAGGTGACAAAGGTGGAGGAGTTTAAATATTTAGGATCAACAGTTCAGAATAACGACGAGTGTGGAAGAGAGGTGAAGAAGAGAGTGCAGGCAGGTTGGAATGGGTGGAGAAGAGTGGCCGGAGTGAATTGTGACAGATGGGTACCAGCTAGAGTAAAAAGGAAGTTACAGGACAGTGGTGAGACCGACTATGTTGTATGGGTTGGAGACGATGGCACTGACGAAAAGGCAGGAGGCAGAGATGGAGGTATCGGAGTTAAAGATGCTGAGATTTTTGTTGGGTGTGACGAGGACGGACAGGATTAGAAATGAGTATATTAGAGGGACAGCTTTGGTTAGATGTCTTGGAGCAAAGTATGAGAAGCAAGGTTGCGTTGGTTTGGACATGTGCAGAGGAGAGACGAGGATTATATTGGAAGGAGGATGTTGAAGATGGAGCTGCCAGGAAAGAGAAAAAAAGGAAGACCTTAGAGGAGTTTTATGGACGTGGTGAGAGAGTACATGCAGATGGTTGGTTTTAAGCAGGAAGACGCAGAGGACCGGAAGAAATGGAGATGGTTGATCCATTGTGGTGACCCTTAAATGGGAGCAGCCAAAAGAAAAAGAAGTTGCAAGATGGTAGCATTTGGGAGAAATGCCAAAAGGAAAAAAAAAGGGTATGTGTAAAAACAATTATCTCTTGTTATTTGCACAATTAAACGAGAAGATGTTTCAATCTGCTTTTTTAATTTCAGCTTCATTTTCAATATTTCAGCTGTAAATGAGGCAAAAGTAATAACTAATGGTCCTTTTAAGTAGAGGCATAAATACGTCCACTTAAAGTGTCAGTAGAATCCTTACTGTTCGTAACTTCAGCAGTTACCTTTGGGTTTTGGAGTTCGATTATTTCTTGCTTGTAACTCAGTGTGTAACTCACTGTGTATAATTGTGTAATTATGAGAGTATTAGTGATATTAAAGTCTACTTTCACCTCTTCAGCTTTTAAAGGTTAATTGATGGCTGTCATGATGAATAAGCAGCAACTGCCAAGCTATGGGGCAGTGGTGGCCTAGTGGTTAAGGCGTTTGTCCCAGAATTGGAAGGTAGTGGTTTGAATCCCAGACCAGTAGGTTACCCTGAGGTACCCTTGAGCAAGGTACCATCCCCATCACTTCTCCCCAGGTGCTTTAAGATTGCCCCCTGCTGCACAGTGTGTTTGGGTAAAATGCAGAGATTGTGTTTCTCCGTGTGCTCTGCTGTGTTTCACTATGACAACCGGTCACTTTCAGCTATCTATCTATTTTTATAATTTCACTTAAGAGTGTCAAGTCTGGAAGTATCATTTACATATCGATAACATTAACAGTGGGGGACACTTTTGTCCTGTTAAACTGGACAATTTTTTGGACGAGAACTGTGGATAAAAGAGCAGCAAACTAACAAAAGCAACAGTAAGATACCTCTGTATCCTGTACCATAAGAAGAATCCACAAGCTGTACAAGTGAACACAGCAGATCACAGAAGAGGCAGGAACATGCAGCCATCGTTGCATTCATTAGATACTGCTGATGCTTTCAGTTTACAAAGAACTTAACATTCATGTTCAGTTTAAACCACGTCTAACACATTCTGCATGAAAGCAAAGTGAAAGTGACTATTTGTCATTGTGACCACACAGCACAGAACACAGTAGATGCTTCAGAATAATACTGCTGAGATAATGTGAAGAATTTATTTTTGCTGTCAGATTTCAGCATAAAAATATGAAAGAATAAAGGCAACTTCTTTTTTTATCCATCCATTGTCTAACATTCTATGCTTTAATGTTAACCGGTCTGATAATAATTAACATAATTCTCACCTTTGATGTCCCACAGTGTGAAATGGCGGTTGTTGGAGGCTTCAGGTGCAAGTGTGAAATAGAAGCGGTGGCCAGACTGAGGTTCGTCTCGGTCCACCACGCTGATGGTGTGAATGAGCTGGAGGAGGGGGGAAAAAGAGCGAAAATGAGAACAGAAAGAAAAAATGACTAATCCTCTGTCATTTTCTTCTCATATCACGACTTGGTCATGATGGTAATTTGCACATTGGCTCTCTATTACTGCCACTGTAGAGAGCTCCAAGAGCTCTGAGCACTTCTTGATGAATCACATTTTTGCCGTAAATCAAGAACAGTGGGCATGGAAGTGGGTGAAAGAGTCAAAGTGGGAGCACTTGCGGAAAGGGTGTTTTTGGAAATCAGGTCCAGTTATTAAATTAGCAGATCCTGTAAATCAACAGATGGACGTGTTTAAAGAAGTGAAATAGGGGAGAGAGAGAGAGGAAGGAGAGCAGACAGCACTCTAGACAATCAAGTTGAAATTCCCATGTTCACTTATTGCTTTTTTCTCATTACACGCTCCTCAAAAGGCTCATGCAGTATTTATGTCACTCTTCAGGGAGGCTGAGGAAATCCAAATTGGAAATTAGAGAGGACTGAAATACTTCCCTGTTCAAATCTTCTGTCTTTTTTCCCCATTCCGAGCCACCCCTTAAAGTATGAACAAAGTCAGCAAGGGACACTCACACAAAGACGCGCCAACAAATAAAGGGAAGCGCACTTACAGGAAATAAAGAAACGCAATGGCACACACTCGCCCTCTCTTACACAAGCACACGCACACACACTCTCTCTCTCTCTCTCTCTCTCTCTCTCTCTCTCTCTCTCTCTCTCAGCCTCATACATACAAAGACAAAGTGACAGCAAGGACAAAATGCTTCTCAGGCAATGTTTATGCTCAAAGGAGACTCCATACAAACAACTTTGGTTCCTTCTCAGTGGCACTCTTCAAAACGATTAAAGGAGATCCAGAGAGGAGAGCAAGTTTTTTGGGGTTTCAGTTACTTATCCTGGAGGACACGGCTGGTTCCACTAAGTCTGATTAGAGGCCGCTGCTGCTAGACTCCCAGGCGAATCATTCTGCCACTTACATGTGCCTTTAATGTGCTCTGTGCTCACTTTTTTAAATTCACAGTGGGCTTCTTGAAAAGGGTCGAGGGGATAAGGGTTTTAATAATCTCTCTGTCTCTCTCTTTTTTTTCCTCTCTTGGCTGTACTGTACCATGTCCCCACTCTTCCGTTTTATCCTCTCTTCTTCACCGTCTGTTTCTGTCCGCTCTTATCATTTCTCCTCCTCTCCTCTAACTCCTTCTTGCTCATACTGTGACGCTGACCTCTGCCTCAGTGTGATATAACCAGTCTGCATTTGATGTGTTTTGGCAAGAGCTCACTCTTAATTGGACTAAACATCTAATTAAAGTTATAGACGCGTTCAAAATCCTGGCCACTGTGAGTCACTCCAGCGTGGAGAGAACGAGAGCTAGAAGAGAGAGAGGAAAAAAAAAAGAACCTCGGGCTTTGGCTTTGTCATTCAGCGCCCCGATTGGGGATGGTTATCACACACGCTGTGAACCTTCTGCTTGGGATAGCTGTAATTAAATGAATGGACTAATGTAAAGGAGCATTCAACATTATCTGAAGGATTAATATCTCAGCCAAGTTCTCTCTTCCTCTCTGATTTATTCCTCACTCAGACCAGCTCAAGCCACATAAAACTGAACATAACAGCATGGGACACACCATGGTAAGAAACTGCTTCAAAAGTCAAATCAAGTCAGCATCCAACATACTGAAACCTTGGGGGCATTGTTTAAGCGTGGAAACTAACTTTACTGACTTCTACAGCTGTTTCACTGGGTCTTTATGTTGTTTCATCACAGACTGCAAAACCAAATTATCTCCTATTGTCTTTCCAAGAAAGATAGAGCCAAATACACCACAGCTCAAATGATTTAAAGGAGATTAAATAAACACATTTTTCTAATATGAGCAGAAAGCCCAATGGAATACCAGATAAAAGCAAAAAGAAACATATGCCAAACACTACTCCTGTTCCAGCCTCTGAGTCCAGCAAATAAAGGCAAAAAAAAAATTATATCCTGGCAAAGGCCCTCTCTTCTGAATGAACAGTTTAAACATTCCATAAACTACTCAGCAGGGAAGTGTTCCACAGCTTAAAGGGGAAAAAATTTCAGGGTGGTCGACACAACAGTGAGTGAGCACTAAAGGTAGTAATTATAATGATGCAGCAAGTGGGCTGAGTGTTCTGGAGAAGGACTGAGCTCATTTCACTGGGCAACTGTTACATTTATGCATTAGGCAGGCACTCTTTTCCAGGGGAACCTACAATTACATCATGTAGTTGAATGAAGTGTTAATAACCAAGCCACTAGGGTTGCACAAGGGTGCACACCAGGGTGTATTTCTTCACGTTGTTCCCAAGCCCGGATAAGCAGGGAGGTTTACAGGAAGGGCATCCGGTGTAAAACTTTGATCATATTAAATATACAGACATGAAAAACATATTCCTATACTGGATTGGCCAAGGTCCAGGTTAACAATGACCACTACCAGTACTGTTAGCTAACAGGCTGCGGGTGGAAATTGAGCTAATGTTGGCCAAAGGTGAAGAATGTCTGGAATGTCTGGAGACAGGAGAAGAGAAGGAGAGTAGAAGTGATGAGGAGGTGATGGGTAGGTATGATGTCAAAGAGAGGAATGCTGAAGGACAGATGGTTGTAGATGTTGCTAAAAGGATGGAAATGACTGAAGTTAATACTTAAGACTTAATACATTTTAAAAAAAGGGAGGAGCTCAGAGTGACATACAAGAGTGAAGGAAGATGCACACAGGTAGATTATATCCTTTGCAGGAGGGTCAATCTGAAGTAGATTGGAGATGAGAGGTAGTGCCAATGGAGAGACTAGCTAGACAACAGAGAATGGGGGTCTGTAAAATGAGCTTAGAGGTCAAGAAGAGGAGGAAAGTGAGGTTAGAGATGGCAGTGGAGTTTCTGACCAGATTGTTTAACATAATCTTGGAAAGTGAGAGGATGCCTGAGGAGTATAGACGAAGTGTACCTATTTTCAAAATAAGGGTGATGCACAGAGCTGTAGTAACTACAGAGGGATAAAGATTATCAGCCACAGCATGGAGGGATGGAAAAAGTTGTGGAAGTTAAGAAAAGAGGTGATAATAAGTGAGCAGCAGTATGGTTTCATGTCAAGAAAAAGGGCACAACAGATGATATATTTGCTCTGAGGGTTTAGATGGTGAAGCATAGAGAGAGGTCAGAAGGAGTTGCATTGTGCTTTTGTAGACTTCCAGTTCTTTGTGTTGGGATCAACAGTTTGGAGTAAAGGCAAGTTTGGAAGAGAGGTGAAAATGGAATGGATGGGGAAGTGTGGCGGGAGTGATCTGTGACAGACGGGTACCAGCAAGAGTGAAAGGGAAGGTTAAAAGGACAATAGTGATATCAGCTATGCCATAAGCCTTGACAGGAGGCAGAGCTGGAGACGTCAGAGTTAAAGATGCTGAGACCTTTGTTGGGAGCGACAATGATGGACAGAATTAGAGATGAGAATATCAGGACAACTCAGGTTAGACGTTTTGGATACAAAGTTAGAGAGGCAAGGTTGAGGATTATATTGGCAGAATGATGTTGAGGATGGAACTGTCTGGCAAGAGGAAACGAGGAAGACAAAAGAGGAGGTTTTTGGATGTGGTGAGAGAGAACATGCAGGTGGTTAGTTTGAATGCAGAAGATGCAGAGAACCCTAAGAAATGGAAATGGATGATCCATTGTAGTGACCCCTAAACAGGAGTATCCGAAAGAAAAACAGATGAATGAAGTGTTACTGTAATGTACTGACAGGCCATGATAGGCCTAAAATACAGTGATCAATTATTACAGTATTAAAGGTATTTGTGTACATCCCCCAAGCATAGTCAAAACCGCTCTGATCCATCGAGGCATAGACTCTAAAAGACCTCTGAAGGTGTGCTGGTTCTGCAGCAATCTATGGGTCACTTGCATGTGTCAAGAACATTCACATGAATGTCAGAGCCTTAGCATTTCTTTCACAGTTGAGCACTGCACAGAGCATCACACTGTTTTCAAAGTCTGGCCTTCTTCCAGAATGTGTCCTGGTGCCATCATTTCTAACATAGCCTGCATGAACTTTTTCAACCACTTGTGCTTAAGTAGCTCTTCTGCAGAAATATACCAGATGGGCCAGCCTTTGCTCTCTACATGCAGCATTAAAACTTAGGCGTCCATGAATCTGGTGCCAGTTCACTTGCTGTCCTTCCTTCAACCACTTTTGGCAGGTAGTAACCACTGCACACCAGCAACACTGCAAGCCCTGCCGTTTTGAAGATGCTCTGATCCATTTGTGAAGGCATCATGAAATTTGGGCCTCATAAAAGTCTCACAGATCCTTGACAATTTTTCCTCCTTTCCACACATCAAGAACTTACTGTTCATCTGCCGTCTAATATATACTTCACCTCTTTATGGGTAAAGAGCTAAAGACTCTTTAATTAATTAACCAATATTTGTTCCCCTTAAATGCCTTATAATTTCTATCAAGAACCAAGCTTGACTACAGAAATGAATTTAAAGTTAACCGATTGTGCAAATAAAGCAGAAATGAATGATACAGAGGCAAACCTTTATTCTGTATAGGACTCTGGATTCTGCAAAATGGAGCTCAAAGAAATTTCACATCTTAATATCCCTTAAACACCCCAAATGCTTGTGCGTACATCTCCGATCCTGATCTCCGAGCCAGAAATGGGTAACTATAACAGTCAATTACACTTTCAGCAGCAGCTGCTAAGCCAGGGATTTTAGCCTGATGCAAGAATCAGCCCCTGAGACCAAGGCATCATCTAATACAGCGGGTCAATAAAGCTAGCACCACAGCCTCACGCTCTTTGTAAATCGTGTATCTGCTCTTATTTGTGGGATGGCAATGTAAATGTTAGATTAGGAGGAATTTCAGACAGCATGTCAGTTACTTTAACGGCGTTTGAGACTTTGAGGAGTTCTGTGAATAAGGCAGGATACTGGAGAAACCTCTGCATGTGAAGAACTGTAATTTTACACAATTTGTAACTACAGCTGTAAGTTTGGGGATAGTTTATGGATTAAGTTTTGATTTTTCACTTCAAAGGAATGCTATGTTTAGCTTTAGTGTTAGTGTTACGTTTAATAGAGACACTTACATTCACCTTAATATTTAGGTTGCTTTAATTTAGCTGACAGTGGTGGCCTAGTGGTTTGAGACTAGGCATCAGGATCTGAAGGTTGTGGATTGGAATCCCAGACAAGTAGGTTGCCCTGAGGTACCCTCGGACAAGGTACCATCCCCATCACTGCTCACCGGGCGCTTTGAATAGCTGCTGCATGGTGTGTTTGGGTGAAATGCAGAGGAAGCATTTCATTATGGCTCACTGTGTGCTGTGCCGTGTTTCATGATGACAGTTATTCAATTTCACTTCACTATTGGCAAGTACAAGTTGAGCATGAACGAAGTCACTTTAGGGTGACTTTTTTGTGTAACAGCGGTGTTTACATGCAGCTGTCTATCATTTATCTTTAATTTAAATTATTTCATATGTATAAAATGTGATTTAGCACAATATGAATGTTGATTTGTTTGATGAACAATAAAAGCAACAATAGCAAAGCCAATGACAGCAGTCTGGAGGACCACACTGAGGCCAGGTGGATCATTTAAAGAGTGAGAGGGAGAAACAATGTGTTTTAGGGACTGTGTTTGTGTGTGTGTGTGTAAAAAAAAGAGTGTGTGGGAGTATATTGAGCAGTAACAGCTCCCTCGAGCCCAATTCCCTAATTAGATTTTTATCTAACACTCCTCTCCTGAACCTTTTAGTGTAACTGGATCTAGACTGGTGGAGGTGGGAACTTTCCTAAAAACCTGGTGCAATTTCCAGAACTCAGATGGACAGAAGTTTCTGTGTGGGGATTGTACTAATGAAAGGAGAGAGACCTTTTTCGACAAAAAAAGTAGTACTTGAGCAGTGATTTTGAAATAAAGCTACTCTTTAGATGTCCCTCTGGTGTAATGCACCCAATAGAAATGTATATAATATATATTTACACCAGCTGTTAATGTAACATGAATAGTTGTTACTTTAGTCTCTAGGGCCAGGACAATTACTTGACAAAAAAAAAAAAAAAATTCTTTTAAAGCTTTTCAAATCTTTAAAAGTTTCTTTTTATTTGATTATTGATGTTATGTGACAGTCCTTACAGAGGTGTATGCACAAATAAACATTTGTTTTTCTCTCCAATTTATGTGTCTGTAACTGTGTTATACTGACTGTCCTTTTACATCCCCCTGTATGTGTGTGAATGCATGTGCATGTGAGTTTTTTCCCCCCCTCACATTAGTCATCTGGCTGGGACACTCCCAGGGGAGGACCAGGCCCTTGTGATCTGTCAGCGAGGCTGCTCAGCGCTGTTTGATATCTTGTGCGGAGTTGACAGGCCTCTCGTCCCCGGGCCATTCTTAGTATTTGCCTTTCCACCCGGCCTTTTCCTGCACACACGGCACTATATGATATCTGTCTCTTTTCATCTGATCAGCCTCTTATGCTCAAATATCACGGGGTTACGAGTCGCATGCTCAAAAACCCGCCTGCTCCACGCATCGATCACGTGGGCTAGGCCAGATTATGAAAGGGATCATGATCATGAACTGGCAAAAATATAAGACTGAAAGATAACATGAAAATCATTTTATATAAAATGTTTCACACTTACATATACCTCACTTTTTAAATATATGTAAATGTTTATATATATAAACATATATATAAATATATATATTCTGAAAATTGTGAGGTCAAAAAGTCTCATGTAGGTGTAATGGCCAGGCGTCCCAATACTTTTGTGTTTGAGTTCAAACAGTTATTTTTTATGTCCTCGCACTCTAAATTCATAGGAATCAATATGAATGTTGTGTCCTGTGAAAAAAGCTAGTTTGTTGACCGTGATTTATTCTCATTTTTGTCCATTTATCCATAAGAGTGATTCTGAGGTCAGGCACTGATGTTGGACAAGAAGGACTGAACCCCAGTCTCAGTTTTAGTTGATCTGAAAGGGCTTTAACTGGGTTGAGGTCAGTCAGGTTTTTGCACACCATGCTCTCCATGTCTTTGTGTGTCTTGGTGTGTGTGGGGTAGCACTGGAACTGAAAAGCTCCTTCCCCAAACTGCTTCCATAAAGTTGGAAGCAGAATTGTCCGAAATGGTCTGGTGAAGCATTAAGACTTCCCTTCACTGGAACTAAGAGGCCTTGTCCAACCTGAAAAACAACCGAATGCCATTGTCCGTCTTCCACCAAACCCAGACTCGTCCATCAGACTGCCAGACAGAGAAGTGTGATTCGACACTCAACAGAACACGTTTCCACAGCTCCGCAGTCCAGTGGCAGTATGCCTTACTGGCATCAGGCTTGGTGATGTGAGGCTTGCATGCAGCTGCTCGGCAAAGGAAACCCATTTCATGAAGCTCCCAGCACAGAGTTATTTTGTGTTGAGGTTAAAGCCGGAGGAAGTCTGGAACTCTGAAGTTACTGAGTCACCAGAGCATAGACGACTTTTACATATTTTGAGCCTCAACAATCGACGACCTTGCTCTGTGACATTACAAGGTCGTGGCCTTTTGTTGTTCTGAAATGCTTCCACTTTGCACTTATCTATTCGAGCAGGGAAGATATTCTCACAAACTGCAAAAAAAGTTGCATCCGAATCATGTATGAATTGATTGAGCTCAGAGAACAAGAGCTCAGCTGATTCCACAGACCCCAACACCATACTAGGGTTAAATATGGCCAGACAGCATCTAGTGTTTCTCTCTCTCTCTCTCTGTATCACTCTCTCACTCTCTCATGCTCTCTCTTTCTCTCTCTCATTGTCTCTCACTCTCGCTCTCTCTCTCTCACTCTCGCTCTCTCTCACTCTCTCTCTCTCTCTCTCTCTCTCTCTCTCTCTCTATCTCTCTCTCTCTCTCTCTCTATCTCTCTCTCTCTCTCACTCTCTCACTCTCTCTGTCTGTGTTATCATGTCTCTAGATGTGGAGCTGTGTCTCTGAGCCAAAGCTGCTTACGGGCTGTCGCGTAAGGCCTTTTATTTACGTCTCAGACCCCTTTTCTCTCTGCCTCCTGCTCTGATTCAGTCCCCCTTTAAACACAAATATGCTGTGTTGTCATCCCTCAAATGGGATCAAACTTCATGCATTTAGCGGCTTAAGCTAATCTGATTTCACTGTCGTGCCATCAGAAACCTGAGCCACGAAGCAAGCGAGCGTGAGAGCGCAGAGAGAGCATGTGAACATGGCAGAGGAACAAAGCTCGCTTAATTGGGCCAGCTGTATACATAATGCTATGAGATTATGGAGTGAGTAAGCAACTTTTTGCAGTGTTAATGCTTGTAGAGAGGAAGTATAAGGTGGAACTTAGATGTTAGATTCCTTCCCAGGACAATTAACTCCATGGGGACAATGTTTTTTTTTTTTGCATTGTTTTAATCCAGTGTTCTTTACTATTATCAGCATTCATTTCAGCCTTGGTTCACAGTATCAGTCAAAAGTTTAAACATATTCATAAAAGACTTTTCTACATGTGTGGGATGTTTTTCCAATAGGCTAAAGAAAGTTCAACGTGGGCTTAGAACTCACTGGCAGTCAGAAGCGATCTCATCTGGAGATCACCTGGAGACACCAGTATGAAATCTTGGGCTAAGGGTTGGAGGAAATACAGAAGAAACGGAGTTTGACATTAAATACAAAGGATTAAAAACCCATCTCAGATTCACTGAGATTGATCTCAAGCCCAGATTTCGTCAGTGCAAAGTAAAAAACAAAAATCTTGCTTTTCTGCTACTTTTGGAGGAGACTGAAAATTAAACACTTCATGAAATTGGATGTTCAGCATGGGTTCAGCAAGTTGTCATCACTGTGACTGTCACACTGTCAGACAGACAGCAGACCTTTTGTTAGCCCTTGGACGTGATGTAAGTAAAAGTATGGCTTATCACTCTTGTCGTTTTGGTTTCCCCTTACTAATAAACTATAAACACCATAATGAAAACTCCCAAAATGAGAACATGTATGTCCTTTTAATCAAAAACCGAATTAAAATAATATTATTTTTACCTGGTTCCTGGTTTTGGGGACATGGGTGAGTATGTATTGCCATTTAAATGGACCAAAAACACACCTTAGACAAAGAATTAGATGCCACAACTCAGGGGAAGGAAAAACACCTCTAATTACTGCCTCCTACTGGACTGCTTTCATTGCTTCTCAGCAAGGTGATTTATCGTCCAGCAGAGTAGGCAAAGTTAGGGCTCATTTTAATATGCAATCTGTAACGCAAATCTCCCTCCCCCTCCCTTTCCAATCTCTCTGATCCTCATTCTCTCTTGCAGCCAATTTACAGTACAAATAGAGGCCCGTGGGGAGGGACAACACGCCACAATTCATAAAAAATATGCAACAGGTTATCTTGAAGCTAGTCTGCATGCTAAGGATGCAGCAGGGGGCTTGGAATGTGTGTTATACTGTAATGAGTGCAATAAATTATGCTAAACCTTTTTGGAAATGGAGAGGTCATGTTTGTCATTTTTCATGTTAAGTGCATTTGGGAACAGCAAGGGTCTTGGTCCCCCCTGGATAGTGAAGTATAAAAGATCTAAAGCAGAACATTAATTACTTCCTTTAGAATAATACATATTTCCTCTGGACATGAGCCGAGTAAAGGAGACAATTGGCTCTAGAATGTGTTGTTAATCACATCAATTTCACCGTGTATACCCATCTTAATTGTCCCTTCGGAGGAAACTACCTTATCAGAACACGTGAAACATCAGCGCAATGGAAACACAACCCAGAAACAAAACTAAAGATACACAGATCACACAGATACAGCAATTACTCCTACTGTGTAGTGCTCCAACTGCGATTTAAGCAATAATGAACAAAACTCACCAGGTTCAAAAACACAGTCTATCATCATAAGTGATCAATAAGCTTTAAACTTGGGCTGAGCAAGCCAGGTTGTATTTATCATGAACAGCCGGATGTGCAAAGACTGAAAATAGATCTTGCTGATGAGATGCCCATGAAGAGCTACTTTATCAAAGCTGTCAAAAAAACAACTCTAAAGGGATTTAAAAAATTTTTTTTTTTACTTGACCCTTTAAACAGCCAGGACCTGCTGCATGGCCAAGAACTTTATTACACACTTCTATATCTTATGAATAAATCAGACACTCATTTGTTGTAACCCATCCAGACTAACAAGGCTTCGGATGCAACAAGCTTGCCTTTATCCCTTAAACAAGTACATTACAATAATATATAAAATACATATATATATATATAATGTTTTTTCCATTTTTTTTTTTATCACACTGTTTATTAACATACAGTTTATCTCATGAATTTAATGAACTGAACTAAAGATAAACACAATGTCAATCATAAGGTAGTACTGTAGTTCTGGTGAATATTACATTAGATATGTTTTTGAAAAAGAAATTGACATTCATCCCTTATCCATATCCCTCACATTTAATCATATGGATGTTTTATTTGAATTTTGCAAAGCAATCAAACATAACATTGGATAAAATATAGACGGACTGGGTGAAAACTCTTGCATTTGTTCTCTAAAGTTGTTAAGGCGAGCACCCTGTGGTACAGTCTACTTAATGAACCTAATAAACCTAAGATTCAAGACGAATGGCAAAGCTTGTAAATATTTTAAACAGATCAAGACAAAGAGCAACACGTTCTCAGTTTCAGTCCATTCCTGAATTCACAATATGTTGCTCACCTATCAGGCTGCATAAAGATAAAAAAAAAAAAAAAGAAAACCTGAGACAGAACTGATTTTGTCACTGCTGAGCACACATGAGATTCACGATGCCCTCAATTTATTCGGATCCCATGATGTACACATCAAATATGTCCCTGTCTTCCTCAACATAATGAGCTGAGGATCAGTGTATTTGCTCAGATTTGTGCGACCCGTGTTGCCCATATGCATCTTTTTGCAGGCACACCAAGCAAACAGCACAGACGCTTAAAGAGAAAGAACACCGGATCATTCAAAATACAGCCTGACTAAATTAACATGAGCGAGCGAGCAAGCGAGAGCAAATCGTAAATCCTTCAACACTATAGCAGGAAGATGTATTAACATTTCGGTGGTGGTGGTGGTCTAGTGGTAGGATACTTGCCTACAGACCTATTCATCAAGAGGTCACAGGTTCAAATCCCACCTCTAGCACTACCACCACTGGGTCCCTGAGCAAGACCCTTAACCCTGAGTTGCTCCAGGGGGACTGTCCCTGTAATCAGGGCATGGAAGTCGCTCTGGATAAGAGCATCTGCTAAATGCAGCAAAATTTCAAATTAATATTTTACCAGAATTCACTTCAAAACTGTCTGGAGCCAATATCAGGTGTTGCAGTGCTTTCAGAAAAAAAATTATATATATATATTACGTATACATAAAATCCCAGATGCATTATCCAGTATCCGGTACAAAAGTTCAGCTGAGGTTACTCTTTCAGCTGCATCTAAAAAGTACCTCTAGTGAAGCTACACAGGTAAACAACTTGGAATACAAGTGGAAAAGCTCAGTATGAACATAACAGCCAGCCCTGTACTGTCTATGTGTGTTAACATGCTTGACCCCACAACAGCACTTCTCATTTAGCCCCTCTATTGTCAGGGGAAACCCTGGGGAGGAAAAAGAAATAAATAAAAGAGTACCTAACAATGGAGCACAGGCTGTGTTTTTTTCCCCTGCGACTCAGAAACTCATCCTGGAAAATGATGTTTTTTGTTGTTTTCCATGTTCAGTTTTCCCATGAAAAAAAAAATGCATTTAGCACTACTGACTGTTGCTCAGCAAATAACAGTTCTGTAAGGACAAATCGGTTTCTGAGCATCAGAAAAACCTGTTGTTTCCAACCTACTGAAAAGAAAATACAGTACCCTTACACAAATGAACTACTTTTGGTTCCTTAAAAAATCTGTTTTTTAGAAAAAAAAAAAAAAAGTTTTTTTTGGGGGGGTGTTTTAGAATAATATTAATTTTATCTGATTTTAACATGTAGTAAAATGTTGCCTATATTATAGCCTGGTCTGTAACACACTGGGCTTCATATACAAAGCTACTTGACCAGTTTAAGGCACAGATCAGGTGCTTTCTGTCTGTGCATTGTTTACATGACACTAAACATTTACTTTTACTGCATTTACAGACACTCTTATCCAGAGCGACTTTCCACTTCCTGATTACGTGTTTATTTATATATATTTATAACTTATTTAAAACGTACTTATTATCGTGTATTATTACTGTGTACTGTATATATGGTCACCTAATTCTCCATGTAGATATGTATATGTATATATATTTAAATAGATAGATTATTTATTATTTATTATTTATTTTTTATAGCTCCTGTACTTCTCCTGTATTTGTTCCTCTTTCCTCTTTCCTTATGTCTCTATTTTTTAATATATCTTTTTTTTCCTATTTCTTTTTTGTACATCTGTCACTTTTATAAGAGCCCTGTAACACCCAAATTTCCCATTCGTGGGATAATAAAAGATTACTCTACTCTACTCTACTCTATTACAGGGTCAGCCCCCCTGGAGCATCTGAGGATTAAGGGTTTTGCTCAGGAACCCCATGGTGGTGGAGCTGGAGGTGGGATTCAAACCTGCGACCTCTTGGGCCATAGACAAGTATCCCACCACTGCACCACCCATCATGCCATTGGGGCAACAATGGCCTAGTGGTTAGGGAATTGTCCCCAAAAGAGCTTGTTTTTTTCTGTGTGTTTTATAATGAGGTAGGTTTGTGAATCAATTTAAAGATTAAAAACACTCCAGATATTGTAAATGTTTCTTGGAAAGAATTTGAAAGTAGTGTATAAACCTTTAGACGTCCCTGGAAGCTTTACATAACGTGAAATCTTTAAACGATTCTTAACACACCCTTCTAACGTTCACCTTTCCAAACGTCCTCCAAAGATTACTGATCCTAAAAATGATTCTTACATATTTCTAAATACAATGTATTTCTTTGTTCACAATATGAAATCATGAAATCCAAAATTTTCTTCAACGATGTTGATGGAATATATTTTTATATAAATCTTAAGAAAGCCCAGATAGAAACCATATACACACTGATTATTATATTTTTCTAAACTAAATGTAATTAAAAAAAAAAAAACTGTAGAAGGAGCCACTTCCTGGCCATAACTTCAAATCATTTCTCAGATCTTATGAAATTATTCAAAGATCATTAAGGTTATCTTTACTATTCCAGTGCACCCTACTAATGTGCCCCTGAATGAGGTATATTCAGAAGTTGCAACAAAAAGGTAGCATAAGTTGTATTTCTTATTATTTAGATGAGATGATAAGATGTTTTATAGCCTCCATTAAAATAATTCTTTAAGGATTATCCACTGAATCTGTGTTTTCTAAACAAAGATGGCAGAAACAGAAGATTTTTCTGCATCTTGAGCTTTACATCTTGTTCTGTAAGTCCATATTGAGAACATATTGAGGGCCAGATGTAGGCATGTGTGCAGATGTAATGTAAAATATGGTTTAATGTGATGGAAATATGTGCTTATAATGCATATGAAATGAACAATCCAAAAACTGTGCACAAGGATGTGCTCATGAGAAGCAGGGACCAAGGTGCAGAGACAAAACAGAATGAAAATAAAAGTCAACTGAAAGTGACTATTTTTGTCATTGTGAAATACAGCAAAGTAGTGAGCCACAATGAAATTCAACCTCTGCATTTGATCCATACACACGGGAGCAGCTATTTGAAGCATCCAGAGAGTAGTTATGGGGCTAGTACCTTGCTCAAGTGTACCTCAGAACAATCTACTCAATTCGAACCCGCAACCTTCCAATCCTGGGGCCATCTCCCTAACAACTAGGCCACTACAGCTCCAAGATAAACTTTGTGACAACAAAGTTTTCAGATCTCCTGAACAGGGACTTGACCCCTGGACCCTCAGGTTAAAAGTCTGATGCTCTATCAGCTGAACTATTCAGACCCTTTTAAAGTTCCCAGGAAGCAGTGATGGTGACGGTACCTTGCTCAAGGGCACCTCAGGGCAATCTGCATGTCTGGTCTCGGCTAAAGACAGAATTGTATTAGTAGTTTCTCACCACACAAAACATTCTTCAGAGGGATTATTCTGCTCAGGCGAAGACTGCAAAATTCATCTGGCTGCTTAATGACACATGTTGTCTTCTTTGCACACCTACTGATTCTAAAGACTGAAATAAAATCATGGGTCCAACATACCTTTGAGGATCTTGTCTCCACCTAGTCACTGTTTCTGCTGTCAGTGGCATTCTCCCAAAAACACCACTTTGAAACAAATGAAGTATGAGAGATATGTGCACTTGGTCTAAAGGGAGGAAATAATGTGTATTTAGTCACACCCATTTGCTGTTCACAAGCAACCAAAGACATCAGGTAAGACAACGGTGGCCTACTGGTTATGGAGTTGGCCCGAGGATCAGAAGGTTGTGGGTTCTACTCCCGGACCGGTAGGTTGCCCCGAGGTACCCTTGATCAAGGCACGCTGTGTTTCGCAATGAAAAATAGTCCCTTTTGCTTTCAGATTGAATGCATTTGATTTGTGGCTGAAAATGCGACAAAAAGCTTCGGACACTGGGGTCAGAGCGCTCTACAACTTGCAGGCTCTGACAGAGAAAAAGTGTGTCCCACCTGGAATATAAAGCCAATGAATATTTCAGCTTTATACCTTCAGTCTCCGTGATCATCAGTTGAAGGTTAATGTGCTGATACTGGGCAGGGAGGAGTAATATTCCTGCAAGATGAGCTGGCGCAAAAGGTGCAAGAGGTAGTTCGTACTTAGCTAATTGTCTCTGGATGAGGGAAGCCTAGCCCTCATTACACACATAAATGTAGCTTCCAGCATGGAGGCCTTGTTTTAAAGTAATCCTTTTATTTTCTTAATCATACCCCTGCTCTACACACAGTAATTGGATCCCACTGTGCCTAAAGCTGTTGACAGAGAATGAGAGATATCTCACCTTAATGATAGGGTACCTTTGTAGAAGGAGAGCTATTGTACGTTTCACATAAGAGGTTTGACCTGCTGTAATGAAAAATGCAGCCGAACGCTGACGCTGAAATAGTCACGGTAATTCTTACAGGTCAGTGACCTTGAGAATTTGCAGCCTTGCCAAGGTAACGATGAATCAACTTTTTGGAAAAAAAAACCCTTCAATTTATCATATCTAAAACTTTTAAATGAGTTTTAGCGAAGATAATCACTTTAGGTGTACTTTTTATGTGATTCGTTTTCTTCAGCCTCGTTTAAAAGTCGGTAGATATTGAGGACACAGCGGCTTTCGGCGTCATCTATGCAGCTGACATTAATCCTGAGTGAAGTTCATTTTATCTGATTTAAATATGTAGCAAAATATTGCCTATATTGTAACCTGGTCTATAACACAGTGGGCTTCATATGCAAAGCTATTTGGCCAGTTTAAGGCACAAATCAGTTGCTTTCTGTCTGTGTACTGTAGGGTTTTGCTCAGGAACCCAGTGGTGGGAGTGCTGGAGGGGGGATTCTCCGGCAACCTCTTGGTCCATGTGTGAATATCCTACCACTACCCAACATGTTATTGGGGCAACGGTGGCCTACTGGTGTATGGAGTTGGCCTAAGGATCGAAAGGTCGTGGGTTTGAATCCCAGACCAGTAGGTTGCTCTGAGGTACCCTTGAGCAAGGTACTGTCACCATCACTGCTCCCCAGGTGTTTTAAATAGCTGCCCCCTGCAACATAGTGTGTATGGGTGATAAGAAGAGATAATTTTGCTGTGTGCACTGTGCCGTGCTTCACAATGACAAAATAGTGACTTTCACTTCACTTCATTATAGGCTTTTCCCTTGGTATAACACTAAGTGCACTTCTCCTGCTCATACACATGCATTTATAGGCAGGCTGGGCAAGGTGGGATGATAGCGCAAAATAGTGTCTGGGGATTATAAATGTGGCCACATACTGAAAAGACACTTATGCTCTATACATTTTCTGTTTAATTGCTAAATATAATTTCTAGCACAATCTCAGAAGCAGGGTAATGTTTCATTGCATGGCGTAACTGTGCATGTGACAAAAGTTTGAATCTTGATGTGGAATGAAAAGCACACAGTCTGTGCTCATAGTCTGTAATTCATGAAAAATGACACCTGCATGTTTAGCTTGAGTGTTATTCCTTACTTTTGCACGCAAGTCACTTCGGATGTCTGTTATCTAAGTAAATATAATGTAGAAGGTTTTATAAACACCACTATCTCTTCATTACTGATTTTCACCTTCTGTTTGAGCTCAAACCGGACGTGCTGCACCTAATAAACACCTCACAACTGTGACAGGGCTGATACATTTACCCTTAGCAGACACTCTTATCCAGAGTGACTTCCATGTCCTAATTACAGGGACAGTCCCCCTGGAGACACTCAGCGTTAAGGGTGCTCAGGGACCCAGTGGTGGTAGTGCCAGAGGTAGGATTCAAACCTGGAACCTCTTGATGAATAGGTCTGTAGGCAAGTACCCTACCACTAGACCACCACCACCCAATACATGCTGTACATGCATTTTGTGCCATTGTTGTCAGTACATTTTGCATGGAACCAGCAACCATGATATCTGCACCAGCAATAATGACCATCATGCAATTTAATGAGATTTCCTTCTTGTTGTAGCAGCAAGAGAATGTATATAATGGCTTATTTTCTCACAGCAGAACCAGAAGAAATGCAAGATATCTTTTTGAGAAATAACTAAGAGGAGCTTTCAGTACATGTACCTTTTCTGAGTTCTGAGAAAGAAAAAAAAACAGTTTATAAATTGCCTTTGGAACAAAGTGTCAGACAGATCATTCTTTTCAATTGAAAAAGGTTCAAAGTAGGAGCGAGACAATAATGAAACAATTCTGACAAAAAAGGAAAAGGGATTGGCTTTGTACTAAAACTGACACAAACTGATTACCGAGGTTTGTTTCTGTTTTTTTTTTTTTCTTTCTTTCTTTCTTCAAGTATGGAAGGCGCAAAGGGTCAAGCGCGCAAACCATAAAATCATTCCTTAATACGTTTAGATCTCAGACTTTCCTCAGACCTTGGGAGGATTGATCTGGACCTTGGATCAAACCAAACCAGGTTTGTCAAGCTACATCATATCAGCTCATGTTCAACTTTTGGGGAAAAAAATGCCCCAGGTTTTCATTACGCTCATGCATGCATGCTAGACTTAAGCATCTGACCACTTCATTATCACTTCTCGTGCCCAAACACTTAACATTCCTTGAGGACTTGCAGACTAGTAAACATCAGCCGTGGTCCCAGCTGCACGAGTGCCGTTGTGGATGTGTTTCGTCTTTTTTATCAAATTGCTTGTGATTTCCACAGACTGGCATTTCTCCTTTCAAAGCTGACAGCTTTATCAATGTAGGAAGCCAATAGTAACAAGTGTGTCAATGAGGTCCAATCAGTCATGCTGAGATTTTATTCATAGAATTGGTGGAAACTGACAGCGGTGGGCAAAACACAGACGATTTACCATTTCTGGAGGAAATGAAATCTTGGTTTCTTGGACCATCAAGCTGTATTCATCATCATCAGTGGTTTTCACAAAAATGAAAAGGTAAAATATAAATAAATAAGCACTGAGGCTTTATCTCACCTGGCCAGGCTTCGCATCCTCACAAATTTTAGCTTCATAAGGGGTGGCCAGCTCAGGAGGGTTGTCATTCACATCCAGAATGCGGATGCTAACTGCGGACTGGGATGCCATGGACTGGTTATCTGGAGCAAAAGAAAGACAGCAAGAGATAAAGAGGACACAACCATGATGAACAGTCAACATTAATGCTGCAGTTGCTTTTTCTCATTGACATACAATACTGTGCTTTATGTTTTATCAATACCATCAACATATTGCAAATATCCTATTAATGCAGTGGACCTTACATGTCAAGAACCAGCTATTATTTATGTTCATAATGCTTGTGTAGTGATTATAAACCTCATAAGCCATTTTGTGAGTTCCTGATATTCCTGATACACCTTCTTAATGTGTGTGATGTATGATTTCAGACTGAATAAAAATCCCACAATAAAACAATTAACAATCCCTATATAGAAAAGTCTTTAATTCTAATTTATAATAAATGTTTACTGAGTTGAAACACTACAAAGTAAAACATCACTAATCGCTACTCATAGTTTTCATTATAACTTCATAGGAAATACAACCCAAATTGGCACACTGTACAGGTGGCTTTGGTGTTTGAGTGAGTGATGAGTAGAGGGCAGAGAGCAGAGAACACTTTTAGAAACCCTTTTTTTAAATCATCCCCTTAAAATTAGAATTCTTGGTGGGCTCTCAGCACAGTAATAGTAGTGAAAAGCCCTTTTTGCTGGAGCCTGAGCTAAACTCAGTCATGTCAGCTGAATATGTTGCTACGGGGAGCGGCTACAGTCAGTCTCATTTAGTCTTGGGTATAAACACAGCTGAGAACATGCTAGCTGGCAATCGGGAGGAGCGGGAAACGTGTTTCCCCTGGAGTTAAAGCCAGCAGTAGAAACGAGAAATGGAGTCTAACAAACCGTTGAAAGAGTGTAGGACTGGCAACCGCTGGTGACTAAATAGCATTTAACTTGACAAATGTTTTCTCACCCTTTATAAAAGTGATACATCAGCCATTCAAATATCTTTCCATTTATTAATGTTTTAGCTACATTTATTACATTCCATCAGATATGTCCCATCACTAAAACACAAGCCCCTCTGAGGGGCAGCAGGGCTCACCTTTTCTGACACAGAGACAGTGCCCAGTCATGCTGTCTCCACACGTTCACTGAGTAGAACATTGTTCTGATTACGAAGCTAATTCTTCTCCACGTTTGAGTGGAAATCAGCAATTAACAAGCTCTTTCTGAGACTACGCGTGGTTACAGTACACAGCGGGCAACTTTAATGATTAGAATGCACTGTTGGGGTTTCCTTAATGATATAAATATACATGAACGGGCTTAATGGTGGGCTGCAAAATGATTCTAATCATGTTCTTGTTAAGAATAAAATGGGACGAGTTGCCTATTTTCACTGTGAGACTCTTTTAAGGCCTATGAAATGGGAACAGTTGCAGGAGGAGCAATTTGTTCATTATTGGTTTAAATTAGGCGAATCGATCAAATGTTCTGTGCAGTGAAAATAGTTAAATCCATATACCACCCTGTTTCACTAGCCCCAGCATCACAACAGGCTTAGCTATAACAAACTTCATCATTAGTCTAAATTAATACACTTCATGAATATCTGGGCCTATTTAATTTCGAGAACACATGCATATGGCATTAAGTAGTACAGAAGCGTATGCAAATATAATTAAAGATATTTGAATGCTTATCTTTAATTAACATGTCTGCATCAATCCATTCCGCACCTCTTAACGGCTTAATCTGCAACACGCAGTGATATGCAGTCATTAAGGAAGTAAAATATATTGAAACACTGACAGACGAACCATCAGTGAAGCAGCGCACCTGGAACAATATGTCAAGTGTCAAAAGTACTGATCTAGGATTAGTGGTCCAGCTCTGAGAATAGGATTTATTGGAACTAGTGTGTTAAAACAATCTCATTCGCATATTAGCGCCATAAAAACCGATTCCAGATCAGTAAGTCTACTTTCAAGGCCTAAATTTAACTACTCATGTGTGGCTAAGATATTAGGGAAAAAGGATTTCAGCAGCTTACAGAGATGGGTCGCATCTGCTGCAGGCTCACCAGATGTTGGAAGGCCACATTTCTTATCATCCAGAAAATATTACGGGGGGAAAAAAAAAAGAGCTAAAGATTACTCTGAAATCTACTGAGCTTGGCATGTTAATAGCAAAGAGGTACTGCTGTCTGAGGAACAGTCTCACATGCTACAAGAGCAGGAGAGCTTCAATGATGGCAGAGTAATAATGTGTTTCCATCAAAAAGGTCACATTGGCCCTGAGGAAATGCCACTAAAATGACTTGATTTGATGCCTGAAGGATTTTATCACAGGAGAAACAGCTGAGAGATGGACAGTACAATAAATCCTAAATGAACACACCACAGTAAATATTCATTAGGATATGATATGGTTTTAATGGCAAGAAAGCCCTTCATCCCATGCACTCACTCAGTCACAAACTTTTAATGACATCCTCTTAAAAAAATCCTCTGCATCCTGAGTTCAAAATGCATCATGAATGTTTTATATCATTTACAGGCCTCTAATAATTACCTGCATGACATATTGTAATCAGAGGGTCCTGAGATAAGAGGCTTTTGTAGTGAGTAAGAAAATCAAATGTTGAATTGATGATATATTTGAGATTGACATTTCCATGAAATCACCCAAGGGCAGCTGTGGGGGTTGAATCGTGGTGTGTTCACCCTTCATTTTGGTTTAAAGAACATTAATTGGACTGTTTTGCAAATACTACCTTAATGTGGCAGAAGTGACTTTGCAGGGAGACTACTGCAGCTTGAATGGCTGGTCATTTACAGATTGTTTAGGCTTAATTCCAGAAATTGTTTCCTGCACTTGCACCGGTGTTCCATTCCAGTTAACAAATCAGTCACTTTGTCTAGTAAAAGAATCAAAGAAATGCTTGCTATCTTGCAGCATTGTTTCCTGCCTGATCAACTGTTACAAGCCAGCAGAATGACCTGAAAATACGTGCCTTGTTTTTTGGTTTTTCTGAGTGCTTTTCAAATTTTGTTTGGACTACAGGCATGTGCTGCATGTGGAAAAATAAATAGCCTCTAAATGCCTCCTCTGACCCGCTCATTTCACGGAAACACAAACAAGAAAAGGAGCCCGTCCACCTTGCTCACATTGTGGAGAAGTTGTATGAGAGATACAGAATTTTTCACATATAAAATCATTGTGATCATCGTCTAGTGTCTACAAATAGTGACAAAAAAGCAGGTCAACAAATGTCTGTATCTGAAGCAGAACCTTGAATTCCCTTAAATGAGATTGTATTTCTTGCCTCAAGCGTTATTCAGCTCCACCATTCAGCTGAAGCGACCTGTCAGATATTCAAACATGACTCGAATTGAATCAAATCAAATAGAGTAGAATAGAATAGAACTTTTGAACGTTTGCAACTTCATACACAACGCTGTGAAGGCAATAAATAAACAGCAGCAGATCAATTATGAATGAAAGAGTAAATTAAGCTCACACTGCGTAATGAGTCTCAGCAGTGGAAAACAGTGCCAACGTAAATGTGCAAACAATGCAAAAAGAAAAAAACATAAAGCCTGAGTGGTCTCAAGGTGTGGACTTATTTTTCTAGTTAGGCCTGATTAAGGAAACCTGATTCTGACTGAAGATCTCTGCCATAAACATTAGACGAAATCCAAGTTGTTAGTTACTTACTGGGTCCCATGACTGGAAGGTCATGGTTTTGAATCCCAGACCAGTAGGTTGCCCTGAGTTACCCTTGAGCAAGGTACTGCCCCATCACTGCTCCCTGGGTGCTTTAGATACTGCCCCCTGCTACATGGTGAAAGTGAATAAGAAGCAGAGGCTCACTGTTTGCTGTCCCGTCTTTCACTGTGACAAGAATAGTCACTTTCACTTTCATCTTAAAAATCCTTTTCAGCAGCTTCCTGGAATCATCAACACTTTAAAATATCACACAGATGCACAACAAAGAACAGCGTACATTATTGTTGCCATAATTTGGAATTTCAGAAGACAACATTTGCTGTACTCGACGCTTCAGATCACCTTATCAAATTGCAAATGCCTCGGAAAACAGTTCTCGACTGCTGATGCTGTTTTGGTAAACGTTAGGTGTCGGGTTCTGTTTCGTTGGTGATCTGTCTGCTAATACCACAGCAGCAGATCTAGCGTGTGAATCATCCTGCATGTGAACTTCTGGGTTTTTCCCAAAAGAAGATGCTTCCCAGCTTAATTAAACCTGCTGCCTCCTAACACACACTCAGCCTTGGCCTCATGCCGGGAAACAAACTCATTGTCTCCTCTGCATAATTTGATTGCTCTCTTAAAACCTTTACTGGGATGGTTTCTTAAACAATGTGTGCTGGAGCTGCTGACTCTATTTGCTGGATTCTCATTAAAAAAAAAAAAAAATGACAAAAGGGATGGTGTAGCAATAAACAAACCCTCATTATAAAACAGACAGCCCTGGTTCTAAAATCTGATGAGTCACATGTGAATCCATAAAACACCTGTTAAAGCAGACACTTCCACTTATTCTGCATTAAAGCAGCAAGATATTGAAAAGCATTGTGCCGTACAAATTATCTTTGCTGATTGTGTTGCTTGGCAACCACTTTGTAAACGAACTACAATCTTAATAATTAAAGTTCAGAGAAAGGTTCTTTGCAATGGTGCCATGGAAGAGTTTGGTTAAAAAAGAACCTTTCATGGTTCTTTAAAGAATAATAATAATATTGTAATAAATATAATTTACTATATATATATATATATAAAAATGGAGAGATAACCTCCTTTTAAACACACACACACACACGCACACACACACACACACATATATATATGTATATATATATATATATATATACAGTGTGTGTGTGTGTGTGTGTGTGTGTGTGTGCGTGTGTGTGTTTAAAAGGAGGTTATCGCTCCATTTTTGTATGACTGAGAGCCAAGCTAAGAATATGTATGCATCCATTGTGAAAACTCCATTTGGTCTCTCTTTCTCTCTCTCTCTCTCTCTCTCTCTCTCTCTCTCTCTCTCTCTCTCTCTCTTGCTCCCTCTCTCTCTCTCTTGTCTCTCTCTCTCTCTCTCTCTTGCTCCCCTCTCTCTCTCTTGTCTCTCTCTCTCTCTCTCTCTCTCTCTCTCTCTTTGCTCCCCTCTCTCTCTCTTTGTCTCTCTCTCTCTCTCTCTCTCTCTCTCTCTCTCGCTCCCTCTCTCTCTCTCTCTCTCGCTCCCTCTCTCTCTCTCTCTCTCTCTCTCTCTCTCTCTCTCCCTCTGCATCAAATGTCCTTTTCCTGCTAGATAAAGACGTAAAACCTGGCGTGATATCTTCCTGCCTTAAGGGTGGGACATGTTACTTTTCCCCTCCATGTACCTGTCTTTAAAAAAATAACTGCCTGCAATTTGATATCAAACACGCTATCAGAGCCCCCAGAAATTATATGTCACTCTGTGCCAATAGAAAGGATTCAGCAGCCACGGAGCGGTTTGTCAGAGCTACTGCTGAAATCTCAGCTCTTCTGATGGCCTGACCCACGTTACTCTGCAGTCGGGAAGGAGCCTGGAGGGAGGAGGAGGGGAAGATAACTAATAAACAAAACCAGACTCCACCTCCTTAAGCAGACCGCTTTGTATGATGTGCTAAAATGCAGAACGGGGCCAAGCGGGCAGGGTGTTGCTGCAGTGCATCACCTTTAGCTTTTAATAGTCTAAACAGCAACTGACCTTCAGCTGTTGGAAGGGTGTGTATTGTTGCCCAACAGAACTGAACTCTACAGAGTGGATGTCAGGGAGAGTTTCCATTCAAAGAAAGACCCACAGTATATTTAATTGTTCATGGACCGCTGCAAAAACATAACTTTTCTTGGCAATCAGTTTGCACAGACAGCAGTCAGTATGGAATTCTTTTGATAAGTAATGACTGTGACATAATGAAACCAAACACACATAAAAAAAAAAAACAAAAACATAGATATTTATGTAGTTTTGAGAAAAAACATCATATTTAACGAAGTTAACACAGTAATAATTGCCAAATGTCAGTTGTTTTATCATTCCTTTAATTTAACAAAACTATAATAAGTTCTCTTTTAAAAAGCTCTTAAGCTACAAAGCACTCCAGCACTGATAAAGCTATTATAAAAAAAAAAAAACAAACAAAACAAAAAAACACCTACATACCAAGATACTACTAAGAAAAGGACGCTGAAAAATATATTCACTGATTCAAAGCTGAAAGTGACTATTCTTGTCATTGTGTGTACACAGCACAGCACAGCGAACGACAATGAAATTGGACTTCTGCACTGAACCCATGCACACAAACTGTGCAGCAGGGCAGCTATTAAAGCGCCCGTGGAGTAGTGATGGAGACGGTACCTTGCTCAAGGGTACCTCAGGGTAATCTACCGGTGACGGAATCAAACCCACCATCTTCCGATCCGGGGCAACTCCCTAACCACTAGGCCACTGCTGCCCCAGATCTGCGTAAGGCATTAGTGTTAAGGTGTGCACATGGTTATACTTTTTTTTTTTTTTTGGTCCATACATGGTGTAAGATGAATTGAATGCTGTAAATTTTTGCTTATCTTCAGTCCTAAACTATCCATCCATGCAATTTCTGCCGCTTGTCCCAAACGGGGTCACAGGGGCATGCTGGAGTCCAACCCAACGCACACAGGGCGAGGACGGGGGACGCACCCTGGACAGATCGCCAGCCCATCGCAGGTCCTAAACTAATCAAATCTAGTCTGAAAATGGGGAGATATCAAAGAGCCAGTCTAGAGATTAAACACGATACTGACGATACTTCTGCACCTTTTGTTCCTAAACTGATCTGCATGTGTGGCTTTTTGAAGAGTGCTAATTACGTTCATGAGCAGAGTGCCAAGTTTCATTAACTGGCAATGAGGGAGAGTTTCTTAGCGATGACTTTGCTGACTCTTAGTCCACCGATTTCAACACAATGTATTTCAATGCACGCTGAGAACGATGGTCAGATATTTTCAAATGAATTCTTATGAAGTCCACCACTCACTTCGTTAGTTGGTATTTTTGTGTGAAGAAAGAAGAAAGGACCTTTATCTCTCAGCCCTGTGTCTCTGACCGAGAGTGCAAAAATCACTGTTGCTCCCTCCTGGCTTTAAAATAGCCAATTAACATTAAAATGTGGCAGTAAGAGTATAATCCAGAGCATTCTTCAATGGCTTGACACAGTATTTGTCTTCCAGACTCTGAAATGACCGTCTTTCCAACAAAGAGCTTGGAACAGAAATAAGGTATGCCTATCATTTTATATAACTAGAAAGTTTTTGCAACAAAAAGTGGAGAAATATATGGGGGAATTTTGAATGAATGCCAAAGATATATGATATACATAGAAAGATATATACATCTATCGTACATACACACACGCACACACACGCACACACACACACACACACACACACACACACACACACATATATATGAAATGAAAGTGACTATTCTTTTCATTGTGAAACACGGCGAGCACTCCGTGAGCCCCAGTGAAATTAGATCTCTGCATTTTACCCATACACACCGTGCAACCAGAGGGCAGCAGGAGGCAGCTACTGAAAGCACCCAGGGAGCACTGACGGGGACGGTATCTTGCTCAAGGTAACCTCAGGGCAGGTGAACATTTGTTAATAAAGAACTGAATATTTAACTGAATATCTCATTTTTTCACATGCATATATATATATATATGTGTGTGTGTGTGTGTGTGTCACTGCTGGATTGAGAATAGACCATTTATCTAACATATACATCCCAGCGGTGTGCTGTGACCAGAAACTGCCTGTTAGATCCTAAACAAGATCCTAAAGAAGTGAATATAAAACCCCAATAAAAGACACTGTAATATTATGTGTGAATATTTCCATTTAACCATATTCGTACTTCTCATCAAGTGAATATTTTGTCTCTAATAAATGCTTAATTTGACGTATCAGCCCTGTGTTTCACTGTGTCCTCTTAACCAAGATATTAATAACAAGCTTTTGTATTTTCCAAAGTCATGTGATGTTAAATGAACAAAATAACCCTCACCATCAAGATTACTCTTTTAAAATCAGTTTTAATCAGTGCTCACTGAACTGTGATATTGACACTTTCTTTCCAGCGCATTCAAAATGATGATCTATAATCAAACACTGGAAGAGTAAATTCACATTCACAATGTCTGTAATATCACAACATTGATCTATCTCTGCTGAAGGAGGTGCTTAATAAGCAGAGGGGCCCAAATTTAGAGAAATCAGAGGCAATGACTCATTCTCAAATATAAGGTCACAATCAGAAACCAGGAGGGAACAAGACAGAAGATCTTGCTGGGAAAGGGCATATGTTTTGCCTCCTATTTATTCAAAGTGATGTGACAGGCTTTAGGCCAAAACACGTCTGTCTGCCTTTGAAGGAGCAGAGGACGTACCTGCTTCTACGGCTGTCACTGTGATGTTGTGCCAACCCGCTGTTTCCCTGTCCAATATCTTCCCCAGGGTGATGGCACCAGTCACAGCATCAATGTTGAAAATCTGTTCCTGGTCTGTGCTCCGGTCTATTGAGTATCTGGACAGAAAGAGAGAGACAGAGAGCAGCAGACGTCAATAAATATGAATTACTGGAAAAAATATTTTCAAAAATGCAATTACTTTAAAACTGCAATTTTCTGTCCACTTACACTTTTGAAAAGACATGGCTGATTTTATCATTCACATTGTTTTTTGCAGTAGCATTTGAAGACTTTTAGATTTCGGTTAAGAGGAGAGGAGCAGGTGCGCAGAAAAACTGACTAAAATAATAAAAAAAACAGGCTTAAATCTGCATTAGCAATTTTAAGAAAATGAAAATAGGACAGAAGTAAATGTATGATATTGTAGAGATATACAGCAGTCTGGATGTAATGAAATATGTGAAATGATTGCATCTTTTTGAAATAAAACTTAACCTTAGGACTGAATTATGATTTTTTTTTAATTTTATATTGCAATGTATCTACAATCAGTTGATTCAGTTTAATGTATTTGTTAATATTTGAATATATTATCTGTTACTCATGCGCCAAAAGCACTTGAGCACTTCAGCCGTATGAAATCCGTAGAGTAAACGAGTAAACGAGTAGAGTAAACGAGTAAACGAGTAGAGTAAACCCAATGGCAAGTGTCTGCAGTTTAGATTCAAGTGAAAAAAGTCACTTCTGTAACGTGGGCCCTGGGTTTGTGTGATTTCTTTTGACGCTCCCCTGCGTTTGTTCCCTGCATCATCGGTGACTCTGGGTTCTCTGTTCATCTCCATGTGCTTTCCTGTTACTGTTTCTTGTCTCAATTCTAACTTTGCCTCCATGTCAAGTGCTTCCACCTGGGGTTTCCTGCCCAGGGGTGTCTTACCCTCTTTAGTGTTTATAAGTTGTCATGTTTCCGTGTGTCCTTGTTCGAGTCTTGCGTCACGCTCCCAGGGGACACCCCTTCAGATGTACCTGTTCTGTTTGGTGCTTTTGTTTTGTGGCTTAACTCTGTGATTTATTTTGTTTCGTCAGTAATTCTCCTTCACTCATGACAACCTACTGGCTGCAGTTTTGCTCATAACAATATAAACGAAGTTTGCTAATACTGGTCATTATAATAAGTCAACACAAATCATAATCCGGCTGAAAATTAGGTGGGGAAATATCATCATATCATACAAAATAAACCACGCATCATCATTAAAGCTTATCAGAGCTGCTTCTTTTTTATCCAGTTACAAATCTAGAAGGAACTGGTGTGATTTTGATTAATCAAGAACATTAAATCTGCATTATCATTATCGTTATCATAATGAGTAAAAAAAAAATGTACAATTTCTATGAAAACATTTTTTATATAACGACACTGGAAATGGATCCGCTGTCTCTTGACTCACTTTGCAGGCTGACGGGGTCTGCCAGACATCTCCTGCTGCCAGACACTCCTTTCCAAACTGATGATTAATATTTCATGCGGCACTCCAATAAAATGAATTACATTTTTATTTTCCGTGTGCCATATAAGCACTTCTTAGAAGGTTACAATCAACAAAACAAAATGAGGAGTTTAGTTTTTCCCCCTCGCTTCAGTCATCCCTTTATGCTCTTTTTTTAAATGAAACAATTATGAAAAATCATTTTCCACTGCCCTTGGGTCTATTTGGGCAAGGGGAGGATGTAGGATGCTCTTTACAAAAATATGAAGGAGCAAGAAGAGCACGCATTAAAACTCTACGTATCAAATTTGTAAGATATGGAGGTGCATGATTTAAATAACGTATTTATATAGTTAACTGTATAACTATAGCTATAACTTATATAACTTTAGTTTGTCCAACTCCAAGCTTCTAAATAAATCAAGAACTGAGTCCTTTAGTATTCTGCCATTTCTAAGGATACTTTTGGAAAGTAAGGATTCCGGTAGTAAAATACATTTTTATTGGTCTGCTTGTTTCTTGTTGAGTGGGGAGTAGGTTAAAAAAGTTAAGATTTTCCAAACAGCATTGCCAACAAATGTGTCGAAAGGAATCTGTGCAAGACGTGCAGAACTGTGTGTAAACTCCCACTCAACTTGTAAATGTTTATGAGAATAGCTATTAAGGCGATGGCACCAAAGCATGCCATAAAAAATAAACAATAAAAATAAACTTTGCAGCACAAAGATGTGAAGCTTCACACTTGCATATCCTTACTACTGAGCAAATGTCTTTTTTTTTTTCAAACCTGTGAAAGGCAAGAAAAATAAATCCATTTTTTGGTATTTACAACGCTGCAACATGAGAAAAAAAAAGAAAAAAAGGAAGCAAGAAAGAAAAACAAATAAGCGGTGGAGGGGTGTTTGTTGCAGGAGTGGTGCTGGGTTCTTGGAGCCACCCATTGGCACTTGGGTGGCATAAGTGCAGGAGTGAGCCATGAGGCTGTGGGCATGACTTAGCTGTGTCCAATACAGATGATTAAAGTGCTACCGATGGGCATGGGAGTGGTGCCATGCGGGGCCACGTGCCAGCCAGCCAGCTAGGCAGCCAGCCCTGCCACTGCACTGTGCTTTATAACACCTGGAGCACATTGAGCTCTGTCTCATGCATTTTTAATGAATGTAATTTGCACTGTGTGCGTGCGTGTGTGTGTGTGTGTGTGTGTGTGTGTGTAAAAGGCTAGCCTTTGCCTTTTATTCCCTCAGTGCTGCACCTCTGAGATGTAGCAATGAGCTCGGTGTATCTCTGGGTGCTAACGAGTCCTGAGAATAGTGGGGTCTATCAGTGTGTTTACAGGGAAAATAGGCTACAGTCACACTAGAGGCCATAAAGCTCAATTATGATTTGGTTTTTCATTCCACTCGGACTCTTATTGCTCCTTGTTTAAAAGTGACCCATATCTGATATTGAAGAAAATATTGGGTAACTGACTTGCCTACAAAATGAGGCAGAAATGTCTGCCAAAACTGACTGGCCACACACACACACACACACACACACACACACACACACACACACACACACACAAACACATATATGCATTTAGAATACAATGATTAGAAGCAGAGGGACACGTTCCACCTACCTAAACATAGTTTCAAGATCATGCTTCATGAGAAATGTATGACAATAAGGTCTTGACTCCAACTCCATAGATCCCAGTCTGTGGGATGTTCTGGAAAGATGAATCAGATCCATGGTGGACTTGCCTACAGGACTTACAGGTCTTGGTCGCAGATCCCCTAGCACACCTTCAGAGGTCTTGTGGGGTCCATGCCTTGTTGGTTCAGAGCTGCTTTGGTAATACAAGGGCACCTACACACTCTTAGGCAGATTGCTATACTTTTATGGTTGATTAGACACTCTAACTCTTAGAGCTCTTCTTATTGGACAGTTTCAGACCACAGAACCAATGCTTAACCCCATTTTGGGTGGTGTAGCATTAACACTGAAATGGTTGTGTGTGTGTGTGTGTGTGTGGTGCATTCTATGACTGCATAGAATGCAAAGCTTCTCTCTCAGCCACCAGAACATGTTATCTTTGATACTATGGGAGGCTGCCATAAGTTGTACAATAGAAGTGACAAATTGACCAAACAAGTGCCCAGCTATGGAGATCCAAGTGTTGGACGTAACATTTGGTTCAGATGATGGGTTATGCGGAGGATCCAAGGTGGTTAGATGATGAATAACACAAATAGTGCATGGACACATAAACTAAAGTCACTAGATATACATCTGCAAAATAGGTGTAAAGGGCTCTAATATAGTACCCTTAAGTTAATATGTCCAAAATGAGCAGTCAATCAGTCATTTTCAAAGTCGCTGGTCCTAATTAAGGAGGTCCTGGAGCCTAACCTAGCTCTCACAGGCCAAAAGGCGAGGAAACCCTGGACAGGTCGCCAGTCCATCACAGAGCATCCATAACGATCACGGAACATGTATTGCTGATCTGTGCTGTTAATGTTCCCCCAGACCCTTAGTTGTATTTATGCTTTTTAAGAAATTGTCTTATGTGTATATATCTACACCAGGTACTGAGAGAAAAAGCATTTTACTCTTCTACATGTTCTGTACCTATTGCCTGAATTGACTGGTTACTAGGTTGAGGGTGTTATTTAAAACTGTAAACCATGTATTGTACCATTATTTATCCCCATACTGCCAGTGTTAGCATTTGCCTGCTCTAATGTATATATTTTAAGCTCTTGAAAGGCTTGTCACGTAGCTGATGGTTTGAGTCAAGTGTTTTGGCAGCAAACGAAACGTTTAATCTGCAGTCATACTGATACAGAATAATATCTAGAAAATTCAGATTACAGACTAGTGGATAAACGAGTATGAAAACGGCACTGGAGACCTCTTCATGGTGCGAGACGGTCTTAGTAGGTGAGTCAAGTTTAGCAGTGCACGGCTAAGTGAAAGGGGCTTACAAGCACAGCGTGCTCCATCAAATTGTTTCGTAAATTTGTCAGTGGATGCAAGATGAAGAAAATATGGCATCTGAGCAGTTATTAATTCCACCTCTGACATCTCTCACTGGGTACTGTAGGTAGGAAAAGTGCTAGCAACTGTGAGTTTCAACAAACTGTGATTGCAAAATAGTGTGTGTGCTCTGCAAAGTGTGCTTCTTTTCAAAAGGCTTAAGGATAAAGAAATGCTCTTGGTCACAGTGTACATCTGACAGCATGGATGGTGTGTGTGTGTGTGTATGTGTGTAGGTGTGTGTGTGTGTGAGGACTTAAGGATAGGTTGATAACTGAATGTGTGCCAAACACTGTGCCGACTTGCTGGCCTCTGAAAACAGACTTGGTAATGCTCCTCTAACTCAAGAAACGTATCACCTAATAATGGGTCCGCTCAACAAATGAAATATATTCTTGTCTAAACTAAAACATGTGGACAGGGCCAGGCTATAAATACTCACACACACACACTGCAGACTGTTAATATGAAAGTTTCTGAAGACAATTGCCAGAGCTCAGTTTTTACTAAGGTTATGAGTTGCGAAAATGTGAAAACGTTTTTCATGTCGAGGTGATTTATAGTCTCTTTTGGAACGGCGGTTCATTTGGACCTTCGAACAGAGTTAGAGTTCTGTTCTACAGGCTAGGATCGTTTATCATGTTAATATTTGTTGTCATTTTGTATACACTAATAAATACATTGTATACAAATGTATAACTAAACTAAGCATCACATGCAAAACCTAGCTGTGTGTATTATTTTTCTCTCATTTAGTGGTGTGTTCCCTTGCCTTATTGACAGGGCTAATTGCCTCCTTTATGAAAGATTACCCATTTTAATTACCATGTGCCTCCTGTCCAAGCAGAACCCAATATAGACACTAGTGGATGCCTGAGTGTATGACTGGTTCAAGACATAAAGGGACAATCAGACATGACCTGCAGAAATGAGCAAACCTCAATCCATGGATTGTAACAGCAGATAAATTAGCAAAATACCCATATAACCGAAAGGTATACTTTCTTTTTAGATGCTGACGAAAAGACAGGAGGCGGGGGTGGAGGTGTCACAGTTAAAGATGCTGAGATGTTCATTGGGTGGGATGAGGATGGACAGGATTAGAAATGAGTTTAGTATAAAGTTAGAGAAGCAAGGTTGTGTTGGTTTGGACATGTCCAGAGGAGAGACGTGCATTATATTGGGAGGAGGATGTTGAAGATGGAGCTGCCAGGAAAGAGGAGAAGAGGAAGACCAAAGAGGAGGTTTATGGACGTGGTGAGAGAGGACATGCAGGGGGTCAGTTTGAAGGAGGAAGATGTAGAAGACAGGAAGAAATGGAAACGGGTGGTCCGCTGTGGTGAGCCCTAAACAGGAGCAGGCGAAAGAAGAAGTGCTTTGTAGAAGGGTAGATTTAAACAGACAGGAAATGGTTATTTATAAGAAAATGATGTATGCCAACAATTTCTTCTCCTGTGAGTTTATTTTGGAAAAAACAGTCATAAATAATATAATGTAATGATCTAACTTTTTTTGTGAAATTCTCTGCCTTGCAATGATCCATTTTAAAATGCAAGCACTCAAAATATTAACTATTATTTAATTAACTGCCAAAATGTACCTCACAGGGACATTGTCCATATCTGGATCCTTGGCGGTGACGATGCCCACAAGGGCCCCTTGCTTAGCATCCTCCTGTACTTCCATAACAGCGCCTGTGGGTGGGAAGAAAACTGGGGGTTCGTCTGTGTCTGATACGCTGACTCTGACGATAGTCTGGTCCCGGAAGGAGCCCAGATCCACGAAACGGGGATCCACATGCTTGTTGACTGCCTCCACCACCACATTATGGGTTCGCTTCTTCTCAAAGTCAAGAGGCTGCAGAATATAGTGAAAAAGAGAACACTGTTCTGAAGCACTTCAACTTCAAGGGAAGAGGCTTTGCATTTTGTCATATCTTAGAGGTTAGAGGGACACTCAGAAAGGCAAAATGCCTATTTCATGGAAAGTACATCTTGTTCATCTGACACTCATCACTTGAGTTATCTGAGGGCAGGCCTTTACTCAGATGAGTGTAATGCATGAATCAGAGAGCAGAGTGAGCTGGGCACGTCCTTCGTAAATCTACCTTTTTGATGGTGATAACGGCCTCTTGGGTGTCTCCATCAGTTGAGACTCTGAACAGCTCTCCTCCTTCCTCGTCTTTGATCAGGTAACTCATGTCGGTGTTCTCCCCCATGTCTGCATCCGTGGCGATCACTCGGCCCACTGACGTTCCCATGGCTGCCCCTTCTGAAACCGAAAACTGATACATCTCTGTGGGGATAAATGAGGGTGGGAGAGGGGAAAAAGAGATCAAGTAAGTCTCAAACTCCCTCCTCTGTGTTGTAAATACAGTAGGCCGACATATCTAGCAGCAGCTAAGCTATACATGTGCTCTTGGCACAACACTGGTCAATTTATGAATGTAATGCTTCGGGGACATTATGATTCAGGATGCGGAACTTGCAGCCTGTGCACAGTCGTTTCTAATCCCACAGCACACGCGGTAGCCAGAAGTCATTACTGGGATTTAGCTTGAAATGCAGCCCTTTTTGGCTTGGCCTGAAGCAAGGCATTATGTAATTACGCCATTATAGGAACATTATGGAGGAAACACAAACACATTGACCAAAACAGGGAAGGAAAAGAAGGCTTTGCATGGTTAGTGAATAGAAAAAGTAGGTAACACTTCACTTGAGCCCTACTACATAACATTGAAAACGTAGGGGCAGAAGTTGTATAGTTCGTAGGGGCAGAAGTTGTATGTGCTCACGAGATGTCAAAACAGGTTCTTTCTATTAATATAACAGTTGCAATTAAAGGATTCTGGCTGGCTTTAGATCCTTTCTGTGTGGAGTCTGAATGTTCTCCCCGTGTCTGTGTGGGTTTCTTCAAGAGCTTCCGTTCCCTCATTCAGTCTAACGACATGCGTGTCAGGTGAATTGGAGATGCTAAATTACCCCTAGATGTGATTGTGTGTGCTTGTTTTTGTGTCTGTCCTGTGATGCACTAATGACCTGTCCAGGGTATTTCTCTGCCTTTTGCCCTACCAGTGCTGGGACAGGCTCCAGCAACCTCCACAACCCTGGTTAGGATAATTAGCTCGAGTAAGAGAATGGATGGGTGTCACCATTACTGGTAATTGTCATGACAGATGCTACAGTGTCTGATTTAATAACAGTTTATGTCATTTTCTAACTGAATGCAATGACAACATATAACGCATATCCATCAACGAATACACACACACACACACACACACACACACACACACACACACACACACACACACACACACACACACACACACGTATGTCAATGGTATGTAGCTACATTAAAGTGAAATCCTGGTGGGCATTACAGGTCTGCTGATTGCCAGATCACTTCACCGCTTTGGTTTTGTAAATGGACAACAAGAGAAACAGCTACTTTCTAAACGATGCTATTATCATGCATGACAGTGCCACTGCAATAGAATAGCATGGTACCTGCATGTTTGTGAAAAGTGTAAGGGTGCTGCGTGCCTCTACTATCAAAAATACCGCAATATCACTCCAGCCCGCAGCACGGTGAAGTGAGCGTACCGAATTAGATGGCAGTGAGGGAGTGGACTAAATGTGGACTTGTGTGGTTAAGAGGAAAGAGGAGAGGAAACAGGAGAGCCATTGAGATGAAGAAGAAAAGAGGCACCGGGGAGTGCAAGCCTGACTCACACACTCTCCTCACTGTAATAAATCTAATGTTGTAATGCCTCACGGAGGAAAGAAAAGAGCCAGAGAAACAACATAGGAAATGGGACAAAAAAAAATGCCCACGTGTCCCTCAAATTTAATATGTCTGCTCGTGCTCCTTTCTTCTCTTCTCTTTTTATTTTCGCTCTTTCTGTGGGGAGCATGGAGAGCCATACATACTTCTAGTGTTCCCCTGACATAAACTATATTAAAAGCTTCACCCACTGGGTCCACACTGAAAAGTAAGCAAGGAGACAAAGTGCTTTTCATTTGTCTCTTCCTCAGAATCCCTGCCATTTCAAGTGCTTACACACCAGCCTCTGCTGCCCGAGTGCTTTGTAGGCTGGGCACACAGGTGTGTTTGTGATGGCTGTATACACAAGACTGATGGGCTCGAGCAAAAGACTTTTGGAACTGACAATGAGGCTCGAGCTTCACTTGTCCAATCAGCCACTCTAAATGGATCAAGCTGCTTGACACATAGCAAACAGCACAAGACACACTTTTGCACTGTAGGAGCTTTTCAGTCGGTAGCGTGCAGCAATTAGGAGCTTTACAAGAAAGAATCTGCTCTTTCCAAATACTTCCTGCATGCTGAGTGCTCCTAATGCTGTTTCTAGATAATACTTATTATAACATTTCCTGATTTATTATACATTCTACAGCTATCATCTTTAGTACTGTCCTATAAACTGCACAGTTAATGAAATAATAAAATAATCTGACCATTATTTTCATGAACTCAAGCATTGAAAATTCCATAAAATAGGCTGAACTAAACATCATATCTGTCTGTCTGTCTGTCTGTATACAGTATCGGTTTAAATGTGTGCAGATTATTGAACAGTGCTATATATACATATATAATATGCTTAAAATGCCTTAAATGCACCTTACGGGCCAACGATGGGGTGCTTTGTCTGCCCTAATATTCTTAATGGAGATCTTAGTGCTCTGTGCAAATAATTCCAATGCAGAACTTGTTCTTGAGAACAAAATATACCATTTATATTCCACACAGTGTGTGAAACGTCGTGTGCAATTTAGAAAGCAATAACCTTTCACACAATAGAGCTCACTTTCCACCACTGCAGTTAAAACCCTGATAAACAGAATCGTACTTTAAAGGAGGGCTGGGCAGAATGTGTATCATTTAACAACTGATGTTTCTGTCTTAGCCTCAGTAATACCGAGCAGTAAACTAATGAGCCCACTAAACAATAGGGACGTTGGATGTAGGATTTGAACCTGCAGCCTCTTGGTCCATAGAAGAGTGTCCAACCTCATGCAGGACGAGAATTGATGAGCAGAAGTTTCAGCACCAGATGTGTAAACTGAGTTTCTCATAGAATCTTTGTCACAACATTATTATTTTACCAACCTGTCATTTTACCAGTGGCTTTACCAAACCGTAAGCTTAAATAATTAGGATTAGGGCTGTTTCTGCCAATTTAGTAATATCTTAATGAAGTAATCGGTTAATCTGACAATTATTTTGATGATAATTGAATTAAGGTGCACTGGCCAGCTTAAGATCTGCTTCACCACCATGCAAATAATGAGCACTGATTTATTTTATATCAGTCGAGCTGAATATACATCTCACAAATCATCACAGTCCTTGTAAAATATTTTGCCAGAGCCACAAAGGAGTCCCGGAGGCACAAACTAGGCATTTCTAATGGCATGTGTCTGTTTTAAGGCACTTCTAATACCCACTCACTCTGAGGAAAGCGTGGGGGGTTGTCATTAACGTCTGTGATCACTATGGTCACCGTGGTGGAGCCGGAGAGACCGCCCATTTGGCCTGCCATGTCTGTTGCCTTGACAACCAGCTCGTAACGGTCCTGCGTCTCCCGATCGAGATCAGCCACCGCCGTTCGAATCACTCCTGGAGGGAGAAGAGGGGAATGAAAGGGAGAGAGAGGGAGAGAGAGTGATGGAGAGAAGGCAGCACGGAAAGGTCACATTTGCCACTTGTAGACAGAGCGATGCCCGGCATATTCAGCCTCAAAGAGAGGACTTTCAGATCTAGTTACGAAAAATTATTGGACATAAGTGCAGCTCTGTAAGGAGCCAAATCAGTATGGAAATGATCTTACCTTGTTTAAACCGTATAAAGACTCCTACCAGAAACAAATCTAAAAAGGTCTTGAGAAAATCCCACTGACAATGGAAACAGGATATTTAGTCGTTGGGAATCCACATCAATTTATATTAATAACCCTGGAAACAATACCATGTCTCACATGTACTGTCAGGAACTAATTTGAACAGTTACCTGACACTGTCTCTGTCCATTTAACCCACTCTACCACAAACTATGCCGTTTGTCATTTCAGGCATTTCACCTGATGTTCCCAATAAAGTACTGGCACTGAAGACTGACCTAGACTATTGGACCAGTCACAAATAACGGTAATTCTGAAATGTGGGAGTGTCCATACAAGCTGAGAGGAGACTGAGAGGAACTGTATAAAGACACTGACAAACTGGTGTTTTCCTTACTGAAATGATGCAGCTAATTTAGATTTTTTTGTAATCAATCTAGGAAATGGTTTGGTAGCAGTACTGACTGAGAACTGTAAAAGTCTGAGCAGCACTAATGCTGTTCTTTTCCAAGCATACATTCAGATCTCACTGCTGGAAATGATGCTATCCCACTAACTAGCCCAGTTCTCCTCCTGTATACAGGATTCAAAAACGCATTTCAAGAAGCATTAATTGTATTCCTATTTGAGATTGATTGCAATGGTTGGCAGATACATGACTGGCAGTAATAGTCCCAGACAGAATAACCTTCATTAAACTTGGGAATCAGAAAAGAAACAGCCCACTTCTTGGTGATGTAATAAAAACCCGCTGCACAGCACAAAGTGTAGTTACTGTTTCTGAGCATTGTGTCTGTCACAGAACAGATAATGTTTCAGTCGTATTCCTGCTGGAAGAACCTGTGACCAGAACACTATTTATGCATCCGGTGTATAAGGAACATTAAAATCTTTGCTAAAATAGAATACATATTTTTTATTGTAATATTATATATTCATTTCCTGCATTTTGCACTATATACACATATATCCCAGCAGAGACCACTAGAGCAGATTTGGCTGTGCTCTTAATGAGATCTGACTCTCTCTATCTGTGCCAGATCACAATGATGGTAGCCAGTCATGCCCACATATACAGAACTGAACAGATTTCATCCTTTTTTCAGTAACTTCAGTTGTCCTACAGTGTTGCAAAAGCAGAGGTTATTAGTCTGATAAAAATGCAGGAGTTGGCCTATCCTGAAAGAAAGCAGGCGCTAACTTTCACGCTTCCAAGTGTGCCCAAGTTGTTAGGGATAAGGGAGACCCAGATAGCAAATGGGATTTGGAAGGTTTAAATTAAACATATTTAAAAATTCATCAAATTCATCTAACCTAGGATGATTTTTCGCCTTCAGCATTTTAAAGTATAATATTATTATATGGATCGAGAGGATCAGTGTATCACTGTGCTGCTAAATAAATATAAGCCAACAAGGGCAAAAACTGTAGGTTTTGTTGTTGCCTAGAGAAGTGCAAAAAATAGCGAGCAAATGAGCATTTTTTTTTCCCCTAAAAACACCAAAATATGATTTTAAAGAATTTACAATTATTACAAGGATCACAGTCTAAAGGATCTTCTCTATAAGACGTATGAAAGATTAATCCAAGTTAAATATTTTGTGTATATTTCCAAATTAAATGCTGTTCTATCACGCAAATCAGCTTTTGAGTCTCTTTGTCTTTTTGTCTCTGGCGGAGCATTTGTCTGTCCGTGTGTCTGTCCCTCTCTCTCCCTCTCCACACACCTGCCTGCAAAGAACTGATAGCCACAGGTCATGTTTGTGTGGCACAACACATCTCTGCCTACAGTTCAGTGGTGGGGACACACTGACTGCTCCTGTCAGGCTGTAAGCTCACAGGAGGAAGCAGAATTCACCTCTCCTTCGCAGCATAAGAGAGGCTGAAGTGAGGACTGATCACTTGCAAATGCGGCATTTAGTTATTCAGATAATAAATGTTCCATCTTTATGCTTGGATTTGATTCTTTTGCATATTTTGACCAAATTGCAAGGAGAACTGAGAGCTCCGAAACCCCACTGATTAGAGAGAGATGAGCAAAGTAATGAGATAAATTCATCAAAAGGTTGAAAACATGAAGCATTACAGCAGCAAGAAGCACTACAGCTTTCCAAAGTTCAAACACCACCAGCCATCCCTGGGCACAGCCTACTTACCCTCCTGACAAAGGGCATAGATCAAGAATCATGGACAGTTCTTAACGATTTTAATGACATGGGGACACAGATGTGGTCACGGGTGAAATACACAGCCTGTGGGGCTCTTTGAACCATGACCTGCACTTTACGACGTCTCGTCAACCTCAAACCCCTTTAACTGGTCCCCAATCAGTCAGAAATGTGCACAAAGTGTTAAGTCTGTTGGCTAAGATTGCTATGGCCATTCATCATCCAAAAGCGTTCAGGCTTCCCAAATCAAGGCACACAGCCCCTGTAAAAGAAATCATTAAAAGTTTAGCATCATTCCTCTGGGGGGTGCATTTGAAGGGAACAAAAGCTCTTGTGTGTGTGAAAGATTAAAGAAAGACAGCACTGCTGAAAGACAGGAGTCGTGTATTGGCTCTGGCTGGTTTGGGGAAAAAATGTCAGAAGGTTTTGTTATTGGCTTTCTTTTCCTTTGCAAAGACAGAAAAAGGACTGAAAAAAGACTGAAAAAGGCTACTGAGCGTATCACCTTTCAGCTCCCTAAGCTTTACCTTAAAGAGCCTACAGTATTATCCTATTTTTCTCAATTACCATCATCAAAACATTAATTGAGGAAATATATTTAGAAAAAAAAAACCCTAGTACAGCTCAAAAGACTTGATCCAAAGGAGCACTGAAACTGGTGGCTCATGGGTGTCAAAAGCCTGGCTAGCATATCTTTTGTTGGCATTTCCAGCCTTTCACTTCACACTAAAAAATGTTTTCAGCCAGGTCTGCACAGCCAATCAGAACACAGAACAATCCATAAACCTCCTTTGGTCTTCCTCTTTTCCTCTTTCCAGGCAGCTCCATCCTCAGCATCCTTCTACACATATTGGTCTTGATTAAAGTGATAGGAAAATAGTAAAACTGTGACTGTTATTGTTACATAAAATCATTCTTCAGGGGAAAATAACAAATAAGAACGTGTCAAGTGTGGGCACTTTAAAATGGGTTAACTTGCATGAGATCTTACTGTAGTCCGCCCCTAAACATCAGCTTGTATTGACCTTCGTCACTCTGAACAAGGGTTACAGACTGTAACAGTGGCTGATAGTTGCCTAGGCTTCAGACACAAATGTGAGTACAATATCTAATCATTTGCAGTAATGTCCCCAAAAGCGTCCGGCCCACTCATTATGAAAGACATATTTTCATAGATTTCAACCCACTAATGTGACAATGAGTGTTCGGAGCAGATTTCCCATTGTATCTGTAATTTAGTCTAATAATCGAGCTGGGTGACATGAAATAAAGTGTGATAAATATTCAAGTGAAATATCTAGATCACACATGCAATGATTATTAAGAGAAATCAGGATCCCCGCCGTTAATAAGCAGATCATAAAGAAGACAATAAATGAAGCAAATTAAGTAAATGTAAATGACATGAATTGAATGGATAAACTGTATTTGTAAACATGTTGATAACAGAGAACTTTGCTGGCTTCTTGACTAAATCCTTCTAAAAATCTTGCATGGCTGTTTTGCAAATGACAAAAATGCAGCTGTAGTGCTTGTTTTTTAGTGTGCAGATTACCTCTTGTTGTTACTCTACATCATAAACATGGTTCCAGATTGTACACACACATTACGCTTAAACAAGTCAAATAATTTGAAATCTCCACTCTGTCTCAGTATCAGCTTCTAGGGCAGCGGTTATGAAGTTGGCCCCAGAATCAGAAAGTCATGGATTTGAATCCCAGACCAGTAGGTTGCCCTGAGGTTGGTTGCCCTGCCCTTTAGCAAGGTACTGTTCCCATCACTGCTCCCTTGGTGCTTTAAATAGCTGCCCCCTGCTGCACGTGTGTTTATGGGTTAAATGCATTTTGTTGCATTTTTCTGGGGCAGCGGTGGCCTAGTGGTTAGGGCGTTGGCCGCGTGTTCGGAGGATCAGGGGTTCGAACCCCTTCCCAATAAGTTGCCCTGAGGTACCCTTGAGCAAGGTGCCGTCCCCGTCACTGCTCCCCGGGCGCTTTCAATAGCTGCCCACTGCTGTTTGAGTGTGCATGGGTTAAATGCAGAGGTCCAGTTTCGTTGCGGTTCATTGTGTGCTGTGCTTTGACCTCGCAATGACAAGGGTTGTCACTCACTTTATTTTGTTGGTGCTCACTGTGTGTTGTGCTGTGTGCTCAAAATTACAAGTTGCCACTTTCACTTTAGTGAAGCAGACACCTACTGGCAACTGCACATATTTAAACAAATAAAAAAATACATTTACATTTTGATTATTGTCCAGATCCATAGAGTATAACGCATGTCTACATCCTGTCCTTTAAGTTCCACTGGTTATATGCACATTTTGTCAAATTATAGCCTTTCTTCCTCTTTAAAAGAAACATTTCCTTAATGCTAAGACTTTAAATGAATGTCTAATGATGGCCATTGGGAAATTGGCAGTGGAAAAATGGGATGACAGATGAATCTGAGAGATAAAAAAAAAAATGTATTCAGCAAAAGGTGCAAAGGACAGAGAATCGCTTTCAGTTGGTGGGTGTTGTTTTAGCAGGATGAACGTCTGTGGCAGCGCTGGGAAGAGGCTAATCAGTATCCAGGGCAGGTGTTCTTACCAGTCTGTCTGTCAACCGAGAAGAACTTCTCTCCATCCAGAACGCTGTACACTATCCTGGCGCTGCTGCCATAAGTAGGGTCATCTGCGTCTGAAGCCATCACTTTCATTACCGAAGTACCTACAACAAGACCATTAATACTTGATGAGTCCAAACACAATGTCCTTTTCACACTCCTCCTACAGATGTGTACTTTCAAAGCCAGTCCTACAAGGCTGGACAAGCTTTACAGAACTTGGTCCAACATCAACTTCAACCACGGCCTGGTTTCTTGCACAAAAATTTGGAAAATGGCAGTAGTAAGTGGTTTAATTGGAAGGAAGTTTAATTTTAAAAGTTTAATTTTACTTTAATCAGAGCAATTGTGTGTGTGTGTGTGTGTGTGTGTATGCTTAATCACTGAGATTAAGCAATAATGATGCAGTTAACAGTTAAGAAAGCGGTATTTTGTTCAAGAGTAAGCCTGGAGAGCTGTGTGGAGCTCTTTGTGCTGAAAATAGGAGGATATTGGGGTGGCTCAAGACTTTTACACAGTGCTGTAACTATAGTAGTAATGTAGAAATTAGTTTGTAAAAAAAAAATAAACATTATAACTCAAGGCAGTGGTCAGAGGTCATTTTGCCTGATGAACTCCTGTAAATAATTTAGACAGCATTCAAACAGCACAGTTAAACAAGGCTTCTGGGCCTCATTTATGCTAGTTGCAATGAATTTGGAATGAATATTGGATATCACTTCACAGTCGAGTAAATGTGGAGAAACGAATTTCTTGCTATGGGACCTTGATATAAATTAATAACTTGTTAACTTGTTAATCTTCACCAGGTATAGGAATATTTCGACGGCTTAAAACACTACCCGCCACACCTGCTATGTTGAAAATTACAAATGAACCTGACGCTATTTTTGCAGCTCAGTCATGTGACAAAAGAACTGTATTTTAATAGTGTGTGTGCCTCTGTTGCAGGTTGAATGGAGGATTTCCCAGCGTCTAGAGAAGCTTCTTCAGCCTCGCAGTTGCTATGGAGGAGTGCTCTTGTGGGCAGAGCATGGACAGGTGGGTTCTATTAAAAAAAAAAAAAAATTAAAAAGCCATTTGTGCTTAGAGACAGCTTTGTTGGTTTGTGAGTGAATTTTATTTATTTATTTTTTTTCATGAGTTGTCTTGTAATGCGCCACAGCAAGCCCCAGGCACCTGAAGCAAAGCACATATTTACATTTAGTCACACATTTTAACTAAAGCAAAGCCTCGAGCATATAAAGCTTAATGGCCCAGAGTTGGAGGGGGGGTGGGTGTGGTGTGGGGGTTGTTGGAGCAAGGGGAACAAGCGGAGCAAGCAGCTCTAAAAAACATGCTTTTCATCATGTGTTGGTTACAGAGAGATAAATAGCGGTTGGTTCACGGATGTGGAGCAAGAGTGGCACTCAAGGACGGAGCAGAGGGCTCTACCCAGGGGCGCATGGTCAGCAGGTAATTGCTGACAGCTGGTGGTGTCCAAGAAAGGTCAGCGTTGCAGGCTCTCTCCTGGAGACCTGTCATGCTACTGTCCAGCCACACAATAGTGCTATGCTAATTAGGCTAATTAAAGGGAAGTGTCAGAGTCCTGTTTGTCTCCTGTCACCAAAGAGCGCTCCCAAGGGGGAAGGGAGAATAGGACATTGTTTTAACATTAAAGTCAGTGAACCATTTTCCCCTTGATCTGCCAGTCTGATCTGGCAGTGAAGTAGAGTTCTCCCCTTTTTTCTGCAAAACCTCATGTCCTCGGGCTGCATTCTGCCATGAAAAATGGACTGAACTGTGAAAAGCCACAGTAAACATCAAACACTCCATTAAAACTCCAAAAAGGTTATTTTAGTATGGCCCCTATTGTAAAAGTATCTCTTTTAAACTCAGCTTCAAAGTAGTTTAACAGAGCTTTTGATGCATAAGTATTGGGAATCACCTGTTTTGAACTATTAATTAAGTTCAAATGTGGTAGGGCAGTGGTGGCCTAGTGGTTAGGGCGTCAGCCACATGATCGGAGGATTGGGGGTTCGAACCCCTTCCCAGTAGGTTGCCCTGAGGTACCCTTGAGCAAGGTGCCGTCCCAATCACTGCTCCCCGGGCGCTTTCAATAGCAGCCCACTGCTGCACATGTGTGTATGGGTGAAATGCAGAGAGTGAATTTCCCATTCGTGGGATTATAAATAAAGGATTATTATTATTATTAAAGAAGTCACATTAAGTCATCATTCAGTAAGCACAGATCTCGCTGGATGGCAAGTTGTCAATAATGGTATGCTGACATGGATGTCACACTACACTGCTGATTTGTATAATAAGTTCTTCTTAGAGATGAAGATCAATCAGATCAAGATCAAAGATAAAGCAGTGTAAACAGTCGGAAAAAGGCAAATTCTAGTAACGTTCTAAAATGTCAGGATAACTGATTAATTAATGAAAGCCATTCAGACTGATGTACTGGAAGGATGTAAAATATTCACTCTGAGTTCTAAGACACTCCTTTAGAGAGCACTGCCGTTACCAGGAAACATGGGCACATTGGCAACTCTTTTGTCTAAATCATCTGATACCCCAATATGATAATACTTATATTTTATATAGTAACATTTTACCAAAACTGCCCAGAACTGTTTAAAAAAATGATTCTTCCATGAGTTAAAAGTTGAGCCCAATCCATCTCATCATACTCATTTTCAAACACCACAAACGGCCTTCATTGTCAATGCCTGGATCACCATCGAGCCCTCCCGTATCCGATTAGAAGCGAATCGTGTAAGATTGCATTTTCTTTCTGCCCTCTGGAAACAGAGACTTATTAATGCATCAGCACCTGACTGTGAGCTAGAAATGGAGAAGTCGTGCCTTTCATGGGATTACTTCCTTATCTTAATTTTCCGGAGGTCATAATCAGTGTGGCGCTCAGCTGTTCATCAGCTCGCCACACATCAGGTAACGCCACCGGTGAAGAAACTATATAAATGCAAATGCTACTTTATTGTGTTTACACTTAAGTAGGAGGCAGAAATGTCGTCTCTTATTAATGCATTGCCGCAGATTCCCTTAGAAGTCATTACTTACTGGCTTGTGTGTCCTAAGCAGATTTTTTGGTGACTCAAGGAAATACACATAAAGAATGCAAAGGAAAAAAAAAATTGGTTTCTGAAGTCGAGCAGAATTTTCTTTCTTGCTTTTATTTTGATTTTTTAAGTGTGGAGTGTTTGCTCAGGAACTACTGGACTACTTTGCTACGCCCATGGACACAGAACAAAGTGAAAGCCTGTGCCCAAAATCCGTCAAGTGTGGAGAATTCATGTTTGATTTCCCTCTGTGTTCTGTCACAGTGCAAATATTGTTCCAGAGGTAAAACACATTTCCCTCGGCTTGTTTGCACACTCTTCCCCGCTTCTCCTTCTCTTTTTCCCCAGTACACTCCTAAAGCCCATATCTAGCACTCCATATACCATCTGCTGTATATAGCATTACCTTCACTGTAATGCTAACATACATCACATTTATTACACTTTCATACCGGTGCTTCAGTATAAAGCCATAAAAGCGGAGATGAAACTAGAAATAAAAGTAAACAAATAAATAAATAAATAAGCACATGAAAAGGGAATCTGGAACTTCACACAGCAACAAAGGATGCAATATAATTTTAAACAATTGAAATAGCCACAATAACCTCCTTTACCACTTCTTGATAATGGCCATCACAATTACTTGATAGGTAAAAATGATAATTTATGTTTTTGAGTTATCGATTTGAATGAAGAACATGGTATATGCAGTCCATTATAAAGCCATGCTTTGCAGTCAGAACACTGGTGAACAGCAGTTTCAGCTTCACTTTCAGCACTTTCACTTTCTCTTCCACACGATGCTTTAGTTACATGACTTACATTGACATATTGCCTGTCTTAAGATGTCTACTACTAGGACAACTGTGAAATATTGTGAGCGTATTTCCACCGAGACACAGCAGAAGGTCTCTGGGCGATCACAGTTTGGAAGCATCTGTAAATAACATTTACAATCATGGAGGCATAATTCAGCTTTAACACATGTAAACACATTGTAATTAGTTTAATGAGACTGACACTAGCATGCTGCTTTGTGAGAGCAGTCTGTGTATTCAAAAAGTGACTGCCTTGCTCTCAGAAGTCAATAATCCTACTACTTTAGCTCAGAGGTCATGCACAACAAAGCCCAGTGCAAACCAGAAAGCGGCGCCTGAGCAAAGGAATGAAAGGAACAGTGAGCAGGTGACTCCCTGAGTGAGAACGGAGGACGAAGTGGCCTGCGGCTGCAATCTTTACCACATCAGCCGAGCTCAGTGGACGTGACCTCTTCACCTCAAGGTCCTCTCCTCCTCTCAACTTGGCCCACATCAGCGCAGTTATAAAAACATCCACTGTGAGTTATGAAAAGGCAAAGCAAGATCTCAAATGGCCTCACTTTAACTCTAGATTCAGTTTAACGGATTTGTTTTTAAGACTCTTGGTTCCTAAGATACAAAGACCCTTAGAATAAGAATCTTACACATATTTGAAACTAAGATATCTTGCTTGTACTGCCCGTAGCCCATATGTGGCTTAATCAGCCCCTCTCAACCCTGCCCATCGAATGGAAGAGACCAGATATTTGGGCGGAGCCTCATCCCCAGAACATTAATGCATGATAAACCGTATTATATTATTGTCAGCTCCACCTGTTTTCAATACCTGAGTATCCCTGTGTGAGAATATTCCACTACCCAAAATAATCTAGCCAACTAAAAGAAACAGATAAGAAACTGACCAATGTGTCACGTGTGTTGGGTTTTGGGCACGCTAGAGGGCGCTCTCTGTCACGTGTGTTGGGTTTTGGGCACGCTAGAGGGCGCTCTGTTCTGACCTGAGCCCCTGCGGGCAGGTGTGCATCATTGGGGCTGACTATTTAAGCCCCGATGAGTCAGAACAGAGCGCGGCTCATTAGATAGGCTAAGCCTGCACGTAATGGTGGTTTTTGTCTGTCTGTCTGTCTGTCTGTCTGTCTGTCTGTCTGTCAGACAGACTGACTGACTGTCAGTCAGTCAGTCAGTCAGTCAGTCAGTGCAGTCTGAGTTCTTGTTTGTTTGTGTTTCCTCCTTTGTTTAATAAACTTCTGTTCTGAACCCCTGGCTCGGACCTGACGTCCCTCTGGTACCACACCACCGTTACAGAATGAGCCGCCAGTACCTGGACGTCGCGAGCCACGATGGCGATATGGAGTGCGTGTTGTGGGCGACAGCCAATGCTGTGGAGCAGTCCCTGCAGCTGATAAAGTCCTGGGAGACAGGGGCGACTTTTCCAGACCTCCGCGAACAGCTGGACGGTGAGGAGTGGGTGCGACGGACACCGGCGGCCATGGCAAGGGAGCTGGAGCGCCGTCTGAGGAATGCGACGTCGCTGCTCCCACTCGATATCATCCCAGATCCTGAGCTTCGCATGGATCGGTTCGCGCTTTGTCTCCGGATGCTGAGCTCCATGGCTAAAGGGACACAGCGCTATCTCAACGCGCTGGACCGCGTGCTCTCTTCCGCACGCGACATGGAAGGCGGGGCTTCGTTGACGGCTGGCGTTACTCAACGCGGAGGCACGGCGTCTACCGTGTCGCAAGCGGCTCAACGCGGAAGCACGGCGTCTACCGTGTCGCAAGCGGCTCAACGCGGAAGCACGGCGTCTACCGTGTCGCAAGCGGCTCAACGCGGAGGCACGAAGGCAACTGCACCGCTCGCAGTTCAACACAGTGACTCAGCGTCGAGAGCGCCGTGCGCCAGCAACCACGGTCCGCCAGCGGAGAACACGCCGCGCGCAGCTGATAGCGGGAACACGGACAGCGCAAATCACCACGAGAGGTTGGTAGCAAACGCGCCTTTCCGTGTCCACAGCGACAGCACGAAGCTCAGCGCTCCGCACCGCGACAGCACGAAGCTCAGCGCGCCGCACCGCGACAGCACGGCGTCCCCCGCGCCGCACCGCGACAGCACGGCGTCCCCCGCGCCGCACCGCGAAGCTCAGCGCTCCCCCGAGCCGCAGCGCGCCAGCACGGCGTCCCCCGAGCCGCAGCGCGCCAGCAACCACAGTCCGCCAGCGGAAAACGCGCCGCGCGCAGCTGATAGCGGGAACACGGCCAACGCGAAGCACCACGAGAGGTTGGTAGCAAACGCGTCTTGCCGTGTTCACAGCGACTGCACTGTGTCCACCAAGAGGAATGCAAAGAAGGCCACCCGCACCAAGAGAAGCGAGGCAATGGCAAAGAAGGCAGTTCCGGACGCAGAGAGCAGGAGGAGAGTGGAGACCACTTCCTGCATCGTGCAACCGGGGAAGTCGACCAAGGAAGCCCTTCGCAACAAGGAAAGCGGCATCAAGAAGTCGACCCCCAAAACCAGCTCCATGAAGCCATCTGCTACACAGAAAGCAGAGAAGGAGCAGCTCCAGGTTAGTGGCAAGTTTAAAAGGAAAGCTCGGGTGCAAAGGAGAATTGAACACGAGGCTGCTGTAACCATTCAGGCACAGGTGAGGAAACACATAAACAGAAAGTACTACCTGAAGCTACTGTGGGCAGCCCAGACGGTTCAGCGATATTATAGAGCTAGTAAGAGTATGAGGCAAGAAATGAAGTCTTTGAAGGAGAAAAAAGGGGCTGTTGTTGTTTTACAAGCTGCATTCCGAGGGATGAGGACCAGACAGACTCTGAAACTGAAGCACCAGGCTGCCACGGTTATACAAAGGGCTTACAGGGCTCACTGTGCTCGGGCACGATACTCATACATCAAACAGACTGTTGTTGCAATCCAGCTGAGGTATCGTTCCACACGTGAAGCCAGAAAACAAAGAAAGGAGTTTTTGACATTGCGCTCCGCTGCAATGTTCCTGCAAGCCTGCTTCAGAGGTCAGAGGGTCAGAAGGGCTGTGATCCTGCACCATCAGGCCGCTTCCCTGATTCAGGCTGCGTTCAGAAGATACAGGGAGGTAACAAAGTACCAGGCCATAAGAAGATCAGCCATCTTCATTCAAAGATATTTTAGGTCCTACATCAGGGGCAAAAGCGAACATGAAAGATTCCTGGTGTTGAAAAAGTCAGCGATACGCATCCAGGCCACCTTTAGAGGTTATTTAGTGCGGAGAAACATGAACGCTATGAACCAAGCTGCTGTCATTGTTCAGGCTGCTGGGAGAGTGCACCAGCGGGGATCTGTCTTCAGGAGGCCGCGCTGGGCAACGAGTGGTCGTCAGAGGCGGTTCGGAAGGCGGAGACCGGGACTTCGACTTCGACAGAGGTGTCCACATGCTGCGAAGTGTTTGCAGAAGTCAGTCAGAGTGGAGCCGGTGAGGGATCGGGCCGTGTGGCACAGAGAGGCGAGGACAATCCAGTCCCACCTCGGAGGTGAGCAGATCAGCTGCAGTAATGTTTGGTTTGCTGAACAGGAGGAGTTGCTGACAGGACTCTACCATCAGCTGACCAAGGGAACCGCCATGCCACAGGTGAACGCCACGGGCTCGAAGGACCGGAGGAAGGAAAAAGAGGTCCCTCGATTCAAGAGACATGCTGTGAGGGTTTCCCAAAGAAAGGGACTGGGGAGAAGACAGGAACAGAGAAACCAGATTGTAGGCTGGAAAACACGGAGAGTTGAGACTCCAACCACTCAGGAGAAGCTGGAGGCTAAAATAGCCACAATGGAGGGGCAATTGCATCAGTGCAGGACAGAGCTGAGACAGGTGCAGGACCAAAACATCGCTCTGCAGGCTGACCTGAGAAAGGCCCGTCATGAGGCCAGCACGCTCACCGAGCTAGAAAACCAGGTCAGAGGTATGGAAGGCAAATTGGCCCTCATCGAATCTCTACTCTCTTCTCCAACACTAGTGCCTGCTGGAAACCAGAGAGCAAACGCCGAAACAGAGCATCCGGAGAACAGTCCAGCGGAGAAACGGGTAACGAATGCAGAAAGGGAGCAGCTGCCTTCAGACCCCCTAGCATCGGCTCGCCCCCGCAACTCAGCAAACCCAAAACAAGGTGACGTTTGGAGGAAGCCACGGGGAAATCCTCAACGTGAAACCAGAAGCTGGGACACTGCGTCGCCGGGCCCCAAGCGACCAGGAAGTTTGACCCAGACAAGGAAAAGGGCAAAAGACACCAGCACGAATCAGTTCAGGGAGACGGACCAGAACGTCGGCACCAGAGAGTCGGGGAGAAGCGACGCGCGGAACCCGACTGACAGGGGTTGTAAGCAGAGCTTAGACTCATTGAAGAAGACTTCCCCTGTAAACCCTGTAACGTCTCTGTGTAGCTCCCTCTCAGGTCCAGTCGAGGCCAGGCTTTCCGCGGGGTCAGGTGAGGCCCCCAAGGACTTCAGAACCCAGTGCAGGCACCGGTCCAAGGGATGGACGGAACTGCTGGGATTCCCCTCACCACCACCAGCTGCCCGACATGACTGGTCGGAGGCCCTTTGTTTTTTTTTGTTTTTGTATGGACCTGACCAGGTGTCCCGACTAGGGACTTTTGTGTTGTTGTTTTTGCCTTCCCCCTGAGGTTCGGCTGCGTTCGGGCGCTTCGGGAGCCGCGCCCTTGGGGGGGGGGGGTTCTGTCACGTGTGTTGGGTTTTGGGCACGCTAGAGGGCGCTCTCTGTCACGTGTGTTGGGTTTTGGGCACGCTAGAGGGCGCTCTCGGTCACGTGTGTTGGGTTTTGGGCACGCTAGAGGGCGCTCTGTTCTGACTAAGCACACCTGAGCCCCTGCGGGCAGGTGTGCATCATTGGGGCTGACTATTTAAGCCCCGATGAGTCAGAACAGAGCGCGGCTCATTAGATAGGCTAAGCCTGCACGTAATGGTGGTTTTTGTCAGTCAGTCAGTCAGTCAGTCAGTCAGTCAGTCAGTGCAGTCTGAGTTCTTGTTTGTTTGTGTTTCCTCCTTTGTTTAATAAACTTCTGTTCTGAACCCCTGGCTCGGACCTGACGTCCCTCTGGTACCACACCACCGTTACACAATGACACTATGGACTAAAACAAACTCTATTTGAGTAACAATCTGTACACTTATCTGGTGAATGTACAAGGTAGTGCGTGTGATAAAGTAGTTGTTACGAATTCTAACCCTGCTTCAGTCTCACTTATGTTAAAGCAATCCACACTATGGTGGCTTGTTTTCATTGATGAACAAGGTAAAGTGGCCTGATTAACTACAAAGCAAAATAAGCAACAGATTACTAATAAGGAATAAATTACTGCTTCACCCTGTTCATTAACATGTGAAATGAAGTGCAGGCAGGCAAAAATAATCCAGCTTCATTAATAATGTTGACAATATAAATTCATCACCAGTAATTCCCACTGTCCATGTTTGGTTCACTTTCTCCAAAGGTTTCAAACTTAGAGTGACTTTACGACTTCACCTATAAGCTGTACCTGAAGCAACGTTCACCTAAAAGGCTGTAACTATGTGAGCAGATGCTTACCTTAACATTTAGATCAAAAGTCAGTAACAAGATGTTCATGGAGGTCTACATTTTAGGTCTCGCGTTTAGATAACAGGCCCCAGGATTGGAAGGTCGGTAAGGCAAGTAAGTTGCCCTGAGGTACCTTTGAGCAAGGTACCGTCTTCATCACTGGTCCCCGGTCACTTTAATTAGCTACCCTCTGCTGCACGGTGTGTGTGTGGGTGAAAAGCAGAGGCTGCATTTCGTTGTGTAATAAAAAAAAGCCACTTTTGCTTTCGCTTTTAGGAAAAAAACTTAAAATGCAACATTTAGGCAATTAATTCATCATTTGTCAACAAATTCCCATGAATAATCAACACTAAAATATTTGCTTTATGTAGCCCTAATCACAGACGAACACTCTCCTTAAATGTCAATCAGTGTGAACTGAAGTTCATTAATAACAAAACTTCCTTCATTCATCTTAAAACTGCGATCACTAGCATAAACAGCTAACCTGCCAGCAGCTGGGTTCCTGCATATAAATAGGCCATGAAAAATGCATACGCAGAGATATGAGTAGACATGAAATCTCTAATGTGAAATTAACTTTAATGCTTCCTGCCCTATGGAAGACGAGACTTCAGAATCGAGTGGGCCTTCTTACCCCATACTTCCTGCCCGATTTATGCACAGATGTATTTAATGGTGTCAACAGAATCAGTTTCGAGCTGTGGTTGATGGCTCTGGGGGGAAGGAAGATGGTTCAATTACAGCATGCAGGGAGGCCGGAGGAGGTTGCCTAGTGCAAGACGCTAGACTGACAGCTATTTAAGAGCTAGCGTCATAAAGGAGATTTGTGTTGCTCTCTGCTACAGTGACACTGCAAGCAGGCAGCCATTCTCTCTCTCTCTCTCTCTCTCTCTCTCTCTCTCTCTCTCTCTCTCTCTCTCCCTCCCTCCCTTCCTTTTGGCCCTATCCTAATCACCTGGTCTGAGCACTTCCCTCCCAAATGTCTGTGCATTATGGATCATTTAGTGCGCCCATAAAAGCTTAGGTGTTTTCACATGAAAAGTTATTTCGCCACCACTTCCGCCATTATTCATTCTTCATTGGCCCACATAAAAAAAAGAGATTGGAGAGATGAAAGATGAAGTGAAGAAAGATGGAAAGAAGGGAGGAAGAAAGAAAAGGGGTGGAAGACAAAAATGTCCTGTCATAAAAGTCAATGGTGTGCTAACTGAGATGGTGAATGAACTCCTTTAAGGATTAGACTTTGTCACTCTTCCCTCCAGAGACAGCGGGTATCAATATAGACTAACAGTGGCAAACACCCTGTCATAGCTGAGTAGCATCTTTTTTTTTATTAACCAACAATGAGCGAGAGTTTCTAACAGCAGGCACTAATAACTTCCACAATTGTACATTCGGTGACTGATAAATGTAATATGTTCCTATTATGCTGAAATAAAAGTCCAGCTGAGTGGTTTTTATGCACTTTGGAACGTAGGAAAAGAAATGCAATTACACCCACAACCATCCAAAACCTGCTTTAACAATTTCTTGCTCATCAACAGGTAGTGAAAATTTTATCTTGAGGAATAACAAAAGCATGGTGTAATGTGATATGATTATACACTCCTTGTTCAGGAGTGTATAATGTCCTTGTCGTGTCTTGTGTTATTGGTCCATAGACCGCTTGGATCTATGGACCAAGTGGTCACAGGTTCAAATCCCACCTCTAGCACTACCACCATTGGGTCCCTGGGCAAGACCCTTAACCCCGAGTTGCTCCAGGGGAACTGTCCCTGTAATTAGGACATGGAAGTCGCTCTGAATAAGAGCGTCTGCTAAATGCTGTAAATGTAAATGTAAATGTTCAGTGAAACAAGCACTGCAATTCTGTCAAAATGAAACTTGACATTATCCATATCTCTCTGCTGTTCTATTGTCTTAAGCCACCACTGGCAATCCCATGATGCCTTTTGCTGACTCTGAAGACTAATGTTGTAATGTTGTATATATATATACAGTACTGTGCAAAGGTTTTTGGCAGGTGTGAAAAAATGCTGTAAACAAAGAACACTTTCAGAAATGGAAGTGTTCATCATTTATTTTCATCAATCAACAAAATGCAGTGAGTGAACAAAAGAGAAATCTAAATCAAATCCATATTTGGTGTGACCACCCTTTGCCTTCAAAACAGCATCAGTTCTTCTAGGTACACTTGCACAGTTTTTGAAGGAACTCAGCTGGTCGGTAGAAGGTTGTGGGTTTGAATCCCAGACCATTAGGTTGCCCCGAGGTACCCTTGAGCAAGGTTTTGTCCCCATCACTGCTCCCCAGGTGCTTTCAATAGCTGCCCTTGCTCCACATGCGTGTGGGAAAATGCAGAGGCTGTGTTTCATTGTGTTTCACAATGACAACTTGTCACCTTCACTTCAAAGGGTTCAAGGGTATTAATAGTCACGTGTGTCCACTCTTTATTGCAACAACAGCCTCTATAATTTGGAAACAGGAATGGATATTTGAACATTGTTGTGGAGACTTGACTACATCCAGCGACAAGACCATTAGTGAAGTCAGGTTTTGATACTGGATGATTAGATCAAACCAATCCCAGGTTCTGAATAAAGCAACATCACACCAGAAGACACAACTCCACTGTTACAAAGCCCCATGCTGAGACCAGTGAGACATTTGGACACAGCATTGTTATTCAGAACAAATAATATCAGATTGGAAACTAGAGTAACCCGTATGACCCAACCTGACTGCCAGTGGCTAAGGTTCTGAAAAAAACAGCATATCTATCACACCTTCACACCACAGCCATCCATCAATGGGAGCGTCTGTCAGTTAAAACTGCCCTTCCTGGCAAAACAAGAGGATGCTGCACAAATACAGACAGCTATGCAGACACACATCTAGATATGTGTAGACCCACTGCCGGGCGCTACTGACACATTAAATATTCAGCATTTTCCCAAAACTGTTAACGACTTATGGCAGCATTTAACTTAGTGAGCCTGAAAACGGGAGCTGTTGTTGTGCCGTTTATTTTGATATGTATAGATGGTGATTTGATAAAGCCCAAAATTCTGGAGTTATTTGCTTTGTCACGTAACCATTTTTTTCACGCGTGTAGGGGAACAGACGAGACGCATCTGCCACATTTGATCAGTCCTCTGATAAAACACGACAATAAGAGCTTCTGAAATGCATGTTGAGTGAGCTTGTATGCTTGAGAAAATCACCGTATAACCAGCAGTGAGAGAGTCCTCCTGCGTCTTTTACACAGTAACTGAATCTGTATCTTGCTGCAATCTCAGATCCTAAACACTGAACTAGATAAAATGATTTTGCAGATACACGTGACTCAACTGCTCTGGGGGCAGATTTAAAGGTCTGCAGGGCTCCTGCGGTTAAGGGGTCCATTTCTCATATTTTATTATTTTTTTAACTCGCAGTCCACTTTTGATGTGTGGCTTTATGTACCCAAAAGAGTCCTAATTCATTTTTATATCTCAATTTTCTAACCACTCTTTATTCTTTTGAACATCCCTTTTTCTTACAGACCCTTTAAAAATATGAAAATGTCCTCCGACGTCTTACTCAGAAAGCGGTCTGGGCTAAAATACTCTTTATGACTTCATTACTTTATTACTTGACTTAAAAAGCAGATACATCTTGTTCTTGGGGACGACTAGGAATCATGAATTCAAACTCTTCGTTTAAAAGTGCAGAACATTTCTATGATATTTACGTTCACATTAATAATTAATATTATCTTTCCAAACAACAGCTTGGACATCATAACATTTACATTTACGGCATTTAGCAGACACTCTTATCCAGAGCGACTTCCATACCCTTATTACAGGGACAGTCCCCCTGGAGCAGCTCAGGGTTAAGGGTCTTGCTCAGGGACCCAGTGATGGTAGTGCTAGAGGTGGGATTTGAGCCTGGGACCCCATGAGCCATAGGTACATAGGCACGTACCCTACCACTAGACCACCACCACCCTCCACCCACATTACTGCAGTTTTTTTTCTTTCAAAGTGACTCTAATATAGTGTCAACACTGAGACAGAGACGTCGCTTTCTGCACACTTTCTGCAAAAAATATAACCCAGCATTGTTTAGCTAAAGAAGCACCAGTATATCCACACACATCATCTCAAAAAATGTTCACGTAGTACCAAATGCACACTAACTCGACTTTATTATAGCACGCCCACCTAGCAACGCACAAACACACCAGCCCACCGAAACACAAAGCTGAAATCATGCAGGCAGAGAAAGGCCCACACATAGAGATAAAGAGTCACACATGCTGACAAGCAGCAGATAAAGAAGAAATGCAGATAAACAGACAGAAAAGAACACATGCTGATCCTCACAGTATGATGCTTTTGGAAAAGTAGGCCCAAAGCATAACTCACAAACAGTCATAAAGGGAAACACCATCCAGATGAAGCCACACACTGTTCCAAGTCTGCTACAACTGATAGAGACCAGCTTGATTTCTGAACTTCGTATCTTAATGTAAAATCCTGAATGGAGTCAAAACCAAATTCAAGAAAACACTATGACGAGCTTATAATCACTCTGTTGCCGCCTTCGTTTAATGTTCTTTGTATTAGTACCATACACATGTGAGTAACCGATCATTCGGGACGTTCAGGACGATCAAGTCAAGCAGTAAAGTAGGCTTAATAGTCATTTCAACAATATTCATGGTACACAATGAGACAAACCCACGTATCTCCAGGACAACATAACATAAGGCAACACAGAACACGGCATAAAATTGCACATGTGATACGTATGGCTGCATTTACCACACAAACTCAGCATCTAAACCTCCAACATGTCAAATAAACTCCTGGCACCAGCTGTTTGTATATCGTTAATGCTTGTTTTTCTCACCCTCTTCATGCTGTCCTTCACCCTGACATGCCTTCCTTTGCGTGTGCACCTAATTTCATGCTTAACCTCAGTGTCGGCAGCCAAACAGACTTATCACGGACCGTGATGTTTTGTGTGTTTCTGTAAAGGCTGTGAGTACAGCAACAATTTAAATCAATTCTATGTATATACATTTATGATTACATTTATAAGATATTCTGAACGTTCATTTGTTTTACTTTCATTAATTGAAGAGAAGGATGAGAAGGATGTTTCCTTAAACATCATCAGTCCAGTTAATTGGAAATGACTACAATTTGTCATTATATGTATTTCAGGCATTCGGTAAGTTTGAATATATAGTGCCACAGAAATATAAATAAACTTGTTTTTCTTAATTTCAGATGATTTTTTTTAATGTTTCTCTCACTTTCTCACATTTAAAGTAGACAAATAATTTTCTCTGTCACATCATTATTTACCAACCATATAATGATGCGCTCAGAAAAGAATATATTTATCATAGTAACCATGTATATTGTCACATATTCCAGCTTAACATTTGGCTACAAAGTTAATTATACTCAATACCTAAGAACGAGTTTTCCTTTAAAACAACTAAGCTATTTTTGGAGTGTTAATTTGCTTTTTTTTTTTTTTTTTCTCAAGTTTTTTAGCTTCTAAAAACCTTTAGCTAGTCAGTGCGATAGCAGACTTTACCTTCCTCCACTTTTATTCTGTTGAATTCTGGATTTTGTGCAGGAAGTTACATTTTCATGTAGAAACCAATAAGAATTAAGTTCCTGGCCACTGTATCACACCTTCAACTGTGAATCAACAGTGATTACAAACTGCATGTCTAATGTCCCTTCAGAGCATCCATGTAATGGTTTGTTGCAGCTGTTATTTTCACCAGTGCCGACGCTCACATTGTTACAGTGTTAGAGCGGGAGAAGGAAAGCAACAAACAGGGATTTGCCACTACTTTGTGACTCCTAAGTGGTTGGTCCTATCATAGTGAGACCTCAGACCACAGCTGACACTTTCTCGACTCCCATTGGTCTTTCCGCAGTGAGAATGAAGCCCAGAAAGAACACAGTAATCCGTAACCAGGGGTCCAAAAGAGCATAAAAGGACTTACTCTGAGTAGGATGGGTTTCTACTCCTTTCATCGTTCGCGGTGATGCTAACCACTAAGCTGACCTCATGGAACTGGGAGTTAGTGTTCCCCTTCATGTGAGCTAAGGAACCCAACCTTTATATAACGTCACCCTCCCAATTTGGGCTGAAAAGGAAAAACTGCAAAGACATTTTGACACCATGTGTAGATCTATTTCTCGCCTTTTATTTTTACCTCTCACATTTTTTGGTAACTAACATTTCAGTGCACCCCTAGTGTGTTTTGGCCTTGACAGCATTTAGATTGTCACACAACTTCAATCTAAATCATGGAGAAACTGCTGCACTACAAAACTATGTCAGCAACGGGCTGAAGACTTATGTATACTACCATCATATTATTTTTGCATGTAATGCAAAATTTTTAAACCTACAAGTGAAGCGAACGAGCTGTACCCTAAATATTTAAAGCGCTTTGGCTGCCGCAGCCCAAAAAAGGAAAAGAGATGCATCTTTTTTAAATTATTCAAAAGTAAGGCTGAGCTAAACAAACAAGTCAACTGTTAAAGAAATATTAAAAGCCATTATATGAGCCTCACTTTCTAGCAAAAAATGTAGGACAATCCTGCAAGAGCTTTCCCTGAGAATTAATGTCCAGCAATATTGCAGCGAGAATGATCTTCAGTCCTTTATGGAGATTTATCTTTGTATCATTTGTTACTCTAACATTATATAAAAAAGTGAAAGTGACAAAACTTGTCATTGTGAGGTCACAGCACAGCAGACAGTGAACCACAACAAAATTGGACCTCTGCATTTAACCCATGCACACTCAAACACTGTGCAGCTATTGAAAGCACCCGGGGAGCAGTGACAGGGACGGTACCTTGCTCAAGGGTACCTCAGGGCAACCTACCGGGAAGGGGTTTGAACCCACAATCCTCCAATCATGCAGCTAATGCCCTAACCACTAGGCCACTGCTGCTTCTTTCAGGGCCTCACATTAGTTTATTGCTAGAGGTAGAGGGCGCTCTGTTCCGACTGAGCACACCTGAGCTCACGAAGGCACAGGTGTGCTTCACTGGGGCTGATATTTAAGCCCCAGTGAGTCAGAACTGAGGCTAAGCCTTAATGTAATAGTGGTTTCTTAGTTCCTTGTGTTTTGTTTTGGTTACCATGGAGAATAAAGGAAAAAAAAAGTTTTTCTGAAAAAAGTCCAACAGAAAGAATTTTTCTCCTTCAGCCTTTTAATGACTCAGGAAAACATTAGCTTTTAACATCCTTGCAACGTTAACATTAATGTAGTTGTGTAAGTGAAAAAAAAAAAGAGGGAAGTAAACCCATGCAAAATGATAATGACCTCAGCAGTTCTGAATGAGATGTAATGCATCAAATTGGAGTTGCATTTCTGACTAGAGCACACTGGCACGACAAAGGCAGCCGCCATCCAAACACAGCCGTGGCCCTCAGTGTGAACCGGCAGCTTTCAGCTTTCAAAACCGAACGCTTCAGGCTTCACCATTGTGCAGCTTGTTATTCAAATGCAAGCTGCAATGTCCATCCTCTTCTATAAACCTGTTTTTTGTTTTTTTTTTCCGAATTGCAAAAACTTTTTTTTTTTCCTCGTTTGCACAATCTTATTGGAAGAACCACTTAGCTCTGCATACTGAATGAAACTCCAGTTGCCAAAATGCATAAGCATATGCTCGGGATGGTACAAAGTGGTGTGGATAGCAATCTGTTCTGTATGTGCATTTTGTTCTCATATGAATGGAAGCAGGGCAGCAGTTGTTGTTTTACAAGAAAATGCATTCTGCACAAGGTGCCTTAAATCAAAAGCAGTAAATAAAAAGCCATCATACGGACGATGATGGAACAGCCTTCTTGAAGATTATTTAATGAAACAAATGGACTTCATTATTAAGCCACAAACCACAAGAACCTTAACGTGAAGCTGCTGTGGTCATTTACCTGTTTTAAAAGAGTTGTTTGGTTCCAATAAATGTCCGCTCAGTGTCTTCAGAACAGGCCCGTGTCTTGTGTCAGTTAACCAAGTTACTGCACTTACAGCGGTTTTAATTAATTCACCATCAGTTTCATTGATTTATTTAAACCAAATCACAGCACAGCATAGATGAGGTTACTATAGAAAAGTGTATAGCTAACAGGTTAAGATTACTGAGTATTAAAATATTGTAAAAAAAATTTTATTTTATGTTAATACTACAAAACAGAGGGGCCTTAACATGCTGCAGGACAAAATAGAAATACCCTTTCGGAGTATTTTCAGACTGAATCAATTATACGTCATTTTCTTTCTTCAGGAGTCAACACATGAAAGTGTATATTTCCAAATCTTAATTGCATATATTTATATACATGCATGTGCATATATTAATAGCACCCAAAATTACATCCGCAGTACAGAAGTAATCCTGAGGCAGTTGATGTGTAGAAGAACGCGAGTTTTGAGTGCAGCACTGGATCATCTATTGGTTTCTCTCATGGCCAAAAAAGAATGTAACTTTTAAATTGCTTTTTCTTTTTTTTTTAATATGAATATTATTTTAACATGAATCATAAATATACTACGGCCTGCTTAATGTATTCTGTTAAATCTGTTGTACAGCCCTGCTGGATGGATGACACACGTAGGTACATAGGCTTTTTTTTTTTTTCTTTTACCATTTCGAATGTAAATGATGCCTAAAAAAGGCACTGGTCCTGTGGTCATTGACGAGTATCAGTTTATGCAAGAACACTAATGTAAATACTGCAAATCCACAAACCTCTGTGTATTCCATTTTAAACTTAATCCATCAACTTTTGACAGCATCAGCATTTGTTCCACAGGTTTAACCACTGAGCACGGCTATTTTCCACACAGTTACCCGAATAAGAGGATTCTGTTAATAGCACAGGCATAAGCAAGGCTAAGAAAAAAAAGCCAATTAATCCACCTGAGAAAGGGTAAGTGGAAAAATTTTAATTGACAAAATGACTCACTTGAAGGTAAAACTGTACCGGAATGTGTTTTCAAATAAGAGGTTTTTCTATGAGAAAATTACAGCATAAGACAGACCGAGGCCTTCTGAAATGTGGCCTGTGGTCTTGGACTGTAATGCACAAATGCAGTTGTCTCCAAAAGAAAAATGAAATTCACACTCTTCCTAGTAATTTCATGCTAATTCCATTACCAGGCAGTGATCATGCAAGCACCTTGTGCCTCTATTTTCCAGCTGTGCACTCGCTCATTGTGTTATCCGAGATGGACTATCGAAGCAGCGTGAATTATATGCAAACAAATTCGACTTGGACTCCAGCACCCCGCTAAAGGCCATGCACAGTGTCTGAGAAGGAGAGAGCATGAAGGAGAGCGGGAACAAGACAAGAGCGATGAGGGAGTCTGAGTATGGTGGGGGCTTGTCCGTGATTATGGTTTTATTATTATTGCTGAGCATTCGCTGGTGCGGTAATAAAACACAGCGGCGATCATGCTCGGCCACTAGCTGTGATTAAATCTCATACTTCCAAAGATCACTTCGCTTTCCTGTGCGTGGGGTTTGTTACGGGAGTGCCACAACTCGTACGCGATGTTAAATTAACTCTGTCTGTTATGTGACAATTACCCTGATTAGATGTGAGCACCAATGTGATGGTCAGTAAAAAAAACCTTTGTAGCAGTAAAATGACTGGGAGAAGTCACAGAGCCTTCGTTTGATATGCTAAAGGACTTAGAGCGCTTAGAGAGTGGAATATAAGCCCAGCGTCAGGAGTTCAGGCGTTAAGTGTCCATCAGGCTGGAGACTTTGATCAACCAAGTGCTTTTCTCTAATGGTTTTTAAAGTGCTAATCATCCGAGGACAAGATCAATCTATGAACAGTCTAATGAAGCCTAAAATGACAAAGAAAACTAACCATAAGAGACAAAGACTGGACATAATCAACATGTGGAATGGAAACAAAAGAGAGGCAATGGGATCACTAGATTAGATTGCAATATATTACATTAAGTTTGCTCATTTGAGCTGGTGGTTTATTTATTTGACCAGATTATCCATCCATTTTCTGCCGCTTGTCCCAAACGGGGTCGCGCTGGTGTCCAACCCAGCGCACACAGGGCGAGGACGGGGGACGCACCCTGGACAGGTCGCCAGCCCATCGCAGGGAGGAGCATGACGGGGACGGGACCTTGCTCAAGGGCAACCCATTGGGAAGGGGCTCGAACCCCCAATCCTCTGATCATGTGGCCAACACCCAACCACTAGGTCACCGCTGCCCCTACTGACCAGATTATCATGCTGGTAAAACATACTAAACACAAAATATGCTCTCTGAAAAGATGTGGCACTTTAATTTTCTTCTTTTTTGAAAACATTCAATTCACCAAATAAACAGAACAACAAGCTCACGCCATGGCTTCATATTTAACGTGAAAGTGAAAGTGTTCTTGTTCTTGTTCATGTTTTTCTTTGAATATGTTCTTCTAAATCATGAAGCCATTATCCTTATACCTCCATTTTTATATATCTTTTTTCTATTCTTTCTGTACATCTGTCACTTTTATAAGAGCCCTGTAACGCCCAAATTTCCCATTCGTGGGATAATAAAAGATTACTCTACTCTACTCCACTCTACATTAACTGACAACTATGAAAAAAAGATTCAGGAAACAAAGTATGTTTATTTCCATTTCAGATTGAAGTAAATTTGCTAAATGTACATTTAGATGTATGTTTAAAAACACTGTAATATCAACCTCTTTCATTAAAGTGAAAATTGCCATTAATTATAGACCATTGGCATTGTCCTAAAGGCAGATGCAACTCTAGAGGCAGATTTTCTGTGTTAAGAGGAATATGTCTAAACATACTACCAGTGGGACGTTAGATAACGCAAGCCTTAAAAGTATTCTAATACCTCATCTGTAAAATCTTATTTTCTACATGCTTTAAGAGGAAAATGCCATCAGGACTACCACCATAAATCATAAAATTGCCAATGTTTCAATGAAGCGTGTAAATAAGGTAGATTGTGTTTTTGCAGTGAGTATAAGGCAGTAACCGTTAAGTTAAGCGTGACTGGGTACACTGCAGTGACCGCAGGGATTTCGTTTTTGACTGTTTGTGCTATGAGTCTGTTCTGTTCTGAAAGTTTTCTGTTCATCCTGAAGCACCACGGCAGTGTGGAATATCAATCCTCCTTTATATCGGACTGAGCTATCACCTGCCACTCTGTCTTGCTTTGACAGAGTAGGAGTGACCTTATCATGGAGATGCTAACACTGACGCCATTAGGATTTGTTCTACAGGAGAGCCCAACAGGAAATGCTTGACTAAGCAGTGATGTTATCTCATTAAGCTTGCCGCTTGGTTCAATGTATAAAACATGAAGCGCGCACTCGTTTAATGTGAGAGGTGGAGAAACAAGAGGAAGGAGAAGTGGAGATGACACAAACATTAACTGCTCGCCCTCCCTCTCCCTTTCTCTCCCTCTCTTCCTCGTTACAGAAAGTGCTGCCGCTGGCTCAGGCTCCACCATGCTGAGGAAGCAAGAATTAATTCCAATCAAGAGGTTCGCTGCCCAGGACCAGTTTCTCCTGCTGTAACCTCAGCTTAGTTCATTCTAATAAATGTAAAGATGTTTAGAAATGAAAATCACACCAATATACATATGATATGTCAAAGGTTTGGGCGCAGCAAGCTTTCCAAAGCGTTTTTTAACCCACCGAGTGCAAAAACTTGCAAAAACTTTAACTGTACATTTGCAGTATTTACATGCCCATTTATGGGGGCAGCGGTGGCCTAGTGGTTAGGGACCAGTCCCCAGAATTGGAAAGTCATGGGATTCGATCAGTAGGTTGCCCTGAGGTACCCTTGAGCAAGGTACCGTCCCCAACACTGTTCCCTGGGAGCTGGATATGGCTGCCCCCTGCTGCACGGTGCATTTCACAAATAGTCACTTTCACTTCACCTCTAACCAGTAGTCTCTCGAGTGAGATTAAACTGCTTTTGGTGGAAGTGCTGCGATTTCTTCCTGCTAGCTGGTAAATGTTGAAGACAACTGAATATGTACTGTTATAATTTTAAATCATTATAACATCGGATTGTTACGCAAATAACAGAACCGTTAGACAAGTAGAACAACAGATTTAGACTAAAAAAGTTCAGTAGATAAGCAAAGAAAGCGAATTAGTTAACTGACAATGTATATCTATCTCAGTTTGGTCTCTTTGTTCTGGCATTCACTTTGTGCAGAATAAAGACAGAACCACCTCCTTCTTTTGTGATTTGGCTTAAGGATCTTGGTAAGTGTTTGGCTTCTCTGTCTTTACTGTCTTTACTTCTCTGTGTATAGGTCAATGGCTTCACTTGGTTAATTCCAGGTTGCAATGCCTCTTTAACGTCCTGAAATGTGACCTGGTTTAGAAAACAATACCTAAATAGATATGCAATATCGTAGCCCACTGTTGGGTTGTCAGCAGTCAACCAAAAATGGCAATCAGTGCTTGGTGTAGTACAAATATTATATAGTACCTACAGTACAGAACCTATAGACTTGGTACCTTTACAGTTTGGGGAGTTTGTTGGAAATCAAAAGTGTTTTTTTTTATTTTCATTATTTTTAAGGAACCCAAAAAACAAAAAAAATTGACTCTGTTTAAGACTTTCCACAAGAAAACTATGAAATAATGAAGCAGAATTAGGAGTTCTTAAGCAAAAATTGGATTTGCCACCCATTCCTACCATTCATGAAAAGGCACATGTAAAAGAAAAGTTCAGAGTGAGTTAGTGAATCAGTTCTCTGAAAAAATGATGAATCTTACCAATAGGAGAGAGCTCAGCCACACTTCCAATATATGGTCCTTCTAGGAACTTGGGTTCGCTGTCGTTGATGTCTTGAACTTTTATAACAAACTCGGACTCGGGTTCGAGCGGCGCGTCAGTCTGACGGTCTCGTGCCTGAGCTCGTAATGTGTAGAACGCTTTCTCCTCCCGGTCCAACCGCTCCGTAGCATGGATGTCCCCTGTCACCTCATCAATGATGAAGATAGTCCCCGCTCCCTCTCCAGATATGGTGTACTTGATGGAGCCATCCCCTTCGTCTGAGTCTGAGTGGATCTGCCAGTCAAAGTGAGATTAGTGTTAGGAAGGAGACGGCTGCAGACCTCTTCAGAATGTGCTTAAACGTGAAATTTCAAAAATAAAGTTGGCAGCATTGACTGTTCGATATATATGTACACTCATTGGATGAAACATGCAAGCCTCCACTGAGCCTCTAACTGGGTGATACAATCAGCCAAAGAAAGGCACGTGATTTAAAAAATTATATTCATGTTTATGAGAATCTTGCAGACATACTGTTACTACATTTACAAAAGTCATTGTATCCATTATAAAATTCAAAGTTATTGGTATTGGCATGCTAGGTGTTCTCTAATATCACTGCGTGAAAAGGGAAAGAATAGTTTCCTGTCCTGGAAGCTACTGTAACTGTGTATGCTGTGTTAAGCAGTAAGATGAACTCTCCAGTACTTTCGGGGACCATGGCCCAGTTCTCGCTCTGTTTCTGCCTCGTATTCCTCCAGAGCTTTAACTGCAGACTTACTGCAGAACTAGAGATCCAAAAAAGAGGCTCAAATCATCCCTCAGTTTCCTCTGGCCCACTGCTAAAGGTAAGACTGAACATGGGAATTTGAGAGTGAACTTCAAAAGACCATATAAATCTGCCTGGACTTTTTTCCTAATGTCACTGAGAGCCATTTTCCTTGATCTAACACTCTGTAGCATCATCAGGCAGCTCTCTCTCTCTCTCTCTCTCTCTCTCTCTC
>CM029366.1:28681169-28721905 GCA_017165825.1 Hepsetus odoe | reverse complement strand
ATATATATATATATATATATATATATATATATATGTACTGTGCAAAAGTTTACATACATACATATATGAGGGTAAGAACAGAATACTGGGACAAATTTTTTGTTCCTTAAGACAGCTTATGTTTTAGAACATAAAAGAGAATAAAACAAGATAAAACAACCTCAACAAACACTACCAAAAAACTGCTTCTCATCACAACCCAATAAACTGCACTACTTGTTCAAAACTGTTGAACCACAGCCTATCAAAACCATCAAAAATGCTCATTTTTTACAATTATTTGATCAAAAAATAACGTTTTTTATGTTTGCAATTAGTTTTGAATGTTTTTTTTGGTGAAACAGCTTACTTCAAAGTTGAAGCATGTTGTTTGTTCCTTTTTTGCCTCAAAGGAAAACATTTCAGGAAAAAAAAAAATAAAAATTACACATTAATTCATCTCCATGTTCCCCTGTGCTGTTTGCAGCAGATTTTCCTACTTGGGAGTAGCCATGTGCTTATGATTAATTATAAACCATTTGTATCAAATAGTTTTCTGGGTGAACATGTTTCTCTGAAGTACATCTCCAAGCCCGACCATTTGCTCGCTTTCAGAACTACTTGGCATTAATGCAGGAAAAAAAAAACAAAAAAAAAAAAAACAACAAAGTGGGATTCCTTTATTCCCCCCTCCCCTCTCCCATTTAGCCTCCGACTTTACTTCCAACTCTTGAAATTCTTATTAAGGGTGTGCACAATTTGTCCCTAATTAAGGCAGAGAGTGTGCTGCATGAATGAATTGGCATTGGAGGAAAAGGGGACTCGATGCTGGTGCAATTGGTCACATACAGAAGCCACTGGCCTGGGCTAATTAACATGATGTCATTTAGCATGCTTGGGGAAAGGGGGGTGGTGGTTAATACAGACATAAAACCTTCCTCTCCACCACTCGAGGAACTATCAGCAAGCCTGGTGCACTCATTCGTGACCTATTAGGTCATGGATTGATTAGAAAACATGGCTGCTACTTCTCATCAGTTGCTAGTCGGAGTGCAGAGGCCGTGACAGCTGGCATCCGCAGCCTGAGAGGAGACTGATCACCGCAGAGTGATGGGCCTGGGGCCAGAGGCGCAGACTAACAGCCTCTCAGTCACTCTCTCTCTCTGTCGCTTCCTCTCTCTCATTCAACCCGCTCACCATCCATCCCTTTAACGCATATCGCCAAAGTCCATTGGCTGATGTGTGTCATCCTCCACTGAAAAGGGACAAACACGGATGCTGCGCGACAAGGTCTTGGAAAAAAAACCTTTCAAAGCACTGTGTATGGTGCCGCCACTCACTTCCTGAAAAAGATGAGGGAAATGACAAGGAAAGATGAAAAACAGCCTGTTGATTAGAGAGAAAGAAATGATCTGAGAACAGTAGCTAATAGCCTGAGGTTAAAATCTCCACGTCCTGTTGTGCATTTGCGGAACACTGTCCCACCGGGCTTCATCTTTCTCCCGGCTCAGAGACATGAAATCTCTCATCAAAGCTCGACCTGCAAGGACTACATACAGCTTTGGTTATTCAAGTGAAGCTGACCGCTAAGCCCAAATCCTCTCCCTCTGCCTATTAAAAATGTCCATCTTGTCTTCTAAAAACTCCTATTTGTCACAATTTGTCACAGACACTTGGCTATGTTGCCATCAGCCACCCCAGAACTGAACCTCAAAAACATGGAATTAAATAAAGGACAGTTCAAGAAGGGCAAAGTGCAATGGTGTTTGATTCTAAAAGACAGATGGGCTGAAAAATGATATAGAAGACAAAGGTGCAGTGGAAGCCACTCTCTCCTGTAGAGCATGTCTAAAAAGCTTAGCGGTAAAAGGAATAATAAGTTGGCATCCTCAAACCGCTGAACTGTTTCCCTGACCTTGAAATGTGATTTTATTTATTTTTATGATTTTCTTTCCCCACACCCCAGCTGAATTTCAAGAATGCACGCTTCAAGAAAACAGATCGTTACCAATCTCAAAGACAAATATTTGCTCTCCAGTAAAGAAAGAAAAAAAGAAAGAACGTCACTGAGAGAAAGGAGAGCTATAGCTATACCACCCCCACAGCCATTAGCATTCAGTATGGAGGCACTCGAGGATACCATCAAGGAATGCTTCTGTGAAAGTATGGCGAAGGCTCTGAAAGAGACGACTGAACTGTGAAGACTTCAGTTGTTGTGAAAACGCAAATGGACTGGTTGGAAAAGTCGACAGAGGAACGTTCGGGCCACCTTTGTTTTCCACACTGAATAAAAGTGGGTGGAGGACACAGATTGTGTTGCTTTCCAAAGGGGCAACATACACTGCTCTTTTACTTAAGTTTTTTTTTTTTTTTAAACCCAAAGGTCAATCTGTTTTTAGCAATTTCTGTAAGCAATTATATCTGTTCCGCTATAATGATTTTAAAACTTGCCACCCTATGACCCAGTAAGTGTTCCCTCCTGTGCAAACTAATAAATAGTTTGAGTTTAATATAAGCTTGTCAGAAGAACAATGTGCACCTAAAAATATGAGATGCATTAAAGACAGAAACTAGAAATGCATAAGATGTTTCTGGAGTAAAGCATGGAAATGTACGAGTGCAGACAAATAAATAAATCTCCAAATTTGTTGATTGATACTAGGTGTGCTAGGTTAATGCACTTTAAATAAAACCAGCAGAGTGTTTAAAAAGTTCTGATTTAAAAAACCAATTTCACGGAAAACAGTAATAAAGTAAAAGTTTAATGTAGTATGCACAGACTGACGCATTCAAATACACCATTCAGATCCAAGTTCATATATCCCGTTTATGGAAACTAATCAGTCTGTTTTAAATCCACTGTATATTTGTGATAAGCAAGTACCCCAAACAAAAGCTTTTTCATAGACCATGAAATTAAAAATACCTGTCTATGATTGTTTAGATTCCCATCATGCTACTAAAAGAGGTCTGACCATCGAGGCAAGGACTCTTGTGTAGTCGTACTGGGGCACCATAAAGGTTCTTAAGTCCTATTAGTTACAGTTGCAGCCTCCGTAGATCAGAGTAGTCCATCCAGCTCATCTAATGATGCTGGATTAAAGTCAACATCTTGAACTCTGTGTCATGCTCTTCAAACCAGTCCAGAACACTGCTTGCAGGGTGGCAGAGCATGATATCCTGCTGAAAGGAGGATATACTGTTTCCAATTTGGGGTGTAGTTGCTCTGCAGTGTTCTGGTTGGTCATATGGGTCCTGACCAAACATTGTCCAGAGCATGACACTGCCCCCACTGTTCATTCCTTGCCATCGTGCAGCATGGTGCCATCTCTTCCCCAGATATGCAACACATACAAGTCCACATGTAAAAGAAAATGTGATTTGTCAGACCAAGCCACAGTCTTCCATCAGTCTATAGTCCATCTGATCTCCATGCGTCCACTATAAGTGCTTTTGGCCTTGGACAGGGGTCCTTGTGTGCTCCTTGTGTTCTGACACCTTCTTTCCATATTCTGCACACATTTTTTCAGCAGCTTGTGCATCAGTAGCTCTGTAGAACTCCTGGCCACTTTTGGTGTGTATGTACCAGCATACCAGGAACACCCAACAAGGCCTTTCATTTGCTATGATCCATTCATCTCGCCGTCACAACTTGGCCCTTGTCAAAGTGGCTCAGATCCAAATACTTGCCCATTTTCCAGGCTTCCAACAAACCTAAGGACTGTTTACTTCTGCTTAACATATCTCATCACTCGACAGGTGCCACTGTTACAGAATAATCAATGCTTTTCACTTTACAGTGTCCACCTTTATAACCTAAGGTGTTGCGGCCTGGACTACACACTGAATACAACATGACATCAGTGTGACCCATCGGATTAAGGTCCTGTGTTATTGTAAGCCATACAGAGAAAAACAAATAGATTATGTAAACTGAATTATTACTGCTTTTGGGATTTCAAAATCCACAAAAACCAAAAATTCACAAGTAGACCTAAGAGGAAATTAAGAATTTCCAAGTATAATGCTGCATATTCATTGAGTGTAAAGTCTAAATACACTTGTTTTGTTATTTGAGAATAAACCTTACATCTAACTGTCTGTGTTTGTATTGTTAGCCTAAATGCATAATTACTCAAAATGGATGCTTCCAATTACCCTGAGGCTATTAGTCCACTTCCTCGGTGCAGCATTTGTACAATAATGTTAGGGTAGTGAAGCGAGCCAGGAGCATTTGAATAATCATTTCAGGCCTACGGATTGTTTGTGCTCAGAAAAACCAAACATTTGGAAATACAATGTTCATTAGGCAACATTAACCAAACACCTGGACTAGCATCAGTGTCTCTAGTGTTGTCCCATTCTTCTATTTGGCTGCTGGCTGGGAGCTCTTGAGACTGGCTATTATGCCTGGAATGAAGAACCACTTTAAAGCACACCATGTCCAAGAGACTCTCTCATCTTGGCAGAGCAGAGAGGGCTGGGTGAGTGAGCCTCAGAGGGGTGTAGCCTGGATTGGCAAGCCATGTCTCCCATAATGGATGGAGCATGTAGCACGAGTGGGGCCGTGCAGCATGCTGCATCACATTAATTTCCATGTTTGCTTACAGAACGTAATGAGGGAAGACATATATTGTCACAGCCTTAGAAAAGCAGGTTGGCTAATTATGCTAATTGCAGCCGGCTTCCTCTGCTTTGCCTTCACTTTTCCTTTCTCTCTCTCTCTCTCTCTCTCTGGCTCTCTTTCTCTCTCTCTCTCGCTCTCTTTCTCTCTCTCTCTCGCTGTCTCTCTCTCTCTCTCTCTCTCTGGCTCTCTCTCTCTCTCTCTCTCTCTCTCTCTCTCTCTCTCGCTGTCTCTTTCTCTCTCTCTCTCTCTCGCTGTCTCTTTCTCTCTCTCTCTCTCTCTCTCTCTCTCTCTCTCGCTGTCTCTCTCTCTCTCTCTCTCTCTGTCTCTCTCGCTGTCTCTCTCTCTCTCTCTCTCTCTCTCTCTCTCTCTCTCTCTCTCTCGTGGTAACTGCATAGCCCTTGCCAAAATAGGAGCACTTAACAGTCGATCTCCTCTTCTTCTCTTCCTTTTTTAATGCTCACTCTCCTCCTTTATCCCGATTTTACCTCCAGAAAAAAGCCCTGCCACTCCATGTTGCATTTGCTTTTGACCTTTTACCTTTTCTTTACTCTTGGTCATCTCTCTTTCTCAATCTCACTCTTGCTCCTTTTTCCTCCATCGCTCTTTCTCCCTCTCTTTCTCTCTCCCTCTCTCACACTCATCACATCCTACCCTGCACTTTGCCAGCTGCACAATTACTCAATCGCTCATCTCTTGGGCTGCTGGCATGAGTGAAGGCCCAGACACCAGACACTGGCCAATGATCATAAGGACAAAAGTGGATAGAAAAGAAAGGGGCAAGCAAGGGGGTGTCCACAGCCCCACTGGCAAAGACATTCAAACGGGCAGGGGAAGCAACTGGGCAGCTGGCAGCTGGAAGCAACGCAGAACCGTCAACACAGTTAGTGTCTGTGCCAGAGCGATGTGAGCTCTCCAGGCCAAGACAAACCTGCTGGATCAGTGTGTACAAAACAGGATCCAGACATGCTCGCCTACAATGTAGGTGTGTAAACCTACATCAGTCTTTGTGTCTGCATCAGTCAGAAGGTGGAAATTCAACTTAAAAAAAAACTGTTAAATTCCAAGATCCTGCTATTTTTGCAACCGTGGTAATGAAACTAAAATCAGCTTGACAAAACTTTTTTCTCATCTATTAACTTTAGGTTTTAACCTCAAAAATTATAATACCCAACATCAAGCAAAACACAACCTGACATCACTCAACGGGTGCTTGTGCCTTTTTTAGGGCTGAACTAAATTCATTCATTCATCTGCAAATCACTGCTGTACAGACGTTTCCTATTTTTTCAAATTTTATTAAATTTTTTTTTCTCAAAGTTTTCATTTTATTAATAAACTATTAAAGTTCCCAAAAGATATTCTTTGAAGTGTTGCCTTAGAAGAAGCCCTTTGGTTCCATAAAGAACATTTCACTGTAAAAAGCAAAAGACTTTTTGAAAGAAAAGTTCTATAGAGAGCCAGAGATTCTTCAGTTACATTACTCCAAAGAATCCTTCAAAGGATCATAATTATTTTTAAGAAATATATGTGTAAAAATGTTCAACAAACATTTTTAAAATTGACCTTGAGCTTTTTTTTTATTATTATTATTTTCAAAAGTAAAAGAATCCACTAAATTCAGATCTCTATATTTCTCTATATTTGGTTAGGGCTCCATTCACTGACACAGCAGAACATTTATAGCAGAGAACAGCCAATAGGCAGGAGGAGCAGAGGTGAGACGAGTGCTGTTATATCTAATACTGACTTCAAACATATCTAACTCATTTTGTACCAACAAGACTTAATGGGCTTGCAAATGAAGTTAATGTTAATTGAACACTGAGGTGTAAGTAGTGAAAAGCTTGCTAAAGTAATCTCTTTGGGGAGTTACTGCTACTCATCTGCTAAAGAAATCACAAGCTTTGTTATATTCTACACATTCTATTGTAACTGTAGACATGTGTAAATTTAAAACAGCACATTTTCAGTCAGCATGGCAAGCGTTAAAGTGCAGTTAAGAAGTTTTTAATGTGTCAGCCTTATGAGAGTCTTCAGAATCCTCTGTAAATCTAGATTTTTTTTTCTTCAAATCAGCCAATAAACTGAGCTAATTACCAAGCAGGGTAGCAATTTAGCAGATTAGACACTTTAGACTGGTGATGGTTCCAGCTGTTTCAAACAGGTGGAAAATAAATTGTAATTTGGACCATTTTGTTGATTCCTGTCAGGGTCACGTCTCCTCTAGTTGTCCAAAGGAAAAAAAAATAAAAATTAAAATCATGGTGAGATCACAGGAAGCTGCAGAAGGAGTAGTAGATGTAACTGTCAGATTGTCTATATATGGCAGTACAGTTGTACAGATTTACATCCCCTGGCAAGAGATGACTTCCATATAGATTTAAATCCATGCAGTACAGCAGTTATCACTCGTGGATCTGCAATGAGATCTGAGTGCTGATCACTCACACCATCCTGGAGATGCTAAACGACCTATTCTCACTTCACTCTCAATACATAGTGTTTTTCTGCCATCAGCTTAGCAAGACTGTCAGTCAGGAGCCAGTATGAGATGGGTAAATCTGAATTCCAATAACAAAGCAGGAGGAGGCAAACTCAACTTAATTAGGCCGAATGCGTGCACGACCAATCAACACCCTGGGAAGTGTTTTGACTCCCTTTTATTGATGGATTCATAAGAGAGAAGGGCAATATCAGAGCTAGAGGCACACGTTGTGATTAGCACTGATTGACTTATGTATTGGCAACTAACGAAATCACAAAGGTCAAAATGATTGGCAGGAGAAAGTTTCCAGACTATAAGATTTCAAGCACACAATACTCACCCTGAGGCTGCTTCTTAATGTTCATACAGACTGAAATCATACAAAACCACAGAGGCATCACACCAAACACTTGACAAAAAGGAAAATAAATTCATTCACAAGAAAAAAAACTTCTTAAGGATTTTGTTCACTGTTTTAAGTGTCACATCTTTACATGACTGCGCAAAACCAATCAAATCTTCTGCCACAGCGTTGCGAGTGCTTGTATCGAAGTAAAAAAGACAAATAGGAGAAGATGTCCATATGATGCTCTGAAGAAATAAAGGCAAGATCTTGCTTTTTTACCATCAGTCTCTGAGAGTGGTGTTTTGCTCTGAACACTATTCTGCTTTCCCTTTCTCTCTCTTTCTAGTCTTCCTTTGCAACACTCACCACCCTTGCACTTCATCCTTCTCACACTCCTGGCTTTCCTGCACAGTGCAGTTCATTTTCTACATGTCAGCGCCACAGCTGGGACTCAGGCTGTGTGCAGGACCGCACATCCCTGCAGAGACTCGGTCAGCCATAAGATTCCCATTAGACCAGCAGCCGTCGCTACGACCAGCCCCCCTCACCTCTGCCCCATCAACTCCCTGCCCTGCAGCAGGTAAGGGTAAAATAACCTCACCCCACAGCAAACGGATGAGGCCAATACCTTGGCCAATTATTGCTATGGATGCAACCAAGGGGAGTCTTCACACGAAAAAATAACTCGAGCAGGGTGGAAAAAGCTCAGGCAAGCAAACAGACCACTCCCCCAAGTGGATGAATATGAATAGATTTGAGAGGCAAAAGGTAAAAGGAATTGATTTTTTTCTAGAAGTGTGCAGTAATTATGTGTTTTGCATCGCAATTTAAATAAATACTGAGAATAAATATGCATAAAAAAATACAATGTATACAGTGCATGAGTAATTGCATTAGACTTGCTTATTTGGCCATAAAGAATTATCAGAATGTATTTATTTTTTTCATGTATTATGTGGCGACTGGTTTCAAGCTTTCATTTCATTACTGTTCCACTCATTGAGTATATATATATATATATATATATATATATATATATATATATATATATATATATATATATATATATATATATGTGCGGGCTAGCAGATTGTTGTTACAGTGGTGGCTCTCGTGCGGAACTGTTGCTCTTGTTAGTTTGCTGTTCAGTGATTTATCAATGGACCTCCATCAAGTGCCTTCCAGTGCAGTCTGCATTTGGTGCAGAAGGTATCCCAATAAAGCTGTGTTTAAAAAAAAAAAATGCTATATCTGCCGTAGGAACATACTGGGCACTACAGATAGTTTACTACTACAGATAGTTTAAGGAGTGAAAATCATGGCAATAATGCGGTAATTAATAATGTGGACATTATTTTTTTACATTATTAGTCATGTAATGAAATGCATTTATATTTGGCTTGCTTTCTGGATCAACACGACAAAACATGATTTGCTCACGACACAACCTTTCATCAAAGTCAAACCCAAAAAACATGTATTTATACCTTCACATGTGTATTAGCGATCAAATGTTAAAATGTATTCTTTTAAAACAATCTTCCTAATGTACCTGTTCCTGTTACCACCCCGTCAACTTACATGCCACCTGACATAAATCAGGCTAAATTTTAATTTTAATTTCATGTGATAATTGGTCATGTTTGTCAAAATATAATTCTCAATTCTGGTGTAAAAATAAACAATGCAATCAGATCCCATATGTTACACTTTTACTGGGAAACCCTAGAGAGCTCTACCTAAAGCATACTTAAAGCCCCAATACGAAAATGTTACATCTAATTATGTTACGTTAGAAAGACCTTTTACCTAAACATATCTTTGATCCCAAACCCACGTCTTCAGGACACACCAAAAACAAATGAATCGGCCTTGCTGGTACTGGCCATTTCTTAGTAGAGGTATGGTATATGTGGTCTAGATGATCATATCAGGGAAAGAAAGTGTATTTGCCTGCTTCTAATCCTGTGAACATACACTTTTTCAAAGCGCATTAAACATTGCGCTGTGAATCTCTCTGCTTGGCTCTATTGCAGAGCAAGCTTCGCAGTTTGTGTTCATTATAAAGCATTGTAATAAAGATTAAACTCCATGTCAACTGTATAAGCATATTGCTTGCGACTTCACACGATGGCCCTTCATAAAGTGCTGCCATGTCTGCAATGAGCCATTACACAAATCAACAGTCAACTGATGGTGCTCTGTATACTTGAGCTTCTTTTTTACACAAGCATTATCCACCCGAGAGGTCCCTGGGCATGCTGTATGATTTCTCTTTTTTTCTCTCCATCCAGCGTTTTCAAGCCCTATAAATATTTTGACAGCCCCAACCTACTTCTAACAAGACCCTGGGGACCTCGAGGGAATGTAGAGATTGCAGGCAAACCCTTGAAAACCCACAACTCCCCTACAGGAATTGGAAAACGAGAAAGTACACGAGAGAGAGAGAAGGAAAGTGAGAAAGAGAGGAGAAAAAAAAGATGTATTTTATGATTTTAGATAAATATTTCCGACCAGAATTTGAACTTGTAAAGAAGTCTTTAATGCGCTGTTGTCTGGATTGGGTTCTGGAGACCGCCTGCAAGGAGATGCAATACAGAGCGGCCGGCTGGGTGTCAACCCATTCCGATGCGGTGGGTGCTCATGGGAAACATGTGCAGATTGGAAGTCTTTAGCTTTTAAGTCTCCAGAGCTGAATGGTAAAGCGCAGTGTGCAGATGGCGACGTAGCCAACTGCTGCATCTAGACTCCGAAACGTCGGCATCAGACAAGGGCACATCTGGCCTACGTGTGTTTATCATCTTTACGACCTCTCGATATGATGACAAATCCAAAACAAAGCCGCAGCATCACAACTCTGGAATACACTTTGTTTCATTAACTGCCCACCTTCTGTTACAGGGTGAAAGCATATATTTTCATTTAACCCTTGGCTTCTCAGATGTGTGACATAGATGTAATGGTAAATAATAACTTCCTGACCTCTACTTGTGGTCGAGCAGCCCGGAAACACATTCTGTCTCTTTAATTCACGTTGAGCAACACTGCTCAGTCACACGGCACACACACAGTCACCTCAGTTCAGCGAATGACACACCCATTACTCTTGTCATGATTACAGTATTGGCTAATAAATCTATTCGGGGGCATTTTCCCCCAGGGCTGAAAATATGCAGGCTTTCGACAGAAGTAAGTGGAAATAAATAAATAACAAGGCCATAAGGGAGAGAAGGAGGAAACACCGCATTAGAGATGGAGGCCAAACCAGGGAGTTCACCGAATCCACCATCCGCGGCACTTTTCCAAGGCTTTCCAAAGAAAAGGATGTTTTTCTTTAAGGGAAGGCTAGCTGGAATGAATGCAATGTTATTATTTCTTACATCTCTTGCTGGTTAAAACAGAATATATTGTCCACTTTCAAGATACATTCCTCGTGGTTGATAATAAATGTTTCAGTTGGTAGTGAATTGCAGATAGCGACATGCTTCCTGTCTTGTATCTCTACCCACTCACATGATTTCTTATGAATAACACATTGTTATCTTTTTATCCTCGTACTTCCTCAACGGGACACAGCAATGCACACAAACAATCTCATAAATTAGGAGCAGAGCTGATGAATTTCTTTAAAGGCTGAGCTTCGCATCCACATCCGGAGTCTCTACTAGACGCCACGCTCCTTAACAAGCAATGTGGGCCAAATATCAGCATATTCTACACTGTTATAAAATAGTAACTCTGCCCTGAATACACAATTAGCTCTCCCTCCTTTGCTACTTCTCTTGCACCTCATTTCATACCTGGAAAAAAAAGGTATGCTATATAACGTCTGCAACCCTGTGTTTAATGCCAGGACCACTACAGGGTAGACTGGATGTGATGCTGATTTTCCCCATCCAGCAGTTCCAAATGGTGTTCTTTAAGGAAAGTATGAAAAGATTACCATTCCAGATTATCCTCTGGTATAGGATGTGTGTTATCCAATCATCATCCATCATCTGCCGCTTGTCCCAAACGGGGTCGCGGGGGAGTGCTGGTGTCCAACCCAGCGCACATAGGGCGAGGACGGGGGACACACCCTGGACAGGTCGCCAGCCCATCGCAGGGAGGAGCGGGACGGGGCACCTTGCTCAAAGGTACCTCAGGGCAACCCATTGGGAAGGGGTTCGAACCCCCGATCCTCTGATCATGTGGCCGACGCCCTAACCACTAGGCCACCACTGCCCCGTTATCCAATCAGATCAGTTTAATTGTGGGTAGCTCAATTTTGATACACAGATATGAAACCTTGTTAGATATTTAAGATTCAGCTCCTTCTTTTGAGGAGAGGAACACCAGTCACCTCAATGCAGGTTAAGATAATATTTTTTCAGTGTAAAAATACATATAAAATACATTTTCACGCTGCAGAATTTGTACATAAACCCAGTACCTTGCTTTCATCTGCAATCTAAAGTCATGTTTGTTCACATGTAATTCTGCAAATTCTCTGGTTCTGAGAGACAACCATGGATAAGGTCATTCATTTGTTGTCAACATATTATTAGGTTTCCTAAACTTGGGCCAAGCATGAGGGACTGGACCTGGAGGGTCAATGTCCAGCCAAGTTTTCTGATTTTCTCACAGTCAACCCGCAGGAGTATAGATCTAGATTTTGTCTAAAGCTAGAGTCCTTGGAGTCTAGCGTTGTAATATTTGTTCTGTCAGGTGAAAGATCACAGCGTGGAGAGTAGTGCAATATTATGAGGTGACAGCAAAATGATGCTGCACCAGTGCCCTTGTCAAGCCCAAAGGCAGCATTGGGCCAAGAAAGGGGTGAAGAACAAGAGGCAGCCTCTGGGTGGGTTCATATAGTGGAGAATGTGCGGTAAACACGTCTGAATGAATCCTAGTGGAAAGTGAAAGAAACTGCCACTGCCATCAATATGTGAATCATTGTCGTTTTGATGTTACAAGGGTACTTCAACACAGACTGCATATGCAAAGGGAAAACCAAAGTGTGTAAGAAGTTATTTAATTAAGTGATGTGAACTGTAGTTGTGTACTCGAGTTGCTTTCACTATGCCTATTCTTCTACTTCTAGCCTACTTCTGTAGGCTCTCCACAGAGCTAAGAGGAAATAAATAAATACCAAAGATATAGGGAAGAGAATGAGAAAGCACCCCATTATAGATGGAAGCCAAGGAAGAAAAGTTTCTCTGAATCCACTAAACATCACATGTTTTCTAAAGAAAGTTCTATAAAGAACTTCTGCTTCCAAATGTAGTGAGCTGGTTCTAGAAACGGGATAGCAAGATCATCTCCTTCTGTTATGATTAGACATTTGGGCCATTTTGACGTGAAAGGTTAAGTGAACAGTGTTACAGTGACGTATGAACATTGTGTTTTTTGCTTTTAATTTTACTTACAAAGGCAAATGTGCCCACAGAATGACTGACTGCTGCCTGTGGTGCTATGTTGGTTTCAAATAAAGAAAGCTTATTCATCTTCTGCTATTCATCTTCATTATTTTTTAATCCATGATTTATGTTGATCTTTCAAATAAGTCTTGGTTCAAATTAGATGAATAATTCTCTTCATTATTATGAATATTATTATTGAGAATATAAGCCTATATACACTTCTTTGAGAGTTCCTTCAGTAACTATGAAGTTGGAGTTGACATGAAAACACACTGTTAAGCAAGGATTAAAAAAAAAAAAAGTTAAAAAAAACATATGTTCTGAACTAACAGAATCATTGCTGCTAAATCCACTCAGGGTTATTCGTGTCCTTATCTGAGAGCATACCTCTCAGAGACGTCCATGATGAAACAGCCTGTTATATAACTTTTTAGTTTTATAATACTTTATAAAGTAGTATATAAATTAGTATGTAAACTTTATTTCAAAATGATATATAGTCAGATGAAAAGATCAGTTCTTATACTTTGTATCTATAACCAGTTAAAATACACTCTTATGCAACTCAAGTCACATGCACACACACAGAAACATACACACATGAGTGCACACACATCAATTCAAATACATACATTCATACATACGTACATACATACATACATACATACATACATGCCCACACAAACAATTGCAATCCACACTTGAGTGCTCCAAATCATAGCCTTGAACACAGAGAGCAGCACAACCCGCTGGGACAATGACAGAGTAATCTTTACACGGAGAAGACCTTCATGCCACACACAATGAACGACTATTACTCCGACCACTGTCATTATTACAGTATTACGACTGTTATTACCATCATAAACAGCATTACAGCCTACCATACAGGCATCATTAGACCTCCCTCAGCGAGCTCAAATGGCACCTCAGGACCCGCGGGTTTCAATTCAGCAGAAGGATGATTCAGAGAGATGTGCTAGACTGACGGGAGTGGTTGAACCGCTGGATACAGACGCGATTGCTAAATATTGCTTAATGCCGCGTTTGATACACAATTAGATTTTCTCATTTAAAAGCCACTACCTCTAGTACTAGCATGTCTTAATGCGCTGAAGCACACAATTCTTCCTATAAATGTCTAACAGTGTTGATCAAACTGTGGCTAAAGATACCATTCCAGATCTCGACTTTTGATTCAGACAGAAAAACTGATTTGTGAGGAAAAAACAAAATACAGAGACAGGAATTAATATCAATAGTTTGAAAATTACAAGCAATTCAAAACATGGTCCTCAAAGAAAACCAAACAAAAAAATAAGGTTCCTGTTTGAAACTGTTGACTCACATACCTGCTGTCAATATGAAAATGTTACAGTCATTACAGGCACTGATGCTGGGGATTCAGGTGATACTGCTGATATAATTGCTACACTCTCACTCAGTCTGAAATGGGGAAGGAATTATTTACCAGTCGCTCATGGCATCTCTGAGGTCCCACATAAGGAGAAAGAACTTGACACTTTGCGCCAAAGGTGCAGTTGCTCAGTGACGCTGTGGACGGTGGGTCAAAAGTGTTTTCTTGCCACCTCCTTAAGCTCGGCTCAAACGTGCAGGCAGCAATTCAGAATCGTATAATCCTCACCAAAGCAAGCTAAATACCTTTTAGTAGATACATTTAGCCTTCATTCATTCATTCATTCATCCATTCACTGTACTGCCTTCACTCCAAAAAACAAAAGTGAAAATATGCACAAAAATATCCAAAGAATAGCAATTTTGCCAAATTTCAATTTGCCAGTATTTATTACAGCTGGAAAAAAATGAAACTTGCGGAAGATGGAAAAGGATTTTTTAAAACTCCAATAAAACATATTGAGGTAAGATTTTACTCAAAGTCACCTTGAACCATTTTTAAACCTTGATCTGCTCATCAAGAAAAACTGACACAATGTGAAGCAACTGATGCGTTTAAACTGTTTAAACGTCAGGAGAAATACAAAAAAAGAATCCCTGGATTATCACTAGCTCTCATTTGAAGCTGAATTAGATTTGTAAATGTGCAATAAACATATTTCAAAAGCAAAAACTGCACAATTCCAATTTTATCTTTTTTTTTCTTCCCTGATATCAGTATTGGAATCTCAGTAACGGCTGAAATTTATATTTTTTTCTATAAAATATGCTGCTATTCATTGCATTACAAACAACTCAGACCTTCCCCACAGGAAGAACATACAACTAAGGACAAGCCATTACACAATGTTAGTGTGTTTTCACACACAGGCTTGATTTGCTACAAGGTTGGATTTGATTCAATATTTTGAGCGTGTGCCAAGCATGACAGAAAACTATTCTTTCGCATATAAAAGCGTCCATAAAGATCAGTAATTTATATGGAGAAAGTTCATGAAACTGTTTCTGAACATGCCTTTCTCCATCATCTGTCATGCCATGATGGGTACTTAAGATAGATACTTGTGTCAGGAAATAGCAGAAGCAACAAAACATCAGTAAGCTGTGGACATTCTTAAAACCTGCGCTGTTTTGTTTGGAGAACGTCACTGCATTTTGTTCATTAGAAATTCCTTGAGCTCTCCTTTAGTCACAATCAATATGCAGCTAACTCGTCTTGCAGCAAGGAGAGGCCAAAATTGCAGTTCGGAGCTGACTGTCACCTTTTCTGAGGGGCCATCAACGAGGAGAGAGACGAAGGAGGCTGGAATCAATTCTGTCGATCAAAGGAAGCCCAGAGTGGCCTAAACATTATCATCCTTTATCTTTCTAAAGTAGTAATTCAGTGGCCACTGTAGTGGGCACCTCCATGCAGGCTACTTTGTGTCTTTAGCCATACTGCATTCATCACACGGATGACGGAAAAGGTCACAAATAAGCGTTGGGTACAGATGGAGAAAGGAAGAATAGTGAGGGAGAAAGAAAAGAGCGGACAATTATGGTGCACATAGCAGCCTCTGCGTCGCCTCCTTTCATTTTTCTTAATTACCAGAAAAAAATCCCCTCTCCTCTGCTTCATTAGTTCCTTTGTTGAGCAGTTACTGATGTCAGGAAGAATATGGAGGGATTCAGCAGCGGAACGACTGGGGTAAATATAATAAATTGACAGGAGCTGCTGGTTTCAGTCAGAGATCAAACTCCATTTTCTCCATTTTTTGTTTGATGAAGGGGGAGTGGGGTGGTTTTAAAAAGCTAGGTGATTTCCAGAACCCAAGACAAGAAAAAGGGACAATCAACATAGACCAGTGGATTGAACAGGAGCTTAGACTCTAGAACGTATAAAACAAAGGGTGTATAATACACATTTAAGCCTCCAAAAAACCATTCTCACTAAATCACTACACACCCCAAATGATCCAAATGTGCTTCTGTTAGTATAGGCTGTATCAAGGTGATCCCCTGATCTGCGAATGTGATTTTGACTATAAAGCAACCAGTCTTTAACCATAAAAAATAGTTTCTAATGAAACTGGCCATAGGCAGATGTTCTCCTAATCAAACAAGGAGAGGAAATGCTTTTAAAGGCACAGAAGATATATATAAGTCACACATTAATATTTTTCACCACGCGCTTGGTTTCTGCAGTCCTTCACACTTATTTTAAGGTATATGCCAATCACAGCATGCAATTTCCCTCTACCACGTTCAAGAAATGTGTCTGGTTTCGCCTCAAATGCCTCTTTGCATCTTTTTACAGGCACTGACCCACAAAGGTCTGCCCTGCTCCAAAATTGTCATTCCTCTGTTATTATCTTATTTGTGCGTCTTATGCCTATTTCAAATCCTCCAGGTACTTGTGCACTCCTCTGGCTTCTGGAAGGGCCATCCTCTTATCCCGTATAGACACTTGAGATGTCAATCAGGACTGTAGCATCCTTGAGCAGGGGAAGAAGGGGAGTGCAAAGCTATGAGGGCTGGTAAAGGGGCCCAAACAAGGGTCAGACACCATTTCTTCCTCCTGTGTTACCATGGCAACGACAGGCGTTCAGAGGTAGCTGTCTTTTTCTCAGAATTAAAGTTTGCAGATAAGATATAAAGCAAGGCTTGGAGCTGGAGATGTAGTTGAAACATCATTTAAAAACAGACACAGAAGGCAGCTGTCTAAGGTTTTATTAGCTGTAGTCTGGCGTGTAACTCTTTCTCTGGAAGCGAAGGCTGCTCCAAAAGAGTGTATGAAAGAAAAGTTCCCTTAATTTTTATGATGAAAATTTTGCCAACTCTACTGTAACTTTTAAAATCTTTTATAAGCATTGCAACTTATAGATGTCTAAGCATGATTTCAAACACCTCACCATCAACTCCTGAGCAGCCTTAATCAGCCTTATATTGGCTCAAACTTGGCTGACAGAAAGGAAGATCAAAATTAGCTTGTTTTGAATACAAATTTGCATGAAAATGTTTATGTTTTAAAATGAACCATTTCTAACCAGCTTGCAAGTTGCACCAATGGATGTGAATTCATTTTGAGGTGTCACAAAAAACAAAGCATTAACAGCACCTTAGCCTCCCAATCACAGTGAAGTTATAAGAGGTATTTCAGCCTGGAGAGCTTTTTAAATAAGGAACAATACGGGACTGTCCCTCTGAATAAAATTACATTTATCCGTCTTGAAGGCACCGTAATAGCCTCTGTTTCAGTATAAGGCAGTAAAACTCTGGTCAGGAGATCCAGTGCTCAGCACATTTTAGTGCTTTCCCAGCACCTATTTAAGCTCAGTAAGGGTTTTAATGAGCTCATCAGTTGGATCACACATGTGGGGTGCAGGGAAACCTTAAAATGTGCCATTCTAAGGGCCTGGAAGTTAAGTATGACTAAAAATGAAGACTAAGTATACTTAAACAAACATTATAAATGGACCTTAAGGAACAAATTACATGATATTTCAATCTCTAAGCACTAATCTCTGTATGTTGCTTCAAACAGCCGATTACTTGAACTGCTGGTAAATCTGGAAAAGCGTGCATCTGCTGGAACTCTGCTTGATGCCCTCCTCATGACCGTAACACACCAGTGTGTGTGTGTGTGTGTGTGTGTGTGTCTGTGGATAGTACTCTTGCAATTTGTATACAGCACCACAAAGAGCCACACTCTCTGCTGCCTTGTCTTGTTATATTAATCTTTACTGGGTCAAGGTCAGGCACATTACAGCAGTTGCCATGTAGCTGGTTTAGCACATCTACTGGTTTGGTGGGGCTCTAATGTAATTTAAGCAACCAATCTGGCCAAGCAAAGGCGCCCTCACAACAAATTAACCGGCGGCTGCCTCTGCACCTTGCACCAGGTCTGCAACGATCAGCAGCGGGTCGCATTAACTAACACATTAGCTTTCCAGGCACAAACAATTAGCAAAACGCAAACATTGGCGTGCAGGGAAACAAAAGGACAGGATTAGCAAGAGTTCAAGGCTCACCCTGTCTTAACTCAGTTTTAGGCTGCTGTGATTTAGGGAAATGGCTCTTAAGCAGGAAACAATGTTGCCATAATGCAAACGGACATGAAGGTGCATTCGCCATTACCCTTATATCACTCACTTATTTTATTTGCTGTTGGGTCATGAATGATAATGGTTTTGTTTTCCTCCAGCCATGGCCGAGTTGTTAGCAAAATCTCCAGGTGCACAGATTGAAAGTCTCTTTTCATATAGTGGCGGTAGCTTTGAGGGAAGTGTTGATTCTCACAGCCAGCCTTAGTGCTGTGCACCAAATAAATTAGTCATGTACTGGCACAACCTCGATTTGGATATGATACCACTTCTCCAGACTGCATGCGTTCCAACTTTTGAACGTGCTTTCAAAATCTAAATGACTGTAAATCAAAAGTATTGATGCTACTAAGCTGTGGAAACACTGCCAGGTTTTCATCCAGACTACAAAGTAGTCATTATATCTGTATGCACCCAGCGCAGCTTCTGAAATTGTGAAAATGTAGGTAATTTGGAGCTGTTTCTGGGTGATGAGATTACATTTTCTGGTGAAAGACAGTGGACAGAAACGTGGTTGGCCACTTGTGGCTATGAAAATGTGTTGTCTTTCAAAAAAATGGAGTCCAAATTGTGGCCATTAGGTGGTCAGTACTTACAAAGTCAGTGGCAATATTGTGGTGGAAGTTAGAACACATGCTGCAGGTAAACTCTCTGTTGTGCTTGCTGTGTGGTCTTAAGATGAAGCAGTTTGCTACCTAAAGCCCATTCTGAATGTTGCAAATTGGAAGTGATAATGGTGAGATGGCTAACAGTTAAGTCCATCATTTCTGGGGCGTTCTGAAAAGGGAGGTGAATTAGTTTGCTATGATTTTTTGGGCAATTTCTGCAGCTTCAGTTGACACTCGTGTTCCCTAAATCTCTAACCCCTCCAACAAACTTCACTTCTGCTTTCACAGCGATGCAGTAGCCCTTTAGATTCCCCTGAGACAAAGCTGAGGACATTAAAAGATTACTGAACAGGGCAGATTGCCTTTTTGAAAGAGGAGTAAAACAAAGCAGAAATTAAAAACACAGGTGATTTACATATACTAGTCTCAACCCTTTCACAAATCCACTCCCTGCAGGACTGGACTTAGGCCCCCATGTTCTAGTCCTCGCAATGATATTAGAATCAGTGGAGTTATTTTAAAATTAAGCTCGCCTATTTTCAGAGTTCAGTTTACTGCTGCTCAGTCCCCTTGATCATACTCTACACAAAATTACAATCAGTCTACAGTGTGTATGTGTGCATGTGTGTATGCATGAGCACATGTTTCCAGATCCAACATAGTGCGAAACAATGGGCAGAAAAATAAAACATATTACTATTTGAAATGATATCCATAGTACAAATACCCAATTGGGAAAAAGGAAAGAGAAAGAAAGAGAGAGATGTGTACCTCTGGGAGGGACAGAGAAATGCTGACATTTGTACATACTTTCTGTGTTAACATACACAGAAAGTAGTCCATTCCACTGTATTCATTATTGTGCAAAGAGAATAGCGTCCACCCCACTGTGAGCCTCATTACGAGCTCCTGCTGTGCACTACTAACACTGAGCTGGAAACATACTACACCTGAAGAAATGTGGCAAGTAACTAAACAAGACCCAAGCCACTGCTTGGAAGTATCCTGCTCATGCCTTACTTCAACAAGCTTTCTTTAAGCTTTGATTAGCTGCAAGATCTCAAGTAGGTATTCACATCAATTAGCCAATTAGCTTCGGTGCAAACAAGTACTGCTGTGCAGAAGATCAGCAGCTCCCTTGTGGGCTTTCAAGCTTCATGCTCCCTCCCATACTCTGCAAATGATCGGGGGCATGTTCAGAACTGACAGTTCAGTACAAAGGCCCAAGCTGTATCAAGAAACAAAAACAAACAGTGTTTTGCAAAATGAAAATTTAAAAAAGAAATTGCCATTGTTGAGAAAAAAGGAAATCAAATTACTGGTCATGTCATGTTTTTTACAATTTAAGCAAAAAGCTTTAAAGTTAAAAAAAAAAACAAAAACAAAAAAAACATCTTACGAGGAGCTGTTTCAGTGCATTATTCTACACGTGCTGTGCAACCCAGGTAATACATGGCTAGTTTGTTGTGGTTTGACCTTTTGTGGATTTCATGGATGAAAAACCAAAGTAAACTGAGGTTACTGGAAAGCCTTTCTCATCATAAAACCTCATTAAGTTAAAGAATGCGTCAGACTGATAACCAAGTCTGTTTGTTGTGGTGCTGCCAGGAGAGACGTTTATCAGATGTTCTCTGGTAAAAGGAAAAGGAAAGAAATTGCATCTTCTATAAAAGGCATGAATTTGCAGCCTTTTTAATGGGTTAACAATGTTTTGTTGGTGTTGAAACAGCTGAAAAAGAAAAAAAAAGAAAAAAACTGAGCAAATCGACTGTTTTTCAGGGTGTTACACATGCTTCTGTCACCAAGCTTGAGGTAATTACGATACTTATGTGAGGCTTTTTTGCACATAAGCAAGCAGTAAAATGAAAGAAGTCACTATTTTGTTATTGTGAACACACCACAGCGCAATAAAATGCTTCCTCTGCATTAACCCATACACACTGTGCAGCAGTGGGCAGCCACACATTCAGCGTCCAGGAAGCCGGGTTGGAGAACCCACCATGGTCGGGGTACATCAGAGTGACCTGTTGGTCCCAGAATTAAACCCATGATTTTCTCATCATGGTGCTGAGTTCTTAACCATAGGCCACCAATGCAACAATGAACGATGCTCATCACTGTCCTAATAAATACATTCTCCAAACTATTTACTTTTTAAAAAGCTTTTTAAGTAAAAAAAAAAACAGTCTATGCTAATTTAATGCAATCTTGTATCAATTGTGTTGGATCATCAGGAAATCTTTTTTTAATGTGAAGGGCAACTGGCACTTTCTAAAAACAGTCAGAACCCAATGATAGATCTAGGCTTCCATTGTTCATATAACTTAAAAATCCCCGTTTTTATATATTGTTCTATGCAATCACTGAAAATAAGCCTTAAAATGGTTCCGGTGTGAGAGCAATGATTTGGAATCATAGTAATATGACTACATACTGAGGTGGTTATGATCAGGTTCAGAAAACTTTAAGAAGTAAAAAGCCATGTAAGTGTGATACATAGTAAATAATCCTAATACTTCTGCCCAGCATAAAACATTTCATTTTCCTTACCGTCATCTAAATTATTTCCCCCATTACCAAATCCCAGTGTTGCACATCTCTCTGAAGAACTGGTAATCTGAGAGAAAAGGCTAGTGCATGCCTCAAGCTGTGCATATGGAGTCTGCTGCCATTTACAATCAGCCTTGCGGCTGCACACCTTAATGTGCTTGGTGGTGAAGACTAAGTGATGTGATGATGTCATTCCACATGGGAGGATTATCTTCCATGTGTGTTGTGTATTTTCTTTAAACGACAGCAGATGATTAAAACAAGGTAAATTAAAGGATTAAACAGTCTAACAGTGCAGTAATGGGGAGAAGAAAACCCTGTCGCCTGGCCCTCCTGGTGAGAATACACTCGAGTGATCATTTAAAGGTAACAAATAAAGAAATCTGCAGGCTGTGTTTAATTTATTATAGCCGAATGTAATAGGATTGAGAATGGCCCAGGGCTTTTACTCTTTTTGTACACTAATTTCTGCAGCAGTAGAAATTAAATGTGTAAATCAAGCGACTATTTCTGCTCCAGAAGATCTAGTCATAAAAGTTTAGTTCCACACACCTTCCTCTAATGTTCTGGTATTCTGGAAGGCATTGATTAACCAGGTGAAAGATAAGAACTAAAGATCTGCTATGAAATTGTTCCAAGAACTTAATTGGAAGCCCAGAGCATCCTATAGGTTTGAATAAAAAAATCGAATAACTCGATAAATAGCTATGTAAATGTCTCTCTCTCTCTCTCTCTCTCTCTCTCTCTCTCTCTCTCTCTCTCTCTGTATCTCTCTCTCTCTCTCTCTCTCTCTCTCTCTCTCTCTCTTTATATATATATATATATATATATATAATATATATATATATATATATATATATATATATATATATATACGGTCCGATTCATAATTCCAGACCTTTTACTACATAGAAGCAAGAGTCAGTTCTGTGGGTCCCAACATCCAGTTGTTTCCATTAAATATTAAAAACACTGAATTCACTTTCGACTAAATGAAAGAGGACCAATGTAGGTCAAAAAGAGGTTTTGAACCATTATCTATTAATAGATGTGGTTCCATGAGTTAAAACTATGAGCAATACTTGCAATAAAATGCTTTTATTGCACAACAGCACCATCCAGTCTCCTTTCCTCTAAACATCCACATCTACTGCAGTACAGTCAGTGAAAGAGCAGCTCACTTTAACACTGGAGTGTTTCTCACCCAGACCGTAGAAGATGCAGCGTAAATATACAAGCTTGGCAGCAGAAAGCAAGAATTACAGGCATGTGTCATAAGGCTGCTAATGGGTCTTATCTAAGGGCCCAAGCAGTGTGATTCCAAATGCTATTCAATTTCTCCAGAATCAAAAAGTTGAACATAAACTTGTCTTAATGGGTGACTGATTCAGAAGACATTGAGTAGATGTTTATGCGACATTATTGGGCTGATGAAGTAGACCATTTGATAAAAACGTTTGTCCAAGAGTGAGCTTAAAAGATATTCTCTATGTTGCCATGGTGATCCAATCCTTTTTTTAACTATTAAAGAGACATAAACTAACAATCAAGAAAATTGTAACAGTGTCCACTGGGAAAAGCTGTGTAACATTTGTAGACAGCTCCACTCATGTACCCTATGGGAATCGGCCACATCTAGTCTATACCCGATCTGTTTAGGTCAGTTTAGGTGCCCTAACCAATCAAGAATAGTGTTGCTGTTGGAACAAAGCGTTGTATGTCCCTTTTGTGTTTTTTGTTATTTTCCTGAAACAATTTGAAAACAACAGCTGCCCTGCACCATGTGTCTTGTCATTATTCTTGTTGAACGAATCAACAGGAGTTGTCCTAAATGACCACTTCTATTATGTTACATTACACTAAAAGCAACGATGATTTCATTCTCCTGTTGAGTTACAACTGAAAATGCCATCCACATAACGTAAAAAGGGTTTTGATGAATCAGATCATCCCCGTTCTGATGGTCACATGCCCACTGAAGGTGCTTTTGACGCATCGTGTCCTAAAACCTTCCAATCATAACAAGCAGGAACTTTTTCAGCAATTTGTGATACAGTAGCTCTCCCGTATGATTGGAACAAGCTAGCATTTACTCCCACACATCTGTAAACCCTGGGCAACCATGAACCTGTTGCTCATTCTCTAGTTTTCCTTTATTGGACTATTTTTGATTAATCACTGTATAAAGTGAACACCCCACAAGTCTTGCTGTTTTAGAGACCCAATCAACATAGACAGCATAAGTCAGCCCTTGCTAGTTACTCAAATTCTTTAACTTGCCCCCTTTTTTCCCCATGTTCTTCCACCACATCAGCTTGCTGCCTAACATACCCCGTCCTTTGACAGGTACTGCTGAAATATAATTAAAATGATTCACTTCATTTGTCAGTGGTTTTAATGTTGTGGTTGAATGGTGGACATCAAATGATGAAATTTTAAAGAAATATCCAGAAACATGTTCATATGAAATATGGTATGCTTCAGTTGTGACTTCTCGCCTCATTTACATTTTGCTGTATTTATTATCACTCCAATACTCTCTTATTTCCATCTTTCATAACAGATGTTGACGGGTATAAATGATAGAACATCCCAAAGCCAACAAATCAACATCTTTTGGAGAACAACAAACTAAGGCTTTCCCCAAGTCATACCGAAAAGACGGAAGGCATCAGCGTTGTCTTGCCATCCACATTTCAGATCTAGACTAAAGTGGTTTATTTTGTTTGGGAGACAGCACAAGCCCTGAGGCATTTCCCATGAATCTTTGCTGCTATAATCAGTTTGGCACAGTCTCTTCCATGCCGTGGGTTTAATTCACAGCAGTGTGATATATGTTTGGGCTGGCGTGTTGCATATACTGTGTGTGTGTGTGTGTGTGTGTGTGTGTGTGTGTGTGTGTGTGTTTGTGTGTGTGAGTGTGTGTGAGTGTGTGTGTGTGTGTGTGTGTGTGTGTGTGTGTGTGTGTGTGTGTGTGTGTGTGTGCATTAGAAATGGTACTCTCCCTGGATACAAACAACGCTTTTGATTCATAGTGGAGTTCATGTCAGAGTTCAAGTTCAAGTTGCTATATCAGTCAGAGTTTCTGAGAGCTTGGTGTGGCGGTGCTCAAACATTTTTTTCTTACAGTAAATTGCAAAGACTGACCTAAAATGTCACAAACCAGTTTAGATGGTTCAGATATATTATCAGTATTAAGCCAGAAACTGATGAAGAAATAGATGATAACGCATATCATACATTTAACAGGCGGAACCTGAGACAGCAGTGGTCTAGTGGTTAAGGACTAGGCCCCAGGATCCAAAGGTCATGGGTTCAAATCTCAGAACATTATGTTTCCCTGAGGTACCCTTGAGCAAGGTACTGTCACCTTCACTGCTCCCTGGGAGCTTTAAATAGCTGCCCCCATTGAATGGGTGAAAAGCAGAGACTGCAATTCACTTGGTGCTGTGCTGTGTTTCACAATGACACATAGTCACTTTCACTTCATGATGTAAATGTTGGAAAAGTCTCCACTTTTACACATCTTCATATAGATTTATATTTATATTCATGAAAATCTAAAGTTAACTAGAACCATGTTTGGGATTTGGGGTAAAAAAACCTTTACTACACAGAAAAAATGAACACCCTTTCCAGGGTGTTTAACGCCTAATTATGCTTCATAAAATAATATGAACGCTTGATTTAATTGTAGCTCTACATTTGCTTGCTCTTTCATCATTTACAGTTAATATGTGAACCAGCAGCACTTATAGCTGTGCACTTTCACAAATCTAGCCCTGAATTTGCAAGTCTGCTAATATAAGGTAATGTTTACATTTTTTTCACTAAATCCAAATAACAGAACGAATGGTTGGAAGGACACAATGAATGCATGGATGAACAATAAAATAAAGACCCAATATTAAATATAGGTGTAACAGTTCACAGTTTTGACTTAAGTTCAAGCAAGATATGTAAAACATAAACCAAACATGTTAAAAAAAGTGAATAACCTTTTAAAATACGTCCTTTAAAAAACTGTCGCCCGGCTGAGGTGAAAACACAGACATATATTCTACATTAACAATGTTTATCCCATTAGCAGTCGGTGACATTTGCAGTAAGCAACATCCTCTTTCAGTACTTCAGCCAACTACTAACTTAAGTGCTTCGTAAATGGCTCAAGTCTGAAGATCTTTTGTATTTTTTCAAGATTGATGTATCAATAATGAGTGTATAATGTGTTGCTCAAGAAGTCCGGCTACTCATCATAAGTGCAATTACTGCACCTCGAACATTTATGTCCCAAATCTGTCACTTTCCTTGTTTGTCTTTTACATAATTTGACAATGGAAATGACGGGAATTTCATGCCATAACTCAAGCACGAAAATATAGAAATCCAGTTTCCTAAGCACCTTGAACAACATTTGGAATCTACATTTTGAAATGGATGTTAGCTATGCACCGACATAGCCTGTTAGCTCTGAGAACTCTCAGTGAATAAATAAATCTTCCCTTCATATTACATCCTCTGACAGCTGAACCGCACACTGACAAAGTACAAATTTCAGTTTTGGTTCAGAAGTGTTACACCACTAGCATTTAAATATAAACTCTTTGAGCCGCAAATTAGAAAAATGTCAGTGCAGAACTGCTTAGGGTTCCTTAAAGTGAAGTGAAAACTTCACGTCGTTGTGAAACAGACAACATGCAGTCTCTAAATTTATCCCATACACACCATGCAGCAGTGGGCAGCTATTTAAGGCCCTGGGAACAGTGATGGGGATGGTACCTTGCTCAAGAGCACCTTAGGGCAGACTAGTGGTCTGGATTTGAACCCACCCATTTGAACGTTCCGACCATGGAGCCAAGTCTTTAACCACTAGGCCACCACTGTCCCTTAAAGAGCCATGGTTGAGAAAGAGATCCTATAACCTACTGTTCTAGGATTCAAACCCAAAACCTTCCGATCCTGGGGCCAAGTCCCTAACCCCTAGGCCACCGCTGTCCCAAAGGCAACCTCTGCTTTTCACCCATATGCAGTACAGCAGAGGGCAGCCTTACCCAGCACCCAGGGAGCATTGATGGGGTTGGTACCTTGCTCAAGAGCACCTTAGGGCAGCCTACTAGTCTGGATTTGAACCCACCCATTTGAACGTCCCAATCATGGAGCCTAGTCTTTAACCACTAGTCTCTTAAAGAGCCATGTTTGAGAAAGAGATCTGTGAGAAACTTGTGAAGGTTTAAAGTTAACTTTATGCAAACATTCTGCAGCCTGAAGGGTTCTTCCTAGAACTGACACTGTGTGGAGGCTCTTTACACTGAAGAAAGATCTTTAGTACTCCCTGACGTGGTTTTCTAAATCAATGGTATAAGAGAACTTAATTTGGTGCTTCTCTGGCAGTTCTCAGAGCATTCCTACAATTTATTTTCCTTTATTCCATGGGCTAAAGCAAACATTTGGATCATCTAGGAGTGTCTGAGGACCAATTTAATAGTCTGCAGTCTTATTTGGAGAATTTGTAACAAAGTATATTTTAACCTTTATTTTAAAAGTATATTTATTATTTTAGTGTATATATGTTCCCTATAAAGGTCATTTAAGTCCCCCTGAAGGGCTCCAAGGTTTCCTACGTAATCTTTCATTTTCAGAGTGGCTCCCTGGGAGTCGTACAGCTGTTTAATATGAAATGGCATATGCTTGAGTGGCGTCTTGATTACTTTTAATCACCGTTACCAGGCCTCTGATGCTCAATCTCTTTGCAGCCACTCACAGTCGCTTCCTTTGGAGAGTGGACGCGTGTGTAGCCTAAAAAACAAGAGACACAAACGTGTTTGTGCATACACGCATGTGTGAGCAAAACCCATTCATCTCCATTGAATCAGTCAGGATGGCATCTCACCGTATTGCAGGCAGATGCCTGACAACAGCAAATTAAAGGTAAACACAATATAGCGCAAATCACAGCCTCTGCCATGGTGTCACCATCTCCAGAAGCTGGGCATGCACCCACCGTCTGCAGAAGTCAATACTGGCCCAAAAGCTTACCCTCATAGGCACACATTCATTACCCTAATTTGTATGTGTCATAAACACAGTCAGAGGAGGGAATTATCTTGGAGTATCCTGGTGCATGAGGAGCGGTAGCTATGGCTAAATGGAGCAAGTGGAGAACTCAATCAAATTCTCTGCGTTTCTTGTTGTGTTTCAGTCCAACACAGGTCAACCTTATGTCATCCCTTCAATTAAATGGCTGCTCTCACATAATTAACAGCTTTTTTGTCTACAGATCAATAAGAAGCCATTCACTGAAAGTCCTTTAGTCTTTCCTCTTGTTAGATCCCCAAGCAAATTTCTTTAATGGCATAAATAGGTGCGTGCAAGAATTGGCATAGTCTGAGTGTTGTTCAGAGAGAGAGCAAAAGGGAGGGAGAGAGCGAAAGAGAGAGAAGCCAATATAATTAGCTTCAAGGCTTCAAGAAACATAACCGCAACATAATCCCACCGTCATCTTTACCAGCTTCTTTGAAACACACAGCCATCTGTATTTCATCTGAAACACTGCAAGCCATCTGTATTACAAAAATGGAGACGAAACAAAGAGGCTCTTGATACTGTAAATTGTCTACAGAGCTGAAAATCGATAAAGTCAACTCCATGGGCCTAACAGCCATCAGCAATTCCTAAACCTTGGACTGATTCAACATATCATGATGATTATTTTCATTTAGCCTGACAGTCCACATGCTTGAGTTTGCGCTTCTGGGGTGACAAAGTGTTGAAGAATATTTTTTTATTATTATTATTTACTCACCTCTCAAGCAGGGATTGAATGAGAAAGGTCTTTTTGTGTTTTTGTAATGTTTAGCCCTCTAGTTTTCGATCTGGTTCAATATATGTTTTATTTTTTATTTTTTTCTTCAAACAAGGCACCACAGGCTGCATGTCTAGCAAAAGTCTGAAATGGCTTTTATTAAAGGTGTCCACTATCCTTACTGTGTGACTGCTCAACATGGCACATGCATCACCATTCTGTCTATAAACATAAATTGTTCCTGTACATAACTAAGAAGAGAGTAAAAATGAACATGCACTTGAAAATATACGATACATTCTAAAGCTGTACTGTGGTATGTGGTGCAACACTGCGTTCTTTTAGAAACTTGCAAAAAGATACTGCAAATAGGTTTAATATCCATTTTCAACTTAGGTTAATAAACTGAAATGAGCTGTATGTGACATAAGATGTCATGAGGGGCCCTTAGCCGATGCGGCGATGGGGGTCTAGTGGAGTTTGCCCCAAGATCTGAAGGTCATGAGTTCAGATCCCAGGCCAGAAGGTTGCCCTGAGGTACCCTTGAGCAAAATACCATCACCATCACTGCTCCCATTGGTGCTTTAAATAGCTGCCCCCTGCTGCACGGTGTGTATGGGTGAAAAGCAGAGGTTGTATTTTGTTGTGTCTCACTGGGGGCTGTGTTGAGTTTCACAATGTAAAAAAATAATCACTTTCATAAGAAAGAACGTCATCAGCAGGCAGGTTACATGGGAAATAAAAATAAAGTTTGCTGGATAATGAGTACAATTTTGGTCATGCTGGTTGTTGCGCAAAACATAGGCTAGAGTGAACACTGTCCGAACTCTGTGTTCTTGAATAGCCTAAAATGACAACTCTTTGCTCACAAGAGTCTACTTGCTGGTTTTTGTATGATTTTTTTTTTCCCCCTGTATGATGGCTAACAAAGTGAAAGGTGTTTAAATTTCTCAGAAGTTTGAGATCTAAATTTCAGCCAGACTGATGCACCTCACTGCATTATAAATTGGGCTGAGAGGGTTTACAGTTTATCCAGCAAAAGAGTCTAATGTTGAGAATGACTAAAATGTCAAAAAGAAGAAGGGAGGGTTTTTACTCTCAGTTCGATTCAAACCCTATTCAAACCCTACTTTCAAGCAACAAAGGGTACAGTAAATACCATCATCAGGCCACATGCGTCGAAGGACAGCTCGTATATCAGACTAAGTGCTGATCTTTTCATGTTGTTTACAACCTCTTTGAACAGCGCCAGCATCAGATAACCACTGTCGAAGAGAGATCATAGTCTCAGATACATGAACGCACCATGCTGTAGCTGACATCTCTAGGCTGCCGTGAAGTGAAAAACAAGGTTTGAAGTAAAGAAAGCTTTCGGTCTACACGGCACGACGGCCAACATCTCTAACAATAATGTGTATTATCCACATATCACTCTGCAGAGGTGTTCTCTTAAAAAAATAACACAGCGACCTACACAAAATATAAAAACACACATACACACAAATACACCAACATGCATTCAAATTCAGTTCATATGCATACTTCATATTTCGATCTCTTTAGATCTTCGACCTTCTCTCCTTTTTGTCTCCTCCTTTCAACCGTGTGAATCCTGCCGTTGAGCAGGCATTCTCTGAATGACACGCAGTCCTACTTCAGTGCCAGCTATTGTATCACATCTCCTCTCAATACGCACTGAATGCTGTTTGTGGTGCAGTGCTATTCAGTAGGGAATATTCCACCTTAAATTGCAGGTCTTTATGCTATCGTATGAAATTCAGAATCTAAGCATCAAATTTGTGTCATCCTCAAAACTTTCGGCCACGGCTTGAATTACATCTGCACTGAGAACAGACCATGGTCCACAAGGGAAGAGAGATGATTCCTCCTGACCAGGACTGTGCTTTTCCAACAAATCTGAAGCACAATCATCATCTTCACATTTACAGCATTTAGCAGACGGTCTCCTCCAGAGCAACCTCTAATTCCTGACTACAGGCACAGTCCCTCTGCCGCAACTTGGGGTTAAGGGTCTTGCTCAGGAGCCCAATGGTGGTAGTGCTGGAGGTGGGATTCAAACCTGTGCCCTCTTGCTTCATAGGCAATGACTCCACCACCACCACAGGAGAGAATATGTCAGAAGGGATAGTTGCTTGATTGCCTGACACTGGGAGACTTTTAGAAAACACAGAACAAGCTAGAGTTTGAGTTTTCACTTTAAGGATCGTATTTTTTATCGTGCAAAGTATGGCATGTAACATCTGGGGGTTCATCAGGGTTCTGGGTAATCAGTTCTGCTCGCCCCCTAACTGTGGTCCTCCTAAATATGGGCCATATTCAATGAACCACTGTAAAAGCTGTGCATTTCCACAATCCCACATGTACATTTTCACACCTAATACCTGTTAATATAGAAATTACAGACTGCATTTTATATTATATAATATCCTTCCTGAAATAGCAACACCTCACTTTGCACTTCGTCTTTTGCACTGACCTCCTATTGCTTTGCACCAGCTCTCTCACCCTTGTTCACTTCATGCTGTGCAAAGCATGGAATTACCAAAGAATTACCACTTTGTGCAGTTATGAAAATACCAATATGTCAAAAACCCTCCGCCTAAGGCATAATTAGTCTCTGCATAGCCATTAAAAATGTCCAACATACAGACTTCAAATTCAGAAACTTCTGGTTTTCCTGCCCCAAACTATTAGCACATGCTTAAAATAGATTAATATGTGTTCACATCTCATGTTTAATTTTTTGTTATGACAGATATACTTGTGCTTCAAATAAAGTTATATTGTATTATATAAATTATAGTTATTTATTTATTTAAAAAAACATTTTTAATATTGCTATTTTTTAACCTTGTCACACCAAGATAACCACAAACAAATCAGCTGATATTTGATTTTGAGGTATATGGTTCTGAACCGAAATCATCTATAATAGTTATAAAAAATTCCCAGCAAATCTATTTAGCAATTGCATAAAATCTAACAGGAATAAAAAAATGAGCCAAATCCTATTTCTCTAAATCCTTTTATTAGATTACACTGGTCAGAAAAAATGAATGAACCAAATAAAATAACCCTTATGTCAAGCTGCAGCGTTGCTAAGAGCCATCAGATTATGATGTGCAATCAATTTCGGTGAACTGACAGATGGTGCGAGCAAATTTACACGCATAATCTTCAAGCTTGGAGACTGTTGGGCTAGAGAGCATATAGCCTCCAATATTAAAACATCAGCTATACTGGCAGACATATTAAGCCATATTAAGGAGGTAAGGGCCATAATCCCCTTGAGTCAGCAGAATTTGGCCCTCTGCTAAGCTGAAATGTGTGTGCAATCATGTTGTTTGTGTGGGGGATTGTGCACAAATGAGAACTGTGGATACAGATGAATCATGCGGGCAACGTTTTTTACAAGTAAAGCCTGTGATGACTTTTTGAACACCTCTTATTAATGCGTTTATTTGCAAGAGTTTAAAGCACAACCCGGCCCACCCAGATCCTGCACTCCAGCTCCTGTGGAGCTCGCATATACTGTTTGTTTGGTTATTTATTTACTTTATTGCTTGTTTATTTGCTTATTTGCGTGTTTGTTTGTTTTTGTATGTATTTACTTATTTATTTAAAGCCCACCCACATCCTCTAGTATTCACTTATTTATTTATTAATTTACTTACTTGCTTATTTATTCATGTATTTGGTTATGCATGCATGCGCGCCTGTATCGGTGTCTGCTTGTGTGTTTGTATATATGCTTGTCATTTTGTTTATGTGTGTGTGTGTGTGTGTGTGTGTGTGTGTGTGTGTGTGTGTGTGTGTGTGTAACTTAGTTTGAAACCAGAAGCAGTTTGTTCCTTTCAGAAAACGGGCCTCATGAGCTTGTGGATAATGCGTGTTAAGTATCAGGGTGGATCTGGGATATATTAGCCAGTAAATTATCTGTTTAAACTACACTAAAGTTGTAAATTTAATGTCATTAATGGTAAAAAAAAAAGGCAATTTTACTTTACTTTCTTTACTATTTTAGCTTTTACTGTAAAATAAAATTATATTATTAAATTAGAAAAATAATTTGATTTGTTGTTTTTGTACCAAAAAATGTTAAATCAACATAGTTTTGCATAAAGTAGTTTTGCATTAAAACTTTTTAACAATTTGCAGAAACCCAAATTTATCTATCTGTTTATTTATTTGTTTATTGATTTATTTATCTATCATTTTTATGTATTCATTTGTTTATTACTCTCCCAAAGTGTGATGGAATGTAGTGTAGGAATAATATATGCAGCTTCTTGAAATGCTAACTGGTGCATGTTAATGCTTGACAATAATTTGAATGTTCAATTGCAAATGACAGTCTGTGGTTAAATATTTGATTATTGTATTAATGGGGAGCGTTTGTGGCTGTTTGGCGAATGATTGGCAAGTTGAATTACAGCTTGTCTAATGACCAAATACTTTTTTATACTTTATTCATGCCCTGCAGAATTAACGTAGGTGGCTTTTTTTTCTCACGCGAATAAGCACAATCACACTCCAGCAGCTGCCAGCAGAAGTGATATGGGCTTGAATGTTTTTTTTTGACAATGTCACACGTTAAGTTCTGATACGCGATGCCAACAATGAGTAGAAAAATTATAAAAATCAATGTTGGTTCAATTCGGGCTAATTTTAATGACAAACCATTTAGCAACACATGATACTGTACACAAGCAAGTTCTCAGAGTCCAAGTGGTCCGCTGAGGGATCCAGCCCCTTATAACACCACCTGATGAGACTAATTAGGGTCTGTTCTTTGGTAAGGAGCAGAGCTCGTTAGTGGAACTGTTGAGTTGTGGAGTTGTGGGGAGCTGGAATAAATGCTCACAGACACTGTGGTCCTGGTGGACTGAGCTTGGTGGCCACACTTTAGACCACGTTTAACTAAATGTGAACAACATGTGGTGGAATAAGATCAGGCCAGAACACTTTGCTGTGACCTGTGATCCTCATTTGTTTGACAGGGGAGCCTTTGTGCACCACATGAAAAGTGGTTTTCTATCTCTACCTACTTACTTGTCCTGCAGCTTAGTAGATACTGTTCTTCAGTGTCTGCAATGTGCCACTCTCAGCTCCCTTCCCTCATTTTTCCTGCACAAATACATTCAAGAATACAAACACAGAGAGAGAGAGAGAGAGAGAGAGAGAGAGAGAGAGAGAGAGAGAGAGAGAGAAACAGAGTCAACTTAATTGTTCACAAAGTAAGGGGGCAAATTCGTTTTCAGGATGTATATCTAATCGCAGCATTGGAAGCAGAGGTAATTTGCTAATGGACTGAAGACAAATAGTGGGAAAGCCTCTCCTCCACTCCACCCCCTGCTCTCTCTCTATCTCTCTCTCTATCTCTATCTCTGTCTATACGGTAACATGCACATTAGCTGCTCAGGACCAGCTTAAGGATTAAAAAAACAACTCATTATGTCTTTTGCTCTCTGGGTGCTAAACTGAGTGAGAGAGAGAGAGAGAGAGAGAGAGAGAGAGAGAGAGAGGAACTAAAGATGAGAGAAAGAGAGAGTGAGGTAGAGAGAGGGAGAGACATTACCTTGGTCACCCAACACATTCAATAATCCACAAGTACATTTAATTACAATCTGCACCCCCCGAGGACACTCCTCTCGATCCCCTGACATGGCTCCATGTCCACTTAAACTCTTAATTACTCTAAACTAAGGCCTAATCACACAAACTTCGTCCTGACAGAACACGAACAAAAGCTCCGCCCGATCTCACCACCATCACGGAATACAGATCAGCCTGGCTGGTGGAGGAAAGTTATTAGTGCAGACATGACATGCGTACGCTGTGTCTTTCTCACACACACACACACACACACACACATGCGTACTATCACCCCGCGTTCACGCTAAGCACTAATGGGCAACTGCGTTAGCTTTAAAAGCAAGGCCAGCTCCAGCTAGCGGGGAAGTGCTTCTCTCAAAGTCACCATGGAGACTGAGGGGGCAAGGAGCTTTAGTGAAACAGTGAGAGATCACACAGGCCTGGAGTCAGGCCCACTCGCGCACTCCCACATCACTAACAACCTGCCTGAGAACTCGCTTCACCTTGCAGAGGTAAAAAGCAATGCACCATTATTTCATGCTCTCTGCAGGCGGTTCGAGCGCTCAGCTGAGATCTGCTTCAGAGCAAATGCAGCCCAACAAGCGACTAACAAACTGAATCAAAAAACTTGCAGGTATATTTCATTTGACCTGTGGCACAGTATAAACTTTGTTTATTCATTTTCAGCGATATTATTAGGAACTCTTGAATTTATTAGAGCCTGGTCATCATTGTGATAACAGATATATCCTCAGGGTCTGCTTAAAATTTTTTTTATGCAGGTTTATCCACCACTTGTCCAACACTTGATCCTTTGGAATTTGTTATGATGCATTTAAAAAAAATGTGTTAATGAACTTCATTCCGATTGGTGACCCAACATTATGTCGAGGGTGGTAGGAAATGTTCTATTGAAATAAACAGGGATGTATGGAAATTAAAATGAATAAACTAGAAATTAATTTTAAAAATTGCAGGTTAGCCAATAACAGGAAACCTATCTATCTATCTATCTATCTATCTATCTATCTATATATATATATATATATATATATATACATAGCAGAACCATTCTAGACTCCTGCTGAATGAGAGCAGGACTGTTCTTGACTCCTGCAGAATGACAGCAGGACTTCTGAAGCCAAACCACCACATTTGAGCCCATGAATTACATCCAGTCCAGTATGTTATTAATTCTATAAAGAATACCATTTTACTACCATCGGGGTGGCGGTGGTCTAGTGGTAGGATGCTGACCTATGGCTCAAGAGGTCCCAGGTTCGAATCCCACCTCTGGCACTACCACCACTGGGTCCCTGAGCAAGACCCTTAACCCTGAGTGTCTCCAGGGGGACTGTCCCTGTAATTAGGACATGGAAGTTGCTCTGGATAAGAGCGTCTGCTAAATGCCATAAATGTAAAGAATAGATATTTATTTTATTCAACATCCTTGTGTTTTATTTTGAGTGAAAAGACTCAATTCAACTTTCTCTTCACAAAAACACATTCACATTCGTAGAAATTAGTCCAGATTGTCAGTTAATTCCCATTATTGCCAAATTACTCATCCTCATTCTCATTCTTATCATTTCTGCATTAACAGGTGGAGCAGACCTGCTTTAGGCTGAATATACAGCAATTCACTAGAGCTACCTCTAACTCATATCTACACTCCGAGTCCATTAAACACTTTATTATCTTTTAGTCCTTAATCAACGGTCAATATCTGTGCAACACACACACACACACAGACATCATCATCCACAACATAATAATAGTAATAATAATACTGATCCTCACTGATGCTCCTGTGGGAACTCTGGAGTAAATCGTCCCAATTAATGATGCAGAGGAACGGATCAAGCGCTGTCTATAATTGTAAACTACAAAATACACATTTTTGGTCTTTGGAGCAAATAAATGAAATAATGAGTGTGTACACAAGGCAGATGGACTGAATGAAGTACTTTGTCAGTGTTTGTGACATCCAGAAAATTAATCTGGACCTTCCTTGCTTACATTCAATACTCTGATGTGCAATTGAGCAATATTTTTTTTTATTGAATTTGCGAAGTTTATATACTACAGTTAACTATTTTATATCAGAAATGAAAGTGACTATTTTCACAGCACACAGTGAGACACAACGGAATTCAACCTCTGCTACCTTTTCACCAATGCAAACACTGTGCAGCAAGGGGCAACTATTTAAAGCACCCAGGAAGCAGTGGTGGGGATGGTACCTTGCTCAAGGATAGCTCAGGGCAACCTAGGGTTTGGGGTACGAAACCACAACCTTCTGATCCTGAGGCCAACTCCTTAACAACTCGGTCACTAAACACGGTTGATGTGAACAAAAAGCAGACAGATAATAATGCAAATTAGCATCTATTAATCAAGTTACAGAAGTAAGGAATACAAGCTTGGCCCTGTAAGCGAGTTAAACAGCATTTTAATGTCTGTTACCAAAAGTGAGTTGTTAAAGTACTGTACTTATTAATCCACTCATAAATATCTAAAGAGAAACATACACACACTGGTTTAAACACCATAATTTATTATAGCGCCGGGTTGTAGCTTTCCAGAATTCTCAAATGGTGACTAACTCTTATTTTTCACATTTTCAATAAAAATCACTTACTCAGTAATTCCCAAAGGCAGTCCTTTGGGGCCCCCAGACTCTTTACATTTATCGTTCCTAACTCCCTGCACATCTGTATCAAGTATTCAGTGTACTTGCTTGTTTGGCTCAGGCATATTGTGCGCTTTTAATTTACAAAAATATGGACTATCAAGAGTCCCTCTTGTCTCTGTGTCTATCCCTGAGGAGTAGACAATGCTTAAATATAATTACTGTAAAACAAACGTTCTCCCAAATGTCCTGATTAGTGCTTTAAGCTACAGAGTCGTCCAAAATTCCAGGCACCACTGGTAAAGAAGAGAAAACGGGCCATGACAAAAAAAAAAAGAAATCTTATCATGACCAGTTTGATCTCATACTGGAAGCACTGAGTGAGTAAATGTATTTTTGAAAATCACCACCATACCTCACTGAAGAAATCATTTTCTTATATTATGTGCCAGGTGCTTGTCTTTGGCTTAGATGGCAGCAGAAGCTTTCATCTGGCAAACCTTCAAAATAGTGTTTTGGCATGATGGTGGGACCTAATTGTAGATTTGAAGTTGATGACCTCAGACTGCAACCAAGTCCAGTCTTCTTACTGTGTAGGAGGGAAAACACACTATTGCCACTCACTCCTATTAATCAGCCCAAGTTTTTCAGCTCTTTCCAAAAACAGTGCCAGTTAGTTAAAGTGTAAAAAGTGACTGTGATGAGAACTATCAAGAAAAATGATATCTGAATCATGTTTCATATGAATATATGGAGACGTACTTCAGATTTGTACATTTCTCCTCAGCAGCCGCTGTGAAGATTTGTCATCTATGATCCACTACCAGCTGCAGTGCTTCTGTATTTATACAACAGGACAACTTATATTTTCCACTTTTTCCACAGGACAAACAACAGACAGAAGAACGGTTCTAAATGTACCGTAGCTTAAATAAGTGAGCTGTCATGCTTGTTTTACGCAGGCCATGCACCTTCCACATATCTGCTTTTTACTATAAAATGAGTCTTTTAATCATTTGGCCCTCTCTGTTGAGGCACCACAAACTTTTTGAAAATGATGAGTTTTAGAGAAGGCTTGAAATCAGGTTTGCTTTTCAGTATTTATTCATGCTTATGAAGACGGCTTTGATGAAACAAGCAGGAAAAGGCCTCAGTAGGCTGTTATAGATTTTGGTTGAAAATCAGATCAATGGGACAGATCTGGCTTTCAGCAATCTGGATATACGCAGCTCATCCTGTGCTTTTATGAAGTTTTGCTAAACGCAACGCTTCAGTTCTGATCACTGTCATGCTTTGTTTTCTCCTGAGTTTTGGGCATTTACTTTATAAAGGTGCACTCTGTCTAAGGAGCTCTGAATATCTGCTAGGGAAGCTGTGAGGCAGCAGTATGTGCTTATGAGGAAGGAAAAAGTTCTCCTGACATTTAATTTCTCATCAAGCACAGAGATCAGATGATCAAAATGCTGAAACCATTCCATCCTTGGCTTGAAGAGGCATTACCCCAGTTACTCTTATTTGAAAGTGACTATTCTTGTTTTTGGGAGTACACAGCACAGCATACAGTGAACCACAATGAAATTACCTCTGTATCTTACCCACACACTCACAGCATGGGGCAGCTATTGAAAGCACCCAGGGAGCAGTGATGGGGATGGTACCTTGCTCAAGGGTACTTCAGGTCTGGGATTCAAACCCAAGGCCCTCTGATCCTAGAACCAACTCCCTAACCACTAGACCACCGCTGTGTAGTGTATTGCAGTTGTCCTGATGGGCAACTGAACCCAAACTCCATCAATGGAGTTGCAAGTTTTCATTTAATGCAAGCACTAGATTTCTTCAAATCTTACCATGATAACCTGTTCCTACGAACTCTCAGCCATCATTAATCGTTTATGTGCACACTTTACATGCTTGATTTTAAACGTATTCCTGTTATGAAAGCCATGTGCACCAAAAACAAGGCCATTTAAACCATTTTTGCTATTTTAATGTCTTCTTTTTAAATAAATATTCAAATATGTAATGTTTTTCAAAATTGAACACATGAAAGGTTGGATGTGTTCTGACTGAATGTAACTGTGAGTTAGCTTAGAGGATGATAAAGGGACTCTAAAGGAGGCTTTGTGTTTAGAACGCAAGGATGGGAATCGATTCTCGATTCCAAAAGTCACAAAATATCCTTTATGTGAGAACTGAACAGTAATTAATCAAAAAAAGAGGGTAGGAGGGTAAAATCTAATCAGATTAGAAAGGATGGAATGAGTGAAAAAGTAATTTATCTCCATTAATCTGTACAGCACAAGCAGAATTAGCAATTCTCGCTAAATCGTCCAGAAATCTGATACATCAACAGAAAAACAGTGTTGATGTTGTTTCGTTTGGCAAAAATGATTCCAAAGTGCTTTTGTTTTACAGTGTGTATATATATATATATATATATATATATATATATATATATATATATATATATACACACTGTAAAACAAAAGCACTTTGGAATCATTTTTGCCAAACGAAACAACATCAACACTGTTTTTCTGTTGATGTATCAGATTTCTGGACGATTTAGCGAGAATTGCTAATTCTGCTTGTGCTGTACAGATTAATGGAGATAAATTACTTTTTCACTCATTCCATCCTTTCTAATCTGATTAGATTTTACCCTCCTACCCTCTTTTTTTGATTAATTACTGTTCAGTTCTCACATAAAGGATATTTTGTGACTTTTGGAATCGAGAATCGATTCCCATCCTTGCGTTCTAAACACAAAGCCTCCTTTAGAGTCCCTTTATCATCCTCTAAGCTAACTCACAGTTACATTCAGTCAGAACACATCAAACCTTTCATGTGTTCAATCTTGTTTTTGGTGCACATGGCTTTCATAACAGGAATACGTTTAAAATCAAGCATGTAAAGTGTGCACATAAACGATTAATGATGGCTGAGAGTTCGTAGGAACAGGTTATCATGGTAAGATTTGAAGAAATCTAGTGCTTGCATTAAATGAAAACTTGCAACTCCATTGATGGAGTTTGGGTTCAGTTGCCCATCAGGACAACTGCAATACACTACACAGCGGTGGTCTAGTGGTTAGGGAGTTGGTTCTAGGATCAGAGGGCCTTGGGTTTGAATCCCAGACCTGAAGTACCCTTGAGCAAGGTACCATCCCCATCACTTCTCCCTGGGTGCTTTCAATAGCTGCCCCATGCTGTGAGTGTGTGGGTAAGATACAGAGGTAATTTCATTGTGGTTCACTGTATGCTGTGCTGTGTACTCCCAAAAACAAGAATAGTCACTTTCAAATAAGAGTAACTGGGGTAATGCCTCTTCAAGCCAAGGATGGAATGGTTTCAGCATTTTGATCATCTGATCTCTGTGCTTGATGAGAAATTAAATGTCAGGAGAACTTTTTCCTTCCTCATAAGCACATACTGCTGCCTCACAGCTTCCCTAGCAGATATTCAGAGCTCCTTAGACAGAGTGCACCTTTATAAAGTAAATGCCCAAAACTCAGGAGAAAACAAAGCATGACAGTGATCAGAACTGAAGCGTTGCGTTTAGCAAAACTTCATAAAAGCACAGGATGAGCTGCGTATATCCAGATTGCTGAAAGCCAGATCTGTCCCATTGATCTGATTTTCAACCAAAATCTATAACAGCCTACTGAGGCCTTTTCCTGCTTGTTTCATCAAAGCCGTCTTCATAAGCATGAATAAATACTGAAAAGCAAACCTGATTTCAAGCCTTCTCTAAAACTCATCTGAAATCATGTCCGTGTCCCAAATCCCAAAAGCCGGATAACAAAAAGAAGTGAACATGAAATACTTCTATGCATATATCCACTGATGCCATTTTGCTTAAATATTATTTGCTAATATCCTGATGTCTCTCTAGATCTATATTGAATGGCTTCAGATTGCTCTACATCAGACCGGGATCATCTGCCTGTGCTGCTGCCACTAAGATTCACAAAAGCTCCACCTAATTTAACAGGAACTACTCACTGCTCATCAAACCTGGGTACTACAGACTCTAATGGAAGCTTTAGCTAGTAACTGATACTTTACCGGAACTCATCCCTAAATCTTTTAGCTTATAAAATGCCCTTTATTTCTTTTTCCTGATTATCTGATATCAACCAGATGAGGCTGGGTCCCCCTTTTGAATCTTGGTTCCTCCCAGGGTTTCTTT
>CM029366.1:28206169-28676169 GCA_017165825.1 Hepsetus odoe | reverse complement strand
CAGCATTAACAGAGGACACTTTTTACTTTAAGACAGCGTTTACTTAGGCAGACACATCTTTAGGCTGCAGGATTGCTGATCATTATTTTAAGCACAACAGTTAATAAAACCAATGAAAATGACAAACATTGATTTGACAATTATTTGACAATTACATATTAAGTCAGCAAAACCAAGGAAATGAAATCAACACAAAGCTAGTATATTTTAAATAGCATTGTAATTCAAAATACATAATAAAAATAGGAATGTATTTCATATTAGCAGAAATGAAACAAACTGATTCAACAGCAAGGATGTTTCAGCATCATGAATTCCCAGCAATCAGCATGACTGTATGTTGCTAACGATTTCACGCGTTGAATTTTTGACCCTGCTGGCTTCTTTGACAGACCTCAGCAAAAGATATTAAGAGATCACCAACATTCAAACAAAGGGAAACAGCAAAATATGAGTTCATTAGTTTGGCTTTCGTTTTCACGGCTTAAAGACATTCCATGTAGCTACACTGAGCAATTGGGTCAGGAAAGATGAGGGGCTGAGAATAAAGATGAAAACACAGAGATAACAGGCTAGTAAACAGATATCTGATTCAGGTAAGATAAAAAAGTACAAACTGGTATCAAACACTGACAGCTGTTATTAAACACACCATCTAGCCAAGTCATCTGTAGATTTAGGTCTGCTGCTGCAGTGATTTCACTCCAGGGCTTCCACATTATTTAGGTAAGCAGAATTCCTGCTTCCCTAAGACGCCTACATCTCCGTTACTGGTAAACAGCATCACTGTTCCCAACATTTACGGCATTTAGCAGACGCTCTTATCCAGAGCAACTTACAGCAGTGCTTTGTTTCCACATTAGATCATACCGGGTTAAAATGTTTATCATGCAAACTATGAAATCATCACTCTCAAAGATGTAGCGACAATCTACGTTTTAATATATAAACAATGGTCCCAAATGATCCATTACATTACAATACATTATACCGATACACCCATCCTTCTTCATTATGAATGTAAGGTCATCCTGAAGCAAAAAAATGCATTTTAATGTGGCCAGTTGCTAGGCGAGTGACAGCAAGAGCTCGTCAACTTGCATGTGCTCATATATAGTTTATAAATATGCTCAAATGTCCAAATGCTTACATGTGGCAAATCAAACTAATCTGAGAGTTTTGAGAACATTTGCTTGTTATTTATAATCAAGAAACACAGAAATGCGGATGAATAAATTGTCCCTGCTTCGTCTTTGTGATGCTATCGGGGTTCGTAGCTTGCGATGTGTTGCACACGAAGAAAATATATTACCAAACATGCCATAAACCAGCAAATCGTTTTTCATGAGAAGAGTTAACCAATAAATACACGATGGATAACTGACATTCGACCACAGTTTTACTTGCTTGTCCAGATAACATGACACCATGACTATCAGTAAAAAGCTCTCACACAAGCTTAAACAAGTCAGGTCTACAACCATCCTCATTATGCATCCTCCATACACACTCAGTACCACTCTGTTCTGCGGTGAAATGTTTTTTTCTTTCAGCACACCTGGCAAAGGTGGTAAAATATGGTCATTGATCTGTACAAAGCACATATTTCCCTCTTTAAGCCTAAAATGCTTTGCGCTGTGTCAAGCATCAAGTTCTCAGTTACTTTTAAACCAGCATGTAGCATAACTGGTAACCACTGTAAAGAAACCTGCATTTAGTACATCCTCTTAAAGTTCTACAATCCAGGCTATGAGTCAGTCACTGCTTAAATCTATTGTCATGGCGGAGATCCAGATATTTAATTCCCCAAAGTAAAACATTCTGTCTCGACTTCTGCGGCTTGCTAATTAGCTTTACCCCAGTGGCGCTGCAGAAACTTCAGTGTTCATCTTTCTTTCAGAAGAGTCTAACGCCTGGGAAAATTTAATATCTTTATCTGAATTCTTTGGAAGCAGTGCTATAACTGGTATACAACACATAGACACAGCCATGATGTCAAATTAACACCAGTCACCTGTTCACTGCAGTTAAATATTTACATTTTCCTGGTTCATTTGCTTCATTGAAAGGACAATGCGGTGGATTTACTTACTGAAGGTACATGAAATCAGCATTAGCTAATAATACAGTTAAAGGCAAAGATAAAGAACAGAGGACTCTGGCTGCTGATATGATGTTAAAGAAAAGCTCGTCTCCATGTTATGGTTCTGATGAGTTTTCATGTCCCCATTTTTGGTGCTTTCACTTGGACAGAGGTCGAAAAGAGCACTCTGACCGGGCTGTGGCTTTTTCACAGCACCAGCCGCGATCTGTGATGTTCTATATGTCCAGAGATCTTTCTTTCACAACCGGCCATTTTTGGCTCTAAGTAGCAAGTCAAGCTAGCCTCCACTACCCATGTGAATCAGTCAGACTTGGGTGCCTCTGACCCTGCCACTGGATAATCCATTGCCATTTCTCAAACCACTTTAGATAAATACCAAGACTTCCCCCCTGCTGTATGTGTTTCTTAAAATAAGAGTCTAAAAATTAAATGATTAAGACTACTAAAATCCAACAGACACTGGGGCAGGTGCACTACAAAGTTAATTTTCCACCCTGAGGGGAAAGTAATGGCGCAATTATCTAGACATACTTAGGAAAGCACAGACATGCAGACATGCACAGCCACTTCACCACGCACACTAACCCACACACACACACTTAATTCAGAAAAAAAAACATTTGGTAACACTGGCTGCATGTATCCTTTGGTTTCACTTTGCAGATACCTACCAGAAGATATAGATATTGTTTTTCATTTCAGTTTAACAAGATACTATAGAAATAGTTCAGCTCATCCACCAAACAGCAGCTAATAAGCTGGAGCTCAAGGTTCTAAAGAAGCTGTAATACCACCGATTGTTAAAAAAACATGAACTTCTAAATAACTCAGTGTCCATGCCTCGCACTGCATGTCTGCTGACATTTTCCTTCTAATAGAATTTTCTGAACACTACTTTTCCTGCCTCTGCAATTGCCATTTATGAAGTCATGAGACCTTGGGAGGAGTATTGAAAAATCTGCAACTAACACTCAAATATTCTTGTGCAAATTCTTCTGACAATACTAAAGGCCAAGTCTATTGACCCAGACATTCTGAAGATAACAAATGGCCACATTTTTATGTGGAGACCAGTGTATAGCACACACAGTTTGCAACCACTACAAAATGATGCGATTCTGGCTGCAAATAGGGTGGCGTGTTGAATTATTTAAGTGACAGTCAGTTGACGTGGGTGGAATAATTGATATCAATCACAGCTGGTTATAAGGCGAAGGCCCAGACATGCTTTATTTTGCCACAGTGAACTGAGAGTGAGTAATCTGATTGCTAAAGTCAAACAGCTGTGACAATCATTCCGACACGGTGAAACACACGGTCGCATCAGGCTGCAGGAATTGGACCATCTATGGATTGGATAAGCCCATCACAAGGGGGGGTATATGAAGCATTGTGTGGCACTCACAGACGTTCACCAAAAGACAATCAACATTTTGGGGGAGGCAAGCTCTGAACATTCCCAACCTCCTGCTTTTGTTTCTTATGAAGCACAAGATGAGCCAGTTTACCAAGAAAAGAGCACCAGAGCTAAAAGTGCTCAATTGTTAGACCTGCGGTGGCCTAGTTGTTAGGGACTAGGGCTCGGGTTTGGAAGGTTGTGGGTTCAAATCCCAGATCAGTAGATTACCTTGAGGTACCCTTGAGCAAGGTACTGTCCCCATCACTGCTTTGGATATAGCTGTATGGGTAAAAAGCTGAGGATGCATTTTATTGTTTCACTCTGTGCTGTTTGACAAGTAGTTGCTTTCACTTTATTAGCCGCATACTTCCATTGCAAATCTAAATTTGACCGTCCCCCAAAATTCGCCCTTCCTTGTGATCCTCTCTTCCGATTCTCAAGCCTTTCCGCCAGCCTCATCTCAGGCTAGCTCCTGTTGGGAAAGCAGCTTATCAAGCAGCTGAACTGCTTTATCCCTCTAAGTCTCAAACTACTGTTATTGAGTCATTCAAGTAGGGCTGCCTAAGTCTAGGAGACTGTAGCGACAACCACAAAAAAAAATAAAATAAAAATCACGAAGCAATCTCTTACCTGTTCAACTAATCAACTCCTCTTGCCGTGTGCACCCAATAGGGCTCCTGACCCACAAAGAACCCCTTTTTTTTTAAGTGTGCTGCAGTAAATTTTTGGTATTTTTTCCACACTTGTGACTCCAATCACGCACCTGAAGCTTAACCTGTGCTCTAAGCTTCTGCAGATCGAAATGCGGTCAACATGATGCCAGATTACTGCTACCTTGGCAAAAGATAATTTCCTTGTACCCAACCTTTAGGCCCTTGGACTGTGCTGCCTGGATTAGATTAACATATTCAGTCTGTTGCAGCCTGGGTCTAGCGGTGGATGCATGGTATGGTCAACAAAGGTGTCCTCAGCATGAGAAGCAGCATGATGTGTGTTTTTCTGGCAGATTAGCACTAACAAGTTTAAAGACAGACACAAGTAAAGTAATGGGTAAATGGGTGCTTTACACTGTTAATTAGATGTCTTGGCTTTGACACCATGGCTTGAAATCTAACTAAAGAAATTGAAAGTATACTCCAGTATAAACTTGCTAGTATTACAGTGCATTCAACTGGCATATCTACTTCTTTGCCTAGGGCTGATGAGATAGATCAATCATTTTGTGATGGTGGTCTCTGTAATAGAGTAGAGTAGAGTAGAGTAATCTTTTATTATCCCACGAATGGGAAATTTGGGCGTTACAGGGCTCTTATAAAAAAAGTAACAGATGTACAGAAAAAGAATAGCATAGAAAAGAATAGAAAAAATATATATAAAAATAGAGATATAAGAAAGAGGAACAAAGAGGAACAAGTACAGCTATAAATAATAAATAATCTATCTATCTATATATATATATATATATATATATATATATATATATTATATATATATATATATACATATCTACAAGGAGAATTAGGTGACTATATATACAGTACAGTAATACACGATACAATACAGTAATAATACACGATTATAAATAAGTTTCAAATAAATTATAAATATATATAACAAATGCTAGCAAAATATAAGTGTAAGTGTAATAATAATAATAATAAATAAATAAATAAATAGTGACATCACAAGTATCTAAATGAGTTTCTAACAAATCACAGCCTTTTTGAAAGGGTGAAGAATCAAGGCATTAATGTAATTATAATTTTGGGAGAGACACTGATCTGCTCAGATGACCCATATTCTACACATGCCTTTGATTTCTACTGATATTTGTTTGCCTTGTTTGTGTACCAGATAAATAATTACTCTTAAGTCATTTATACACAACCATGTTCAAACCTCTGGTGCATTTGTGACATGTTTTTGTAAATGATCTCTCTTCTGCTCTACTGCAGCACATTCAAGGGATCACAGGGCTGAAACTCTTTCAGTATGACTGGGTGTGGCTAAACCTGAAGACTGAATAAAGAGATCTATGTACATGTGCTGGTTTTGTGACATCATGTAAAGTATGCTTTGATATCAAGCTTTTTTTTCAGCTTTGCTTCCGTTTATGGACTGTATGGATGAAGAAGTTAAATTAAACTTTTGAAGGAAACGGGTAACAGTAGCTGACAATCGCTGAGAGTAAATGGTCAAGACTTGCTGCCCATCTTAATGCAACCTTATTGATGGTATTGATTTCCCATTTGAGGAGGCACTTTTATGCCTTGTGGAGAAATTGGCCGTTATGCAGGAATACAATGACTGCAAGTTTAAGGAATGAAAAATCTCCCAAAGCAAAAGGATTCTTTGCACTGCACATATAAGACATATGCTATCTTCTTTCAAATAATAACACAATAGTTTGAGATGTGGAGTGAGGACAGTGACCAGAGTAGCCTCCTCTCTGTCTGGGATATGCAGGTAGAGCTGAAACAAAAGCTCTACAGCTCCATTACCCCACAATTTCCATACAGTGAGAACATTGTGTACTTAGTGGAGGTAATGTTCTCTCTGGAGGTCCTGCCACATTTCCATTAGAATATTCTTCTTCATCCTGCTTACCTGAATCACAAGTGGCTTTAAATTCTATTTTGGTCTTCTTTGAATACAAGTCTCTTATTGATAACAAGGTGGAAGGGTTTCTACAGGGATACACTTTTTCCACCATATACTAAAATGGCTATGACTATGACAGGCAGAGAGGGAGAGAGAGAAAGTGGTATCTATCAGCAAGATGGAGCGAGATATTGATCTGACTATACTTTGAGGACTGGCAACAGGAGTTTGAGTCACATCAGAACCCACAAAAGATGGACAGGTATAATAAAGATCCCAGCCCCAAACACATCATCCTAATAACCCCTTCCTTTCTACCAGAGTTCTTTTCCCACAACCTGTCCAGAGTGATATCAGTGAGCCATAAATATCCTCACATGGCACTATTCTTTCCTGACTTCTCTCCAGAGCAAAAAGCATTAAGAACAACAATAATCTCTGTGTGTCCTGGAATGAACTCTGTAGCCTAATCATGTGCCATTATTCTATGATTTCGCTAAATAAAACCAGAAGAAAGAAAAATACATCCAGTGCAACGAGTGCTTCCACTTTGTTTCTTTTTAATTGCTTGTTTAAAAGAAATTAAAATGAAACCCAGAAAAATTCCAATTAAAACATTACCCCTCATCTCACCGAAACATGATATGAACACTAAAATAACAACCTGCCAAAGAAGTATGGAAAAAAAAAATCCAATTTCAGTTTTAATAACACAAAGGTTTTACTCACAATTTTGCATCGTACTGTTTGATTAGGAGAATCAATTTATTCTGTTTACCTTTCTTCAAAAAAAAAAAAGAAACATTATTACCAAAACGCACATAAATAGACTGCTGCTAACAGGTTTGTCCTTCACCAACACTTCTACCTCCCTTGCTGTGTGTTTCTTCTCTCTTACTTATATCATAATGTATGCATCGATTTTTTGTAAGATGCAAGTGTGTACCACTTCATCAGATGCTATATTTATATAATTGTTGAGATATTTCTGAGATCGGAAAAGACCTTCAATAGCTGCTCCCTGCTTTTCACAATGACAAGAATAGTCACTTTCACTTCCCAATTTCTGTATCTGTAATATGTCTTAAAGTATATATTGAACAATGAGAGCAAGGGATGCTAAAAGTATCATCTCTCAATTAATTTTTGTTTTTGTTTTTTTTAATGATACAATTAACCCCCAAATATAATCTAAATCAGTCTTTATTCTCTATTCAAATATTCAGAGAAACATGCTCTAGTAAGAATAGGGTCTATATGTTCTTTTTAGTGAAGCAATTAACCAGACAAATTCAGCATTCAGTGAGTCATTTCTACGTTGCCCACTCACCTGTGTTTGAGGATGGTCAAGCCTAGCCGGTTTGTTGAGGGAAATGAGTCTCTCCCAGTGTGTTGCTACAACCACAGAAAGGTTTATGCCAGTAGCAATGCCATAACTTTATTCATAAAGTGAACAGATAAGCTCAGGCTACAGTGTAATCGTTACTGAAGCTTGTTGTTTTAATGTATTTCTACTTATCTAACTTGCATCACTCACTCTCTTATCTTCTTAGCCGCTTGTTCTAATTAGGGTAGCAGGGAGTGCTGGAGTCTCTCCCAGCTCTCACAGGGAAACACCCTGGACAGGTCGCCAGTTCGCAAGAAAAACACACTCACACCTCCAACCCACCTGATGTGGAGGTCTTTTGATGGTGGGAGGAAACCAGAGCTCTTGGAGGAAACACACACAGACATGGGGAAAAGATGCGAACCTCACATAGAGAGGTGACCTGGACCGCCCTACCTAGAATCAAACCCAGGACTCCTCTCACTGAGGTGATGAAACTACCCACTGTACCTATCCTTTTCTTTGCTTCAGTCTTTCAAAAAAGAAAGAAGATTCTGGATTTGCACCAGTCATTAAACTAGTTAATCAAGTTAATTCAGTTAATTAATGCTACCATGGTATCATGCAGACTTTTTGGTCAACTACTATTTATTTTTCTTTTATTAACTAAAGGCCCTTTTCTCTTGATTTTAATAATAAAATTACTTGACTAAACAGTGATTAATAAGCCTTTAACTGTTATGAAAATTGCTGTAGAATTCTGTTGAGGTCCAAGGGATCAAAGATATTGAATATTTGAAGCCCGAGTAGAATGTTTTTATAAAAAAATCTGAATTTTATTAGATTTAAATAGGTGCAGCTGTATTGTCTTTGCACAAGTACTTAAACAATGAAAAGCAGTTGGCATCCAACCAGAAGTACAAATTAGCATAATTGTTCAGTTCAGTGAAGGTACACATTTTTAAAAATTATCTAGCAGAAAACAAACCATGATGCTCCACTTTCCACTGCTGCTGTATCTGTTGACACTTCTAAAGTTTTCACTTTGACTTCAAATGGACATCCACGTTGTTCTCCAGAACCTTACCCAACATCCTGCCACATCAAAAGAGTCCTGTCTTCCTGGTCAGTAAACGGAATTTACAATCAGCCTCCTAACAGTAAAGCTGTTCGATTGCATACAGGAAGACAGTTTGTTCCACAGTGCCGCAATCATTAGCAGAGACAAGCCTGACTGTAGAATCTATAAAAAAACAAGGGGCAAGGCATGTCGACCGAGCAAGTCCATTCCGGCCAGCTATAGTGTTTCTGAAACGTTGAATCTCATGGCAAATCAGAGGGTAAATTGAAACTTTGCTGATTTACAAGGCCTGAAAACCCCAGCAGCGATGCATGTCCAACCATAAATGGAGTCTGATAGGATAGCAGCTGAAGGAACTTCTGCTTTCAAACATATGACTGCATTTGTGCTGATATATAACATATATTTTAGGCCTTATCACTGCATAATGCTTTGCCACATTGTGGTGGGAAAGCAAACGCAACTAATAAATAGACTAATAAGGTTAATGCAAGTGATCTGATTATTACATTGAGTGAATAAAGTTGCTTTTTCTATTTCCGTACATTTTAACTGAGTTTATGACAGAAAGAAGACTGCAGTAAAGAAGCAAAACACAAAATAACATGACAACACTGATTATAACTGCAGGAGTAATGACTATTGTGGAATTCTGCTTCTCCATGAAAAGTGCCTGCTGTCTGACCTTTTACCTTACTCAACCTTGAACTCAGACACAGATAGTCCTGTTATAATACAAATACAGACTCAGTCAGTCCATTCAGAGTTTTCAACTGATGTCAGCTCTCTCAGCTTTCTGCCACTGTCACACAATCTCAGCTACTATGCATGGTCAATATGCATTGTCAGTTTAAAATAAAACAATATGTAATTTCATGAAATGATTCCTAAAATCACTGCTGTAGATCCACATGGTCAATATAAATAGCAGCCTGATCACTTTACAATAATTATCTTCTGATACTGATTGGTTTCATGATCAGTGTGCATCCCTACCGTAATGCAGGAGGCCATTAAGCAGGATGTAGGGGCTGAGTCCATACATTAAATCAAAAAACAAACACACGATAAAGCATTAATCCAGGAATAGATGGGGGAGAATAAACATGGATGTATTTACAGAGACCAGACAAAGACTAATTGGAACACAGGGGTATATTATGACACTTAACAGCTCATCTAGGCAGGGGAGGAGACAAAAACAAGACACAGCTGGTCATGGAAAGGACAAAGGCAGAGTATTAAACAAACAGAAGCAAATGACAAAAGAAAAATGGCTAACAGATGATAAACAAGATGAGGGCATGACAGAACCCTCCAAAAAAAGGTCAAAACTTCCTTGGCACACACATGTTGACCCAGAGGGGAGGCAAATTGCAGACAAGCAGACAGGACCATGCAAGACTTGGGTGAATATAATGATACAAAACACCTGACAAGGACCAGACAGAATATTAGGGCATAACAGGAGACTGGGGTAATAATGATGCTAGCCAGCAGGCCTAGACAGGGGTCTGGACTAGGCCTGGATAGGAGACATAACAGATTACTGGGGCTTAACTGGACTGATGGGGGACTGGATTGCGAACTAAGGTGAGACAAGACAGGAACGGGCGTGGAGACTATGACAGGAACCTTGATAAGGAAGTGACCAGGATGGGAACATCCAGAAGCACTGGGTTGAGGGAGCTCAGGCGTCTAATGTCCACAACAGAAGCCTCCTCATGAAGTTTGTAATTCCACGTTCTCCATGTGCCTGCCTTGGATGCATGTCCATCTTCAGCCCCTCCACCACTCTGTTGCCCGTCCGCAGCCTCCAGACCCAAACCTGACACCCACATACCTCCCAAAATGTTACCCAGGGAGAATGACAGCTCAGTGAGCCAAAGGATGGTCATCTGATCCTGTCTGAGCTGGTCCCATCCTTCACCTTCACCAGAGGATTGGAGCTTGAGATGCTGACATTCTCACCCATCTGCATCCTTACCCCTGGCCCTCTACTGCTCCAGCTCCCTAAGGAACATGTGAACAATAGAACTCACTACTTCCATTTTTGCACTCTGGTCTTCTGTATTGCAGGAGACATATGAGCAGGATGTAAGTGCTGAGCCCATTTATGAAACAAAAACAAAGAACACAAAACATGAATACAGGAAAAGACAAGGAGTAAAGGAAAAAAGCAGAGAGGAGAAACAAAATCAATAACAAAGCATGGGACAAAAGACAACAAAGACACCTAGTGAACAAATGAGAGACAAGACAAGGGCAAAATGGGACACCTGTATTTCTGGAAAATGTAATAGTAGTTCAATATATTGTCCTGGGACATGACGTACACCACATTTCTGTGACCCGATGATTAAAACACACAAAAGATGAATGCACACACTTTGTTTTATTGTTTCCCATACATGAATATGGGGCCTATAAGAACAAACAGCATTACTGTGCTGTCAAATCAAAATCATATGGAAATATAATCCAATTCCTATCATGAAAATTCCTTATACAGATTTTTAAAAATCGATTGCTTGATTTTGCTATTGTTTCTCATTATATTGTTAAAAATTGCTTTCTTTATTGTGGCTTGCTCTTGATCTTTATGCAAGCGCTTTCAAGAAGGCTCTCATGCCAATTATAATATTATTAATTAATATCAATCAAATTTTACTACTTATTAACAGGTAATTGTTAATTGACAATTAGTTCATTTTTCCAGACTATTTTATAAAAGACACAAGAAATTAATAGAAGGTATTATGTTGATGCATTTTACATGCTTTTTATATAATTTACATAATTTTAACTGTGCAATCTCTCTCTCTCTCTCTCTCTCTCTCTCTCTCTCTCTCTCTCTCTCTCGCTAATTGGTGCTTGTGGACACACACACCACTGTCACCACGCCTGCCTATCATTGAGGGTGGAAGTCGCTGTAGCAATTTTCCCCACTTTGCCACACTCAGGCCTGCCTCAGTGGTATCTGATAAGTCACTCAATGGAGGAAAACAAAGCCAATGGCAAAGAAAATTAATTCCTAAAAAGAACAAGAATGGGTTTCCGTGTGGAAATAGTTCCATTCCCAGAGGGATAACACCCAACAGAGTACAATTTTATGCAAATTATTCAGAAAAACATCCAAAACTAAAAATAGCAGAACAAATTTATTTCACCTCAAAATTTGCCCAGTGCATGTTTTCCAAGTCAGTGGAATGGTGTGACTTTCTAATTTCTATTCCACACACTGGCACATCAGTCAGAACTTTTTTTAATTAGATATGAAATTATTTCTTATCAACTCAATTCTAAAGGGATGTTACTCTCTTTCTGCATCTTCTCACACATGCACACCCACCCCGAAAATGGTTTGCAGACATTCTTTCAGTGTGTGTTTGGGGTTCATGGGCCTCCAATTTGTGTCTTGAACTGCTACAAAGAGCTGTAACGTTCTCTTTTCTGCCAACCTTTGCTTCCTGAGCTTTAATTTTATATTCATTATTAATGCATAAATCGTACCCATTTGCATGTGGAATTTAAGCAAAATGAGGTGTTATGGATGTTGTATTGGGACAAGCAGTATATATTGTCATATAATCCTTTCTCTGTGTAGGGTGGCCTAGTGGTTAGGGAGTTGGCCCTAGGATTAGAAGGTTGTGGGTTCGAATCCCAGACCAGTAAGTTGCCCTGGAGTGTACCCTTTTGATACAGTACCGTCGCACTACTGCTCCTGCTGCATGGTGTGAAAGCAGAGTTTGAATTCTCATTGAGGTGTACAGTTTCAATGACAAAATGGCCCCTTTCCTTTTTTGGATATGGCACAACTTTATTTATTATAGGTTGTATTTACTGTGCCTGTTGAACAATATCTTTTTTGTTTTGCACTATTTGTGTAGTGTCTGTTACATTTTTCAGTAAAAATATTTATTGTGCATGTCACTGTACATCGTACACAGGCAATAAATAAATTCTACACTGTACACAGGCAATAAATCCTGAATCCTGAATGAATCTTGACTCGTAAATTAGGTGCAAATAACCAGCCTTGTCCCCAGTTTCTACCACAAGCCACTCACTCTCTAAATGCTTTGAAAGAACTGCCTAGTTATACACTCCCGACTGACCTGTAATAAAAGTCATTGATCTAAGCCTTCCACAGACTAGCTGGGGGTACTCTCGCTCTCACTCTGTTTGTCATCCTTCAACAATTAACCAAACTGAACCTGACCATGCATTCATTACCAAGCCAATGGTCACAGCGCCATGGGATGGGGGTACATTCAGTCCCTGCGCCCATATTTACCCGGAACTGGGTACTCAAATATTCAATCACGGAGAGGAAAATTGCAGTGTGCCTTATCTGCTATAGCTGCTCAGCAGAGAGGGGAAGAAGAGAGAAGTTAATATCGACCTTTCCTCCCACCTCCTCCATTCATCTCCCATAATCCTCTTTTCTATTGCTTTGCCCTCCTGTAATTACACCCCAGGATTGATATTTGCTATTACAGCCAAATGGGCATGCGGCACGACAGAGTGACCATGAGCAAGAGTGCAAGGAAGACTGGACCGTGGAACTGCCTCGGCAAGACCTCCACTGCCCTATTATGATCGCTGGTTTGCTAATGGTCAAGCTGGCAAAAACAGGCTAAAGAGATGTATTGTCTCTTTTTTGCAACAGATTTCAAAATAGCTTTCTGATTACAGTTCTAACAGCTCATTTCTGGGCTGTTTTTGGAGTAATTTTCCAAACAATACAGGCAGGAGTATAACGTTAAAATTGAGAGCGTACTGTTAACTGCTGTGTGTAATTATTATCATCGAACCGGTTTCTAAAAGGCCTCTTGAGAAACATTCGAGATTTAACTGGCAGATATTTCTGAGATTGAGCTTATGAGGAGAACTGAAAAATGTTTCTTCAATGTATTGCTTTTAAGCTCAGTGACTGTTCCAAGCTTTTGATTCGACAAAATAGAGATTTTCTGAGTGGATCTAAGTCTACTGTATACTAACATACCCAAGAGGACTTGCAGCGGTGAAACTCTTTCTCACTCCTTCATTTCCTGCCAAACTTGCATTCCCTTCTAAACAAACTACCGGCAACTTTTCAAGCATGAGATGCAAGCTATTGTTTTGTGCATGCTATGCCAATGTGTGTGCAGGTTTTTTCTCAACAAGTTCACAATCAGACAAGCTGAAAAAAGAAAAATGCCCATTTTGTGGAATGAGCTCCAGTGTCTTTGGAATAGATTTAGGCAGAGCGGCTTTAGCAGGCTACGGTAAGCTGGATTATCATGTCATTTGCTGATTAGGTCTTTGTCGAAGTCGCTGTCGCTTCCCGAAAGCGGAGGCGTCACGCTGCTGCTCCAGCACTGCCCGGAATGCAACCCCCCCCCCAATCCGCAGCACATGGCTCCTTTTCGGAGGCTGCCAAGCCCTGCTGCAGGAGGGAGCGAGCCAGCGGCGTTTGCCTCCACGCTCATGCCGGCCCAGCCTGGTGGCGCTTGAAAGAGGAATTAAAACTGCCTGCTTTCAACAAGCGTTCCCACGATAGCTCTCCACTTTGAGTAGCAACTAATGTGTTTTCTTGCTCAGTGGCTTGTCAAACACATTAATCTGTAGCAAGGGAATGGGGAGAAATAGAAGAAGAGGCAGAAGAAGAAAAAGAGGAGTGTGAGAGAGAGAGAGAGAGAGAGAGAGAGAAACCGAAAGATAGAGAAAAAGGTGTGGGGTGAAAGCTTGAGAGGAGTGGATTATTTAGAAATCATATAGCTATCAAAACAAATTAAGACATAAGACACAAATTAAGACAGATAAGGATTAAACCAGTCTTCCCTAAGAATTCAAGCCTGAGGTTCTTCCAAAAAGTTCTCCTAGACAACTCTTACACAAGAGTGACTTATCCAAGCTATAGACATTTAGAGAGTGACATCAACAATTCATTTATCCATTACTGAGCCAGAATTAAAACCCCATGCATATTAAAGTAACCTGGCTCAGGTAATCACATCAAGTCATTTTATTTAAATGCTTTCTAAGTAACTAAGCAAAACAGGAGAAACTAATGTAGCGATCCCCAGGGAGTATTATAACACTTTTTGTTGTAGCCTCTTTAACTTGATGTTTTTCAATTTTTTTAAGACACCAATACTGTATGTATCTGTGACAAATAACAATAACCTAGAACCATCAATTTGCAGCTTCTGACAAGAAAACCCTGATCTGAACGGTTCAAAAAATTTGTTCTAATGTGATTGACCATATTAAACCATCTATTATCTTATTATATTTTTAGATTGTTATTTGTATAGTAACAATCACGTGTGATTGATCAAATCAGTTGTAGTTGAAGTTAAAAATGTCATGTAGTATTGTATATTCAATATGTTTGGTGCTAAATGGGACAGTGGTGGCCTAGTGGTTAGGGAGCTGGCCCCATAATCTGAAGCTCATGTGTTTGAATCCCAGAGCAGTAGGTTGACCTAAGGTTCCCTTGAGCAAGGTACTGTCTCTGGCACTTTCAATAGCTGCCCACTGCATGTTTGTGTGTGTATGGGCAAAATGCAGAGGTGTAATTTTGCCACTGTGTGCTGTTGTTTGCTTTCACAATGACAAGAATAGTCACATTAAATGTTGCTTTGACGTCATGGTGTTAGTACATTTTTGTAACGTTGAATCAATTTGACACATTCTATTATGGAAGAGAAACCACTGAATTATGCCAGTTAGTAGCTTTGAAAATCAAACATTATGAGTCGAACGAACTTATAATAAAGATCAGTGACATGAACACATCATTGTTTCACATTAAGTCTTCCAACCTGTACTGCCAGCTGAGTAGATGACAGCATTCATGGAAGTAATGAAAGTGAAAAAAAGTGAAAGTGACAACCCTTGTCATTGCGAAGTCACAGCACAGCAGACAGTGAACCACAACGAAACTGGACGTCTGCATTTAACCCATGCCCACTCAAACCCATGCAGCAGGGGGCAGAGCGCTCCGGGAGCAGCATGGGACGCATTTTGCTCAAGGGTACCTCAGGGCAACCAACTGCTAAGGGGTTTGAATCACAAACCCCTTACCAGTCACAATCATCCGATCCTGTGGGTGCATCCCGAACCACTAGGCCACCGCTGCTCCTATATCACCCTATATCTTATTTCTGGTTGGTAAGAAGCACTGTGGTGGAAACCTAAACCTCCCCAGTCTCCCTGGCCTAAGGGAACTGCATTGGGAAGTAAAATGTATGTCAAATTCAGCTCATAATCTCTATTTCAATTTCACAATACTCTGTTTTACTGTATATACATTTTTCCCATAAAATATAAAATCAGAATCTTCAGAAATAACCCTGACTCACTGAAAAAGAGGCCTAAGTTGACCTGATTAGAGGTACAGAGCTAAATCCCAAGAGCCAAGAACTGAGACTCCATTCTGCAAAAATTAGAGGAGAGAAAAAGGAAAAAAAAAAAATCACACGTCAGCTTGTGTTATTACATCAATTTAAAAAAAAAAAAACAGCCAAATGGCGCCCCGGCAATTTGCTGATAGACGTTTCATAAAAAAGAGGGCAGGACACTGAGTCATGGAGGACTGACTAGTTCACGTTCTGGAAAAGATGGTTCCTGCATCATCTATTAGGGATAGCACAAGTCAGGTAAGGATGCTTGACATGGCAGCTGTCGAGCTCTGAATTCACTTCACCTGGAAGGTATTTTGCTATGTGACTCATGGAGAACTGAGATCATGTGTGCTTCAAACTGCAGTCCTCCCCTTTCCCAAAGTGCTGGAGAGAGACACTGTTTCAAACAGGCCATTACCTTCCTCAGAGCTGCGCAAAAAAGGCACGGCCCAAAGCTTTGGCTTCACTCCATGTGGAACAAATCTTCCGGCAATTCAAATCATATCACTTAAAAAGAGTGATTAAAAAAGTCATTTCATTGAATTCCATCCTGCTAAGCACAATTTCTCTAAGATCTGTACACAGAAATGTGTCAGACCCTAAGTCACAAGGATAAAAGAGCCAATCTCCTGGTGCTCTGTAGCAAATCCCCTACAGACCTGTCCCCCCGCATCGAAACGAGCCGTCGTTAAAACATGGTGACAAACATTGTATCAAACCCTGAAGAGTTATGAGAGACACATTCCTAATTGACAGTGTCAAATGTGGAAATCTCATGCCTCGGTGCCTCTAGATAAATGACAGTAAAACAACAACTAGTCTCAGGAGAGAAATGAAAGAAGGAGAAAGAAAAAGAAAGACAGAAACAGACAAAGAGAAACACTCTCATGCCTGGTTTTTACCTACTGCAGTGTAGCAGGAGCACCATTTGCATGTGCTTGGTAGAGGCGCCTGTCAAAGAGCTGGTGAGCTGGTGGTTGGGTGGGTCATAGTGGATCTATGAGTCACACACACATACACACTTGCATGTGCACCATGTAGTAGCCACGCTCGCTTTAGCACCCATTAAGGACATAAACAGCATAATGAATGGGTGGAAGTCAGAGTTGAAAACTGATATAGAAGATATGACGCAGTACTTTCTACCCTCCTTCTTCTTCTTTTCCAGTTCAGTGACACAGAACATGAAATTAATGCAGGAGGTGACGGCCCCCGGCTTGATTTATTATTTGTTGTGACTTCACTGGTGAAGGGCATTAATAATGCAGGGGCTTTAAAATATGTACTGTTTATTTCTTCAATATCTGAGGCCTTTTTATCTGCATTAGGATGCAGATGCATTTGTGCAGCAGGTCTGGTTTAAGTTCAAGTCAAGTCGATTTTTTTACTAGTACCCAGTGAAATGAAACAATGGCCCTCTAAGACCATGGTGCAACACAAAACGACACAAAGTGCACACAGAGTGGGAAAAAGTCAACAAGCAGAAACAGCACTTATGTCAGATACTGTCTTCTGGTACCGCACAGCAATTATATGTGCAAAGAAGGCTTGTTATTGGGTATGGAATAACAGTTCAGCTGAGAAAAAACGACCAAAAATACCAGCAGCAGGATAGAACATGTGATAACACTATGTAAGAGGGAGAAAAAAAGTTAAATGGAAGATGTTAAATGGATAGAACATGTGCTAACACTATGTAAGAGGGAGAAAAAAAGTTAAATGGAAGATGTCAGTAAAACAACAACAGTTCGGCTCAGGAATGCTTTTGCATGAGGAGAGGACAGTGATTTGGAAATATGTTGGCACATCAGCGAAGATAAAAACTCTTCAGAATCCTCTACTGCATTTTATTATTTTATTTTATAGAAACAATAACAGTATATGCTATGATATTGCATTTCCTCAACTACAGATTTGAATTAGAGTTTATACTCTAAATGTGCACTGGTCGCTATTTGGCTCAGGTGTATACATTAATAAATAACATCTACTTAAATGACAGTACTTACTCACATTTGATTCTTAATTGGAACTTAATTTACAACAGTCATAGTCAAAATATAAGTAGTAAATTAGAGAATGCATTATTTTCATGTGTTATGTGATTCTAGGGGGAAAAAGAAGACATAGCAAATTTTTTCTATAATTAAAAAGTGTGAGTTTGACTATGTTATAATTAAATAAATTGAGAGCTTTATGTGAACATACTGAAATATTCAGAGGCCAGAGAGATGCTGCTATTTCTTGTCAGTTAGAAAAGGTCAACCGTGTGCATAGGTTTCTTTGTTTTAGCCAATGTTTGGCAATGGATGAGTGATATGCAGCAGTTACAGATTAAATCTTAATGGACAAAATAGTTAGGTTAGAGAACAGAGAATTTCACAGTAAGAGTCCTTCTTGAAGTGCTGTTATATATATTTTGCCCATCCCTAACTCAGTTAAATGTAAAAATGTAAAGCTTTAACATTTTTTTTTATTTTTTTTTATTGAATTTCCTTTGTTCTCCAATGTAAACGCTTTGTCATATGGTACTTGCTTGAAAAAAGCTATCAGACACAAGAACATTTGGTTACTTTGGTTACAAGTCAAGTGAAAGAATGCCTTTAGCCAATGCAGATTAAATGCCATCCAGAAAACTCCCCCATGAATTTCCCTGCCTCTCTCAGACATAATTGTACTCCAGTTTGAAACTGCTTTGAAGCACCGTGGATGAACAGCATTCTGTCTGACAAATGTTGCTCTTTACATAAATTAAATTTGGTCCCAAATTCAAGCACAATTTTGTGATAAATATGAAATCCAGTTAAAACCTTCTCTGGGCATGAGAGAGAGAATAAGCAAGTTAGCCGACACTGTTCGTAGTGAGGGCAAAGTGGAGGATCAAACAGTGGAAGCTGAAGAAGGAAAACTGCAAGCAGAAATTCAGGCATGAGTTAAGACGTGTATTGGGAGGTTCTGAAGAGTTACCAGATTGCTGCGCAACTACTGCAAAAGTGATAAAGGAGGCAGCTAGAAAGGTACTAGGTGTGACATCTAGACAGTACCAGGAGGATTAGGAAGCCTGGTGGTGGAACCCAGAAGTTCAGAAGTGTACAGAGAAGAAGAGGCTAGCAAAGAAGAAGTGGGATAGTCAGAGAGATGAAGAAAGTAAACAGGAGTACAATGAGATGAAGTGGAGGACGAAGAAAGCAGTGGCAGTGGAAGCAGAAATGGGAACGTACTCACAAGCGAGCAGAGCGTGTTGCGTAGATGGAAAGAATACTTTGATAGGTTGATGAATGAAGCGGTAGAGAAATAGAGATGATGAAGTGCAGTGAATTAGCAAGATGAAAACAAGAGCAGTGATGAAAAGGATGAAGAAAGGAAAGTTTGCTTACAAAGTTATACAAATGGTTGGAAGGAGTTGCATTGTGCCTTTGAGGACTTGGAGAAAGCATATGACAGGGTGCCTAGAGAGGAGTTATGGTTTTGTGTGAGGAGGTCAGGAGTGGAAGAGAAGTATGTCAAAGTAGTACAGGATATGGTTGAGGGCGTGACAATGTTGAAGTCTACAGTAAGAGTGGCAGATGCATTTAAAGAAGAGGTGCGATTACATCAGCGCTGAGCCCATTCTTGTTTGCAACAGTAAAGGATGGGTTAATACACAAGGTTAGACAGGAGTCCCCGTGAACTATGATGTATACTGATGATATTGTGATCTGTAGCGAGAGTAGGGAGCAGCTTGAGGAGAACCTGGAGAGATGGACATATGCTCTAGAGACATATGCTCTAGAGAGGAGAGGAATGAAAGTGTGTAGGACAAAGACAGAATACATGAGAGTGAAGGAAAGGGAGGAAAGTGAAATGATTAGGATGGAGGGAGTAGAGGTGAAAAAGGTGGAGAAATTTAAATACTTAGGATGAATGAATAGATGGACAGACTGAAAGAAGCTGATGCTGTTCATATAGTATCTTAATTGTTCATCTCCATCAGGTTTTAAAATTACAATATTTTAATGTAATGTTATTTGTTTAATGCCATATAAACACATCTGATATCTCTCCAATGAGCCATATATGGTGACCAGTGTGATTACTGTGCTATTTATAGGGTATCTTTACAGGGTGTGGTGTACAATACAACTGTTTCTTGAATTTGATTAGTACATTGGACTAAATATACCACACATCACCAAACAGTTTTCCTTCTGTGGGTTAAGTGATTTGCAATACTGCCTAACTTGTAGTAGTCTGTTTTAAAAAGTACAATCAAATGTGACAAATGCCTCTTATGTGAGTAAAGCCCTTTAATTCTTATGACAGTGATCCCAAGCTCAAATGCAAATCTTTATAGAAACCACTAAGCTAACCTGTTTACTACTTTTACTGCACTGCAGACTGAAGGGGTGTAGTTGAACAAGCAACATCATGGCCAAAATATATAGATATAGATATAGATATAGATATAGATATAAAATGTGCTATCAAGAATGAAGATAATGTTACAAATCATGTAAGACTGCCTGTTGCATTGAACTGTGTTATGAACAAACAACCATATTTGACGATTCACAGCTGACAAGTGATAATCATATCATTAGCGCTGTTTAATTAACACTATTAAAGTCTGTTGAGTTTAGTTATATTTCACAGCATTATATGTTTACGAATTCCTGGCTGGTTATCATTCCCAAAATAATCACACGCGAGTCCCCTAAATTTACCTGACTGGTGAATACCAAAAACAAGGCTTTTTATGTCCCTTAACAACATCATGTGACAATATATTCCAGTTTAAAATGTGCACTGATCTCTTTATTTGCTAAAATTCAAAGCAAGATATATTTGTATGTACATATATGTGTTTCTCTATCACATGCTGCATAGTCAAGCGATAATCTGGAGTAGCTCTATCACTTTCATGGGTCTCATTGCATTTTTGGCCTTTGCCATCAGGCTTGGCTAGGGCATCTGCCTCCACCCAAGTGTGATTGTGCTAGTTCAGGTGTCATTTGGCCTTAGCAACCCAGGTTGAGCAATGAATAATGGAGCTGCCACAGAGCCGAGGCCTCTGGGGAAAGAAGCCAGACCAGCCCAGCAAAACTAGCCCAGTGCAGGCCGGCCCATCGTGAGCTGCATCACTGATGGGCCATTAACAGTCCCTGATTCATAGGGCCGGTAGTCTCGACAGGAAACGCCATTAGCTAACTGGGCAGAAATTGCATGCTAAGACAGAGCACTGCTTTGCACCCAGGTTGTTTCTAGAGCAAGGGGGAACAAGGAAGAAGGCAGGAGGTAAAGCTCAAATACCAGAAGTAAGAAAGAAAGAAAAAACAAAAAGGAAATAAATGAAAGAAGTTGTGATTAGAATTGTTAATCTTGTTTCTTTGGTCATAATAAAAAGCCAAATTTAGTTATTTCAAATGGACAACACCAGCAATAAGAAAAGTTAAAGGGGAAATGGGTGAATCAATACTGAAAACATTACTTTTCAGTATGCAAGTTACAGCATAAGCATAAGTGCTACAGCATAAAGATATTTTAATAAACTGTAGAAACATGTTTATGCGCAAGAGGTGGACAATAATTACAGCTCTGTACAATTGTAGGTTTAACCAAAGTAAAATCAATGTCTATGTATTAATGTGTTATTATTAATTATAAATTAATAGCACAGTGGGGTAGTGCTGTCATGTCACAGCAGGAATATCCAGGATTCGACTCCATGTCTGGGCAGTCTGGGTCCCTTCTGGGTGGAGTTTGCATGTCCATGTTTCTCCTGTGTGCTCCGGTTTCCTCCAGAGAAATGCACATCAGGTGGACTGGAGATGCTAAATTGCCCCCTACGTGTAAGTGTGTGTGTGTGTGTGTGTGTGTGTGTGTGTGTGTGTGTGTGTGTGTATGTGTATGTGTGCATGTGCATGTGCGTGTGCGTGTGTGCGTGTTTGTCTGTATGTCTGCCGTGCGATGGACTAGTGGCCTGTTCAGGGTGTTTTGCCCACTTTCATTTTTTGGGATAGGTTCCACCTGCATTCTCTCTGGTTGAGATAATGAATAATTAAACTTGTTTTGAATTTATTTACAGCATATTGAGCCCAACTGATGCTAAAATGTATTCAGAGCAAGACTGCAAAAATTTCATTTACCCGCCATTGTAAATAGCTCAAATAAATGTTAATATTTAAGGAATTCTGTTTTGCTTCTACTTCAACAAAAAAAAAAGAGTTGTTTCAACCAAAAACAATGAATTACAACAAGGACGTATTATGTAAAATCAGTGTACAGAAAACTGACTGTCAACACTACTCTTACAAATAACTTCATTTACATTTTGCAGGTGAACAAATGTGCTGATCTCCTTTCAGCTCAATGAAACGCCTCATTCCTCTGAAAATGGGATTAAAATTAAAAGCAACTGTCTTATGCATACTTGCATGCATTTAGCATGTGATAGAATAAACAGGTAAACATGTGAAATCATTCAGTGTTTATTTTACAAAGATAATCTTAAACAGCCTGGACATATTTTATAATCCCTTAAAAGAATTATAAATCACTGCATTACAGTCATATGTGTATAGTTTGGAGTTCAAAAAGAAAACTGTAGATAAATATGTTGGAGGTAAAGGCTTAAAGACCGTTCTGTTTGTGTTCTGTGCAAGGTGCAAATATTATTTCTTTCCCATGACTAAAGGTGCAAACATTAGTACAGAATGTAAAATTCACGGGACTGTAGCCAACCTCACAGGACGTGACCACAAAATGCAGCTCAGAGTTGATCAAAAGCCAAGGAAAGCATCCAAAGATACTCAAGCTGAACTCCAATGTCAAGGTATGTCACCTTCCGATTTCACCATCCAACATCTTTTGAACAGCAGCTCATGGGAAGAGGACCCAGGAGAACTCTACTATTAAAAGAAGAACATAAAAGGCCAGACTGGAATTTGCTCAAAATGCCTGTGTTGACAAAAGAGCAATTTTCTGCGAGAATGTCTTTTGGACTGATTAACTTAAGTCACTTCTGTGATGCTCACAGACAGATACAGGATGCTTTCAAAGAAAAACAACATACCGACTGTGAAACATGGAGGGAACTGGGTTATGTTTTGGAATTGGCTCTGGTGCGTCTGGCTTGGCAGTCTAAGAACTTTAAGTGAAAGAAGTGAAAGTGACTATTCTTATCATTGCAAGGTCACAGCACAGCACAGTGCACTACAACGAAATTTAACCCATGCAAACACCATGCAGCAGTGGGCAGCTATGAAAGCGCCCGGGCCCAGTGACGGGGATGGTACCTTGCTCAATGGTACCTCAAGGCTACCTACTGGTAAGGGGTTTGAAGTAACTTTACAAGTTACTGTTCCATTCCACGTTTGTTCTGCTTTGCTGGAATTTTCCATTCCACCTTAAATGGTCAAATTTAAGGTGTAATGCAAAATAAGGCTGCATGTAACACAGAACTGAAAAATAAAAAACAACTTCAGCTTCATAAATTGCAGTTGTAAGTGCTTTGGAAGGAATTCAGCTATTTACTGTGTTGCTTTTTCTGTTCTCTTTCTCTCAGCTCTGCGGTGCCTAAGGAAGTGACTGAGCTCAACTCCTTCAGTCAAACATTTTTAACAGTCAAACCTAGTGCCAAACCAATAACCTGAATTGAATTTGCCTCTTTGCATTTGTTCAAATGTTATTTGCCATTGAATCTTTACCTTGATTATCTTGCTTCAGCCTTTCAGAGAGTTTGGCTGCATTCAGTAGCATCATATCCTGCAGGTAAAGGCCATTTTTCCTGAATAATGATAAAAAAATGTTTTACTCACAACACTTGCTCATTATCATAACCGAAATACCCAGTGCAGGTAGCCAGGCCATCACAGGGCACCCGCACGCACACACATGCACACACACACAAACATACAAACAAAGGGCAGAGTTATGCATGGGGCAGCGGTGGCCTAGTGGTTAGGGAGTTGCCCCCTGTATTGGAAGAGTGTGGGTTCGATTCTCTCACCAGTAGGTTGCCCTGAGGTACCCTTGAGCAAGGTACCGTCCCTATCACTGCTCCCTGGGTGCTTTCAATAGCTGCCCACTGCTGCACGGTGTTTGAAGTGTGCATGGGTTAAATGCAGAGGTCCAATTTTGTTGTGGTTTACTGTCTGCTGTGCTGTGACCTTGGTTGTCACTTTCACTTTCAGGTGAAGCCCCTCCAGTTCACCTGACATGCATCTGTGACACACAGAGGACCTGCTCCCTCTGGACACTGAACCCAGGATCTCCTCACTGTGAGGCGACCAGGCCTACAACATTCATAAATAAACCAGTTTATTTAGTTACTTAGTTTTGTAGAATCCTGCTTTGATTTGCCTGATTTCACCCTTCTTTATACCAAAGGGGAATATCCTCAAAAATGTTTGATATCTCAGGAATGTTCTGCTCATTCTGATCAAATTCCAAACACTGTAGACTGTGTAGGAGGGGAGTGCATGCACTAATTCACATAACCTTTATTCATATTTGTTTATATCCCAAGGGAGTTTCGCTTTTTAAAAGTGATGTCGAAAAAGAATATCACTGCCAAAGTGCACCTGATATAGTCGCCCAAACTAATGCCTGAGAAGAAAGTGATTAGATTGTACAGGTTTTTCAGAATAAGAAATAAACTGTTCTCAACATACTTCCCACAGTCTCATTAATAATTTAAAGACTACTAAGATGATGCACTGACCTCATTATCTTGACAAAAGCACAATCCAACACGTCTTGTGCCAACAAGTTAAAAAATACTAAAAAGAAAGTGAATGGAAAAAAAACCTCCAAACTGCCGACAACAGAAGCTGAAGTTGTAACACGGTCAAACGATCCACACAGAGCCTCCTTCTTTTCTACTTCTCTTGAAAACAGAGATCTCTCTGATGAGCGCCTTTCTCTTTGTGCCCCAGCCAGCTCTTGTTAACAATTTGTCCATGTCTCACTCCCAATGGAGCAATTGAGGGAGAGACTATCCGTTCCCCAGTACAATATTTGAGCTAAGAAGCAGCGAGGGAGCTGCAAGCCAAGGCTGGAGTATGCCGAGCATGTAGCAACTCTAAAACACAAACGTGCTGCAGCGGCACTAGTGGATGCCAATGAGACGTATGATGTTTACCCTGTGTTTGCACAGCAGGTGCATGCCGTGCATTGATGAGCAATAACTGGGGCTTTTAAAAATAGAAGAAGTAAAAAGGAAACATTAGGAATTTGCAATGCATTAAATGCATTGTGCTGGCTAGTTACACATATCATAGTGGAAGACAACTCTCATCTTACATTGCTCTGATTCAAGTAGTTCTCTAAATATTAGCCTTGTAACTATTGATTATTTTAAAGATTAATCAAACAATCACATACAGCTAATTTATAATCACAATTTAAGTTCATATATATGATGCTGTTAACTACAAACACATGCATTTATGAGATTCTGCTGGAGTGGGTTTCCTCTCTTTTAATGATGGATGAGTTTTCTTTCTTTCAGTGATTTGAGCACTAATAGCATCCCTTGTGGAGAATATTTAGACTGAACACTGATGAACCTGAAAGTGTGATTTGATCGCCTCTGTCTCCTGCATAGGGACTATAGATTACCATTGATTTATACCTAAGGGGCTGCACTGCTCTATCCCTGATTCAATCATACTTTTAAAACTCACTTTCTGCCTGAAACTGCATAAACTTCACAGAAGAGCAAACTCAAGCTAAAGGGAAAATTTCAAGGCATTTACATCAATATGTTAAAAATCAAATGTTCCGTCTCCTTGCCACATAAAGATTAACCTAAAAATAGCGCATAAAAACCTATTTGCTTAGCTATTCTTTGGGTGAAAAGAAACCAATTATCTCCCATCTTAACTAACTTGTTTTCCTACTTAGGGCTCCATTTTGTGAAATCACTCTTTTTGGCAGTACATTCAAGAAAGGGGGTTAATAAACCCAACCTCCACTTCAACCATGATCACACAAGACCCTTTACAAGATGGCTTTGGAAACTGCAAATAAAAACTTTAGAAACAACAGATACTTTGCAAAGTCATCTCAAAGCGCTTTTATCAAAAACATACATTTCATCCATATCCATTCAACCCTAAGAACTATACGATCACTGTATGCATTTGTTTTAATTCAGCTTTTCTGTTTTGCTTTAAACGTATTTTATCACACTGCTCACAAAACAGAACTGCATTCACTGCAGTCAGCATTTATGACCATAATAGTTTATCTCCTAAAATGCACTGTGATCTAAGGGCAGTGACCGTTTTGTTTAATTATTTGCCTGAATGGTTTATAGGGTGAATAAAGCCACTCTTTGGAGACACAGCAATGTTTGATGTGACATCGGGAGGCTTAGTCACACCTGTTAAAGCCCACCGACAAGATTCAATCAGCACAGCATATAGATCAGGAGCAAGTAGACGTGCCTGTGCCATCGCAAGGCACACACAGCACTTCGTTTCATGCACTTTTTTAAACTTCTGTTTTATCTGGGCCAACCTTCATGTCAAGTTCTTTCATTTTAAGTAAGCTTTTCACAATCATGAAAATGTTGACCAATACATGGCAATACATGTGAACAAAATGAGCAAGACACCACTCCATCTTTCATGCTCTTTGCAAAAAAATCGATCAATACCATGCGTATGTAATATATTAACCTGGTACATAAACACAGCAAGTTGAGTTATTGGTGTTAGAAGTCTGAAATAACTAGGGACTATACGTTGTGATGCTCCGCGCCAGGTATTCTGGTTTTCTTATCACCAGAGAATGCTTGTGGTCTTGTGTGACGACTCATTTATCAGCAAAGAACAGACAGACTTTAAAAGTAACAGTAAACAGAACACGGTCACGATGTTACACTGCACCTCGTTAGATAAAGCCATAATTAAACTCCTAGCTCTTATCTTCACAAGTGGAATCATTGTGTCATTTATTTCATTGCCTTGTAAAATTGAACCAATTACAGGAAGCCCATATATATCTCTCTCAAATGACATTTCCGTTTCGAGAGTTGACTGTGATGGCTGCTGTTATGCAAGAGAAGGTTAATGTAGAAATTCATCTATCTGGATTACAGAGACCTGAGATTGAGGACATCAGAGCGCTTAACGTTCTTTGTTTGGAGTACTGGGCAGGTGCCTATAAAGGCATTTTAACTTTCACAGAATTAATCTGGCAATTAGGTTGTAAACAGCAAATCCATCCATTCAGAATTGTTTTTAGGACATATTAGAAAGGAAATACTTACTAGTTTGTAATTTTAAATTTTCTACAATATAAATGAAAAGTGCAGTGCTTGAAATTAATGGAATACAAACATTGCAGTAGAAATATAAAACAAAAAATGCATTAATTCATTTGTTTATTGTATGCATTAAATTAAATAAACAGTTGCCTTAGCCTGAGCCTTTATGAGGTTTAGTTTTTGCCATTTGCAATTTAAAATGGACCCATTCTCACCCACATGACCAAAGCCTCCATTTGTCACTGTGTGCCTGAATTGGGGCACGAGTCTCAAATTTCCATCTGACAAAGTGAATCATGTCCAGGCCTGGATGTGTTCATTAAGGAGTGATGGCCAGCCTCCTGGTGCCTCCGACTATTCATCTGTGATTGACGTAAAGGTCGTGAGATTGGACAGAGCAAATGGGCATCTGGCTGAAATTAGGCTTGGAAAGGGCAAGCGCTCTACAGCGTGTCTCACCAATGAGATGCCCCACTGCAAACCAGCCAAATCAAGCCAGTCTGATTATGGCAAAAGCAAACGAAGGACACTATGATCATTGGACTTGACCATCCATTCTGTCGCTTTCAGTTTTGCCTATCGTCTGAGATGCTGGCAAACTGACCGATCCAACACACCATGATTTCTAAGGTGTTGCAATCATAACAAGCATAAAAACAAGAGGAAAAGTGGTACGACAGAATGTTTAAAACAGAGCATAGAAATTTGAAATTGTATACGCTCCTCGGGTCCCTGTAAGGTCCTCTGAGGCGCTTCTGTTTGCTGTCATTCTTGTAAACAACTAACAGAGATATCTTGGTGCATCCTGTCAGAGTAAAGTAGGAGGGGAGGGTGCTTATGCTACAGTGGTGCTTTGAAGTTTGTGAACTCTTTGAAATGTTTTATATATTTCTGTGTAAATATGACCTAAAATATAATCAGATTTTCATACAAGTCTTAAAAGTAGATAGAGTGAATTGAAAAAACAAAAAAAAAACTTTTTTATACTTTTTAGACCATTTATTTATTGAAGAAAATGATACAATATTACATATCTTTTAACCAGTAAAAGTATATTAATCTATAGGTTAAACAGTTAATTGGAAGGTGAAATAAGGCAGATGTTTTAACCAATTGGATGGAAATCAGGTGTAGAGCTGAGGTGCTGTTTTATTAATAAACACTTTCTGTCTGATCTTCGTCTTGTCTGTTTATGAACGTATATCTGACCGATAGAGGTTTTAGCAGTGTATCTTAAAACCTTTCTGAGGACAAAAAAAGCTCATCAGGCTCCAAAAGTTCCAAGCTATTGCTGAAAAGCTTGGACAACACTTTGGTTTGGACAAGACATATTGCATACAAAAGAAGGAAAGACAACTGTCGAGATGTGGTCAGCCAACAAAAATCACTCTAAAAGCAAGCAATGTACCCATCTGCAAGGTACAAAGGAACCCAGGGTAACTTCTTAACAACAAAGGCCTCTCCCGCATTGGCTAATGTCAATGCCCATGCGTTCACCATCAGGAGAACACCGAACAACAAAGGTGGCCTGGAAGAGAGAAGAGCTGTAAGTAAAAACGATCATGGGTTCCAGGTCATGGGTTCCAATCACCAGACACGTAGCTTGCCCTGAGGTACCCTTCAGCAAGGTACCGCCCCCTTCACTGATCCCCAGGGGCTTAAAATAGCTGCCCTCTGCTGCATATGTGTGTATGGGTGAAATGCAGAGGAAGTAGTTTGTTGTGTTTCCCTGTGTGCTGTGCTGTGCTGTGTTTCACAATGACAATTAATCGCTTTCACTTCAGTAGGTTTTTGAAACACAGAGGAATTAGGTGCAGGTCAATCTTTAAAGCTGCTGCATAAATATCAGCTTAGAAGAGTCATTTTTATTGATAAAATCCACGAGTCTTAATAAAGCTTAATAAAGACATGTATGAAAACTTTTTGTAATTTTTTTATTTAAAAAAATGTTGGTGACTATTGAGTTGTATTGTTTGGTAGCCAGCTTTGCCTTGTAGCTAAGGTCCCAAAGACAGCCTTGTTGCTAAGGTCCCAAAGACAGCCTTGTCGCTAAGGTCCCAAAGACAGCCTTGTCGCTAAGGTCCCAAAGACAGCCTTGTCGCTAAGGTCCCTATTGATCCAAAGTGGCAACTCCAAATATGCCTTGGCTGACTGACACATGTGATGGGTGGCAAATTGTGTTACTTAGATTTCGTGCCAAACTGTTCCTTACAAACATGTATTGTTACACACAGCCAAGAAGGACGTAGGAGGAAAAAGGGGCGGAGCCCACTGCGATTATTGTCATTCCCCTGCAAAACCCAGCATCTTCTGTATTCGGAACAGGAGGGAAAGTGCTCAGAACTGGGGCAGTCTGACAATCCATGCATAGCTCAGAAGAATTGTTGTGTCTCTTGGGTATTAACTTACAAAGCCTATTCTGCTGAAACAAAAGGGGGGATGCAAAGAGGAGCCCGCTGACTTGTCACATCATGGCATTGGGCTTAATCCCTCCAAGATATGCATCATCAGGGCAAATCCCGTCGTGTATCAGGATTAAAGTCTAGAGTGCACTGCAGTGTGCCTTTAAAAACACATGTGCTGTGGTCATATCATAACTTATTTACAGTCAGAGGCATATTCTAGGATAAGTGTTTATATGATGCGCAACGGCGTCTGAACACGACACATTCCCACACGTACAAGAGTATAAAGTCAGTCCTTCTTAACACACTCGCAATCATGCTAAAACATAAACATGCATATATGCAAATCACCTGTGCATTAATTAAATGTTTATAAATTGTACAATGTGAAACCGAAAGCATTTCAGACTATTCGCTCACACGCACGCTCACACTGGAAACATATGACACACACGTTCACATAACAAGTCATTCCTAAATCAGAACATGGATACACTGTTTTTCATGCCACTATCTGAATACTCAGACATTCATTTGAAATTAAAGCTTAGATAGCAAATGATGAAAATAATTACCAGGCTGCCATTTCAGCAGAATTCCATTTGATTTAATGTGAAAAGTCATTTTCATTAGTGCACTCATTCTGTGAACACACTTGAACATATGTGTGCTTAAATCCAGGGCTGGCTCTACCAGCTATATAAGTAATCAAGTACTCTAACACTTATGTCAATTAATCCTGTCGTTTTTAAAAAGACCAAGCAATAAAACTGGACCTAACTGAACAGCAGTGAAGCGCAGTCCTTTAAAGCTTATGAATTGTGGGACAATATGCAACAAAAGCATGAAACATGCAATCTTTAAAAAAAAAAAGAACCTTAGAAATATATCAAAGACAATATATGCAAAAAATTGGATTTTTGGGCCCACTGCCAATATGTAGGTCTGTCAAATTGCAGCTGAAAATTAAATATTGATTTTATTATTGATTTATTAAATAAATATTATAATAGTATACTACATACCACAAAATAATATTATGCCCACATTACAAATGTCATGTTGTCAAATGTACTCCTTATTCCTGAGTGACTCTGCAATGCATCTCCATACTACAATGGACATATCTGCACTCAATGCCGTTCACTTCCGAGGCAGTGGTGGCCTAGTAGTTAGAGGTCAGACCACATGCTCCGAAGGTTGTGGATTCAAGTCCTGGGTTAGTAGTCATTCATTGATGACTGGATCAGTTAAGACATGCTAAGAGCTGTGAACATAGCCTCAGTAGCCAAAGCGTGCTCATAAGAGGGTCGTCCATCATCTTCTGCTTTTTGTTCTTGAAATCAGAAAGAAAACTTAAAACTTTCATGATCAAACTGCCAATTTGCTTTCATGATTAATGCTAATGAAGTACAAAGCTGGACTATTTCTGATTCGAGTTTAACATTATATGCACAAACACAAGCGCCCCAAAGCGGTGGCCTAGTGATTAGGGAGTTGGTCACAGGATAGGAAGAGTGTGGTTTCAAACCCCTTTCCAGTAGGTTTCCCTGAGGTACCCTTGAGCAAAGTACTGTCCCTGTCACTGCTCCCTGTGTGCGTTCATAGTTGCCCACTTTTGCATGGGTTAAATGCAGAAGTCCAATTTCATTGTGGTTCACTGTGTACTGTGCTGTGACCTCGCAATGACAAGAATAGTCACTTTCACTTTTCACTAAACCAGAAGGTTTTCAGAACCAGAACATGGATCAGCACATAGCTCGACACTAATTTTGCAACATTGTGCTCAAAGCTTCACCTCCCTTCGTCATTCTCACCCACCTGGGTAACACTCATGGAAGTCCAGGAGCCCACCAGCCCCTTGTTCTTACAGTGTAACAGTCCTACTTAAAACTCTGTGAAGCTGTGGTTCCCCCGCACCACCAAATGTCCATCATGTCCATAACATGAAGAATTAGATATAAAACGTGTTTCACAAAAGCTGTATTATATATAAACTACAGATTCAGTGCAGTAGCCCAACACTGTCTATACATTCTGCTCTTCTACGAGTGAAATAATAATACTTTCAGGCTCCAATAGCTCTGTGATTCTGAGTTCGTGATTGGATTTTTGCATACAGGCAGGTTTGGACAAAATATTATTTTTTTCCCTACCTTCCTACAAATTTAGCCCCACAAAAGTGCAAACCTACAAGCTATTTCAGACAAACAAGTGTGGCTGCAGGTGGTGTATAAGACCAAATGAGACAGAATGCCCCCGGTGCGTAGTTCTGATCACTGACAAAGTAGAAGAAGGGACCTTAGAAGAGACCAGCTACAACATGCTGTTTTAAGCATTAGCGGTGATGAGTTTGCTGATGAGTGGTCATAATATCATGATAATTTTTGGGACACACAACATGTCATGATATGTATTTTTCTGATGTAAGAAAAGCTGTGACAGGCAAAAAGACTCTCTCTTACTCATTTCATAGGCGCTTGTTCTGAAGATACTTCACGGGAGACGCTGGAGCCCATCCCAACAAAGCCAGTAGTGCTACATTAAAAATACTTTCAAAAACTAAGAGAAATGATCACTGTTTTCACATCAATGCACTGAACACAATTTAAACGGTCTGTAATGAAACATGCTCATGAATTCATACATTTACGGCATTTAGTAGAAGCTCTTATCCAGAGCAACTTCCATGTCCTGGGACAGTCAGGGCAGTCTCCCTGGAGCAACTCTGGGTTAAGGGTCTTGCTCAGGCACCCAATGGTGGTAGTGCTATAGGTAGGATTTGCTAAAAGGTCTGCTGTGTACAGTATTAGTGGGATTTGCATCATGCATTCATAAAGAGGATAAAGAGGAGAGGAGTTTATGAAAAAGATGAAAGACGATGTCCATGAACTATTACCAAGTAAACTGCACTAAATTCAAGAAAACTCAAATTTGCTTGGCATGCTTCTCCTTTTAATATGAGCTGAGTTTAGAAATATGTGACAGCATTTCATTTCTGAACATTCTCTTCAGGCCATTAGAGTCTGTATGGACACTGATTAAGAGCGCATCGAAGTAACCCACTCAGGAATGGCACCCTGTATTGTGACATCCAAATCTGCACCAAGATAGAAGCTGCGCTGTCCACTGATAATATTCTCTACGCATATCACTTCATTATATTCAGCTAGCTGACATGAATGAGGTGCTGCACGTTGTAATAGGTGTCAGCTGTGTCAGTCATGCTATCATTTGCCCTTATCAGTCCTATTTAGTCAAGGGCCATGGCAGTACATCAACCAGGCCACCATCAACACTTAAGCTGAATCTTAATCTAGCTTTGAGGTACAGAACATACTTGTGTTGGACAGCTAGATCAAGATCAAGCGGCAACCTCCAACCTGAGCCTATCTCCGTTAAGTCCGAGGTAATTACCTGTGCAAAATCTGAATAGCGTTCGGAGTGCAGTTTTTCTTTGGGGGATACAGAGAGATGGAGAGACAGAGAGCAACCAAGGGAGACAGAGACCATAAGAGAGCAAGAGAGAGAGTGAGAGCCTCTGGGGACCCCAGAGGCGGTCTGTCAGTGGAGCTGATCAAAGCCAGCCAGAAAGGGCAAAGCTTGTCACGGAATCATGATGTCCAGTGCTGGATTGGCCAGCTCTCCGATCACCCAGTCCAAGCACTCTTTTCCCCAAGACTGGGGTTTCTTTATGGCTCTCCAAAGCTAAAGCTGTCTGCGACCACCATAATCAAATATGAATTGCTCCCGTAATAGTGCTCCTCTCCAGAAAGATAGAGGTGAGTGTCTAGCAATAATTCAAGCCAATGAATTCCTTTTTTTTGGTGCGAACTGACAGTTTATTTTGATGGCCTGCTGAGAGCAGTGTGCAAGAACATTCAGATCACGGCTATGGCCAGCAATATGTTGTACCTCTGTCAGAAGTCTGGACTGATGTTGGGAAATATTAGACTGATCTGAGATCTGTAAAAATGGAACGATGGTTTTGGATGGAGAGCCTTGAATTCTACTAGGCAATAACAGGATTCTGCTGTCAAGATAACAGCCTCCAGAAACACCCACCCCCTACCTTCTTCCCTCTGCTCCACCGTTAGATCCACAAGGCTTGGCTGGGGCAAAGTCCACAGCAAGCCTCTTTTATCCCCCTACCCATTGAGAGTGAATCCAAGAGCCCTGAAAGTGCTTCCTGACCACCAGATCTTGAAACCCATGCATTATTCAGTGGCATTTAAAGTTTAAACTCCTTTTTGGATGGGCTGGGGGTGGTCTGTGCACTAGTGCAAAGTAGAGGATGAGCGCAGAGGAGGAGAGAGAGAGTGGCAGGAAGAGAGAATGGCACTTTTCTTCCTTCCTTTTCTTCTATCATCTTGCTCTATGAAGCCAACTGTGAAATGGACCTAAAAAGTGAGGCTACATAACAATCGCAGCAGGCCTGTTTGCCACCCAGGTAATTTCCGGCCGAAATTCCGCTGATTGCACGGCGAGAGAAAGCAAATCCTTGCATAGAACCCTGCCAAGGCGCACGCTCTGTGAAGTATGGACCGTGGGACGAGCAGCAACTGCCGCTTTCCTTCATAAAGAGAACTTTGTCACTTTCCGCTTCTCACTTGCAAAGAGTACAAAAGTGAGACGACATACTGTACTATGGCTCACATTTTCTGTCTGCTCCCTCCAACAAATGCCAACTTCTTCGGCCAAGCTAAATTGCCATGGTAACACAGTTCTTGATGACTGCCAGTGGGAAAATAACAAAAATAAACCACATAAGGCCATCTAAAACATTCAGACTGTAAGGAGAGAGTTCTTCTCAATACACTTATGAACGTACTAACTTTTCATTAACTTTGATGAACCTCCCTTCTAAGCAGGTACAGGGTTCATTTAAGTAACATTTGGGTGGATTATTAATGAAAACCTCAGCTCAAGTTTAATACAGTCAAATGAAAGAGTGCAAAAAAGAATAAAGGGACAGAACAATAGCTCAGTAATATAAAATCAATTCAGAAAGGGGGGGGCTCCAAATGCATTGTCTTCCAATCTCTCCCAGGTTTTTCTTTTATTATGAATAGAGGGAGGGGAAATAGAATAATCCATTAACTGTAGAAAACTTTGCGTTCCGTGCACTAACACTGAGGAAAGACAGCAGTGCGCTCGCACAAGAGCACTTAAAATATTTCACCTTCTCTCTCCAGCGTGGCATGCTAAATGTGAATAATTAATCAAGTTCAATTAGACTGGCTTGCGAGAAACTGTTATTTTTTTTGTAGACTCAAATTTCAAGGGCATTATTTTGAGTGACAGTACTAGAGGTTAGAGCCTGACACATTAATAACAGTAATTATTAAATTTGGTCTGCACTTTCCACACCTGTTCCCAAACACGCAGCACTTTAAACAAGTCGCTTGACCTGCATATATGGTTGTATCTGCCATAATGATGAAGCAGACTTTAGCAGCAGTTTTGTTAGGAAATGTAAATTTCGTAATAGCATAATGCCTTCTCAAAGGCATGACAAAGCTATTTTTGATCAATCTAAAACTTGCTTAAACAACCAAAACGTAAAGCACTCTGGCAACATGAGGTGGTGAAGTAGATCTATTTAAGTGATAAACCAATACAAATATCAGTCCGGACTACATTTATTGTCGAAATAAAATAAGCTGCGTGCAGCCAAACTCAAAATAAACTGCAATGCTAATCTGATTTAAGGAATGCAGCACTTTTTCATCAAAGTCGCTTCTCATAAATCACTCTCAGCCAAAACTGGGGATACATCCCTCAGCAAAATAAGGACTTTCCACCGAAATAAAATCAAACATTTAATAGACCATAGTAATCCATTCATTAAGCTAATCTAAATGACACACACTGCACTGAGAAACCGAAATGGTAGCAGTGAAGTCATGCAACAGCAAAAACAGATTTATCTCAAATAAGATTTTAAAAGGAAATTTTTTTTTTTTTTTTTTTTTAATTTATTCAGCAGTGTTAAATCTTTAGGATGTAAACAAGTTATTCAGAGCAGTTTGCGCCATTCTAGACAAACATAGTCAGAATGCTTCCCGACAGGGAGGATAGAACCAGACGAGAATATTGTGCAATTCCACTTAAAGATACACGATCTAAAAAAGGTGCCCCAGAGGGTTCTTCCCACAAAAGACCCATATTTGTAAATGGGATAAGTGAGTGAAGAATTTTTCAAAAGCTCATAATGTAAAGTGTAAAGAAAGGAAAGTTTCTTCAACTATTGAAACTGTCCTCCAATTAAAGACTGCAAAAAGAGTAAGAAAGGAAAAAATGTGTTTTTTTATTTAATAAGGTTACCCACACAGCTTCTCCAAAGATCCATCGATTGAAAGGTTCATTATGCAGCCAAAAATGGTTCTATGCCATCATGCAAAGAAAACCCTATTTTTTTCTCAGAGGTTATTCAATTAAATTATTATGAATGTCCTGGCTGAGACTGTATGTTTGACCTATTAAAGGTACAATCAAAGCAGAATCCCAAGAAAACATTTTATATTAACACAGTCAGTGTAGCACCACCGTAGAGAAAATCAAAGAAATGTTCCTTAAAGTTAACAATCAAAGCAGTTCAGTGACTGTATTTATATCTGAGTGATTTATTGATACAGTGGAATTAGTGGGATTACCCTTTAACTGTACAAACTGTTAAAGGATGTGTCAAAAATTGAACCAATCAATGTTCAGATAACTGAATTCAAACTAAGTGTTGTGTTTATTTCATAACAAAAGAAAATTGAAAGAAATATCGGTGATGCCGCACTGCCTGAGTGAAGGCACGCACACACACACACACACTCACACACCCATACACACAGAGTGCGGAAGCTGGGGGGGGGGGGAGCTCCTTTGGCACGCGCTGGCTCTCGGAGCAGGTGTGAGATTGTAACACAGTGGATAATTTAAGCTAAAGGTCTGCACCAGAAGCTCCTGAAGCAGGTGCAGAATTGCAGCAGTGAGCCTTGAACTCTGATCAATTAAAAAACACCTTAATGGTCCCATTTCCAGGAGTCATAAAACCCCTCCCTCATTTGTAACCCATATCTGTCATCTGCATCATCCCCCCGGCATCATCCATCTCTTCTCATCCCCTGTAACCCACCACCAAAACCCTCACTATGGTTTATTCTCAGACTCGGTAAACGGTAATCAATGTCGTCCGGGGCTCGCTGCTCCATCCAAGCGATTTATCAGCACTGGGACTGTGACTGTAGGGTCCCTCATGTTTGTGGGCCTGTCAGACATAAATCACAAGCAATCTATAGCTCGCTCTTCTGCACGTCTATGATTTACGGACACACTGCTCATGTCCTGGTCGTATTTACACAGGATGTACGTGAACAACATATGGGGGGACAGAAATCCTCATCCTTAGCTTTATTCCACAATGTCACATCATACTGCCAGGGCTGTCCAGAAAAAGCAGCCAATAAGAGCCTAAAAAAGAGATTTATAAATAGTTCATGGCTACGAAAGACAGTTCCAGGGAGAACCTTTAACAGGGCATCGAACCTTTACATGATGGCAGAGCTCGGAAATATGGTGACATTTATTGCTAATGTGATTAAATTACATAAAATGTGTTTATGAGTGTATCGTTAATATTGTCAGTAAATAAACCTTCTGTTTCTTTACATAACAGCATTTAATTGAATTGTATTTACTGCAGTATGTCACTTGCAGAATAAAATCATATAAATCTAATATTTTGCAATATTTTGTCATTTCCAACTTGTCAACCACATAATAAGACACATCATCTTTGTTATGTTATATTTTTGCCACATTCGTGGGATAATAAAAGATTACTCTATTCTATTCTATTCTATTCTATTCTATTCTATTCTATTCTATTCTATTCTATTCTCTTCTAACAGTGAAGGTTCATTTAAAAGAATCATCCATTGAAAGGAAAACTAAAGCAGTTCTTCAGTGGCATCACTCCAAAGAACTCTTTCCGGCATCTTTATTTTTAAGAGTGTGAGCGGAGGTGGGACAGAACTGTAATAAAAGCAGATCACAAGGGAACAAACAAATAACCATTTCTCCAGCATCTCTCAGCCATGTAAGGTGAAATAAGATTGATTCAGTAACTGCAGGCAAGGGGGCACGCATCAATAACTAAGCTCACATTAGAGGCGAATGAGCCAAAATCCAAGGAGCTTATGTTCTAGTGTGGATGTGTCTGGATCCTGGAGGTAAAGAGTAAAGAAAGTCAGAATCAGTTTAGCAACAGCACCTAAACCCTATAGAAACACTGCTGATTGTAACAAAAAGCCTTGTGGTCAGTAGCGAGCATCACCCACAGTAGAGAAGACCTCTGCTTAACTTCATCTCAACAGAGCTCAGTACACATTGTCATTGTCAAGACAATAGCTTGTATCTCCAGACTAGTAAGGGGACAGGGACAAACTAATAAATCATGTTAAAATAAAATTAAAATGTAAAGAGGCCATTTCTAATGGACCGTTCGTTGTCATTTTTTCTGTATGTCAGTCAAGATTTTCTATATATGCAAAAAAGTGAGCAACGGAGATGCAAGGTCTTGATCCAAAGTATTGTTATGCTTATAATAGACCATTCCATCTCAGTAGTCCATATGCAAAGTTTTCTCTTTACACTGCCCTTCTCCTCACATCAAACCTTCCTTTCAGTCCCCATGGTGATGTCCATGAACCATCACGCAGACGGAACTGTGCTTAAGCCACCTCTTCGTTTCCTGAGTATAATCACCATGTTCAGTGCATATATTCATCAGGACATCAGGATGAACAACATTATAAAAGTCTTTTTACTTGCACTGAAGCAGAAGTGACTATTTGTCGTTGGGAACAGCACAGTGAAGTGAAACACCACAATGAAATGCTTTCTCTGCCTTAACCCATGCACACCGTGGAGCAGTGAGCAGATATTTCCAGTATCCAGGGAGCAGTGCTGGTGCCAGTAAATTGCTCAAGGATACCACAGGGCAAACTCCTGGTCTGGGGCTCAAACCCATGACCTTCACAGTACCTAGTCCCTGACTACCAGGCCACTGCTGCCCCTGGTGGTGCAGTGGGTAGTGGTGTCACCTCAAAGCGAAGTCAGAGGCTTTTTGTGTGGAGCTTCTCACTGTGTGGGTCCAGAGACATGCACTTGGGTGGATTGGAGATGCTTATCCCAAAGGTGTGTGTGTGTGTGTGTGTGTGTGTATTCATGTGTGACCTTTACAGGGTGTTTTTTCCACCTGTCCTCAAGTGTGCACCACCTGCAACCTTCTCAGGATAAGCAGTAAAAATGATGGATGGATGGATGGATGGATGGATGGATGGACCGATGGACAGACGGATGGACGGATGGACTGGCGGATGGACGGACGAATGGACGGATGGATGGATGGATGGCTGCATGGATGGGATGGACAGATGGATAATGTGCACTGCTACATCCCAGCAATAATCCTCATTGGGAAAAGTTCTGAAGCAGCCTAATTAAACACGGAGCATTTTAACATCAGCCGTGACAGGAGTGTGATGAATTTGTCCAACAAGAGTGAGAAACAAATGCTCTCTTAGTTTTTTCCCATAGCGGGCATTCACCTGAACCCATCAGTCATTACTGACACATCTCCTCATCTCACGCCAGAAGCCCAGGCGGTGGTGATCACACACTGGCCTGCAGCATCCACAGGCACAGAGATGGAGCTCCATCAGGACTGAGGAGCCGGAGTGAGCTCCAGCATCAGCAGCTCCTTCTGGAGACGCTCAGCTGCAGTTTATCGACCAGCAAAGAGCCTGATTTAAGACTTTATAGGAATCCCATATTTCAAGCGGCCGCATGAGTTACAGGACAGGCGCGTTAGGAAAGCAGTAACGAGAACTGAGGAGAATCACTGAGAACTGAGGAGAATCACTGAGAACTGAGGAGAATCACTGAGAACTGAGGAGAATCACGTTAAGCTCGACGTTGAGCTCGGGAGCAGTGGAAGAATATTAAAGCAGGTCTGCGGTGAAGCCTGGAAGAGTCATCAAGGCTTGGACGTGCGAGTCGGGAACGAGCTCGGGAGAAGATTCGGGAACTTTTCCGCACACGCTACCAGACACTTCCCCTGTCATCCCACCGGCAGCAGCCAACAAGTTACACGCACACACACACGCGCGCACATACACACACGCGCGCGCAGTGTTTCCGTCCGGCTCGGCTCTGCTCGGACTCCGCGCCGGTTTCGGGACTGAAGCGCAGGAACGCCGCTCTTACCCGTCAGAGATGGAGAGCCGGGCCGCTGCTGCTGATTTTGTTTTTGTTCTTTCTGTTGTTTTTGTTGTTGTTGTTGTTGTTGTTGTTGTTGTTGTTGTTGTTGTGTCTCCTCGGCTCATCCGCTCGCGCGCTGCGGGGAGAAACCAACGGTGCCGCGCGCGCCTCTCTCGCGCCACGCCGGTTACAGAGCTCGCGCTCAACAGCGGCCACAAAAGAGAAGAGTCACAGAGAACCTCTAGTGGTGAGAGAGAGAGAGAGAGAGAGAGAGAGAGAGAGAGAGAGAGAGAGGGGGGAAGGATGGAGGAAGGGTAAGAGAGAGAGAGTGAGACAGAGAGAGAGGACGGAGGGAGGGTAGGAGAGTGAGAGAGAGAGAGAGGAAGGATGGAGGGAGGGTAGAGAGAGAGTGAGAGAGAGAGGATGGAGGGAGGGTAGGAGAGAGTGAGAGAGAGAGAGGATGGAGGGAGGGTAGGAGAGAGAGAGAGAGAGTGAGAGAGAGAGAGAGGAAGGATGGAGGGAGGGTAGAGAGAGTGAGAGAGAGAGGATGGAGGGAGGGTAGAGAGAGTGAGAGAGAGAGAGAGGATGGAGGGAGGGTAGGAGAGAGAGAAAAGGGAGGAGAGAATGAGTGAGAGAAAGAAGGGAGGAGAGACTGAATATGGGAGACAGAATAAGGGGAGAGAGAGAGAGAGAGAGAGAGAGAGAGAGAGAGAGAGAGAGAGAGAGAAATAGAAGCAGGTGAGGGGAGGGTTTCTATCAGACAGCACTTCTTTCAGGAACCTCCTGGTTTGTGTCAAGCGCTCATTCGTGTTTAATTCTAAAACCTCATTATTTCAACTAAATGCAGTGAAAGATTCAGATTAGTGTGTGTGTGTGTGTGTGTGTGTGTGTGTGTGTGTGTGTGTGTGTGTGTGTGTGTGCAAATCTGGGGCCATTTCTGGCTGTAACGGAGGCTCCTGTTATTGATTGTATTGATCAACTGTATCATTATTTGTTGTCTTAATACTGTACCATTGTTTTCCCTAATCAAAATGAAATAAGCATTGGTTTTTATTATTCTTCCATTAAATAAAAAAATAAATAAATGTAAATAAAAAGAACCTCCAGACAGGGTTCTTTGGGCAGAAGGAAAGCATAGCTTGCTGCAGTTTTTCAGGATGGTCAGGATGGTCCTCCCTTTTCCTCCATCACTCAGCATCACGTAAGCCAGCAAGGCATCCCATAGCTGACAGAGCTGGCATTTAGTGTTCTCCTCTGAACATGCTGAGCTGTCTTACGACATCCTATCAGCGACAGTTTGAAAACCTACGTTGTCGCCTCATAGGACTGTACGTGCTACCCTTCATCCTGGCAATGACTCACCCCAGACTCGAAATAATAATCATTTAATTTTGTTTACTTAGTTTAAGTTACATGGTTGCTTACTATTATTTCAATGATTTGAGTGATTTTAGTCCTTGGTTTGGAGAAAACTACAAAACATGTCAGTATGTTTGCCACTGGAGGGATATCAGGCTGGTATCCAGGAAAAGCAATGCCTTTTTTCCCAAACATATTGCAGCTTTTTAATAGTGAAAGAGGGAATAATTTGCTTGTTGTTGCTGGGGTTAAGGGGAAGGCTGACTTAGCTGTAGGCTATAATAATAAAGTAGAATGAATTGTCCAACAGAGATATCAAAACACACATGTGTGTGTGTGTGTGTCTGTGTGTATCAGCGAGGGGGGAGGTTAGTTGGGGGCCAAGAACAGGGATTACACAAGGGCTTTTGGCAGTTTTCTATCATTCTCACGAGAGAGAGAGAGAGAGAGTGTGTGTGTGTGTGTGTGTGTAGGTGTGTGTGAGAGAGAGACAAAATATGAGAAAGACTCTCGCCTGGCCTGTGTTACTCCTTCCTCAGATGGCGTTAGCCACCGTGGCATTATTTACTGTGGCTGTCCTGGGTTAAGTACCTGGCTGAAGGGTCTGGATCAATACCTCACCCAGAGGTGAACTTAACAACATGAAAGGTGAAATAGTCTCAAAAACTTCACAGCTAACAGCACTATTCTACCGGGACTGTAAGTATTGTAGCGCTTTGATGTCTCAGAATTGTCTTTGTAGCATCGCTGTGTGTTACAGTGTTAAATCTCTCATGTGATTAAAATACAGGACATACACTGGACCGAAAAAAAAATCAATAAAATATGTCGTTCTGTCAGGCATGAATACAGTCCTGTGCAAATGTCTCAGACTCGGACAGGAAATTGTTTATTTACCTTTACAGTAAGTGTGGTTTATTGCACAAAGGCACTCAATTTTTCAATCACTCAGTTTTATTTGGCGTAATATCCAGGTAGGAAGAATAGCAGCTTTTGTGTTTCATAAATGTGTTAGATTCCATCAGCAACATACCTAATCAAGGGCTCAGACCCACCTTAAGATTAAAACCACCTCCCTTAGATGGTGTAGTTTCATCTCAGGCCACCAATACAGCTCTGACCCATTGGGACATGAACTCCACAACACCTCTAAGGCTTAGCTGTGGTCTCTGCAGACATTAGCAGCAGATCCGATCCTTTAAGTGCTTGTAGGGCCTCCATGGATCAGCGTAATTTGTCCAGCAGTTCCCGGCAGTGCTCGATCAGACTGAGATCTGGGGACCCTGGTGGCCAAGTGAAACGCTTCTTCAAAACAGTCCTGAACAACTGTTGCAGTGTGGCAAGGTATCATTAAATCAAAACATGTCTGTTTGCACATCACTCTGATCAAACTGCAGAGGATGCTGTTCTTGCATGTTTAATTAATTTTGTACGTGTTTAATATTCTTTGAATCTTAATATGTCTGGATAACCATTTCTACCAGTTTGGGGAGAAACTGCTGTAATCAAGAACAAAGCATCAGTAGAGGAGGGGCCGCACACCTGAAATAACAAGGAGAAGGACTCGCCCACTAATGTTGTCACAGTTCCCAACAACTTTTTTTTTGTTTGTTTCCAGTGAGCAATGTTTCAGACTCCCAACCAATTAATTATTAGTCAAAATGCTTTAAATCTGGTGTGCAATTCTCTGTTGGAGAAAGGGCTCAATGAGCAGAAGGTTGTTATATTCCTAGCTGGGTTAGAATCTTCTCCCTGTGTCATAAGTTTCTTTCAGAAGCTATGGTGTGTCAGATGATTGGAGATACCCCGAGGTGTGCAGTGGTTTGTCTGTGTGTCTGCCCTGTGACTGCAAACTGTCCAGGGGGTTTCCTAAGCCTACAAGTGCTGGGATAGGCTCCAGCACCCCTGCAACCCTTACTTGGATAAGCTCCACAAAATGTGTGCGTGTATGTGAGTGTGTGTGTGCGAGGAAAGAGGGATTAGGGCTGTAGATCAATGGCACAAAACGCCACTTAAGTTGCCAAATTTGGCTACATTATTCTGCTGACATTTCCCCTCTGTTGGATGGTAATGACAAACACTGGGCTTGCTAGAAATGGCAAAGCCAGTGCAGCGTATCGCATTTTATTTTCAAGAAATTGCTGCTACAGATGATTACAGCACAGATGATTGGCTTTATACGTCATTTTGTCAGGTGATGAAGAATTGCATTTCTTTTATGTAAAAACAGCTGTTTTTTGGGGGAAGCTGTCAGGATTATAGTGTCCAATGTTGTGGGAACGATGTTGCCAGGGAACTTGTCACGGTAAGCTGTTGAGTTTTGGGATACCTCTCTCTCTCTCTCTCTCTTTCTCTCTCTCTCTCTCTCTCTATCTCTCCTCTCTCTCTCTCTCTCTCTCTCTCTCCCTCTCTCTCTCTCTCTCTCTCTCTCCTCCCACTCTCTCTCTCTCTCTCTCTTTTCTCTCTCTCTCTCTCTCTCTCTCTCTCTCTCTCTCTCCTCCCTCTCTCTCTCTCTCTCCTTTCTCTCTCTCTCTCTCTCTCTCTCTCTCCCTCCTCTCTCTCTCTCTCTCTCTCTCTCTCTCTCTCTCTCTCTCTCTCTCTCTCTCTCTCTCTCTCTCTCTCTCTTTCACTCTCTTCTCTTTCTCTTTCTCTATCTTCCTCTATATCTCTTTCTCTGTCATACTCCAGTTGAAATCCTGTAATAAACCTTGGTTCAACACCTTGGTGCCGAGATGCTTTTAATCCATCACGGTCTGGCATGCACATGCTTTCTCTCTGTCTCTGTCTCCCTCTGTCTCTCGTCCACATGCACACACACACACACACACACACACACACACATACACACATACACACACATTCTCCCTCTCTCTCTCTCTCTTTCTCTCTCTCTCTAAATATGTTGTCCTAAGAAGTGCTGACTATGGAAATAGCTGCTGAATATTCCACATATTTTCTGTTGGCAAGTTGGCGAGACACTGGAGCAGGCAATCTCTCAAACTCCATGCAGGGCCAGCCCCAGACAGGCAGCGTAAACATGGCCACTGGAGGAAGACGAATGAGACTGACAGTGACCACCACCGACACACCACGCTCCGCATCAGTGACAGAGCGACAGAGACACGGAGGCAAAGATAAATGCAGAGCCCATTACCAAATCAATACATTTGCAGTAGTTAATCATAATTCATGCTGGGGAAGCCTAAAGGAAATCTACTCCTTGATAAGGAGAATGTACTCACAAGACAAAGTGTATAGTGCAATGTGTCTAATACATAATGCATGAAGAGCATACAATTTACACTATTTCTCCTCTCTTTTTCCTTCCCACTAGCTAACATATTTGGAAGTGCATGCCCTAACCTAACTGTTGGTGGTGGAAATCGAAATTACATTCTGCTTCTGTGACTATCTCTGCAACACAATCAGCATGAAAAAGGGGGGAAAATGCAGAGAAGACTTTTGTGTTGCGCTGCATTGTTTCATTGTCTCATGCAAGCGTCTCCAACAAAAGGAAAGGAAAATGGGTTAAGTTTTCCTCTGCTGTTTCCCAGAAACTGTTTGATTCCTTGATGTGTTCATATGTGCAAAGTATAAAGTGTCTTGAAAGAAAAGGAAGAAGTGACTGGGATGAGCAGTGGCCTGTATGAACCAGTTCATCTACCGTCATCTATTATAACCCCAACAAAAAAACTCCAAAATTGTTCTGCTTAGATGTGATAGTTGTCCCCAGTTTAATTAAACACACAGAATATTATACATTCAGTTACACATAAATGCATTTATTTAAAAAACATTGCTCTCATAAAACCTATTTTTTTCACAATTTCATTTTCATTATTTTTTCATGACCTCATTTTTTACACTCTTTGGAAATGCCAGTTGTTGCCCTTTACAATAAGTGAATATTTAATGATGAACCAACAGAACTTCACAAAGGCTTAGACTGAAATCTTGTTTCTTTAATATAAGATTTATTCATAAATAACCTATGTTAGGAGATTTCAGGCCTAGTCGTTTTTTGAAGTTCTGTTGGCTCACTGTTAATAGTTACACTATATATATATATATATACTTTTTTTCCCACTATTCTTTATTTTGATATAAGTTATGGTGTTAGATTTTTTTGCAGCAAAGAAAGTAATACATCTCTAGGTTAAAATTCTTTATTAATATTAAAATAGTTAATAATTGTGTTTCTTCTTTCAGCTGCTCCAGTTTAGGGGTCATCACAAGGGATCATTAGCTTCATCAGTTCCAAATCCAGATCATCTTCCAGTCCTCTGCATCCTCCTCACTCAAACCAGCCCCGTGCATGTCCTCTCTCACCACGTCCATAAACCTCCTCTTTGGTCTTCCTCTTCTCCTCTTTCCTGGCAGCTCCATCTTTAACATCCTCCTCCCGATATAATCCTCGTCACTTTTCTGGACATGTCCAAACCAACGCAACCTTGCTTCTCTAACTTTGTCTCCAAAACGTCCAACCTGAGCTGTCCCTCTAATATACTCATTTCTAATCCTGTCCATTCTCGTCACACCCAACGAAAATCGCAGCATCTGACCAAGCTCATAACTCCAGCTCTAAACTAAAGAGGCAACATTTAGATAAAAGATAAACTGTGTAAATCTTTTGCACACTACTGTTTAGTTTCCTTCTGCTTTCTGCATACAGTCTTCATAAGAACAGATTGCTATTACTTCTCTAAAGTACATAACTTTTGGAAATGTACTTTTTGCACTGAATTATGGTAAAAGCAGTATGATATTGTGTTACTCTCTCCCAGAACTGCTGTGTGTGTTTGTGCGCGTGAACATTTTGCTGATGTGTGTTATTGTGGCCCTTAATTCACTCGCCACTGTGCTGTGATCAGTAAATGTAGCTGTTTCTAAATTCATGGAATGTATCTAGGTCCGAGTCAGTGAGTCTGTTTTTTTCTTTTACAGTTATTATTCACTGCTTTCCACCATCTGTTCTTTGTCATGACTCCAGATAAACAGCAGAAACTTCCTTATCAAAACAGTTACTCTACATTTCCTCCAGCTGCAAATGATTATTCTAGTGTGCAGCATTTATGTCCACAGATTAATAATCATAAAAACATGATGACTCCATGATTGATGGAATTACATTCTCAGCATACAGTACTGCAATGCTTGTGGTATTAATAACAAATATAATGAAGAATTTTAATTGAGTTTGACCACACAGTCACCTTGGATTGCTTCCTTGCCCATATTGTGTCGTGCTGCTGCCTGCCTTTAATCCAAGGGATTATCTTTCCAGAACAGCAGCAGTCAATCAAATTAAATGGATTTATTGACTAATGGAATCAAATCATTATAATAGCATTGATAACGTAAGGTTTAACCATTGATTTATCCTGAAAATCTCTTAGCATTGATAAAATGTTGTAGTTTGCAGAAACCTGCAGGTCCAAACCTGCAGGTAAATATTTGCCACTCACTTGGGATGTAATAGTGAAATGTCTGGTTAGATTAGGCTTTATTATGTAAGATAAGTTTAACTTTTCTCATTTTTCAGGAGGAAATTAAGTATTAAGGTCATGAAATAGTTTTAATTGAATTACTCCTGTCAGAAATACTGGTCTTCAGCCAAATTGGACTATTTAGACCATGGCCCCCTTCCCTAATGTTGCCTGAATTGCATTAATGAGGACAGGTTTTCCACTAGTTAGGATCAACACACTATGATATAATGTTGTTCTAAAAGTATTTCATTCTTCATTACACTAAAGTCCTATATTTCTTTTAAGCAGAAGACCTTAAACAAAATGGCTTAATAATACTAACAGGTTCGTTGTGGTTGCACAGACACTAGAATGGTACCATATACACCATATATCTCCACTCACTATTCATCAGGTTCTCTCTCCATATAGGCACCCTTTGTAGCTGACAGTTGTAGAGTGTAGTCCATCTGTTTTTCTGCAAGGCTTGTTAATCTTGTCTGCATCATTCATCTGTGGTCAGGAGCCCCACAGGGCCACCAGTGGGCAGGTTTTATTTGGCTGGTAGATAATTCTCAGCATAGCAGTGACACTGTGACACTCTGACATGGTTGTGGCATGCTAGGGGTGGGCGTTTCTGTAAAGGTGCTGTAATATATTGTGTCAGTGCCAGGCCTAGTTAATAATCATTCATTTAATCATGTAAAAAACTTGCTATCTAAAGAAAGTAATACCAATAACTTGAGGTCTGAAGGTTATCTAGCAAATTCTTTTATACAGATTTTGGCAGCAAACCACTACTGGAGTGGAATAAAGTCACTATCTTGATGAAAAAAGTGAAAGTTAATTATACATAATCAATTCTAAACCATGAATGAAGCAACAAGCATTGGAATATCTATAGTGTAAGGAAGCAACCAAGCTGTTTGGCTAATGTCTGCATTATGAGATCGACCCATAATCCAATCTGGGGATCTGTTGTATTAGTGCAGCACCTGAAATCGTTATGTGAAATGAAATAAATAATGTTCTCTGACCTCAGAAGGTTCAACAAAATAAACCAAAACTATGAGGCCAATCCTAATGCTTTTGGACTTTACATAGTTTGTGTTAAAAAAAAAAAAATGCTATGCCCTGATGTAAAGAGTTTGATCTACCTACCTAGAACCAGTTTTCGAGAGAAGGGGAGCGTGAACTTTTATCACCTTGAAAGCACACGTCCACCATCTACTCTGATGAAAAGCTTGCATTGTGCATTCTGGTGCTGCTGCCTGCAACATTGTCCACCAAGCAAAAATATCCATCCAACACTGTCTTGTGGCCAGAAACTGACCAGGATTGTAGGATTAGGGTTAACCAGCAATATGGACCCACAGATCAGACATGTCTAACAGAGTAGACAGGAAGCATGCATGTTTTTAATAATCTTTAATAAGATGCTTAAAGGCCTGTTTTGGAAGCATGGAATTAGTCTAGTGGTGGCCTAAAGTGCAATGTCAGTGCAAGGAGCTTGTGTTTCTCCTCATCAGTAAAGAGTTTAAGGAGGGTGGGGACTTTTATTTCTTTTTTGTTCCACTCTTGTGTACAGTGTTGGCCTAGTGGTTCTGTAACCAGAAGGTCATGGTTCGAGTCCCAGGCTAGTAGGTAGCTTCTCCCCAGGCTCTGGAAATGACTGCCCACTGCTGCATGCCATGTGTGTGGGTTAAATGCAGAGAAGCATTTCACCGTAATGGTTCACCGAGTGTTGTGCTGTTTCACAATGGCACGTAGTCACTTTCACTTTCAGTTACTGCTGGCTTGCCCTGGGTCGGGTCCACCAGTCCATATTGTTCTGCTCTGGAGCTCAGATGTGTTTCACAAAAATGATCTTTGATCTTCAGCAATTAAAGGCTATTATGGAAGCTAAAGAAAGCCTGTGAAGGCTTTAGAGGATCTTACAGTATTTCTTACATGCAGTGTTGCTAACGGGGAACTAAAATCAGATTTATTCAAAGATTAAGTAGCTGCCACTTAAAGCTCTTGATGCATGGTGGATTGAAGATGAGCTGTCTATGAGGCACTTTGGTAATTGTACTTACTGTAGTCAGTAAGAGGAATGAGCACTTCGCACTTGGCTTGACTCTCCTCATTTTCTTTATGCACAGCAATAAAAGCTTTGTTTGGCTATTGTTAGTGTATCTTCTGTATCTGTGTAATGTATTTAAAGCTGTTACTTATCTGTTTGCCTGATAAGCAGTGTCTCTCACCTTCCAAAGGAGAGTGGAACAATGAAGAAATAAAGGCCCCTGCCTCCCTTAGAATCTTACTGACAAGAAGAAACACACACTGCATAATTAGTTTGAATCTTTGTAAAAGGTGAAAAAAGTCATTAATAAATTATACAATTGTAATTTTAGAGTAGATAACCATAAAATGTGCAGCTACATAATATTTTCTTAAATGATGGTGTGCTGACCTTTGCTAAGAGTTTTAGGAGGAGATCAACTGTTCCAGAATTCCCTAGAATCTCTACAAAAGTAAAATGGAAAAAAAAGATCCATTACATCCATTAATCATCCATTACACATTTTTAAGAAAAAGAAATGTAACAGATTTTTAATTGTTCAAACCTTTATTTTTCAAATGTAATTTTAAAAATGAAGTTCAGCCATGGGCGCCACAGTGGGTAATGCTGTAGCCTCACAGCGAGACGGGCCTGGGCTTGATTCCCAGGCGGGGCGGTCCTGGTCCTTTCTGTGTGGAGTCTGCATGTTCTCTACATGTGTTTCTTCCAGGAGCTCTGCTTTCCTTCCAAAGACATGCATGCGTTACCATGGCAATAAGTGTGCGTGTCCCCTACAATGGACTAGCGGCCTGTCCAGGGAGTTTCCCCCTCTTTGGCCCTGTAATAGCTTTGAGAGGCTCCAGAATCCCCCTGCGAGTGGTTAAGAAAGAGAGTGAGCGAGTGTTTGGGTAGGTAAAATGCTTTAAATGACTTAAGATGAAAGCTCTGTTTGAATCTACTTACACTGAAAGTTTTTCAACTTACATTAGATTTTATTTTATTTTATAAATTGATCTCTAAGGCAAAGAAGAAGATCAATTACCCGCTAGAAGTGTGAGGCTCAAACGGCGGAGGCCAGTTCAGTTGAAACTCCTTTTTTTTAAGCAATAATTTTTTTCGCAGGCAAACACAAGGCAACAAATGTAAGCTGGAATTTATTTTATAGTGATTTTAAAAATAAAAAACCATATTGTGTAAATTTTATTTCATTAATATTTAATAGTGTTAACATTCCATCGATTTCAGAATATTAACTGATAGTCAAAAGTTTTATTTTACTTACATTTAAGTGAGTATAAATATGATGCTACTTATTAACAAATCATAAGAAAAGCAGGTTCAAGATGGCCTCTCTATCATCAAAGCTCTTGTTTGTCTTTTCCTTTACATTTATTCAAGAACACACAGATATGATGATACTGCTTACTCAAACTGTTCAAAATCAACCGTCTGTGTGTGTGTGTGTGTGTGTGTGTGTGTTTGTGTGTGTATATGTGTGTGTGTCAGTTTGTACAGTAGCAATGGGCACTGAGTTGTGGGCTGGCTTATCTGCAGGCGGACAGACTCGAGCATGGATAGTGCTGCTGCTATCTGTAGGTCAGATCTTTCAGTTTGATTCTGACCCATAAGAAAGCCCCCACTGTCCCTCGCTGTCCTCCACACAATGCTGACGATACTCGCTCATCTAGAGATAGTGGGGGGCTTTCCTCAGTTTCCACTGAGCCGATCATCGCCGCAATTTGATTTTATCGCCCTTACAGCACTGGGGCCTTCCGAACTGTCCAAGAAACCAGCCAAGCGACTAGAGCAGCCCTCCGGAAACAATTGCTTATCCACGGCCTTACTGCAGGACCGAGCGGCAGAAAGCAACACTAGAAAGTTGAACTGGAGTTGTTTTTTCTCTTGATTTTTTTCTTGTTCTAATAACACTGTGAATTACATCCAGGAAAGGCAATGAGTCATTTCCTAACAGTCCGTGCGCCTAAAAATAGGTCCGCTTATTTACCACATTAATCTTTTTCCTCCCTCACCAGGAGACTCAGCATGGGGGGAACGCAATTCGGTTATCTCCAGCAGAAAGTTCCTTTAGTCACATAATATTAGGAGGCCATTGCATTATGTACATTGGTGGCTGAACATGGAAAGCAATTTATTGTGCTTTTCAGACTACTTTAGTTAAACAGGTTTTGTCCTCTGTCAGAGTCAGACAAATGTGTGGCGGGCCGGAACAAAGGCTCGCCGTTAAGAAACGTCCAAAAAGATCATCATCTACATTCGTATCGGCCTTGCAGAAAGGGATTTTTAGCCGCAATGAGAGGAAACCAATATTGCAATGTTATATAAAAGCTGGCCATTATTGGGTTCTGCGGTACAGTTGTTTCCAAATGCTATTTTCTTTCTAGCACCCTTTAAAATGCATGAGTTTCAGTGCCACTGCTCAAGCCTACTCTTAAAAAACAGCACGTCCTCCTGCAGGGGGTTGCCAGTGAACAAAGTTCATAACTGAAAAGTGCCAAGGCACCTAAAGACTTCAGCTTTTTCATCCTTATGTTCACTTACTCATAGTCACCCTTCCTAGCCATTCATTCCAACTGAAGGATAGAGTGGGGAAGAGGAGCTGGGTGGTATGAGATATGAGCTCTAAGTAGTGGTCCGAGGGCACCAAACAAGAGCTTCTTCACCTTCACCGCGTGACTGTATCCCGTGCATATAATTCACTTTACTCTAAATCCTGTGTTGCCCTCTGTCAACCTCAACAGCGGTTTTTGCCTCTGCATGTGCCACGTTCTCGCTGCATCTTTCAACCTGTTTTTACAATCCTATTAGTATGCACCGAATCCTTCCTGCTGTGTCATGATGTTTTGACTGGCTAAAAAAATTATTCTCCTGAATTCCAGTTATTCATTTTTTTCCTCATTTGTAACTGATGCATCTCTCAAACCTTATACGCTACTGGTACTATAGCCATGCTTTAAGGGGCATTTAGAGCAATCTAGCAATCTTTATGATTTGGTCTATGGAAATGTCCTCCTCTCTAAGAGGAACATGGCCGCCATCACCAATAAGACACATGACCTTTATGGAAGGAAGAAAAGTGAGTGTTTAATTATATTAATAATAGCAAGTTGTGTTGAACATAAAATAAACATGTGATGCTTTATTATGGTCAAAGAGAGAAATGTTCTTTAAGCCTTTTTTTAAGTCCTCCATTAGAACATCCTGCTAGCTAATGTTGTTGTAATTAGTTGTTGTAGTTAAATAGCATCCAACTCCAATGGAGTTTAATGGGTTACTTATGTTGGGAAAGAAGGCAGCATTTTTTTCAGCAGGACGAAGTGTAAGAACATGGCTTCCAGATTTGGCATTGAACATGTTGGCAGTAAAGGACTGCACAGAGTGTGAAGCATTTCACAAGTTTTTGGAGAAGAACTGAATGGTCTACCAGCAGTCGCTCAAAAACCGGTAGCAGCTGCTGCAGTTAAAAAGGACGGGAGGGTCCTTGATGCTCATTATTTGCAACAGTTCCTTGTGTCAAGGCTTTAATTTTAACTTTTTTATTTTTATACCATTTTTGTACCATAATCTAAAGCTGTTTCGATACAATTTGCACAAAGAACACACAAATGGATGACTAAATTAATACATGAAGACATAAAAAGATATGCTAATAGTTGTGTTCTCGTTTTGATAATTTAATTGCTGAGAAGTCAATAGAACATCATATATTGAACAAAAGTAAATGAGGCTTTTAACATTACATTTAATGTGTTTCATTAGAAAAAAAAAGCACTTACCATTGATGCCTGATCCAGAATCACTGTTTTTAACACCAGCCCTGGCATCACATTTCTGCTACATAACAGTTTGACTCAATATTCACTGCCACAATAACCCCATACCCCCTAACCTTCTCAATGAAAGGGTACTAACATCTAATTAACATTTTAAACAAGCTGTGTTCAATTTACAGGAAAGGTTCAAGGGGTGTTCCATTAAATCAAGTCACTAAGGTCTGTTTTCTTGGTGACAAGAAGAGATGAATGAGCCGTTACCTCAGAAAATGTATTTTCTGGCACTGGACTCTCGAGCAAAACTCAATGGAGGAACATTATAAGGGCACAGCACCCATGTGTCATTAAAAGAAAGGACAAACCTACATTAGTTGTTCTTATCACCACAGATTTAAAACATTCTGCCTATTTATAAGATTAGAAATGAAAAAATAAAAAAATAATAACTGAAGTGGTTGATGAGCAGACTCTTTTTCTTCACATAGATTTTAACTTTGGAAATGTACTTGAATGCACAGTAAAATGCTGTTGGATTACATTTTATTTAAAGCAAATGCAATGATTTACAAAGCAGTGCAATGATCCGAGGGAAAAAAAAACAAACTACAGGCAAAGTATGGACTAAACCAAGCCTTATATAATCTTTGACAAAAATAACCCAGCAATCTCTCACTTCTCTGTTCTGAGAAAACACAGCACTAGTCGACATGCTGAGAGAGAAGAGGAGGATGTTTCCTTTTGGATGGGTTTTGCATCGTTGTACATTTTACAAATAGAGACTGCTCTCTGCTTGTTCCTTCAGATTCGTTTGTTCCCAGAGGGAAACGAACCTATAAAGGCACCTCGATCATGCACACTTCTGCTCACCTGATGCGTGTGTGCTGGAAAACAGCTTTTTGTCAAAGTTTCACGCCCAAAACCCTGGCGCTGTTCAGCCTTTCCCCCAGCCACTTATGCTACCTTAGCAACTTTTCTCTGGATCCTGTTGCATTTCCCAGTGTTTAATTATCTCTTACTGTAACATCTTACTTTTCATTGTTTTTAATGACTTGCTTAAAGTTACTTTTTTAGTTAAAGTTATTTTTTCCTAATTCTAGTTACATTGTGTCTAATTACTTTGTTCTGTGTTTGGTTAAATCGTTCTGCGTCTAGTCTCATTTTCCTTTGTGTGGTTCCTGTCTCTTAACAGGATGGTGGTGGTCTGGTGGTGGTCTAGTGGTAGGATACTTGCCTGTGGATCTATGGACCAACTGTTCACTACCACCACTGGGTCCCTGAGCAAGACCCTTAACCTCAAGTGGCTCCAGAGGGACTGTCTCTGTGAAAAGAAATTGAGCAGAAATTGAGTGTCTGCTAAATACTAGTAACTTTTGTCATTCTAGATTCCAACCATTTATAACCTAAAATGACCAAAACCAGTAGATCTTTTGTGTCACTACAATTGAAACCAGTTGCTGAAGTTCACCTGGATCCGGATGATTAAACTCTTTGCCTCCAGGAACCAGAGAGCAATATTTATGGTGAGCAGAGGGCTAAAAAATAATGATTTATATGATATTTTAGAACTAATTAATATAAATGCTATTGTATATTAGGATAACCTGATGTTTTAATGGGTTATTCACTACTTACCAGTTCAATCACTCCTGCATAAATTTGTATTTTCCTATATTTGTATTTATTAGCATCATAACAGTGTTTTCTGAGTTAATGCATGCCAAAAAAAAGCTTTTTAAATCTATATATAAATCTATATCAAAGACTTTTGCACAGTATTGTATATATATGCACTCTGTCCCTTTTTAAACAGCAGATTTGTTTCTACTTGTTTGCAAACCTTTTAAAACTAAAAGTAAAGCAATGCCAGTTATTTGTCTTTTGATAAGGAAAGAGTGAATTTTAAAACACTTCCCACCACCGTCCTCTTCATGTTTTGGGTTGGACAAGTCACTTAGATGATAAGGCAGAGGGAAGAGTAGTGTGTTTGGTACAAGGTCGCTCTCTCTACATATCATCCCTCTATCTTCCACTCACTTCATCATCACCCTTACACAACCAGCCACAGGGCGGAGGTGAGAAGGGTGGTTGTGGTGGTGGGGCTGAACGATGGAGAGAATTTAGAAGAATGCTTGCCTCCTTTCATTGAATAAACAGCATCTCAGGGATGTCCCGGGGGAGCTCCGCAGCCTTGGAAGCATAATGGTTTGTGTGAGATGTCGTTCTTTCCCCCTTTTCCAGCATGTGTAGGGTACGGCTGTGAAATCTAATTTGGTACAGGCTGCCAGATTTCCATATATACAGCAGCATGCATTTGATTCTGGGACATTTGGATGACAGCTTGAGTTACAGCAGAACGATTGTAGCTTTTTCTTTCGTTTTTGTTCTCACTGTTAGTCTTTACAGACAAAATCAGTTACATGCTCCAGCAACAGAGAAATAACTCCTATAGACATATAAGTCAACAATAAAGTCCTTATTACTTTTACTATAAGGCAATAATGATTACAATGTAATAAGAGTATTTATTACTATATTTCATTTATGACTGGAAGTGTGTTACCTACATATCATAAGGGGTAAAAAGGGTCATATACTCATGCATTGATAATAAGATGCAATAAGAGTCATTTAATGTCAATGTATGTAGTTTTTGTAAAACAAAAAGCTTTATTGTAATTGCACAGTAATTATGATGTAATAAACATTTTCATTCTTGTTATTTTTTATAAAATAATAGAATTAAATAATTAAAGAATAAAATAATTGATTATCACATAAAAGCTAAAAAATATACTATAAATTATAGCTATAATATTAGTTATTTGTTAATTATAAAAAAAAATACATTCAAACATTAAAGAACCCACCAAGGTCACCAATCAGACTAGAAGTGTGTTCCATCTGAAATCTATTTCGACATAAAAAATAGAAGAAATATGGTTCAGCTGGTACGTAAAAGGTGATGGATGGACAGTTTTTACATCCCAATGACACATGCATAAACATTACTAGAAGAGATATAGAGGAAGGAGGAGGGGACTTGTATGCAGCCATCAGAAGTGACTCAAATCCAGAGCAAGTGGTACATCCCTCTTTCTCTCTCTCTCTCTCTCTCACACACACACACACACACACACACACACACACACACACACACACACACACACACACACACACACATGATAGAATATTAGTAAGCCTTTCAACAAATTCAGAACTGTTCTTTTGGAAAGAAGTGCACTTAAAATGTTAAGTGGAGTGAAAATGGAACTGTACTGTAGTTATTTTACCAAGTGGTTTACATATTACCAGAAAGGATTTATCAGTACTGCCCAACATACACTTCATAAAGCACATTGCAAAAAGGGAAGATTGGGGAAGCCAAAAAAAAATCAAAAGCTTTCTAGAAGTTCATCTTAATGCTCTTGTAAGAAACTCATAAATAAAACACATGTCTTTTAAAAAAAATTCCAAATGAATCTGCATGAGCATTTAAATTGCATATTGTAAGCCCCCTCCCAAACTGTGTTCTGTCCAGATCAGATTAATCACCTAATTAAACAATTTGATTTATATTCCATTTAATCTGTGCTGTACCATCATTCTTCTTCAGTAGTGATTGGTTATGCTATTTATCTAATAGGTGTAGTTTTTCAATACATGCCATTTTGTCGATTTCAGGCTAAATCAATTCAGACCCTGGTCATGTAAATATAGCCATTAGAGCTCTGTGCTGTTCATGTTGATGAAGGGGATGATTTATATTAGGTGTGTGAGGAGATTGAGAAAGGGAGAGATAGAAGAGGGATTGGTAGATTGAAAGAGATTTGCTTTTCTTGAGGTCATTTCTGAAACCAGAGTTGGACATGGGTGGGCACAATATTAAAAGTAAAATATACAAGGATCAGGGCAGTCAAGTGGCACAGTGGATAGTGCAGGCGATTCACAAGAAGGAGGTTCGGAGTTTGATCCTGAGGTCGGGCGGTCTGTTTCTTCCTTTTTGTGATTAGATGTTTCCTCCGACTGTCCAAAGACACGCATGTCAGGTGAAGTGCAGATACTAAATCGTCTGTGTGTCTGCCTTGCGATGGACTGTCGACCTGTCCAGTGTGTTTCTCTGCCTTTCACCCTGTGAGAGCTGGGATAGGATCTAGCGCCACTTGCTCATTCTAGCCCAGATAAGGGGTGAGAGAGAGGAAAAATCAATGGAAATACAGTACTGTGCAAAACTTTTAGGCAGGTGTGGAAAAAATGCTATAAACAAAAAATGCTTTCAGAAATATAAATAATGATTGTTTATTTTTAAATCCTTTATCAATTTACAAAATGCAAAGTGAGCAAACAAAAGAAAAATCCAAATCAAATCAATATATAGTATTACTACATTTTGCCTTCAAAACAGCATCAATTCTTCTAGGTACACTTGCATACAGTTTTTGAAGGAACTCGGCTGGTAGGTTGTTCCAAACATCTTGGAGAACTAACCCCAGATCTTCTGTGGATGTAGGCCTCCTCACATCCTTCCGCTCTTCATGTAATCCCAGACACACTGGATGATGTTGAGATCAGGGCTCTGTGGGGGCCAGAAGAACTGATGCTGGTTTGAAGGCAAAAGGTAGAAACACCAAATATTGATTTGATTTAGATTTTTCTCTTGTCCATCCCAGCTCACACAGGGTGAAGGACGGGGACACACCCTGGACAGGTCGCCAGCCTATCACAGGGAGGAGCGAACTGACAGGGACAGCACCTTGCTAACTTGTTTCAATATATTTCCATTTTGACAAACACAGTAAACTGTAAGTGCCATCTGAGAATATTGCCTGCCCTGTCTTACAAATCCACAATACTTGGAGCAATGGTGGCCTAGTGTTAAAGGACTAGGTCCCAGGACCAGTAAGCCATGGGTTTGAAATCCAGACCAGTTGGTTTATCTGAGGTACCCTTGAGGAAGGTACCATCCCCATTACTGCTCCCCTGGCACTGGATTTTGATATGGATATCCACGCTGCTTAGGGGCAGCCGTGGCCTAGTGGTTAGGGAGTTGGCCATAGGGTTGGAAAATTGTCCAGTAGGTTACCCTGAGGTGCCCTTGAGTAAGATACCCTCCCTGTCACTGCTCCCTGGGTGCTTTCATAGCTGCTGCATGGGTTAAATGCAGCGGTCCAATTTCTGTGTGCTATGCTGTAACCTTGCAATGACATGAATAGTCACTTTCACTTTTTTGTTAGCTATGTTTTGTTTGTTCCAAAGTACAAAAAATATACACTTTCACTGACTTCTGTGGATATCCCCCAGTCAAAATATCAGTCTGATTATAGATATGACCAATATGCAGATCGGCTTGTCCAAAAGAGAAATGCAACTTGTTTCATTCCTTGTTCCAATATTTCACTTGTTTACAAGAGCAAAAAGAAAAAAAAAAGAACCAATCTAATCTTATGAGAGTAGAACCTTTATTAAGCCTTGAAAAGCATTTATTCATGAGTTTTCTTTCTCAAATGTCTAGGTGTGAAGATATTTTAGCCTGCAAAAGAATGTTTGTTGGCCTTTTCCAACCATAACAAGTCCGTCTGCTGCAATCAGGCTGTCTGCTTGTGAGTCTGGAAGAATTATGTAAATTTTTTATTGTATAAATAACTCACTTCATTTTAGCATCAAAACAAAGTTATGATAATTTGCACTAACTCTCAACCAATATTGCACAGTTGTGAACACAGCCATGTTTGCCTTGGCAAATCAACTGTAGGTGTTTTTCATAAAGGCAGGAGAAAAGCGTACAAATTGATACAGAATTCAAAACACTGAAGCGATTTAATTTGTGATTAAAAAATACATTAAGGCTGCTGCTTGGAGAACAACTTTTGTAATATTATGCATGTTCTGGGTATTGTCACAGGCCGAATGAAAGTTTGCCATTCGACAAAGCGAAGATGTTTCGGTGAAAAGCTTTCAACACGTCTGCATCAGCTAGAGACGCTTTCAAAGTTGTTCTTCTTGCACTTAACTTTAAGCAGACTTCACTTCAAAAATTACACTGCAGCATTTGATCCGTCCTGGACTTTCGAGAACAATTGCACAAGGAAACATTTTATCTTCTTAAAAAAGGCATAAATCATTTAGTTCATATGAAACAGCTTCATTGGAGCTTGGAAAGGAACAAAACATAGAGTGAATATTTGTTCCTATGCAGATAAACGCATGAAAGGGACAACGGGCGGTCTTGTTTTGTGAGCCTAAAAACAAGGTCATATTCTAAATTATCCCACATGACAATGACAGTGATGGACATAAAGTGATTTGCTATGAGCAATGTGTCTGTGGTAAGATGAACGACATCCAATAAGGCGAAAGCATCTCTCTCTCTCTTGTAATGCGTGAAAATAAAGGATGCCCTAAGTGGTGTAATGAAAATTCAGCAACACATCTCTCTCCTTTATAGCCATTAATTCTTCATAGCAAGAGTCATATTTTTCAAGAAAATTAATTCTAGTGACTGATTTGCTTTTGTAATAACCTAATAGTTTGCCACTGGCCTGTGCACTCGGCTGGAACAGATAGAGAGAAGCATATATCGATTTAGCCGCTTGCACAGCAGCTGATTTAATACACAGATTTAATTTTGTTTCCCTCGCCTATTTGCTGCACCCCTCCATGATAAAGGCGAGAAGAAAAAAAATGGGAAAAAAAAAAAATGAAAGGCAAGACTCAAAAAATGAACGCACGTTCTAATTTCAGGCCGAGAATGTCAATGTCGTGGGCATCCGCAGGCCTCTTCTGAATACAGTTTGAATGACAAGCCCCATCACAGCACATTAACGTGCTGGGGGAGGAGGGGAGCGCTAAACATCATGGGAATATTAATAAAAAAAAGAAAGAAAGAAAACTGCGAGAACACATTATGGGGCGTCAAGTCTAAGACGTGACCCCATTTGTGACTCCAAAATGATTACTCAAACGGCAGTGTAAAATGAGTCAGACTGAAGGAGCCTGAGAATATCTTGAGATCCTGCATTCTCATTCAATCTTTGGAATAAAGACACCAAAGAGGAACTGTGGAAGAAACAGGAAAGAACCACGGTCGGCTCAGTGGATGATTCTCTAAAGAGCAATTGTTCTAAATAAGATGTGCAAATATGAAGCAGCTTTTAAAGCTCTTATTGCCAGGTTCATTCTGGCCCATGGAGAAATAGGAATGGAATGAATCCTTTATCAAATACAATTTTTAATTCTAATTTATAATTGAAAAGCAATTTAAATATTTATCAAGTAATGTCAAGGAATAGTAATTAAGGGATTTAAATTTCAAGGAAGGTTAAAATTTCAAGTGTTAGAGGGGCCCTTTCTGTGAAATTTTGACTTTTGGAGTCTTTTTATGCTTCTTCAAATAATAAACTCAGTCAGTTATTTTTTGGAATTTTTAGGATGTGACATTTTAAAGCTGATAACCTCTGAAAATGAAAAAAACTAGAAAATTGCGAAAAAAGGTTTCACTGCACATTTCACCACAACCAACACAGACACAGAGGTGCACTCACTCTGTGAGTGAGGAAATGTGGATTTATTCAAAGGACAGTTTGATGGTTTTTATTAATCTACGTTTGAAATAAAAGTGTTTGAGGAATGACAGGGTTGCGTTTTTCACCGTATTGCCTCTTTAAGAGTATAAAACAAACATTGGTGTACATTAGAGTTGATGTACTTTGTTTTACATTGTTGTAATTTGTTGTGAGTTGATGTACTTTGCTGTGAGTTGGTGTACTTTGCTGTGAGTTGGTGTACTTTGTTGTGTGTTAGTGTACTTTGCTGTGTGTTAGTGTACTTTGCTGTGAGTTGGTGTACTTTGTTGTGAGTTGATGTACTTTGTTGTGAGTTGGTGTACTTTGCTGTGAGTTGGTGTACTTTGTTGTGTGTTAGTGTACTTTGCTGTGAGTTGGTGTACTTTGTTGTGTGTTAGTGTACTTTGTTGTGTGTTAGTGTACTTTGTTGTGTGTTAGTGAACTTTGTTGTGAGTTGGTGTACTTTGTTGTGAGTTGGTGCACTTTGTTGTGAGTTGGTGTACTTTGTTGTGAGTTGGTGTACTTTGTTGTGTGTTAGTGTACTTTGCTGTGAGTTGGTGTACTTTGTTGTGTGTTAGTGTACTTTGTTGTGTGTTAGTGTACTTTGTTGTGTGTTAGTGAACTTTGCTGTGAGTTGGTGTACTTTGTTGTGTGTTAGTGTACTTTGTTGTGAGTTGGTGTACTTTGTTGTGAGTTGGTGTACTTTGTTGTGAGTTGATGTACTTTGCTGTGAGTTGGTGTACTGTGTTGTGTGTTAGTGAACTTTGTTGTGAGTTGGTGTACTTTGTTGTGTGTTAGTGTACTTTGTTGTGAGTTGGTGTACTTTGCCGTGAGTTGGTGTACTTTGTTGTGAGTTGATGTACTTTGTTGTGAGTTGGTGTACTTTGTTGTGAGTTGGTGTACTTTGTTGTGAAATGGTGTACTTTGCCGTGAGTTGGTGTACTTTGTTGTGAGTTGTACTTTGTTGTGAAATGGTGTACTTTGTTGTGAAATGGTGTACTTTGTTGTGAGTTGTTGTACTTTGTTGTGAGTTGGTGTACTTTGTTGTGAAATGGTGTACTTTGTTGTGAAATGGTGTACTTTGTTGTGAGTTGTTGTACTTTGTTGTATGTTTTTGTACTTTGTTGTGGAATGATGTACTTTGTTGTGAGTTGGTATATGTTGGTATATGTTGTATGTTGGTGTAGGTGTACTTTATTATATGTTGCTGTACCCAGGATCAGAAGACCATGGGTTCGAATCCCAGACCAAAAGGTTGCCCTGAGGTACCCTTGAGTAAGGTACTGTCCCCATCACTGCTTCCCCGGCACGTTAAAAAGCTGCCCCCTGCTTCACAGTGTGTATGGGTAAGATGCAGTGGTGAAATTTCGTTGTGTCTCAATGTGTGCTGTACTGTGTTTCACGATGACAAACATTTGTTTTATGTTGTTGTACTTTGATGTGAGTTGTACTTTGCTGTGAGTTGATGTACTTTGATGTGAGTTGTATTTTGCTGTGAGTTGGTGTACTTTGATGTGAGTTGTATTTTGCTGTGAGTTGGTGTACTTTGATGTGAGTTGTTGTATTATGTTTTATGTTGCTGTACATTGTGTATTTTTGTACATTGTGTACACATTGTGTACATGCTGTATTTTGCTGAGTTGTTGTACACTGTGTTATGTACTTTCTCAGATGCTAATAATGTTGGCTAACATTATTGAATGTCACTGTACTGACACTGCCATATGTTATTGTACTTTGTTGTATGTTGCTATATATAAAACATATGTTGCACCGTAGTTCAAGGAAGCATGGTGTCATCTTAATATGCACTTATACACACTTGCTGATAGTGACATAGTGAGATTGACAAAACGATTTATTTGTTTGCTTTACATTTTTAACCTTCCTTGCAAAAAACAATGGGTAAATGAATCTGTTTTCTGGAGACCAACACACATACATCAAAGCAAAAAAACACCTAAGAGCATATATTTTGAAGCATTTTTGTTTGTTTGTTTGTTGTTGGGTTTTTTTTATGCCGTCGACTGTTTGATTTTAACCACAGGCTTTCATGCTCCCTCCCTGACAGCTTCTGTAGCAACCAAAGGTGAAGGCTTCCATCAGCAAAAATAGAGAGATAGCCCGTATGCAAGTCTCCACAAGCTTGTCATTTCCAGTTGCCAGAACATCTGCTGTTGGACCGTAATGAAAAAGAAAAACATTGTATGATGCCTTTTGCAGCCACTTTTACCCAAATCCAGACACTGGCAGGCTGAACAGTGATGTGTTTTGAAAAGAGTCGATAAAGCTTGCTGATGTGTCTTTACTGCTGTCATTGGTAGATGAACAGTGTCATGTTGGTTTTGGTGGCTAAAAATTTGCAAAAGAGTCAAAAGAGGAAGCAAAAGAGACAAAACTCCAGGAGTAACCATGATCTCTAATGTGAAAGGTATCTTTTGAGTAAATGTGTAACTTATTATAGAATCGTTGATGGCTTTGTCACCCTCCTCTGGCACAAACCAAAACTGTCCTAGATATACTTCACATGTTATGGGAAAATAACAAATTTTTCTCCTACAAATTTTTATTTTGCAATTGTTTCTGGTCCTAATTCTAAGCAAAGCAGTGTAAGCGATGATTTTTGAGCGACTACTTGGGCAAAGTGAAAAGTGGAGACTCGTACTGAATATATTCTGATGCCCTTTTGTAAGTATGCCTTCCCTCTTTTCCTTTTTCTATCACTCACTTTAGCAAAGTCCCCCAGCTCATGTGGTTCATGTTCAAACTTTCATCCTTTATGCCCACTATAAGACTGCAGAACATCACAATGTCTCTTTTGAGTTTGTTTAATTGGATGAATTAGAATTCAAAGGGTTCTTTGCAAAGTAGAGAGTGATACTAAGTATAATCCCTTTTTATTTCTTTCCCTCTTCTTCTCCTTCTGTCTTTGCCCCTTTTCTCTCCTTCTCTTTCTTTCTTGCCTTTCCCTCATTCAGCATATGAAAGTGACCTGTCTCCCTTGACCACAAAAGCCAGAGACATGCCCTAAGGAGGTTTGTTAGTGAAAACCCATGTAGCTGAGTGATTAAAACTTAATGCCATCTAGTCCTGTCCTCCATCCATTACCTGCTGACCAAATAAATGAGTCTCACCTCGCTCATTATCCCAAAGAATGTATGAATGCGAAAACAGTCTGGATGATTCACGTGTTTGAACTTATTGTTCTGTGCTCTAAAAAATGACTTTTAATATAAATGTCGTCTAGACCCATGTTAAAAGGCAGGCCGGTACTAAAGGTTAATGAAAGACTAACAACTCATGCACTGAACTCGTTGCATATTACAGTCAGCACTGGTGGGTTTGGAAAGGCTGCACACGTCACATAAAATCTCAGGCAAAGCCTGGCCTATGTCTTACACCTCTTTTTTTATAATGCTAATGGAATTATCCATGCAGGCAGTAGATTACCATTCTGATGGATCAGTTATTATCCAAATTGATAGTTTTTCATCCAAACCCATGCCAAGTCTGTGTCAGAAAATGCATAGGAATTACAGTCATATTCATAAATTTGGGTGTCAAATATGCTTTGTTCATTTTGGAAAAGAAATTCTCTACTCTCTATAAAGTTCAGAATACTATTACAGTACAATTCATTTCTTGAATTTAATCTATTGGGGGAAAAATTAATTCTAAAATGTAGCATATGCATTTGCTATCAGATATGTGATACTGGATCATTTTCCTCAATAAATAAATTATCATTTTTTATTCTTGTCTCAATCATTTCACTGGTGTCAGTGGGAAAGCCTCACGGGGCAGCTGTGGCCCCAGGATCGGAAGGTCACTGCTCCCTGGGTCCTGTACATAGCCGCCGCACCCCTGCTGCCTGTGTGCATGGTTAAATGCAAAGGTGCATTTCGTTCATTCATGAGTTTGTTCCATTTAAAAGTCTTCATTATTTTTATTGAAACATTGTTTCAGAGATAAGTCTTTAATTTCTTTAATCTCCAGCTTTTGCCTGTTCTCTTTGATGTGAAACAATGACAAAATGTGGCAAAATGTAATGTTAAGGAGAATGTGTTCATAAATATCAATGCATTTTCATCAAATTCATCCATCCATTACCTGAGCCACTTATCCATACCATTATCACAGAGTGGTGCTGGAGTCTACCCCAACCCTCACAGGGCAAAAAGCAATGAAACATCCTGGGCAGGTCACCGGGAATCACAGGGCAGACACACACAAACACACTCACAAACGAAGACACACTTATGGAGAAATTAACATCTCCAGTAAACCTGACAGGCATTTCTTTGGACTGCGGGAGGAAATCAGAACATCCAGAAGACATGCAAACTCCACACAAAGTTCAGGGCAGAAGCGGCCTGGTTGTTAGGTGTTTGCCCTCATGATCAGAAGGTTATGGGTTCCCAGACCAGAAGATTACCCTGTGAAACCCTTGAGCAAGGTACTGTGCCCAGCACTGCTCCATGAGCACTGAATAGTGTATAGGACAGGTTAAATGCAATGGATACATTCACTGCTCAAAGAGTCCCAGCAATTTCAGAAAAATCAAGAAGGATCTAGGCTGCCCCAACTGGGAAATAAACCCTGAACCTTCTCACGAACCACTGCACCACCATGCACAATTAAAAACATTCACTTATAAGCACAAACAGGAATGTAGACTTTCTGCTTTTTTCTAAAAACTCTTTTCTAAAAACTTCACCACAAAATCTCCTGCAGTTTTTGGGTTTGGGAGATCCATTTGAAACTTGTTATCAAAGTAAATTTAGCAATCTGAAACTATGCTGTTACATGAGATGCAGAGTTCATTTATCTTAAACAATCATAGCAAATAAACCAGTGTAATGTGGTGGATAAAGTGCCACTTGGTTCATCTGTGACAATTTTCATCTCAGAATTATTTTTAGTCTGCCAGATCAGTGTTGCCTGGTCCAAAATTTCTCAGAACTATGCCAGATGAACATTCTCTCAGCTTTCAATCCCACATACGACCCTCTAAAATCGGTGCTGTTTGCCGCACTTGTCACAGTAAATGCAGATCATTAATTTAAAGATCAATCCTGTTTATGCGCTGGACCCACAAGCCCAGAGGCCATTATGAGCTGCAGGGAGTGAGGCTAAAGGTCATCATCCCCCTCCTTTTCTGTCAGCAGGAGACCACAGTCTAATTAAGCATGTCATTAGAATGAGGATAAATGAAGAATGTCTGAAATTAGCACTTGGGATCTTAATGGTGGATTGTAATTGGAGTTGAGACTCAAAGTATGGTACAGATGTTTCCAGGTGATGAATAGGTGCTAATGATATAAGCAACAACATCTTTGTTATTGCTCTCAAAAGGCTGTATGAGGTTCTCCTTCAGGCAGTGCAGTGGGTAATCTATTAAAGTGTATCTACACCTATAAGAGAAAAGGACAGAATGAGCCAAAATGGAAACAAATGACAGAATAGCACCTTACAATTTGCAATATAGCCTGAGGTCACAATAAGTATATACCATAAGTATGCATTATTGTTGACTGAGGCCACATTATTTATTTATTTATGTATGTATTTATTTATTTGGGGTGTGTGTGTTTGTTTGTTTGTTCATTCATTCATTCATTCAATCATCTGCTTGTTTGTTTCACTGTTTCTTTTGTTTGTTTTTCCACTATATTATATTTAGAAATGAATAAGTTATTAAGCAATGAAATGTGAAAAAGTGTGTCAAATGAAAACTGGAAACTGTTATTTATTGATTTGTAAACAGAGTGACAAAACAACCTTTGACTTATTAATAAAGATAACAGTGTGGCTGCCAGTTTTTTGGCTGCCATTATAGAACAACTTTGAGCACACCTCATATAACAAATGGAAAATACAGATTAGCTGATTAAAAGAAGCAGAATCCGACTTGCTTTGCTTGACTGGAAAGAAAATCTGTAGCAACGGCCCTTTTGAATAAAACTGGTGACCCCTGCTGCTGTAGGCATTTTTAATAGTGTTTATGGAGGTTAAACAGGGCATGCAGTACATGGCAACAGCAGTTTACACTCAGGGTAGTGCTTTTTTTCACCACACTGTAATTTGTTCCATTTCATAGTCAAACTGTTGACATAGTCATGTGAAGAGCAAAAGAATATGACAGCCCAAGAGCCATGCAAGGATTTCTCGAATCAAACCTGTGCCATTGTATGTTAACAAATTAGAATATACTTCATTCATACTTAATTCATTCCCTTTAATTACTAGCCCATTAGAACAAATCAAATCAAATCAAATCTAGAGGAATGCATTCAGTTCGAAATGCAGACCCAAGCATGCTCAGAAATGAAAATGCATCCAACAATAAAGACAGCTTGACGCTTTATTTACAATATATACTCTTAGACAAAGAAACCTCCTATGCTGAGCATTTAACCATGAGCTGTGTGGACCTTTATAATGTTCTGTTTTGCACCATTGGGGTTGATCTGAAGTTAAAGGAGACAATGTCAAAAGTAGAGATGTTAAATGGTTTGCATGAAAGGATTTATGTGTATTAAGCAATATCGGGTAGGTAAAGCTGGGAAAACAGTAGAGTTTGGGGATTTTTTTCATTAAAGTGAGTAAAAAAACGATTGTGAAACCATGATGGAGGAGCAAAACACTGTTTACTTGTTTTATCACCAAAACCCTGCTTACGCTTGGGTTGTGTCTTGATATTTGTGGAGGAAAGTCCACACAGATTAAGCTGAAACATGGACCCACAGTGGCGCAGCCACAGAAAAGTGGCTGACATCATCTCTATAAGGAGCTGTATTTTGGGCTGCTTCTCCTCACCGGCGTCAGTTTATGATGTATGTGGCGTGTCAGAAAGTAAACTATGACCTATTAGTTTTGATAAATGATCGGGGCATTTTGTCTCTTCCGTTAAGTTGCTGGGTGTGTTCAACAGGCTGGGGGCACGTGCCAGCACTAAACACAGCCTTTGGAGTCATATTTATCATGCTCACAGTGTGACGCCCACACTGATTCAGGTGGCCAGTTGGTGAGTTTATGGTGAGAAAACAACGCGTGAAACAACAGATGGGCAGCAATAGCACACTGTTGCTTAGAACCAGAGTTATGGTTTGGAGCAAACGGTGTTATCTTCATGGAAGGTTTGAAACCAAGAAAGTTAGTTATGCTTTTAAGGAAAATTCAGCTACACATTGTTTCCTCTCTTTCCCAATTATCGGCCAAGACTCGCTTGGTGTCTAGCGCTTGCTTCTGGAGCTATAAGGATAACGCAGTTAGATATCCACCCAATGAACATGATGCAAACTGCATGCAATCAATCACTCCTACCCCAACCATGTCATGTTCTTTTGGCTATTTTTCCTTTTCTGCTGTCATTGGCCTCATGATTTAAGCACGATGTGTTTTTTTCCACTGCACGATTAAAAACAATACCTGACCCAGTCAGGAACCAATGTTACGTTGTTCGAATTCCAATGCATTTTTTAATATGTCTTAGTCTAATTGTAAAACATCTAAGTTGATTCAACTTGCATTGCAATTACTTATTGATGTAAAACTGAACGCTACACTATTTTGTGCATATCTACTCATATCTACCGGGTGCTGGTGGTCTAGTGGTAGGGTACTTGCCTATGGAGCAAAGGCTCAAGAGGTCCCCGGCTCAGATCCCACCACTACCACCACTGGGTCCCTGAGCAAGACCCTTAACCCTGAATTGCTCCAACTGACTGATGTTTTGGGTTAAAAAAAAAAAAAACAGCACTTCCCTTAGAGCAAGTACATCTTTTTGGTCCACAGGGTTAGCAACTTAATATAGCTTAATTATTAACACTAAATTGAACACACATTCTAGGGCAAAAAGACACAAAAAGGTTTGAATAATTAAAACATGTCTTCATCAAGTAAGAAGCAGCTTGTATTGGTTGGAACGTGTTAGAAATCTCTGCTTTAAGCACCATTGTGCAAACAGAATACAAATGTTCTGTATATAATCTGATATATCTGATATAATCAACAAAGTCCATACTGAGTAAAGTGAAAGTGACTATTTTCCTTTCTGCATTTAACCCATACACTGATAGCAGAGCAGTGGGCAGCCATACCCAGTGCCAAGGAAGCAGTGTTAGGGATGGTACCTTGCTCAAGGGTACCTCAGGATAATGTACTGGTCCATGGCCCGAATACATAATCTTTTGATTATAGTGCCTAGTCCCTAACCAGTAGGTCACCGCTGTTTTCTTTGATCTGACACATTAGCCATTTTATATGGCTTTACAGAAGAGAAGAAGTAGCTTAGCTTAGCAAACACTTACAAAGTAATGCAATTACAAAGTAACAAAATTTAAAATCAGCAGTCAACACACCAGCAAAACACTCTTACTTCGTTCCAAAAGCCTAATGCTTTTAATATTACACTGAGTTTCATCTGCAAATGCTTTCAAAATCCTTAGTACCTTTAGGTTCTTTTGGTACCAGTGTTGATTTGATACCATCCATTATCTGCCGCTTGTCCCAAACGGGGTCGCGGGGGATTGCTGGCGTCCAACCCAGCGCACACAGGGCGAGGACGGGGGACGCACCCTGGACAGGTCGCCAGCCCATCGCAGGGAGGAGCGGGACGGGGACGGCACCTTGCTCAAGGGTACCTCAGGGCAACCCATTGGGAAGGGGTTGATTTGATACCAATAACCATAAAACTGGACCAGTAGCCACCTGAATACCTGGCACCAGATTTATGGTTTTTATTGTATAGTTGAAAAAGGCCTTTCATCACCTTAAACTGAAGTTTCTTCAACCTTTTTCTGCTGTTACATTCATTTTTGATTAAAATGCCATGAAAGTGGCATTTAAGTAAAGAAAGAAATTAAACATGGCCCCTATATGGCATAAAGTCTAATCTACTGACAAAATCTCTTTACCACATACCCTCAGAGCATGATCTCCAGATAGGTTGCAGCTCAGCACTTCACAGACCATGGAAGCTCATTTTATGTGCAGTATCAGACTTAAACGGATTGAAGAAGACACAGGACCCTCAGACCACATAGATTATCAAAAGGGCCTGAGGGCCAGTTGCTGTGAGTGTGTGTGGGTTTGTGCCAGTATGTATGTGTGAGTGTGTGTGTATGTGAGTGCGCATGCTTTGGCAGGCCCCACCTGAGGCTCATCTGAGATTTGTCAAAGCCGGCTTTGTGGAATTCCCAGGAATCCTTCCTTGGGGAGGACATTGATATGGATTCTAACCCAGTGAGGCTCAGCGCAACACTGAAGAGGAAAAAGCGCCTCTTCCGCTGCCAATAGGAGGGTCCTTTCTGCTGCTTTGTGGAGAAAAGGCCATTGTGGAGGGGGTGAAAAGATTGAAGCACAGAGATTGTGTTAAGGTTTGTTCTCATCAGCTCAAAGTAGAAAGCCATCTCATGCAACCCCTCATTGCTCCTGTGGTTCTCTTTTTCTTTCACTCTTTAATTTGTCCACTTTTTTGTAGTTTTAGTGGACATAAAAAGTCTGAAGTACGTATTAAAATTAGGTATTAATAATAAAGAAATAAGTGTTGTGTAGTTGCGTTATCAGTGAGCAATGAAAAACTCGTAAAGAAATGAGTATAAAGAAAGAAATTAAGATTTATATATAAATATATATATATATATATATATATATATATATATATATAGCAGAGGTATATACTGTGCAAGGTTTTAGGCAGGTGTGGAAAATGCTGTAAACAAAGAACGCTTTCAGAAATATAAATAATGATTGTTATTTATTTTGCTGTTTTATCAATTTACAAATGTAGTGAGTTTAACACAGAACAATTAAATAATATTTGGTGTTACTTAAGTTTCAAAACCAGCATCAGTTCTTTCTGGGCCTCATTATTCTGATCTCAACATCGTCCATGTCTGATCACATGAAGAGACAGGAAGGATGTGGAGAGGGTTACATCCACAGAAGATCTGTGGTTCGGTGTCTAAGATGCTTCTTGAAACAACCTACCAGCTGAGTTCAAAAACTGTGTGCAAGTGTACCTAGAAGAACTGATGCTGCTTTGAAGGCAAAGGGTGGTCACACCAATATTGATCTGATTTAGATTTCTCTTGTTCATTCACTGCATTTTGTTGATTGATGAAAATAAATGATTAACACTTCCATTTCTGAAAGCGTTTTTTGTTTACAATATTTTTTTACAGCATTGTTACAAGCATTGTTTACAGCATTTTTTCCACACCTGCCTAAAACTTTTGCACAGTACTGTGTGTGTATATATATGAGGTACATATATATATATATATATATACTTTTTTTTTTGTAAGTCATTTTTTTTTTTTTTTTTTGCATTTTTTTTTACACTTCTACAAGTATATCAACAGCCTTTCATCACATTTCTCTGTGAATTTAATTTAATTTAACCATTTTCTTTATTTTACATTTTGGCCCTTCTTTGGACAGCTACTTGTCCAAAGTTGGACAGTATGGGAAATGCAGAAAAAAACTGAATCTTAAATTTCCTTAGACCTTTATTTTACTGCAGACGTTATAAAGCCAATATATTTCAGGCTTTGTCTGGTCAGACAGATTATATTTGGAAATATCTATCCATTGTTGCATTTCAGGCCTACAAAACCTTGGTAAAGCATTTACATCTTCGCAATGTTGATATTCATTCTCACAGTTTTGTCCCTGAGGATACCCAGAGATGAACACCCCTTAAAGATTGGGGGTCATCTTTGTCCTATTTTTCTTCAAAAAACGTTCCCACATTCTCTATAGGGGACAAGTCAGGACAGCAGGCAGGCACAGGGTCCGTAATACATGGCTTTCATGTCTTCAAAATAATGTTTGGAAAACCAATTTGTCTGCCTACAATAGACATCTCCATGTTGTGATGGTCCATCCCAGATGCTCAGAGCCCAGAGAAGTCAATGCCACTTGTGAACAACATACGGCTTCTTTTTGAACAGAAACGTTTTGCGGCGATTGTGAATGTAACCCCTTGTACTTGACAAACGTTGCCCAACTAATCTCTCTTTGTCCATGTGGGTCCAATGGGTACCTGACTCTAACGATGATGAATGATGGTTGATGGAGGCAAGTCTGAGTGGATCAGGATCTCAGAGGTTAAGTTTGCGCCTTGCCTTTGCATGAGTTCCTTAGGATTTCTTAAATCATTTAATGATATTTTGCAGTGTACAGGAAGAAATATGCAAATCTCTTCCATTCTCACTTTGGCATTCATTGTTTTTAAACACTTCAATAACTATTTCATGTATTTGTTCTCAGACTAAAGATCCTTTGCCCATCTTTGCTCCTCAAAAACCAATTATTCTAATTGAATAATTTTCCATTTGACATTTTAAGGATTTTTGTTTGTTTCAAACCAAAACTTGATAATGAAGAGACCTGCAGTACTAACAGAAAATGTGATTCTACTGCATTTAAAAATAATGAACAAAGAAATGACAGACATTAATTAGTCCTTCTTTGTACGGAGGTTTTCCCTCTGATATCTAGGGTATGTATAAAACAACTCCCGGCAACATACTTGCAAATACGTATTCAGCGAGTTATAAATTTCACAAAGTTTACAAAAGCTTTTTGTGCTTAAATTCCTAAATTTCATAAGAGTTTAACCAACTTAATATATGGCTTTTCCAAACTCGCAACACTCGCTGCACACAGATGCCTAAGTGGGCAGGGCGTGAATAGGTCAAGTCTAATCATTGTCAAAGTTAGGTTCAGTGTCCATCATCTGTAATCTCAGTAAGCCATACTTATACAGCATTGTTTATAATACCGAACACAATCGCTGCACCCAATCATTTCTGCCCTGATCTCAGTCTGACACGATGGGTCATGAGAACATGGAAAACACGGCATGCAGATGGAGAATTAGTAACAACCGAGATTAAAAAGCCCTTCGGAAGTATCATGAAGCGTGGGCTGGGATTGCCACTAATCCCTCTGAGATCTATTGGCCGTCCACCCTTCGCTCCATTGCGCATGCTCTCCACCAACATATTAATAGCCATGAATGATAAACAGAGTGCCGGTGATCAAGCACAACCTCCAACAGCAGACTTAGACAACACACACACACACACACACTTTTCTCTTTCTCAAACACATGCACACCATGCTTACTTTTAATTAAGCTTCCAATGCCACACGTTCTAAAGCCTCATTGTTTTCCCACCACACTCCACTCTCTCTCTCCGACAATCAAGCAAATAATTAGCCAAACTCAAAGAGAATGAGGCAATACAGAGAATCAGAGGGAGTGTTGGACCTCTCTCTCTCTCTCTCTCTCTCTCTCTCTCTCAGTCTCTATCTCTCTTTCTCTCTCTGCTTATCCAACGTGCTCAATGAATTATTTAGCAAGGCGGTGAACCGCCACAGGCTACAGTATCGCGCGGCCCACTCTGAGGACGCTACTCAATTAATTCTTTTAAATATACTACTCCTCCACACCTCTTTATCAATAATTCCACAGTTCTGCTCCTTGGGCACCAGCAATGTGGCTCTGATAGGTGGAGTGATTAGTACAGCCTATGAAGGAGCACCCATTTAACACTGTGCAGCAATAGTGAGCTAGAAACTGTTTTTCTCTCTTTTTTTGTGAGATGAGACAGGAAAACAGAATAGCAGAAAAGGTGCAGTACTTGAGGGTAAACAGCAGTGTCTTGTTGTTCCGATAATAATCGCTTTAAAAGGGATTTCTATTTTTTCTTCTTTTTGCAGAATTAAAGTGCTTTGATTTAAGTAAAGTCCTTCAAAGAGGTTTCATGCAAAATACTTTGTTCTGGAGAAACATGAAGAGTCAGAATCTTTCACAGTGATGGTAATTTGTCACTTTCTAACATTTCCAGACAAATATCTCAGAATACACATTGGTGGTTTCAGAGAGTAAATAAAATGCATTACTACAAATCCATTATAAATGTCTATTAAAAAATACTGTGCATTTTAACTGAACAACTGGTACGACAGTATTTCGGTTCTTTCCCCTGGTTCCACGTATTGTGTTTCTTGTTCTCATTTACTAAAAACAGTCATAGTTCATTTTTACTAGACCACTTCCCAACCAGATATGTAAATGAGCTTTTTTCTTATTGGCTATATTGCCCTGTATTGTGCCTCATTCAAAGTCTGGATTAAAACACTTCTTATAACTTCTGTGTGAATGTGTGGGGCCAAACTGCTTTAGATTGAACAGGTTTTGAATTTCGGCATCACAAATTTAGTAAACACTGTTTTCGCAGATCTGTTTCTCTTGTATGAATCTTGGGCTTGAGAAGCGAAGTAATGTTTTTTGAAAATGAGTTACTCCATTAAACTATGAAAAAAAGAAAAAAGAAAAATTCATTTTCAATTATATATATATTTTAGGTTTTAAAATTACATGAAGTTTAAGCCCCTAAAGCATTTGTAAGCAAAATATTTTACAGATTTTTTAGTGCTTCAGTTTTTTTCCCCCTTGTTGTTGTTTGAGGTCACGCTTGAGAGGCGCATCTCAATCCTCTGCTTTTAGCTTAAGAAGGCAGACTTCAAGATCAAAGTCTTGGACTAGTTTCAGCGGAGCTCACAAAATACACTCAACATTCATTAATCCAGATCTAAAACACCATTCGGTCAAACACTAGTCTACATCCTGAAAAAAAAGGTTGGGGTGGGGGGTTATCTTGAGCTTCTTAAAGGTTGTTTAGGGTTGTTTTTCATATTTGAAACCTTTAAGGCATGTGTATGTGAGATATTCAGATAAATCACTCCTACTGTGAGACACAAGATAAACACGGCAGTTATACCATAGATGTATTCTCTTTGATTTTTTTTTTTTAAGTTTGGAGTGTAACGCAGACTAAATGCATATTTGTGGTCGTATGGGTGCTTTTCCCCTTCTGCACAAGTGATCTACACATGCACACACACACACACACAGAGGCAGAAACATGGCAAGTAGCATACATTGATATCTCAAGGTCATCCCTAAACCATGTCCAAGAGGAAAAACCCTTATTCACACCATCCCATTCCCACCCCCCCAACACACACATATACGTACAATCCCCAGAAATAAAAAAAACACAAAAAAACATTAAACTGTCTTGAAATAATCCAGAAAGCAATGATTGAGGAGTTTCCCTGTCTACAGTGGTCTATAACACATCTTCTCTAAACAGTCCGCTCTTCTCTAATCTGACATATTCATAATTGCCTTCCACATAAAAAAAAAGAGTTCCTAGAGGATGACCCTTTTTCTCTGCCGCAGAACAATTAAACCCAAAAAAAGACCCCGGTTGCTTGCCGAGTTGCTCTACTAATGATTATCATAATTATTGTCAATTATTTTAATGTTCTAATTGAAAGGAAGGCAAGGCCTGAAGGCTGCTGACAGGTCCTTTTGAAAGCGGCGAGGTGGATTGCGCCGCTCATCCGCTCAGCCTCGCTTTAATTAGCCTTGGTTGAATCTTTGCTCTCCTGTTCTAATGCCCACTCCTCTCCCCTGACCTTGCCATTTTAAGACAGATTGCTTCGGCCCCGTCTTTCTCCCCGACAAGGATTTCACATTCTGCCTAATGGCGTATGGTCTCAGTGTTTATGAAAAGCTCCCGCCCATTAGCAAAGTTTGGCCTTTCTTCTTTCACATAACTCACGACTTAGTGTCTTATACTGCGATACGCACTCTTTAAATTCACCCTTCCGCTGATAAGGGGAGCTTGATGCGAGCATATCTGAATACAAAAGTGGCGAGTGAGGCCGGCTTCCAATTTGCGGCCTTTTCTAGTTCTGCTGACGCTTAAAAGAAAGATCCACTTCACGGTTAGGAACTTCTCACTTTGAAAGTACTTTATCCCCACCTCATGCATTTCTATCTTTGGCCATAGCCAGGTAAGCATAAAACGCAGAGTAGGAGCATGTTGGCTGGAAAACCTTATCCCTCTCTTTGATGGACTCTGTCAGTATCGCGCCTTTAAGGTCTGGGACAATAGCGCTAAGGTGAATGTAAAGAAACGGCAAATGTCATATAATTATGTCGTTTTTGTTTGCCTACTATGACTTTGCTAGGCACTAAAAAGGAGAAAATGAGGAGAAAAAAGTGAGTTATGCTTAATTCTATTGTCAACACAGTCCTTGGCTCATTTTCATACCAAGACGCTGATCTAAAAAATGATTTTGAACATTTTATCTTACTGAAACCCAAAGAAAACCTCACCATCTTAACAGGACTCTTGGCCATACCTTCTAAGACTGAAAATAAGTGATTTTCCACAGCAAGATGCAAAAGAAAAAAACTATAGTCTTTAAACTGAAAGTTCCCTGCCTTTCCCCGCGCCCATTAAATTGATCATCGACACAAGGCTTTGCTGACTTGCTGTTCCTCCATGACAGTCTCTGTGTCTTGTCTGAGGTGTTAACAGTGCTGAACGTCATTTTTTCCCTCTCAGCATCCACGTCCCAGCCTTGTACACAGTATAGTTGAGATTGCAAAATGACAGGAGGAGTTTTCATCCGCTTGTTTTGCTCTAGAACACAAATCCGATCTGTGCACAATCTTTAAACAATGTCAGTTGCTGCTTAATTGCTGCCATGGGCCATTAAAAACAATGCTCTCTAGGCTTGTGTAATGCACTCTTAAAATGAAACAGCAAAAAGAGTTCTGGAGTAATGTCGCAGAGCCGTGGTTCCCAAAGTTTTTACAGTCCTATGGGCCGTTAAGCATTAAACCTCTTGCTGCAGACCTTCTCTTGCTCCTTTCACACACACTTGGCTATACTGCCATGATGCATAAGACATTTAGCCTTGTGAAATCAATGGCCTTTATCTTGTCCATATCCTGCATTTTTCCCATGCTTTATGTTTTAACCTGAGATCCACTTCTGTTTATGTGGTTTTATATACCAAAGTAGTCATCACTCTCTGCATTACTTAAAATTAAGCAAGGTGTATATGTTACGCATTTAAGATTGAAACTACTTAAAGACTTCTTTTCCGATTGGCTGGTCGGTTTTCTCACCTTGTTCAAAAAGTAGTCCAGGTCTGAAATATATCCTTTACACTGAATAGCTGTCAGTTGCTGAGATCTGCTGCATACGTGGATATATATTCATTGGTTTTAGTGATATCACAAGAGTGAATTTAAAATAAGGTCCTATTTTCATCATAATAATGTTGACGATGCAGCGATACTAACTCCTAGACCCGGACGGGTGAAAGATCTTTCCGAGCTGACTGTTTTTTTACATGTTTGAAACAGAATACGAGATTCTTGCGTATCATTATGCAGCTTGGAGTAGTTCTTTAGAAAGGTGTAAATACTGGACAGAGTAATACTAAACCCGATTTACTGAGCCTGACGATAATCTTGTGTTTGTAGCTCCTTGTGGCTACTAGCCATAAACATAAGCTCTGGTCTTAAACAAAAAATATGTCCACTGATCCAGTCTCCTCACAGCCTACTCTGTCTTGCGATCTGTACTTAATGGCTGGACTCTGCTCATTTATATCATTATTTGTTGTGCTGCAGGCTGTTAACTATTGACTCCAAATAAAGGCATTTCATTAACGTCATAAAATCAGAGTCATTAAATCAGCTCAACTCAAAGATCTCAATTCTGTCTTCATCTGGTCTTCTCAGCATGCATCTTAACCTGACTTTTTTTTTTTACTAAAGATCATAAAATCTTGTGTTTTCTTTATTCCGCTCAGGTTTTACCATCTTTCTCTCCACTCCCTTAGATTTTTTTTCATTTTCTTTCTTTCTTTCTTGAGTTCAGAATCGGAAGATTGTGGGTTCAAACCCCTTACCAGTAGGTTGCCTTGAGGTACCCATGAGCAAGGTACCGTCCTCATCACTGCTCTCCAGGCACTTTCATAGCTGCCCCCTACTGCACGATGTGTGTTTGTGTGCATGGGTTAAATGCAGAGCTGCAATTTTGTTGTGGTTCTCTGGGTGCTGTGCTGTATTCTCACAATGACAAGAATAGTCCCTTTCACTTTATCTTTCTTTCTTTCTTTCTTTCTTTCTTTCTTTCTTTCTTTCTTTTATAGGGTGGCGGTGGTCCAGTGGTAGGATACTTGCCTATGGTTCCAGAGGTCCCAGGTTCGAATCCCACCTCTAGCACTACCACCACTGGGTCCCTGAGCAAGACCCTTAACCCTGAGTTGCTCCAGGGGGACTGTCCCTGTAATTAGGACATGTAAGTCGCTCTGGATAAGAGCGTCTGCTAAATGCCGTAAATGTAAATGTAAATGTATAGGCTTCCACTTCATCCAGTATCTGCTTAATTTTACCTCTACAGCACTGCTTAAGTGAAATAGAACCCAATAACACCGGGGCAGTGGTGGCCTAGTGGTTAGGGAGTTGCCCCACATTGGAAGATTGTGGCTTTGATTCCCTCAAAACTAGGTTGCCCTGAGGTACCCCTGAGCAAGGTACCATCCCCGTCACTGCTCCCTGGGCGCTTTCAAAAGCTGCCCACTGCTGCACGGTGTTTGTGTGCATGGGTTAAAAGCAGAGGTCCAATTTCGTTGTGGTTCATGCTTGTTGTGCTGTGACCTCGTAATGACAAGGGTTGTCACTTTCACTTTCATATTTCAACTTTAGTAACTCATTGCTCAGATGTACAGTACAGTACTGAATGAATGAATAATGTCTGTGCTGTATGATGTGTACTATTTGTGTGCTTCATTCAGGTCAAAAAAGAGGAGTGAATTCCCTTCATTAATAATCAGGAAGGCAGCGGGACCGGCAGGTCAGTGTGAGGGCACGTATTTGTGAGAGGGTCTGCAGCTGTAAAGTAAGCAGTGAATAATAAAATGTTCCCGAACACCCGCTAATCACTCAGTATTTAACAGAGCTACAATATAAAGCAGCACAATCAATATGCACACATAACGCAGAATGCTAAGTGCTAACGAAAGCAGTTTTATCAAAGTACACCGGGATACACAAGGACAGCTACATGTTTACTTCATTCCCCCACACAACAGCACATGACTGACCAATCAATTAACTCTACTGTCATTTCTGCAGTGTGTTAAACACAGACGTGGCCACAGCATCCTCTTGCTCTATGCAGAATTAAATCCAAATATATTTTTTCTTCTGATCTTTGTAACACTGTTGTTGCAAAACTCCATACACTAAACACTAACTCTTAAACCTAACCATCCATCCATTATCTGCCGCTTGTCCCAAACAGGGTCGCGGGGGGGGTGCTGGTGTCCAACCCAGCGCACACAGGGCGAGGACAGGGGATGCACCCTGGACAGGTCACCAGCCCATTGCAGTGAGGAGCGGGATGGGGACGGCACCTTGCTCAAGGGGTACCTCAGGGCAACCCATTGGGAAGGGGCTCGAACCCTGATTCTCCAATCACAAGGCCAACGTCCTAACCACTAGGCCACCACTGCCCCCCCCCCCCCCAAACCTACCCAACAATTCATTATACATCTCCTGCAACAAGCAAACAATCCTCACAAAACTTTACAAACTCTTAGAGTTTGTGCACCAGTACAGTATAAACATTCATTTGAATAAGCATGACAATAAAAAAAAAGAAAAATCACTTAAACCTGATAGTAAAAAGCGTGTGGCTTTAGTTATTTCTTTGGTCTGACTATAGCAGTTTGCAATGCAGTTTTGTCGCACATGTGATAAACACCCATACACAGTTATATATACACAGTGTAGGAAGTATGGCTGCGTATTCCAAATCTAACATGATACTGGTGCAAATAAAGGGAAAAGGCCTCAAACAACAAAAGAACAGCAGAAGAAAAAAGACTGTTGTGTTAAAACAAAAGAACAAAAAGAAATGAGGCTAAATCTTACCTTATTTGTGGGTCTGCCCATGAGTCTTCTTCCACATAACGTGCAATGTTGTCTTGAGCAAGGCAGCATAAAAAAATATTGCCTGGAGCGCCACATCCAGGCCTGGCATGACTCCTGATCAATGTCTCCACAAGCCTCCTCCATTGCCTGAAGAAGGGATATGCATTAGAGGGGCTGGTCATCATGCACCTTCCAAACCCATGCAGAGAAAACTTCCTCAGTAGGATTTCAGAACAACGCGTCTGGAAGGAGACTGAGACGGATGAAAAGCGGGTGACCTGTGCATCAATGGGAAACCAACATTGTCCCATATGTTAGGATACCTGGGCAGCTCTGTACCCTGGGTATTAGGATGCAGTCCGTTGTGCAGGGTTTCCAGGACAAACGTGTGCATTGCTGCATGAGACTGGGAATTCTAAATCCTGTTTTGGAGCCTGTTATGAATAATAGCCACGCAAATTGTTATGTTGCCACCACATGTCTAATGATAATTTTGCCACTGCTCCTTGTTTTTGCAGGGTTGAAGCCTCGCTGTTTAAACAGATAACCAGAAAAATGAAACAGAAACCCTAAAAAGTATGTAAGCAACTGTAGCAAGCAGCCACCTTGTGCACTGGAAGCAGTGCCTCTTCTTCAAGCTCCATGACTCTCTGGAAGACAGAAGACAAAACAATGTGGAATAGTACAGAAAACAGAGATCAGTCAATATGGTGTAGCACCACACACTTCTTCACTTCTCTGCCTTTTGGCTAAGAACAAGTGTGTTATCAGTTCTTATCAGTTTAATATCTGATACGTCCTCTATATGAGGACTGCCTATTAATTTGATCTTTATAACAGAGAGACGGAAAAGGGGGTTGCTCCGCCCGCTCCAGGCCTTCACCTGGAATTGCAGGTGATATTTAGTATTTAGTATTTCGAGGATCGATGCCCTTCCTTCCTTAAAAAGGTCAATGGTGGCTTAGTGGTAAGGAAGTTGGCCCCAGGATCAAAATTTTGTGGTTTGAATCCCAGACAAGTAGGTTGCCCTGAGGTACCTTGAGCACGGTACCATCCCCATCACTGCTCCCTGGGCACTTTCAATAGCTGCCCCCTGCTGTGTGTGTGTGGGTTAAATGCAGAGGCTGCATTTTATTGTGATTCACTTTGTGCTGTGTTTCACAATGACAAGTTATAACATTCACCTTTTTTTCTGGGTCCAGTATAAATGATAGAATAGCACATATTCACACTCACCTGCTCACACTCACTTTCGTTTTTCGGCTGGTCTGAGTTTCTTTCAAAAGGGATTCTTTACAGCTGCATTTCTGTTGTCTTTTTAGTAGATGAGTACAGAGAATCACGCTGATAAGGATTTAGAATAGTCAATCAGTCATTTTCTGGGCCGCTTGTCCTAATTAGGGTCGCGGGGCGGTGCTGGAGCCCATCCCAGCTCACACAGGGTGAAGGGCGGGGACACACCCTGGACAGGTTGCCAGCCTATTGCAGGGAGGAGCGAGCTGACGGGGATGGTACCTTGCTCAAGGGTGCACCTGGATTTAGAATATTACACTATTATTAGGGTAAACAGAAACCAGTTTAACGCACTTTTAAAACCATTTATCTCAAACAGGGGTTTCTGGAGCTCATACCAGCTTTCTGTAACAGGAAGCAATGACACTTACCTCCTCTGAACAAAGAAAGTTGAACAATGAAAGTATTATATTTCACTGATTTCATAGTTAATGTTCAGGGAGGGGGAAAGGGCAGAAAGCTATAATATCTCAATATGTCAAGACGTTTTCACAATACACAATATGTCTAGATGTTTATTTTTCAGAAAATCTGATAAGTTTGAACGGAGAGGGAAACCAGTAGTGCTCCAAAATTTCAAATGAAAGCAATGGATATAATCAACATCTCACGCACTGTGCTGAATCCAGTTAAATAGGACTAGTGCTGCTTTCTGTGTCAGTTAACACACAGTGTTACACACAGTGTTACTGACAATATTACAATTCCTGCAAAAAAGAACATTGCAATGTAACGTATCGTGAGAAGTATTGTCTTATTACCCACTTAATATTTTGTATCTTAACACTGTCACATGACCAGATCTTACAACATATTTTTACAACTGCTAAGAAGCAATTCACACACCTTCATGTAATGCCTATCTATTATGGAAACGTCAACTGCAACAAAATTTTGTATCACAACATCCACCCTAGTTTATAGCAACAGGATGACTTTATCACAGCGCAGTCACTGAAAAAGCAGTTGCAAATTTAATCTGTGAAGGGCCATGAGGCTTCAGGTTTTCATTCCAAGTAGGAATGAAAGAAAGTAGGAGTGCTCCTGTGAGTTTGGAATGATAACCTGAAAACCTACATCTTCACACACACGCACACGCACATGCACACACACACACACACACACACACACACATACATACTGTATATATTTGTGTGTGTGTGTGTTGGGAGGGCTTCAGCAGTGGTCAAGTGTCTAGGGACTAGGTCACAGGATTAGAAGATTGTGAGTTCAAATTCTGGACCAATAGGTTGCCTAGAGGTACCCTTGAACAAGGTCTAGTGGTAGGGTACTTGCCTATGGACCTATGGATCAAGAGGTCCCCGGTTCGAATCCCACCTCTGGTACTACCGCCACTGGGTCCCTGAGCAAGACCCTTAACCCTGAGTTGCTCCAGGGGGACTGTCCCTGTAATTAGGACATGTAAGTCGCTCTGGATAAGAGCGTCTGCTAAATGCCGTAAATGTAAATGTACTGTCCCCATCACTGCTCCCTGGGCACTGTCTCCCCTCTGCTAGACAGTGTGTGGGTTAAATGCAGAGGCTGCATCTCACTGTGGTTCACTGTGTGCAGTGCTGTGTTTCACAATGACAAAAAGTCACTTTCAATGTATATAAATATATTTGGCAGGATTTAAAAAGTTAGATTGGCCATTATATACACCCAGTCAGCAGATTGTTTGTACAGCCTTATATGTTGTTGGGGTTTAGTTGTCCTGATGCAGAGGAGTGTGCAGCCTTGCTGAAGTTTATTAGTAAAAGTTGAATGGGAGAATTTTGGACTTTGGGTGCTGCATGTTTTATACAAAAAACAAATCAGGCAGTTGTTCCTGGTTTGGTTCAAAATCATTGTGCTGACTGTGTGGGAAAAAGGAAAATGCTTACTAGCAACAAAAGAAATCTGTAACATCTGTTAGTATTTATTTTTATCCACATTTTATGCAAATGTGTGATATACTCAAGACATATTCTGATTCACTTATTATTCTTTGCAGAAGTGGATCTTGGAGTTTTCTAAATCAGGGATTCTGTTTTACTCAGAGGGGTCAAGTATTTGTCCCATGTTTGTGCAAAATGTCTCATTCAGTACCTTTAAATAAATATTTCACCAGTTTTTTTTTTGCTGCTGTCGGCCCTTTAGCCTTAAGCAAAGACACGCATTATTGAACATATTTTGCAAGTAGTTCTTTTCTGAAGCACTTTTTGTACCTCAAAAAGCGTCAAAATATCAACTTTTAACATGTTGCATATGTGTTTATATGGGTGTGAATAGAAAACCTAATACAAAAAATATTTTTTTCAAATTTTTCCAGAAGGGTTAAAGGTGCTCTGGTCTTGACCCTGACTGGCTTCTGCTCAACCTTCTCTCTGCTACTCCTCCTGCTTTCCCACTGCTTTGGGCCATTTTCACTGGCTGGCTGACTGGGCATCTTTCTGGCCAAAAAACACTAAATATCCACATGTCCCTTACTTTTCAAGCTTCCTGTCTAATGCCAAACATTACAGTAAATCATGCAAATGACTAAGCATTTACTACACAGACTAAAACCAGTGCTAGCATCAGACCTCGAGCCAAGGTCTGCTCAGTTCCATTTCAGTTCTTCAAGTGCAGATCAGATATTTCTCTGGCTCTGGAGTGTCTGGGATGCAGCATTGGTTTCATCTACTTATCACTAAAACATTATTTAAAAAACAATAAAGGTATTTAACATTAAAAAAATAAGTTTATTTACCCACACCTCAGATCTCAGATCTCTTTGCAGTCTCATGCCTAAGTCACCTCAGTGACTAGTTTCTCACTTGCCAAATTTAAAAAGGGGTCAGTCAATGTCTATCCACTGGATCTGCTCCTGATCCTCTTGAACTCAGTAACCGTTATATACAAGATATACATTTATCATAACCAAATAATTTAATAAACATGTACAAATTTAGAGAAACACACCCAGCAAATACAAAAGTCTATGACTGGCCTAGATACAGACATTCAATCATCAGTTTGCCTCTATAAACTTTAATTTTTGGGGTAGTGGTGGCCTAGTGGTTAGGGCGTTGGCCACAGGATCAGAAGATTGTTGGTTCAAACCCTTTACCAGTAGGTTGCCCTGAGGTAGCCTTGAGCAAGGTACCATCCCTGCCACTGCTCCCTGGTCGCTTTCAATAGCTGCCCACTGCTGCACCGTGTTTGAGTGTGCATGGGTTAAATTTCGTTGTGGTTTGCTGTGACCTCGCAATGACAAGGGTTGTCACTTTCACTTTCCCTTTTTTGGCTTTGTTTGTCATCCAGTAAAGTATCCATGGTTTGCATGGTTTTGCTGAAGACTGAAAGTGAGAGTGTTGGAAACTGTGCACACTAAATGCATTTTGTGCTCAAGCAAGGCATGAAATAATTCATGGTTTTGTCCAAATACTGTTGTTGTGCCAACCATGTGAAGAACTGAAAATGCATGTTTTCAACTGCAAAAAATGTAACAGTTCAGACAAAAAAGTGTGAGAAAAGAGAGAGACATTTACTTAGGAGTTACCAGCAGAAAGTGCTCCTGAATGTAAAAAGCATCAACTATGCAGTGAGTCCCGAAAGTGGACAGTCTGCTCAATAACACTTTGTAAAGGGAAATGACAGAAATTTCAGGTTGGATTTTTGCACACAGGAAACAGGTGGAATGTACTTTCTGAAGAGCCCCAGTTTGCAACAAGTGACTTTTACTACACCACAGGATGCAAAGGAACTGCAAACAGATGTTAAGCTAAAACACAGGTGAACAGTTTACCATACTCCAGTAATCACAAAGACCCAAACACACACAAACAAACAAAGAGTCTGCAAATATATCTGCAGAATACAACACCCATAGCTAATACTTATGCAAACTTCCAAACCTGCGCACAATTAAGCAGATTTTAGAAGAAAGTATGAATTGATTTGGTCTCAATATGAATATTTTCACCACATCCAATGTAGTGAGTTAAAGGTCTTTCTGAACCTGCATGAGCTTTACAGTAACCAAGTACAAATCTCCACAGAAACCTCAGAGGTGGCAAGACTGCATTTCTATTGACCCAAAATGGTTTACAAGCACTTTATAAATTAGTTATAGGCCCATAAATGCAGTAAAAATGTTTTTTAAATTATACAAATGCACACTGGGGGCATGGTGTAGTAACTTTTAGTTATAGTCCTTATTATAGGTGTCTGTGTGTGTGTGTGTGTGTGTGTGTGTGTGTGTGTGTGTGTGTGTGTTGGGGAACACATATTTGTGGTCGGATGGAGCCGATCTTAGTGGGCTGATACCTAATGCTCTTGTAGCTGATCAATTATTTATCAGCCTTGGCTCACCATGCAGGGGGAAACCGAAGCTTTGATTTGCCATTCTCTTTCAGCAGGGGGATTGGTTAGGAAGCAACTGTTCTGACCAAGGCAGTACTGGTCAATGTGGTATGAGACATGGTTCTTAATGATATCATAGATTTTATATATCACAGCTCATTATGGCCATGTCATTACTGTCAGATTGAAATCTTGTGATTTACCAATTAAAATACAAAAAATCCTCTTTACACTGTGAGTCAGTTTTATTAATATGAACACTGCAAAATGACTTGGACTAAAGCCTTGTTATATGAAACTATAATTAAGAGTTTTATCTTTATGAAAAGCTGTTGTCTTTATTGTATTAGCATTTTGGGGGAAAAAAAAAAAAAAAAAGTTTACACAAGGAACCATTTTAGGCCCAGGCTTGATTTTACCAATTTCATAAGCAAAAAGGTGCAATCTGCATACTGGCTATTTCACAAATTTGCACAATTAGGGGGTATCATAAAAAATAAAAACAGGAAACATTTACTTGTAAAAACGTAACACTAAATAAATAAAAGTACAATGTACTTACACTTAGACCTACAATCTTGAAAAAAACAAAACAAATGCTATTATTAAGTAATTAGAATAAGACTGAGCACATATAGTATTTTAGCATATATATTTGTATGAAGGTTCATACAATTTCAAACCATTTACAGCCTGTTGCAATGTTTTTTTCCTTTGCTTGAAATGACTGAAGTCTTTAGCCGGATCTGCGTGTTGCTATAAATATTTCAACAAAATAGAGGTAGCTGAAGGGTCTGCTTCAGATGGCACACTTCTGCAGAGAAGCTAATGCTCTATATATAGATATTTTTATAGTACACAGAAACGTGGCCGTGCTACACGCATGCACATTAGAGGAGCGCAGTATTAAGCACCACTAGTTGTTGTCCTTTTTTTTTTGAGTAAAGATGTCAATTGAGTAGACACTCCCAGGGGAGTGATTTTTTTTATTACCATTTCTTGGACAAAGAAGATGCCTTTATCAATATAAACAACATTTGAGATGCTACCGAAACATTACTCCAATAGCTCTGAAATGGCACAGCTCCAGCTGTAGGACTTCACATTATCACTTGATCAAACTGATTTGGACAAAGTGAAATATCAAACTCTGTTCTTAAATGTTAATTGACTGAATAGTTTTCCACCCCTTCGATGATGATGTTTGTAGACTTCAGTCTCTGTCCATCTCTCGGCATCATTTATGCAGAGATTTCTTAACCTGTATGGATAGGTTATAAAAAATTACAATGTCTGTGGAAAAAAAACAAAATCAGCCCACTTTCCCAATGGAAAACTGACCCTATCTGAATTGTATGTAAGGTCATAAATTAGGTTAAAAAAAGTTTCTTTTTAAAACCAAAGCCCTCTTTTTCTACTCACCTGGGGTCATGTTCTCATTTAAAGCAATTTTCTGACATTAGAAGTAGTTAGCAGTAGTCCTAACTCTTTTAAAAGGATGTCATGGTAACCTGATTCTGAGATCTCATTACAGGAAGTTAAAACCATCCATTACTGCTTATATATTTACATTTGCGGCATTTAGTAGATGCTCTTATCCAGAGTGACTTCCATGACAGCCCCCAGGAGTAATTCAGGGTTAAGGGTCTTGCTCAGGAACCTAATGGTGGTAGTGCTGGAGGTGGGATTCAATCCTGCGACCTCTTTAGCCATAAGTACATAAACAAGTACCCTACAACTAGACCACAACCACCCATTAGAATGCATGCTCTTTATGTATGTCTCATCATCTAGGATCTAACTTAGAAGCTAGTAAATTGTTTTTATTCCAGGGCAGCCAGATGATGAGCCATTTCTTTTCTTTGAAATGAACTAACATTGTAACATATTCCAATGAAACAATTACCAATATATCACTTTTTGCCCTATGAGTACAGGCACTTACTGTGAATCTATTTAGGAGGATGGATGGATGGATGAAAGGATGGATGGATGGATTGACAGACCGATAATGGACAGAAAGTTAGATGAGCAGATGGATGGATATTCAATCTCTAATAGCTAGTCTATTAATATAGAGGTAGCTTTGGACTTAAGCCTGGTTGTAGGTAATGCCTCAAGTTGGCAATAAAGCACATTTGTGAGACATTCCGTATAAGACTGGTGCTAAGTGCTATAAATATTAATGTAAACAAATGCAGGAATTTATGTCAGATGCTCCTAATTAATAGCCTATTGTTGTCGTAGTGCTTATCAGGGATGGTGACAAAAGACTTTCTTTAACACAGTGCATTTATTTGTAATGAATTAAAGCAAATGCCATATATCTAGGGAATAAACTATTCAATTGGACCCTGAACTGGGACCTAATCATTCGCAATCGAGACATGTTTCTCGTCACTTTACCCCAGACATAAAGATGTTCCTACTGTGAACACGCAATGCAGTTCTTTCCCTTGATTTCTCTCTAACTCTGACAGTCTTGACAGTGTCAAAAGGGATTTTGAGACATGTCCCCCTTTGGAACTTGAAGTGACACAAACTCATTTAAGCGTGGGTATGTTCTGGCTTGAAGATTCACAAATTGGAACAGTGATGACATGATTAGTGGTTTTTATACAAAAAACAGGAAGAGAAACATCTCAAGTCTTTTAAAACTACAATGAACCTTCGTTATAAGGCCATTTTGCTTTAAGTTTAGAGGGCTTAATCTCAGCAAGTCATTCCTTTAGTACAAAATGTAAATCAGCACGTTTCTAGTGGCATGACAACTGAAGCGTAGTCAAAGTTCGGCAGCACCTACTGTTTGCACAGTTTCAAGTCCATAAAGCTTTTAAATACCTTTAACCGTGAACAGATGGTGTGACTTGGAATTTCCAGCTCATAGGCAGCCTTAATCAGGCCAGATTGGGCGATTTATAATGCCTGACATATGCATCCTCTCACCTAGCCTTGTTTACTGCAACATTTGTTACGGCAACCTTGCCCTGACCTCTGATCTGAGAAGTGCATGAACGTGAAGACAAGAGAAAGACTCTTGGCTATAGATGCAGGTATCAAGGTTGTCTTCTCCAAGCACCGAGGGGGAGGGAGGGACAAGACAGGCAAGGCATCAGTGGTGCAGAGCTAATTTTTATTTTCACATTGCGCAGCAGGCATGAGAAGGAAACAAGCCTAAGGGGGGTTATCAATGAATAACAAATTCATTTGAGTATGTACCTTATTCGTTGCACTTATGCCGACTCCCTTATCTGTCCCGCTGGAACTGATTGGTTAAAGAGGCATGGTGAATACACATCGGGGAGCGTCTGCAAGCTGCATGCTAAAAACTGCCATGTGCTTATTTACTTCTCCCAAGACGCCATCCAGATTGTAAATGTGGCGCATGCCCGGAATGGAAGGCACTTAATAGATTGATATTATCGTATGTGTGGATCACAGAACAAGGAGTGCACTATAAAATTTGTCAAGCGTTTAAAAACGTAACACAGTCTCAAGGTGATGCACCACCACTGCAAGTGGAGGACAAGACAAATGCTAAACATATCTGTCAAGTTTGCAATCTGTTGATGGGGAAATACACTAAATGAAAAATTGCACAGGAGCCTGTGGAGCACATAAGAACATTGTGCGCTCTAAAGTATTACTGCTGTCATAAAAAAACTCATATCTCTGGAACTTTATAGCAGAAAGCAAAAATAAGCTTACCATCACTGCGCTTTAATGTAACATTTAAAAGTCATTTGGGATCATTTCTGTTAGTTCACTTGTCATGAAATACTCACAATATAGGCCATTTAAAATAAGGGCATCTAATTTTAAAAAATATACAAATCTTTATGCAAGGCAAACTCTAGTCTTTGGAGCCCTAAGCAAGCGTTAATGTATTTCTATTTTCTATAAGTGCCTAATTGGAGTATTACCGATAACTGGAATAATTTACCATTTTATTAACATTCACAGCCTCCACTTTTCAGGGGTCTGTCTCACAAAATTGGCTTTGCGGGAGCAGCAAAGTTTAAGCTGAGTTCGATCTCACCATAGACTTTCCCATGACAGCAGATCCTTTTCAACCAACATACATCACCATGGATACTTATGCAGCATGACTAACCTCTTCTGGGGCCACAATATCTAGCAGTGGCGACAGCATTGCTTTGGACTATAAAAAATGCTTTCCACGTGTGTTCCTTTAACCATGTCTATGCTTCTTCTCATGAAAGCTCAGTATTAACAGCACCCATCCGATACCTAGTTTATTAAATCCTTCATTAAATTAAATTTGGTGCCGCTGATGGAACTAAACAAATTTGTCTCATTGCTGGACCTCACTGAGAAGTCATAAACTGTCCAATTTTGCACTGCAATTCTGCAGCAGAAGCAAAAATGCTAAATCTGTGCTTTGCACATTTCTGCTCCACCTTTTAGAGATTTTAAACGTTTAGGAAATTGTCTGGAAATGCTGAAATAGTAATGAAAAGACAAAAATACTCTGGATTATTGACCTTGGACCCTGTAGCACTCACTTTGGCGTCTGCTGGCGGCTCGGTATTTCCATGTAACAGCCACAAACAGAGACTATATAATGAGATGAATGCTGACAGAAAATGCTTATAATTTAGTGAAGTGAACTGCAGTGATCTCTGTTCCAAACTACCTCACTTATTCATTACTTTACATTAAATGACTTCACTTTTCAATACTTTACATTACATTAAATTTGTGCTGCTGATGGAATTTAACAAATCCATTTGATTTTGTATGCAGGCTAGTCTACCTGTATTTTTCCATCCATATTAATGAATGAATAATATTTTATTCTATATATATTGTTCTATATAAGCTATATTCATTCCAAACTATATGCGTATCTTCATTACTTATATCTTGGCTGCATAGCACTGCAAATCCATGAGCAAAATATTCAATATGTCATGTTCAAAAAAAAAAAATAAGAAAGCTTCAGACAAAGCTATTTTAACTGGAAATACACGCTGCTTGGTATATGAGATTGGTTATGTGGCTGTGCTTCAAAATGCAGCAACATATTGCAATGGTGAACAAGAGTTCCTCACAGCAGAGAGCTATTGAGAAATCAAACAGTGGCAATCTTTCAATCCCTGCATGTAAGCTTTAGCTCCTGGATCTGCATGATTACTGCAGACCAAAACAAAACACTTGGGCATATCAGAATCCAAACAGTAAACATTAATGCAGCATTGCATCCAAGTTCTCCCGTCCATTTTCCCTCACATCACAACATTAGGCTTAACAAGCACAGTAAAGCACTCCTTCTTTGAAGACCTGCAGCCGTTTATCTGCGGACCACTAAAAGCCATTACCTTTTTGAAGCTAATTACAGTGGCCTTTTATACATCATAGGCATATTTTTTCCATGATCCAATTGCTGATCTTCTTTGGGTTTGCTCTAATGGGAGTGTGTTGAGAAAGGGCTTTTTATTTTCCTCTGGAGAAGCTAACAGCGTGTTTGTCCAGTTTGATGACTACTTCAATTAGCTCAGTATCTTGATCTTGTTGAGATACAGCAAAGAAGCATGTATAACCAAGTAAGTGAGCCGTTTGCAAGCCATGTTTTTCCTTCTTCACAGCAACAGCTGTTTTTTAACCCAGAGGTACAGTGACTTGTAAAACCCAGGTCAGGATTTATGCTCTACACTTTGGGTCTGCTCAAATGAGCTTAAATCTAATAAAATACATCTAATGGATCTAATTTTCAGACCGCTGTAAAAATAATACCACTAAATCAATGTGCTTACTTCCAGACAACGCTTAAAGGCACTTTGTCAAGTATAATTATTTTATTTCACTGACACATGTTTTTAGAGTTTCTAGGATTTGTCATTTTTATGGGCCATTTTTGCTCTATTAATTTTTTCTGAACTAGATGATTGAGAAAGAAACTACACTTTGGTGAGCACTTCAGAGGCTTTCAAAACAACAAGACAAAGATAAAACTGTCCCGATTTGAACTGGAATCGTGCAGCAGTAGCATTTTGAATTTGTGCTCCCCCCCCCACCCCCCACATTTTAAAGGCCTTAAATGTGTATGTAAATGCCTGGAAACTGTGAAATAATAATGAATAGACAAAACAACTCAGGCTTATCGCCACTGGCATCTGCTGGCTGCTCTGTATTTCCATGTAACAGCCACAGACAGGGACTATATAATGAGATGACTGCTGACAGAAAATGCTCATGATTTAGTGAAGTGAACTGCAGTGATCTCTGTTCCAAACTCCTTTTGGTCACACTTTATTTTGAATGAAGATGATCTGTAGATGATCTACAGATACTTTCTTTTCTAATAAACTATGTGCTGAAAATAGATTATCAGCAGCAGAAGGGTTAGGATTAGTTTAAGGTTAAGTTTGGGTTTGGGTTAGGGTTAGATTTAATCAAATATAAATGTATATTCACCTTAAAATTCAGTTGCACTTAAAAGATATTTGACTGAAAGTTAGTTAAGAACAAGCTGAGCATCTACACTGGACTAAAGGGATAATATTTATTTAAATAGGTTGATTTGTGTTTTAATAAAAAGTAATCCCGTTTTGATTGGACTGCTTAGTTGTATATACACCTTTGTAGATTATATGGTGCATTAAAGGCTCATAATGTAATACTTCATAATGTTTTCCAGCTGAAGTGAAGATTCACAATGTTTACATCTCAACATTGTGAACACATAGCACAGTGAACCAGAATGAAATTCTTCCTCTGCATATTAGCCACCACAGTACAGCTGTAGGCAGCCATATATGCATGCACCTGGGGAGCAGTGTTGGGGACGGTTCCTTGCTCAAGGGTACCTCAGGGTACTCTGCTGGTTTTGACTCTACTGGTCTCGAGACTCGATCTCAACCTTCTGATCATGGGGTCTAGTCCCTAACCACTCAGCCACTGCTGCCTGAGATACACACAAAACCTGTACACATTTTTTTTTTTTTTCCCCAAAATACAAGAGTGTATTAAACAGTGTCTGCATTATTCACAGCAGCTATTGGTTTATTTATTTGTTTCCAGCCAGATCGAGATCTTCCTCAGCCGTTTTTGACATTGGCCCTGGAATGAAATGCAAGCAACACCACCAAATAGAAACAAGATGCTTCAATAGACAGTTTCAAACTTCACTGCTTTAGTAGATGTATTTAAAAAAAAGAATAAGAATTTTCAAAATAAAAAAAATTCTGTTAGCACAGCTAGATTACACTTTACATTAAGAGTCACCAAATTAAAAATGAACTGTGTTTTTTGTAATTGTAATTGCAATTTTTTGTAAATGTAATTGATTGCTCATCACTTGTTTATTAACAAGCATGAATAAGCATTTAATGGTTAAGCATATTGCTTAGTGACAGATTACATACTAATTGATTACACGTGCTATTGATTGTTAAGTTTATCATTATTTAGTCATTTATTTAATCATTAGCTGTGTAATATCTGTTTAGTATAATGAACTGATAGAACCTTTAATCATATAGAAATATAACATGTGAACATGTGAACTAACTAGTACTCGTGCATTGAATTAATTATATATTAATTAATTTGCTTATCCTGTTTTACATTTGTCCTCTAGAGTGCATTATACTTGGAGACAAAGTCCTTCAGCTCCATCACTGGACTCAAAGATGACTTACATTTTGACCTTTTTAGTCTTTTGTATTAGTTAGTATGCATCAGTTAAAATGATGAACTAATGTCGAAACTACAGTATCAGCTAAGTGTGCAATTAATAACTAATTACTAAGTACTTAATGAAGTGAAAGTGAATATTTGTCATTGTGAAAAACAGCACAGCACACAGTGAAGCACCATGAAATGCAGCATCTGCATTTAAAAAACATATACCGTGCAGCAGGGCAGTGATGGGACTGGTGCCTTGCTAAAGCATACCCCAGGGTAACCTAATGGTCTGGGATTCAAATCCATGACCTTCCAATCCTGGGGCCTAGGACTACCCATTAGGCTACCGCTGCCCCCTAATCAATTACTAGTTAATGCATCACTTTAATCAATGGCGAGTTCACTATAACATATTAGCAGATAATAAATACTTAATTTAATGTAAAGTGTTACCCATATCTAAAAAAAATCCTTTACAAATGCAGTAAAAGGAAGCATTTGGCAAACAGTTTGATATAACGGACAAAATGAACACTAACTAATGTTAAAAAGGTGATTTTTTCACCCAGTTCCACCCAGTCAGGGTCTAATGTGTAAAAATGTGTGGGCTATTTGACATGACCTCAGGACAAATCTAGCTAGTGCATTTCTTCCAAGAGAGAAGTGGATTTGTCAAGGTCACAGGCGCCATTGATCGCCAATCCTATCTCAATAATTAGAAAAGAACTTTTGTGTCAACAGGGACATGTCATGCCATTGAGGTGAAGAGCCGGGCCATTCAATAAGAAAAGTCCTGGATTTCTTCATACCACACTTGAATGTTGACTTTTGACTCATATGGCCGCATAGTTGACTGAAGAGGAGTAATTATACCTGGAAGCATTTATGGATCCCTTGCCACATCCAGCCAGACTTTTTAAACAGTGAGGCCATTAGGAAAGCAAACCCTGGCTTAGTGATGCTGTCTGTGGCTGAAAAAAAGTGATATTTCTTTGATATAATGTGTAAATATTAATTTGTATAGCTTTCAATTTGCATTTATATTGTATAATTAATTGCTCTCTGCAGCTTCCAGACTGAACTGTGTAGAAAGGCTGCGAATGGTGGTAAATTCTGTTAATTGCCCATTTATATAAATTATACAATAGAATTATTTTTGTATTTTTGCAGTACTACTCTTAAATTGAAAAAAAAAATGTAGTGTTTAGGTAACTAAGCAGACTCCCATTGCTCAGGCCTTAAAGAGCTGGTCTTGCATATGAGTTTAGCCACCACTATAACCAGGAAAAGATGAAAACAAACAGTTTCATTTACCAGTAAGTGGGACTAGACTGTGGGAGAAAATCACTCTTGATCTGGAAGTTCTATATACATCACTTAGGGAGTGGCATCCCAGCCTGTGGGTTTTGGTCAGATCATAAACAGCAGCATCTCTATATGCCAGAAATCTTTTTTCTAGAATCTTTCTAGAATCCCATTAAGATGCAAGCAAGAACAAAACCACAGGGGTGATTTTTCTTGGTTTTTTAACATGTTTTAGTATTTTTGCCCCCAAATGAAGCCCAAGCTGTAAAAAATACTGTTCACCAATGATCTTGTCTCATAATGTACTGGGGTTTAGGTCTTTATAAAGGAGGTTCTTCAAGGGTTTTCTTGTAAAGGCCCTGATTGGAGAATTATAACCTTTGAAAGCTTAAGTAATTATTTGCTTGATTAAATAGTTTCTGTGACAGAAACCAATGTAAGTGGTTGTAAAAACAACTCCATTAACACCTCAAAGAATTTACTATTATTATTAATATTGTTTTACATCAAAAGCCCTACATGTTAAAAAGTACATTTGTCTCCTTCATGGATGTCCTTTATAGAAAAGTGACATATTTTGCAATTAAGACACAATTATTAAGCATTACGTAATATGTTATATAGACAATATGTTATATAAACTGTTATATAGACAAATAAAAATCTGGTCAATGAATGAGCTCAGAGCTATCACACTATAGGCCTTATACTGTATTTATTTAGAACACTTTCCTGCCATATTCTTTAATATATTACTACAAATCTTGCAAATACTTGTCAAGACAAATTACTCCAGTGTTCTAGTAAGTAGGAATATTTTGTGGAAAGTGAGCGTGTTTTAGTCTAAGAGGATGTTTGTGAAATGTGTTCATTGTGTTATGTGCTTGTGTTATAGTTAAGTAAGATTTAGTGTTGAGCTTAAGCGCCCAATAATTAATAGGCTAGTCTAGAAAGCTGCAGGAGGTGAGAGGCTGTTTTTGAGGGCATGTTTTATGTTGGTTAATGTTCGGGAGTGTGGATAATTATACAATATTTTTCCTTACTTTCCTTTTTAGACTATTTAAGAGTTTCCAAGAGGCATTTAGTTGTTTGTTTTAAGGGCTATTATCAAGACTCCTGAAGCCTTTTGGCTTCATAATAAATAAAAACCTTTTTTTTTTTAATTAAATTCGGGGTAAAGTGCTACCAAAGAGGTACCAAGAGAAAGTGAAGATATTCCTTGCACAGTTTTTTTTTTAACTATTTTTTGTAGGCTTATATACATAGAGCCTTTACTGTATCTTGAGCAAGGTACCGTCCCCTTCACTGCTCAATGGGTGCTTTAAATAGCTGCCACCTTCTGCACGGTGTGTATGGGTGAAAAGCAGAGGTTGTGTTTGGGATAGCAGTGGCCTAGTGGTTGGGGAGTTGGCCCCAGGGTCACAAGGCTGGGGGTTTAAAATCCCAAACCAGCAGGTTGCCCTGAGATACGCTTGAACAAGGTGCCATTCCTATCACTGCTCCCCGGTCACTTGAAATAGCTGCTGTATGGGTGAATAGCAGACGTTGCATTTTGCTGTTTCACTGTGTGCTGTGTCATGTTCCACAGATACAAATAGGCACTTTCACTTCACTTATGTTCCAGCTTGCTTGAACAGACTACAAAAATAACTACTGATGACTCAGACAGATACTGTAGATCAAGTAACATTAATTAAATTGTGTAAATTGTGGTCATTCCAAGTCCAAGAATTTTTTGATCACATGTTTGAATAATCATTCATTGCAGGGCCCCATATCTAATTTATCTTTACTATTCTAATATGCACAAAGTCATCACTGCTTGCAATTTCCAAGCAACAATGCTGTGATTCACAGTCAAGGATCGGCAACATGTCCCTGCCAAACGGTAATGGACTGCAGTCTCCACTTCAAATTGTCTCCACTGCGACCTTAAATGGCTCACTTTGCCTTGTCGGAGTCTCTAAACTTCTTATTGACAAAGTCAGTAAAGGTGTGTAAAGCCTTACTGCTCACTACTGCCAATCTTGAGAAACGGTAAAAGAATCCAGCCACACACATCTGAGCAGTATCTGGAGTTCACTGTGCAGAAAGGCTGGTGTAAGTGGGGAAATAAGCCTGGAACAGTTGACAGGAAAAAACCCTCTTGGAAATGAGAGTCATTTCATGTGCGTGAAGAAGGGTGCAGTTTTTCGGTTTCTCATCACAGAAACAAACATTTATTTGTCAACTTTTTCTCAAACTTTTTATTTTATCACCAGTAGAACCAGACACCCAGCTCTGCACATCAGATTCCTTGTGAAACTCAATATATATATATAAAATAAAAATAAAAAATTATAGTTTTCTCCTGCTTGTATCTACTTAATTGTTAAAAAAGTTCATAAGTAAAAGTCAGTGATACAGAGGATGCTGCATATGTTTCCACTGGTTTCTGCCCACAATTTAAAGACATGGCCTTCAGGTGAACAGGTATATACTAAATACCTCCTTAGGTTTTGAAATCCAGGCTTAGTGTGTGTGTGTGTGTGTGTGTGTGTGTGTGTGTGTGTGTGCGTGTGTGTATGTGTATGTAACAAAGTAGTGTCATGGGCTGGACATCAATGCAAAGCCGAGAGCTTCGTACTGCACTTTAACGGCCCTTTGCAGCCCCTGAAACCCCACCTCCCCCGGCGGACTTGGACACTGTCTCTCAAGCCCCGCCTCCTCTGGCGGACTTGGACCTCGTCCTTCAAGCCCCGCCTCCTGCGGCGGTGAAGATGGTCAATGCCTTTGAAGTCCCACCTTCTTGTGATGATGAGTGAGCCGCCATCGCAGCCCCACTTCTCCAGGGTCTAACGTGGGAGCCGGCTCCGCAGCCTTGCCCTCCTGGCTGCTGGACCTGGCACCGGCACAGCCTCGGCCAGTCCTGGGAGGGGAGTGGATGTCTCTAAACACCCTAGGCGCTGCTCAACCGCCACGATCCCAGCCTCCAGCACCTGGAAGGTCCGGTGGTCTTTTCTGTAACAATGTAGTGTCGTGGGCTGGACATCAATGCAGAGCCAAGAGCTTCATACTGAACTTCAATAACAGAAGTAACGTGCACAGAACTCATAGACTAAACATACTGAACATAACGTGTGTAAAAGATAACATAAATAAACACAGAGGTAAGCACACAGAATGACCAGTGCCCTGCTCTGATTCATTTGGGCTTATAACGCCAGCCCCCCCATGAGGCACACCTCGCACCCAATGCCCAGGTGTGCACAATCCCTGAACCGTCACAGTGTGTGTGTGTATGTGTGTGTGTGTGTGTGTGTGTGTGTGTGGCCTGGGTTAGCCTCCAGCACCGTTCATGACCCTAGCCAATATTAGCGGTTAAGATAAAGGCTGAAATTCTATGACAAATGTGGAACGGCCACTGAGGGGCCTCTAGAAAGAGGTTACAGGTTTTCAAGCCAAGTTAAGTAACCTTTGTTCTTAAGAGAGAACAGGGCATAAAAAAGTAATGCTGAGCATCGGGTTGGAAAAGCAAGAGCTCTAAAACATCAAGGTGATTTCTTTTTATCTAATCAGCTCTCCACTAATGGAAGAACTCCCAGCTATCATCTAAACTTAATACGATGGCTGTGAGCACAAAGCTCAGTAGAGTACTTCTTAGAAAGTGAATAGCATGCAGCAGTGTGATGGGTGTGATCTCACCCATTTTAATTCCTGGTAAAATGCAGATGTACTCCACTCGATTCACTTTTAAAGCTCAGTTATTGCCTTTCTTTCAAGTCTGAAGTCCGCCACTTCATTGCTTTGATCAGCAGCCAGAGAGCGGACAGCAGCAAATACCTTTACTAGAAAAGTGGGACATTTTTTTCTGTCTCTATCAAACACACACACACACACACACACACACACACACACACACACACATTGTACTCCTGGATGGGATAAGTGTGGCACATTAACTAAACCTGTTTAATCTCACTTAACCTAATTTACTTGAGTACTTCAAGTGGGCCTTTTATCTTACAGTAAAAAGCTTGCTGCTGTTCATGCCTCATGCAATGGCATCATCTGTTCTTCTTTTCCCACTGTTTTTAATCTGCACATTTTGGACCTACTGTCTGTCCCTTTCATATGTCCAGCAGGATGTGGTAGAGTTAGGGCGGAGGAAGCATTATCGCTGTCAAGCAGATACAATTAGCTCAGATAAGAAATGTGCACCTAAGTATGAGTGGCCATTACAAGAGGCCTGGTATTTGATGTGTGGGTGGGCGTATGTGTGCGTGTGTTTTTCCTAGCCTGTCACTCGCCCAGCGCCTGTGTGACGCCGTGATTGGGGAAAATGGAGATAAAAGCGGTGGCAATCACAAAAAGCCCCTGACATTAACACCTTTTATAGATTCCTCTGTGTGGCACTTCGTGATGCTGGCCATCCAAAAGCCTGTGATTGCTGCTGTCAGGCCAGCACATGCATTCCGGGTGCACACCGCAAAAACATTCAAGAGAAAGAGAGCAAAACACTGACGAACACAGTGCTTATTTTTATCCTTTGTTACAAATTCCTCAAGCTCTGGCAGTAGGCTTTTGACAGCAGTGGGTCTTTTGAGTCTGTGTGTGTGTGTGTGTGTGTGTGTGTGTGTGTGTGTGTGTGTGTGTGTGTGTGTGTGTGTGTGTGTGTGCGTGAGACTTCACCACCTGACCCCTAACTAAAATAGACATATAGTTCATGAAGTAGGAATCCTTCAATGAAGTGACCAACCACATGACACTGCTTTTAATATAAGTTCATCCTTAAGGCAACCTTAGACACTAGTCATTCATTACCATGGCAACATGGCTGCTACATTTCAAGCCTGTTTATAATGGAACATTCTAAAAGAACTCATTGCTTCTGCTTTCAAAGGTACATGTATTACAGATTCATTATAACAAACCCTAAACACACCAAACATCCTGTAATTAGCAGATAAGACATTCTCTCAGCTGGTGGACTGCACATCCCATCACTGTTTAGTTTCCATTATGGCTAAATTGTGTTTTGGCTACATATATACAGATACAGACTTAGCTGTTTGTGTGCATATGTGCATCATCAGAACTAATTATTATTATTATTTTTTAATCAGGTAATGAGAATGCCTTGTTTTTTTAAAGTGATTAATGCATGAGGTGCTTTTAAGAACACAGATTTAGTTCCAGATTTCTTCTTGATGCAATGTTCAGCTGCGTTTTGTTCAGTTTTATAGTTCACAATGATCCGTATGGAGTCTTAAAGCATGCTGAAACAGCTTTCCCACCAGTATATAGAGTTGAAATTGAATGCTGAATTAAAGACAATATACTGAAAGGCTTCCTTAAGCCTAGTCTTGAACTCAATTGTGGGGCCAGTGTGAATTACTGCTGGAAATTTCTTTAAGTTAAAGATCAGCCCTGGTCTTGGTCCTTAGTCAGGACAGACCTTAAGCATCAATTAGAGGGGACAGAGGGTCCTAAATTATAAAATCATCATTGGATAAAATTGGTCAGTTTTGAATGTTTAATATGAGTTATTCTATGTTGCTGGCAGTGTTAAACCTAAATATCCTAAATGTATGATGTTAAATGTCAGTACGAACATAAGTGGGATTTCTGTGGGCCATATAGACCCTGAGAAGGAGTTAAAAATAAGCCCCGATGCTGATTTAACAAATGTAAATTTGCTGTTCTCCCTTTGCCTTTAGAGTAGTTTTAGTCCTCCTAGAAGTGTTATATAAGCCCTGATCTGTGTGTAGTGGGATATTGGACTATTTTTCAAACAGAAAAAATCATTTTATGGATGCATAAAAGCAGGTTAGGCATGTTTGTTTGCTGGCCTTGGACAGAAACTGTTTCCAGACAGCGGTCCTGCCATAAATTTTCGTTCTAAAGCTCATAGTTTTTGCAGAGTTTGGGTCTCAAAGGTTCACGCTGAGGTCTGTGATTTTTGAGTTTGGGACTCCTTTGTGTCCATCTATGTATGCTGATAAATCCCAAATACTATTATTCTTTTCTGCTGCAATTTTGACTATGGTTGAAATCCATTTCTATGATCTTCATGACAGTTCTTAAAATAATAACACAGGTTTTGTGACTGCTGCACTTACCAGCTGTTGTAAAAATGTACATCTCTACACCTTTATTATAATTAGCTTTAATGGGTTAACTTTTTGATTTTTGAAGACAACACATCCCTCCTATGAGGGTGTCACAACTTGGTTAATTCAAAAGGAAGCCAGAGATATTAATAGATAATAGTTAATTAATAGATAATTAATAGAAATGCAAATGCAGATACATAATTGTAACTTCTGTCAAACCAATAAAAACAAGAGGTGCAACATGAAATGAAAACATGCATGACTAATAATATTACATGCTGGTTTTAAGCTGCAATGCTCCTTTAATTTTTATTAACTCTTAAAATGTGAAGCTTGCATTTTACAGGCATTCAAAGGCAATGTTCAGAGAAATTATAAAGGAGGGTACAGGTCATTAGTTGAAAAATTAATCCAGTAGGCTCAACAATGTGATTATGAGGAAAGACCAGTCATGCAATGAAAATATTCAATCAGCTTGTTGGCAAAGGTTCAGAAAAATGAACTGCTGTCTGTGCATTATCTTACTGTCACTTCTGTAATTTTATAGATTGTATTTCTTTGTATTGGAAAAAATCTGTTGTGAGCTTTCTGAATGCACTGAGCTGAAACTGATATGTGTCATAGACAGGTTTCAGCTGGTAGGATATTTGTGTCTTTGGACAGGAGTTAGGTAACATCTAGCTGTGTCCCCAAAAAACAAGAGTGGGTCCTTTTCCATTTATAGTTCTTTAGCTCAAAAAAGCTCAAAGTTCAAAACTGTCAGGTAAATTGTTGATAAAGTTTTAAATTGTTTTTGGTTTATCTTGTAATTTGCTATGAATTTGAAAGATGATTTACAGCCTTTAGTACATATCAGCTTTTTCTTCTTCGTCTTCTTCTTCTTTCGGCTGCTCCCGTTTAGGGGTCACCACAGCAGATCGTCAGTTTCCATTTCTTCCTGTCTTCTGCATCTTCCTCCTTCAAACCGGCCACCTACATGTCCTCTCTCACCACATCCACATCCACATCCTCTTTGGTCTTCCTCTTTTCCGTTTTCCCTTGTTTCCCCTCTGGACATGTCCAAACCAACGCAACCTTGCTGCTCTAACTTTGTCTCCAAAACATCTAACCTGAGCTGTCCCTCTAATATACTCATTTCTAATCCTGTCCGTCCTCGTCAAACCCAATGAAAATCTCAGCATCTTTAACTCTGACACCTCCAGCTCCGCCTCCTGCCTTTTCATCAGTGCCACCGTTTCCAACCCATACAACATAGGTGGTCTCACTACTGTCCTGTAAACCTTCCCTTTTACTCTCGCTGGTTCATCTGTTATAAAGATAAATGTATAAGTTATACAAAATAACCCTTAAAATATAAATGTAATCTTTAACCTTCAAACAACATCCCAAAAACATTTGGTCTGAATAAACTTTAGACCTTGTTGCTGACAGCATGGCTGACTCAAGTGAACCACATAAAAAAATGTAAACATTTTTTTATAAAAACTGTCCTATAAAAAGTTAAAGAATGTTGAAAGATACAGCAAAAGGAAACATGAAGCAGGAGTAAGTGCGGGTCAGACTCTGTAAGAGGTAGGAGCCAGACCTGAATGTGGTATTTCGGAATCAATGTCCACGGCTGACATGGTGTCATGACAGTCAGGTTCCACTGGGTTCTTGGAAAAGGCAAACAAATTTGGTCAATGGTTCTATAAACTTTATGTTTTATATTCCCTGACAAGCAGAAACAGCAGAGACATTTGTATGAATGGCCTAGAAAGGGCATCTGTCATGAAAGCTGCATCCATATTTGTTATGTTAGAGTCTGCCATCAGGAACAGTCATTGCCTGGGACATTAAATGACATTTGAAAACATGCCATCAGCAAACATCTGCCAGGGGCGGTGATGGAACGTGATGAACCAAACTCAAAAACTGCTAACATGTCCCACTGGAAACATCAGGGCATAGTAAGGAGCAAGAAAAGCATTGTCAATCTGTGAAAACTGTGAAGGAAATGGCTTGTAGAAGTGATTGTATTTTCCTCCTTTTTTTAATATCTTAAGTTAATAAAAAGTTTGGCACAGTATGAAGCCAAGAACAAGAAACAAACAATTCAGGACGTTGCTTTGTGATGTTTTTCTAATGAGTGCAGAAACATGTGTTATTCATATCTATTGACTAGAAGCCACAAGGAATGAGGAAGCAATGTCAAACATGTCTGCTGCACTTTTTTTTAGGTCTGAGCCAACTTCTGTCATTCCGTAAAGAACCAAAATCTGTCTGAATTTAACATAGCACTCCTTTCTCTCGCTCTCTTTCAGCCTCAGGAGTCTTTTGCGTAGCATGGACTCATCCTTGGCATAAAATCATGCTGTCTTTGCTTTCTTTGATCATGTTAGATAAATCTTTCTTTGCTCTTAAGTCGTATTGCTATGCCTGCCTAAAAGTCTAGCCAAGTTATGTTTTCCAACAAGCTTTTTGTTTGTAGTCTTTAAACTGGTCGTTTGGTGAATTTAGAAATTGATTAGATTTTTGAGATTGGCCATTACATTTCATGAGGAAAACACAAATGTGAAGTCACACCAAATCTACATTGTTTATTCACTTTTCATTCAACAGTTCAATGAAACGCAGTTATCATCCGGATGAAGTATTATCAGTTGTCACTAATTAAACGATTCTATATATTCAAAGTAAATATTGAGTTGTTTTTCCCCAGCAATGCTGTATAGAAAAACCCTACACCTGCTATTACCTGCTTGCAGTTCTCGGTGGTATTCATTGTGCAGACGAAATATAAGAAGAAAGGGAAAAAAAATCCCAGCCTAATAGTGCAGAGACAAAAACAACAGGAAAAAAAAACATCAAAGCGATCTGAGTTGATTCTGGCACCAGCCTTAAAGTGAAGTTCAGTGAAGATGAAATTTTTATGGGTTGTCCCTTGACTTTCATTTGCATTTATATTTTCTCCTCCATCTGAGATGCTCTGGCAGTCTAACATAAGCAGCCTAGATCTGTTCCATCTAGCCAGGTTTTCTCTGAGAAATCAGAGCTATCCACCGAGTAGCTGAGCAAATCATGATTCATTCCTTATCTGCTGATGAATTCTCCACTAATAGGGTGATTTTCATGCGTTTAAATTGGGCAGTCTTACTTAAATGTATTAGACCTTTCAAAATGCTGAAGGTCTTCTGATCTTAAACCTTAATTCTAGCGGCTGTAATATTGCTTGATAACATGTCAACCCCACTGTGTGATGTAAATCTTCTCATATTTCACAAACAAGCAACTTTTTGAAGCTTCTGAGGTGGAATTCAGTATCACCTTCATGTAGGGCAGTATTTATATGGCTTCGTGACACCTTTAAAAACCTTAGCAACTGTTATACTCCATTTATAAAGGCTTATTCCAGCAAGTTGCGTATGGCATGTCACTTGCTTGGGTAAGTTCATATCAAAATTGTAGCTTCAAATACACGCCTATATTGTTAATGTAGGTTTAGGTCAATAAAGGCTGAGTAGGTTACCCTAATGTTACCCATCAGTAGCAAGTGTAACTATAGTTTCTTTACCTGTCAACTGCATATTTCTTGCGAAGGGGTTGTCACTGTGTTACATGGTGCCAGAGCCAAGGCTTTCCCGGGTATCATTGCTGAAGTCTCAGGTGGTCCTGTGGTCATCACTCAAACCTCATCAACCCAAGAGAGCACTCTTAATCACTGATTAAAGGACAGTTGTCCATGTCTCTTCAGGTAGATTCAGACTAAACTGAATTTTCTAGCCCTGTTGTCTTTAATGTAAAGAAAACAATGAACTGCATGTATCATATTCAAATGCAGACATTCATTTACATATAAATAAAATATATTACCTTATAACTCAGTTTACTTGACCATTGTTTTGTTAATGCAATATATTCATTTCATGTGCAAATGATGTATACACTTTAATCAAGCACGCTTTTTCCATTGTAAATATAATTAACCACAGCCTTAAGTTACACCCAAGCCTGACAAGACTTACTAAATATCAGGCGTCTGCAAAGATCTGGGACAATTTTTCACATGCAACACCAGGCTTGAGTTGGGTTCAGGTTTGTGTTCTGGGTGATATGTATCTAGTAGATTACATTAGATGTGTATATTTTCACTCTCTCATTCATCTCTCTTTCTCTCTCTCTCTCTACCACCTCCCAAACCTTTCTTCCCCACTCTTTCTTTCATTTGTATGTGCAACTGAATGTAGAATAGCTCCATAGTTTGTGGAGTGAGTGAATGTGTCCTTCATTCAAACTATAGGGTGTCTTTCTGAGTTGTTGGAAAGGTCACTTAAGTTGGACTGAAGTTTGTTAAGCACTTCTACACATAGTAGCTGCAGCAGCGAAAAAAACTTCAGAACAGCAAGGCGAACAGCTGGAGGTTGGTTGTTGTTCTCTGTCAGGTGAAATCACCAATTTTACAAAAATGCACTGGTAATAAATCCTTGTATGTATTACAGTGTTTTTTAAAAAACATAAATTCAACCCAACAGGACCATTTTTAGTCAGCTCAGCTCAAGCATTCAATAAAGCAAAGCTCTGACAAATCTGTGATGACCCGTCTCTGAGCGCATGCAAGGTTCTGGCTTGTGTTTTCGATTTAGCAATATCAGCCAGTTGAGTTAGGTCTCAAAACAGTTCTGGCTTGAGTTCCATACTTCTGCAGACTTTTAATACACTTTAAGTGTCACATCAACTCTTAATGGGGCAGCGGTGATCTAGCGGTTAGGGAGTCGGCCCCAGGATTAGAAGGTTGCGGGTTCAAATCCTAGATCAGTAGCTTGCTCTGAGGTACCCTTGAGTAAGGTACTGTCCCCATCACAGCTTCCCAGGCAGTTTCAATAGCTGCCCCCTGCTACACGTGTGTATGGGTAATTTCATTGTGGTGTGCTGTGTTTCAAAATGACAAGAATAGTCACTTTCACTTAAAGCACCTATTGAGACATAAGTCATACCAAAGCATTATCAGTGAAGAGAGTAACCTTGTCTACACTGTCAAATACCTTTAGACTCTTTATATTTTAGGTCTTTAAATATGCCCCAACACTACATTAATGCCAATGTCTCTACTGAAATTAGCCTTATATAATTGTTCCATCCATAATGCATCTCGAGCTTTGTCTCTTTTTACAAGTCCTCAGGATGAAAAATGCATCTGCAAGGGAAGAGTGAGGCAGCTTTTTAATGAAGCATTCCGTGTCTCCCGCTCTGTCTCTTATTCACTCCTGTCAGCCCCAACTAGCTGCGTTTAAGGAGGTGAAACAGTTCAATTAAGCTTCGCTCCATCTCACAAAATGCACTTTCTTTCTCTAATTTAAAGTCACCAGATCAAAACAAGGTAGTGGTGGCAGGGTTCTCGGAGGAGCATGTTTCAAAGCACAGCTGGAATGCTTATGGAAAAAGTCAGAAGCTTAACAGAATCTGTTGCTCTGCAGCACATGGACCTATTCTGTTTCCCAACCATTTGTAAGTAGAGAAACTGTTCTAGCCCAGTTGTTTATTGTGGCTTTGTGTGTGTGGATACACAATGGCATGCTGTGCTGATGTGCCTTAGAGCAGAGCACTGTAATTAGGCATTTTATTTTGAAGCCCTCTTGCATAAAGGTACAATGCATCTGAGATGATTACATACTTGCAAGAATAGTTCTGTTATTCTTTTGTGAAGGGTGGACAAGGAAGTTGCTTTAGCTTGTCTGAAATCCTTCATATAAAAATGGGTAATCTAATCAAATCATCATACTAAAAGAAGAAAGAAAAACCTCCAGAGATGTTTTTTCTTTGAGAAAAGTATAGGAAAAAGCCAGAGCCGTGTTCCCACATTCATGCACACTGCTGTGAATGCATCTCTGATCCGTGTCATTAAGGCTTATGAGCTCTTTTCAATCCATTTCTGGATGGACACAGAATAAAAGATCTAATAGGTACACTTGATGATGTGAAAGTTTACAACCCTCTTTTAGATTCCGTGCACTAGTCTCTATTTTTCAAATGTTTGTGCGTGGTTTACAAGATTCTGTTGTTTACAAGGGTAACTGTTAGTAGCATTATTGAATGCTGAAACACTTCTGTATTCACAGAGCTGATATTTGCGAACCTTACACAAGGTCAATTAATGTATCAACCTAGTATGTTAGGCTAGAACATGACGCTAATAAAAGTGTCATTTATGTTGACTTTTTTTTTCTTGCCAAGGTCAGCACTTTATTATAATATTAAACATTGACATGAGTTTTCATTTAAAATCTCTCTTTTCATCAGTCACAATACCATGTTTACAAGTGACTGCAACTTGAACAGGCTGTATTCGGTTGGTAGATCCATGGTAGATCCAGTAATGACTCCTGAAAGGTGAATAAATTAACAGCAGTTGACTCATGTATGCCTGCATGTCTTACTATGTGAAAGAGTGACAAGAAATGGTTTAAGGCCCTAGGACACTGCTCTAGGACCTTGGAGAGATTTGGCTCCAGGACGGGCTCTCACAGAAGCTGGGGTCATTAAACCAGTAGATCCTCACTAGGATCCTGCAGGAGGGCAAATGATGTTGGCTAAGCTGCAAGGAGTTCCAGGCAAGCAGGAGGGGATGGAGCTCTCTTCCGTAGATGAATATTCAGTTCTAAATCTAAATCCTGATTTGTGTTAAACATGGACTAAATAATGATGGATACCATTTACTTGTCAGTTTAAAAGTTATTTTAGAGATCGTTGAGGGGCCTTTTTTGAAGAGTACCCAAAAATTTGTCCACTTCTGTATGTCTGACTACACCACATATTGTGTGACTACATAATCTACTTACTTGTGTTTGTACAGGTAAAAAAAAAAAAAAAGAATCATAATGCCAAGCAACTGCTTTGTAAAAGTGTATAAACTATGCTGAATATAAAAGTGTTGAAAATATCTCAAAAAAAAAAAAAGAAAAAAACTGTAATCAAATATTTTTGTAACAGGTCTCTGATGTAGCTGAGCATGCTTCCTTCTTCATAAGTAGGTAAAACATTATATTAAAAAGTGAAAGTGACAATTTGTCATTGTAAAACACAGCACAACACACAGTGAACCACAACGAAATGCATCCTCTGCATTTAACCCACACACACGTGTGCAGCAGCTATTTAAAGCGCCCGGGGAACAGTAATGGGGATGGTACCTTGCTCAAGGGTACCTCAGTGCAACCTACTGGTCCTGGGGCAAAATCCTGTTATTGGTTAATGCAGCCCATTAGTGCATATCGGGATCACCGAAACGGATGGAGCTAATTGGAAAAAAGGAATATACATATTCCCAAAACAGGAATGTTGTCATGGACGTTTATTTTGTTTCCTGGAAAAAAGGGTAAGAATATGTCTTGTATTCATGCTTGGTTGCTTCTGTACAAAAGCAACAAAGCAGAGCTGATCAAGATTCTTTGTATGTTGTTATTTTCAAGTCAAGTCAAGTAGGATTTTATTGTCATTTCAGCCATATACATAGTACATAGTGAAACGAAATAACGTTCCTCCAGGACCCTGGTGCTACACACAAGACAACATCAGACACAACAGAAGACACAACATAATACACAAGACAAGGCAACAAGTGCAGACAACAGACAGCACAACAGACAGTACTTCCATCCATTAGAGGGGAACAGTGTTATAGAACAAAGCAGCCCGGGTTGTTGGGCAACCTTTTGCAGTCGAGTTTTCTGTTGCTCCATAAGGAAAAAGTCTGTATTTAGTATGTGATTCAGAAATGAAGGGGCTGTTGGTTGCCAAGAATGACACCTCCTGTTTCCTGCAATTTTCATGCATGTAGGAGCACATGCATCCCTGTAGGTGCTGCATGTGTGAATGACACAAAGCCCTAAAATTAGCAGTCTGAGTATGCAGGTAATGTCCAGGGTTTTGAGTGTGAAAAGGACTTTTGTGTCAAAGGTACAGACAATTTGGACAAGCACAAACGGCAATGCTAATGCGAAAAGATCAATGCTGATCTTCATTTACATAAAGATCCCAGAGAGTGGTTACAGAGGTTACACAGCATGTTGGCTCAGGAACCGTATTTAAGGCTGTTGCAAATGTTAGAGCAAGAGTGCAGGGTGAAAAAATGACATACTGCTTGTCCTGGGTGAGTTAAATACTGCATACAGCCATTAGTTCAGTTCCCACTGCTGGCTTAAGTGTTGCAAAACCTTCTAGCCATGGACATTTTTAAATGCCTCCCATATACAGCAGCATAAACCTCATTTAGAAAAATGAAAGCTTGCTTATTGTTAAAAAAAAAAAAAAAAAAGGTTTTAGCTCATTTTCCTTGAGCCAAAAAACTATGGCTGAAGCAAGCTAATGCATGTCCTTGCAAAATACCCTAAGAAGCCTATGTGTCTTGTATGAGCAATAAGCAGCCTGCTTACCGCATCACCTGGTTTACGCCACTAAAATCATTTGCCTTCAGAGGTGTATCCTCAACATGCTCAGACACAAGGGAGGCTGAAGCAACTACTACAAAGTGATTTTACACTGAAAATGTATTTAGCATAAACTCCTGTGTGCTGCCCTGTGTAGTCCTGCCAACCGTCACACACACCGCAGCTTCAAAGGAAGATCCCGGGACGAGCCAAGAGCTCCACGCGTACCATGGGAGCCTCCTGCTTCAAACATGTATCTAAAGAATGCCAAAAGCACAAGCATGGGTAAAGGCAGAGCTTAGGCCTGGCCTAGCCTAGAAAGGCTTTGGAGAGCTTATAGGGCACACTTCATTTTTTGCTGAGAAAAGAAATGCCTTTTTCAATATTTAATGCCTTTCAAACATAATCGAGGCTGCCCCTCCAATGAGCCATGTGTATGTGGCTGTTCACATAATGAATGACATAACTGGTAGTTCTGTTAGCTTGGCTTTCCAATTCCCCTCTAAGGCCCATTTTGGCCCCATTGATCTGAGCTCTTACACAATCAATATTCAGCAGCGTGCACTCTGGCCAGAGTTAAGGAATAGTGAGAGGCTTGTTCAGATGCAGGGTGCAGAGACAGAAGCTGCATTGGCTGGCCTTGGGTTGTGTAGACAGCACATAGCAGAGGCGTTTATCAGTGTGGGAAGTGCTCCTCCTGTTCTTATAAACCCATGGCTTTAGGATCCGGCCTCACTAAGTATGTGAGCCCTGTGCCCCCTAGATGCATTCGCATCAGGCATCTGCTCTCCTTCAGGCTAATGCTGCCCACTCTACACCACAGCACCATCTCAAAGTGTCCAGTCACCTTTTAACCTCTCGACAATGTGGGATCACTGAATCGGAACCTAATAAATTATAGTTTCCGCAGACCATGCAAAAATCATTCAGTGCTCAGAGTTGCTTTTCAGAATTTCTTTGGATGAAAGTAATGCAGAGAGAACTAAACTCACATGAAGATGTGATTGCTGCATAGATATTGTTGCACACATGTGGCACTAATAGATCTGTTTGTAAAGGACCGTGAGGTGTCCTTGGCATGGAAAATTATTCTTTGTCTTTTAATGCTTTTTTTAAAGCTTTTCCTCTGCTGTTGCTTGAACACCCAGCTATGTGCAGTTCACCATACAGAACTTCATAGCACATGTTTTCGCCAGCATCTACATTGTCATTTTGTGAAAGCTCTGGCAGACATGCGTAGACATTGTGTAGTCTTTATAGTTGTTTCAGATTCATATTCAGCTTTTATTCATCCATAAATCATTGACTCCCTCTTTAAGCTTTATGGATTACAAAGAAAAACTCCTCAGCAAAGAAAGAAATAGTACATTTACGGCATTTAAGCAGATGCTCTTATCCAGAGTGACTTCCAGTTCCTGCTTACAGGGACAGTCCTCTTGGAGCAACTCAGGGTTAAGGGTTTTGCTCAGGAACCCAATGGTGGAAGTGCTGGAGGTTGGATTCCAATCTGCATCCTTTTGGGCCATAGCTGAGTATCCTACCACTAGACCACCACCACCCCATTACTTTGAACTCACATGATTTAAATCAGTCGGTTTAGATAAAATATTCTATCAAAATTTATTCTATCAGGGATTTGGAAAGAGGGGGCTGAGAGAGCTCCAGCCCCAAGATTTCAGAACTATGTCTATTAAAAAGTATAAAATTCATTTTAAAAATTGTAAAAAAAACTACAAAACAAATCGAGAAAAGATGAATTTGCGCTTTTAGTAGTAAGGAGTTTTTTTTTTTTTTTGTTTTTTTTTTACTGCATTTATTTATTAAAAAATGTGTATCCATGCATCAATAGTATTAACGCTGATATTTACAGTGAGTGGAAACACTTCCCACATGTGAACTTTGGTCATTTTGTATGTGAATTTGTGCACAAATTCTTGCAGGACTTGTAAGCAAGTTCTGTGTATTGAGGCAGCTCAAGGTCTTTTCTTACTCAAATTCTATTAAAACAATTGTCCAATTATCTCTCGCTCCCATTTTTAAAAGATTCTTGTAATATAGTCAGTAATAAAAAATATATAAAGCAAATGAAAGCTGGGTATTCTGAAAGTGCTTATTGTATATTTAAAAAATGTTTAAACAGGTCTCTCATTGTTTCTCACTGTTCCTGCTCAGCATTTTTTTTTCATCTCATTCTTCTATTAAAATATTAAATAAAACAATATCCTCACAGAAGGTCATGATCCAAGTCCTTTTTGTGCAGAGTTTGCAGCTTGCCCCTGTGTCTGTGTAGCTTTTCACCAGGTTCTCCATATTCCTCCTCCAGACTACAGACATGTCAGATGGACTGGAAATATTTTGCCCTAGTTAGTACTGCAGTGTTATGGCTGTGTGTCTGTGTATGGATGGATAGATGGATGGATGGATGGATGGATGGATGGATGGATGGATGGATGGATGGGGTTAGTCTTGCTTATTTTTGCTTTCTTCACCTCCTGCAGTTACTCAGTAACCCCACAATCTCAGGTCAGGTCAGCAAAAGTGGGACCAGAGTAAAGTAACCATGCTTCATTTACAGAAAACTTCCTTTTCGTATTCTGAATAAATATTCTAAATATTATTCTGCCTCATCTCAATGACAAAGCAGGGATGTTTTTATTTAAAGCAGCTTTTTGTTAATTTTTTTTTTTTTTATGATCTAAATCTCTGTGTAAACAAAATGTCTTTAAACCTTTTTTGACTTGAGAGCAGACAAGAAGACACAAAGTCTAATAACCAACCTATCCTTTGCTTATTAATTAAATTGTTAGAAAACAAACAAACACAGAAATACAGATTATTTATTCATATATAATGCTTGTCACAGTTAAACCTCTAGTCAGTCTAGTCTAGTCAATGTTTGTTGCACAAAGCACGTTTAAAGCAAGAGGCAACTGGCCAGCGGGAGCACAACCCATCACATGCCCTAAAATGAAAAAAATCTTTTTATTGCTTTATGGTATGGCCGCTAACAACATTTATTTTCTGTCTTCAAGACCCATGCTGGTTCAAGGTCAGAGATATCTTAAGTTTCACAGCAGTCTGTGATGCACTCAGGATTTAGTTTCTTAATTTTAGAGCCACAGCTGCACAGATCAATTTCACTAAATTGTATGCTCCAAATTATGACTGAGGGAGTTTACAGTTTATAAAGTGAGAGAGATCAAGTGGTAAACACAATAAAAGAAAGAAAAGAAACTGGCATGCTGGAAAAGTAGCCTGGACCCCCTTCACATTAATCTGAGAATACCTGATCATTTTCCACTGTAGGCACATTTGTCACATCAGAACCGGACAATGAAACAATGAAATAAAGGAACCTTATTTTATAACTCATGTTTTGCTTTACATCATGTGGCCAGGTATGTTTTTGTGGCTTACCTTAAGAACAGACGTCATCAGGGTCCACTGTGAGAAAAAGGTAAGCCAGCAGAGCAAATGTGATGCTCTGGATGATGTTCTGCATGGAACCTTTGCTTTTCAGCATTCATGTGGATGTTACTTTGACCATCCTCCTCTACATTGCAGTAGGCTAAACACACCTTCATAGCAACGTTTTTTCTCACAAAGTGGCCTTTGATTCTTTTAGTAGGATAATGTATCTTCACTGCTGAGATTGTTGAGGAATAGCTTAAGGAAAGTGACAAAGCATTAATTTGGCCTCAAATTTGCCTCAATTTTTCTAATTAGTCAGTCTGATTGAGCACCTGTAGGTTGTGCTGCACAGTGTAGTCTGCTCAGTGGAGGCCATGCCTTCAAGATAAAAGGATCTGCTGCTCTTGGTGCCAGATAAGCCAGGAAACCTTTAGAGGTCTTGTCGACTTCATGTCTTGATCAGTCAGAGCTGGTTTGGTGCTACAAAAGGGACTTACCAATATAAGCAAAGTGGATTTAATGTTGTAGCTGGTGTACAGTAGTGTCGACTTATGATTGGGTCACTCAAGTTGGATGGTAATAGCAAGTGTGAACAAGGCTTTAGAGGTGCATTGACATGCTCGGTGGAGAAAGATTCTGCCCCAAGCAGAGCAACTGGAAGTAACAGCTGACATTTTTCAGCCATGGCTAATACCCTCAGCTTGTCTTTAAGGAGATTCTGTCACCTGTGGTTTAATCAGCTTGACTGTAAAGAGAACGAGAGTACGTTTTAGGGTGACAAATGTTTCAGTTTACTGTGATAAAACAAGCCTCATCTTTGTCTCGGCTTCAGCTTCTCTTGTTCTTTCTTCCTTGGGATTAATTGGGTCTGCTTTCCAAAAAGAACGGAAGGAAAACCCTAGAAAATAAATTACAATCCTTACCACTTTCCCTTCCCCATCTGTCTTTTTCTAGAGAGGGAGCCAACTCCAAACCAAAATATATCTCTCTCTCTCTCTCTCTCTCTCTCTCTCTCTCTCTCTCTCTCTCTCTCTCTCTGCTCACACTATGTTCCTCCAGCTCACTTTCACTTTCTTTCTTTCTTTTTCCACTGTTTTTTCTTTTCATTCTTTATCTCTCTTACTCTTCTCATCTCTTTCATTCTCCATCTATCTCCTCTATTTATTTTGCCTTACTTCTCCCCCTTTCACAATCACTTGTTCTCAGTCTTTTATCTTTCTGTCTTTCTGCTTCTCACTCCCACTGTTTCCTGTCTCTGTCACTCTTCAGGAGATGAAATCCCTGTTCAGTTGTGTTAAGATCTGGAGACTGACTTGACCTGTCCAAAACTCCCCCTGATGAAGTCCATTGTTAACTTGGCTGTGCATTTTGGATCGTTGTCTTGCTGCATCATAAAGTTCCTCCTATTAGTTTGGGTGCATTTTCTCTGTAAATGTTTCTGTAGACTTCAGAATTCATCTGAATTCTGGAAAGATGCTTTCCATCTCTTTGATAGAAATTATTGTCTCATCAGTCCATAAAACGTCCTTCAAGAAAATGTTTTGCTCATCTTTTTTTTATTTGTTTTTCTGGTTCATACTAGTGATGATTATTTTGCATCTGGCGGCCTCTATATTTCTGCTCTAATAGAACAAAATAATACCTTTAGACCTGCCCGATGAAGGTCCTTAATGATGTCACTGACTGTTGTTCTGTGATTTTTCTTCACTGCTTTCACAATTTTCTTTGTCATCAGCTGTTTTCCTTATTAGATGTATATACTGTATGCTGCTCTGTACACCAGTGGTTTCCTTCTTTTTCATTACATTCCACATAGTTGTATGGCTAGGCCCGAAGTTTGTGAAATTCTTCTTATGAATTTTTTCCTCTTTTCTCAGCTTCAAAAATGACATGCTTTTCTTCCTATAGACTGCTGATCTTGGTTGGTTTCTTCTTTTTCAGCAACAAAGGTTGTCTTCACAGATAAAAACCAGAGCTTTAACTGAGAGTAGGTATCAAAAAGCTATTTATAGCTTAAACAATCAATCTAACAGGACCCACTGGTGAAACAGCAAAAACCTGTCGGCCTCTCATGCTCTTTTGCTCACTTTTGCTCACTGGAAAGACAGTGATCAGAAACAAAAGGTTATCTGATCTAACATGTCTAGATGTAAAAACTAGTAAATAAAAGTTGAAAATCTGAACTCTCATTTCATACAATTACATACAAAAGCATTCAGTTTGGTCTTGCTGTTCAGTATTTTTGGAGGTGATTGTATGTGCGATTATCGAGCAGATGAGTTTTTGTCATCTTTTAGCAGTCAGCTTTTAAGAGCATTAAAGGAAATCAAAGGAAGCAAATAACTGAACAAAGGATAAAGAGATAGAAGTAGAAAGCAGAGGTGCATGTGCATCAGGAGCTTTTAGAGACTGATGGGCAATACATCTTTACCGGACCTCATATACTGCCTCTTATACAATTATTGTGATAACTGATAGTATGATAACATGCTTCAGCCAACAGAAATTGAATTATATTGTCATTTTTCATATGAGATCACAGTCTTGGGCATTTTGATTTACTTAACACAACAGCACACCATTTTCTGTCCAGTTCAGGAAGAACACAGTTTTTATTTCATTTTTTTTTTTAGAAATATGCATTATTTTAAAGAGCAACATGCTTTTTATTAGAGGCTCTCAGATCCTAGTTACACCCCTGGAAGAGAACAGTAAATGCTTTCTGGTGGGGTCATGCTAAGCCAGTTTGCCTCACAGGCCTGCAATATTTTATCGGCTTAAATAGCATGAAAGGGCATAACACCTAAATGCCCATCATCAGTCAAATCTTCATTAAGGACTTGCTTTGTTTGTTCCCTTGCCTCCATAATTTCTCTCACTTGCTCTGTTCCTTATAATTCAGATTCAGTAGGCTGTCTTTCAACAGTCGAGCCACTGTAGTTTCCCACACCACGATGCTCATCTCCATATCAGGGGGCAAAAAGGCAAATCAGCGATAAGCAGCCGGCATTATCCTCATCACTTGCCAAGTGTTAAATGCCTTTCCTCATCATTGCAAACTCCCAGGCGATATTCTAAAAAGACTGTAGCTCATCCAAAACCCATAAGAGGGCCAACTGGCCAGAAGAGTGTGTGGAGTTTAGGGCTTCCCTAGGTGCTATCTCTGTTTTGTAGCTCAACACGGCACAAAAAACCCCAAAAAATGTTAAACCCCAAAAACCCTGAAAGAACCTTCCTATCAAAGCAGGCTTAGCTGAAAGATGAAAGATCTGACATGAGACAGCCAAGTAACACACAGGGAATGTGTGTAGAACTTTTACTTTGTGATGGGTTTTAATTCATTTGAGAAGATTACATTTGCCTTGAAGAAACTTTAAAAAATGAATTCAGTAATTCTGCTTTGGACATTTTTAAAGGGATGCACAGGGGATCCAATCAGCTATAGAAAGTTCAACTTTTTCTGAGGTTAATATCAGATTTCAACTTTATTGGTGACTATACTAGAGTAATCTTTAAGTAGTATCCTTGAACAAAGTACAGAAAGAGACAGGTAAGCAGATCCATGCCTCTCTGCATGGCGGCAATCTTTTTTCCCCCCATGTTGACATTTTAGCCAGTCTTTTAGAGATGTATTGGTGAGAGAAGAAGTATGTCTCCATTAAGATACGAAGAGGGCACAAAGCCTCAATCCGGTTGTACTTCTTCAAAAGACAGAGCTGGCTGCTTAGGTAAATCTTACCATAAAATCCATCTCTCTGCACAGCAAAACGACATCAAAGGAAGGCTTGAATTGGACATCAAAGTTTCCTTCATCTTGCCCAGGTTCCTCTATTCACCAGCCAGGACCGAAAGTCACCATTTCAGGCTTTCGCCTCACCATCTGCTTCCAGCACTTGCTGTATGAAAGGTTCACTAGATGCTTAGCCTTAAGAAATTATGTTCAATTAAAGGTACTTTAAAAAGTTTTTGCTTGGATTTCTTTACACCTGTCTCACAAAAGGCTTTGAACACTGGGTGTCAATCCTCACTGGGAATTCTTCTAACAGGGGTCTGCAAAGAAAAGAGACAACCTGTCATGTGCTTCAAAATCACAGAGAAGTGATAATCTTAAGTATCAAAGGGGTAATTGAGGAAAGCAAAAACTTCAATAAAAGTGCAATCTGTTTCACTGACTTAGTTGGCATTGGGAAGTAATGGAGCCTCTCCCAACAGAAGGCTCTGAAAAGTAAACTGAGAATAGTAACTCCCTATTTTAAGTCCTACGTCCTTAGAAACAAAGGTGTGAGAAAAGGTTCTTTGTGAGATCTCAAAGAAGATCCCAGGAAGATCCCAATTTAGTTTCCTAAAAAAACTGGTTGGTGGTTCTGAACAGGTTCTATATGTCTGTTTTCCATTCACTTTGAGATATATATCATGTAGCTTTATAATGCCTGGCCTTGTTACCACTTCTTATCCTACAGCACAGCTGTCATATCTGTTAGCACACAGCAAGTACCATAGCTGAGATTTAATCATGTCAAATTAATTTAAGTAAGTTGATTGTAGCTGTACAGCTTCCTTTGTTTTATTAGAATTTCTCTTTAGTTTTCTTTTAAGAGCAAACTTTTAAAAAATAATATTTGTATGTAAATCTCTCTCTCTCTCTCTCTCTCTCTCTCTCTCTCTTTTTAAGTTTGCTCTAGAAATAGAAATTAAAGAGAAATTCTAATAATTTAATGTAGTTTTAGTATTTCAGTCAAATTAATTTACTATTTAAAAAACTGTTTAAAATTGGGAAATCTTAAAAAATGTTTGGCAAGTCATGAAAGCATGCAAGTTTTTGAGGTAAGATTTTCTCACAATTTCATCCATTTTTCCAATTTTTTCATTGCTGGTCCTTTAGATCTAGGCTTCATGCGTGAGAACATGGCTTGTAGAGTTTATTGTTATTTAAAAATAATAACTTTCCTGTTTTCCAGGTTAAAAACATGGTGAATACTGTTAGTTTAAGAGGTTTTTTTTTGTACTGTCAGACCAGGGTGAAATGATGCTGTTATGAAGGCCTGCACAACTACTTTTTCATGTGGCAGTCGACACCCACAGACCATCTAACTGTGCTCTACTACACCCCCCCTCCCCCTTTGACCTTCCATTCTCAGTGGCAGGAGCCAGGACTGATGGGCATCACCAAGCGTTGATCTGGGTCATGGCACTAGCTATCTCAGTGGGATTCATATGGCTCCATCATAATCAAACATTTGACCAAGAGGCAGACTGGCAATCTGTAAAAAATCTATGAGGGGAAAAAAGTCATGAAGAAAAGCAGGGATTTTTTTTTAAACATGTTTCCAATAACGCTTCTTAGACAGAGCTGTAAAAATTGAGTTTACTCACACAGATGCCGTATTACAGAATGATCTAGCATCAGCGCTTCTGACCCGAAATTGTGCCCAAGGCATAATATTTCCTGCTATATCACATGAATGTAATAAAAAATATATCAGCCTGGTGCAAAAGATGACCTTGTCGCTGAGAAGATTAGGATTTACCTCCAACAATGAAAATGGTAATATGCTAACATTGCAATATTCTGTGATAACAAAACACCACAACACAGTACGTGACAGCAAATTATTTCGTGCTCAAGTTATGGAAGGTCATGCAAAGAATGAGCACATGATGTTCACACTTGTTCTCCAATCACTGAATAAAAGTCTCGTTAAAGATCAGGATTAGGATTCAGGAAAGGTCACACGTCATCCTCTTGGTCTTATTAGTGGCCTTGGTGACAGCATAATATCCAGCTCAGATATGACATACAGCCCTTTAGAAATACCTATGAAACAGTATGCTGTTCATCTTTCATAGGTCTTTATAAACCCTGCATGGTCTAGTGTTCCAGTCGCTTCTCATATGAGGAAACCCACAGGATGAAAAGCACATTTAAGCACAATTACCCAAACAAAAACTCTTTTGTATGACACAATAGCATTATAGCATTATGTCACAGGAACACCCTTTTCTGAAAGGGTGAAAGAAGTGCTATTTAGGCTAGGGCTGATTCCTATGCGTATTCGCAACCTTAGAGTGTCAATAGTTATTGACGAAGGTTTAGATACAGTTAAAGGATTTTAAAATCCTTTATGTCATTTAGCTAGTGGAATGAGGGACTTGGAAGCAGAGCAGCTTGAAAGTAATTCTCTACCTTTCAGCTTTGAGACCCGCTGTCAAAGCAATGCCACTGTAGCTGGGAGAGCTTTGTGATCTGGCATGCTAATGTCTTTATTGGACACCTTATATATAAACTCCATATATTACTCCAAGGACCCTTAGAAAGTTAGGATAATTCAACAGCATACTTCAACAATTAGTCTACATTACAGTACCAATATTAATGAGACATGGCAATAGCCAATGACAAGCCAATTATACTGTAATTTTTCATTATTAAAGTAATTTTTGTATGGTGTATGCATAGGCTCCTTTTTCTCTACTGGGGCCTGTGGGATCCTAGGTACAATCACAAAAACTGAGTTCAAACAGGAACAGTATTGATATCATTACTGCTATTACTCACTTCTTTTAAATTTAGAAAACAAACTCTGTTTTGCAAGTTCCAACACCAGCAGCCCACCACCCGAAGGTCTTGAACTGCAGCCACTCTCCATCTCGGCATGTTGAAGGTCACCCACTGATCCAGGGCTAATCCTGGAGGAAGGAGCCTGTTCTTTTGTTCGCCCCATGCCACATCAATCCCGTTATAGGCCCTCTCGTTCTCCGAGCAATTTACCTCTGATTAAGCGGTTCATCTCCGAGACCGCTTCTGAGCCATGGCTTCTCCCGCCGTGGCCCACTGCTAAGTCCTGTTGCTTTGAATGCATCTCCAGAGGGGTATTATCTGTAGGAGAAGGCCCCTTACATGGGAGGGAGAGAAAGGCCAGATTCTGCAGGCTTATCTTTGCTCTCCTCCCTGTTCCTGCCGGGCATAAAAAGAATGGAAGCAGGGGAGCTCAAAAAGCCCTCCAGAAAACACAGGACGATTAAACCTAAGGCCCAATCAATTTGTCTACTCCAGTCGACAGGATGGTGGCTTCCTCAAGGATAGGAAGCACCTTTTACCTTCTCTGCAGCAATGTACTTTACTGCATTCCTTGCAATTTTGGATGGATTTCTAGGTGACGTGGGGGGAATATGAATAAGGATATAAGCATTAGAATGCTTTGATTTTTTTTTAGTTTTGTTTTTTGTTTTGTTTTGTTTCTATGCACAAACGTCTTGTTAAACCACCCAATTTAATGAACCGTACAACTTAATGGTTGAAGTAAAAGTGCTAATGTCTCATCTCCAAGTAGGGATAACTCTACAGGGAAGCTTCCAAGCAAATGGCAGGCATGAGGTATAAAAGTTCAGTGACCACTATATAATCACCCGTGTAAAATGAACTTCCACAGGGTTCATGTGTGTGGGCTTCAATGAAGCAATAAACTCTGCAGGAGCAAATTTAGCACTGCAGCTTTTTGCAGTAATGCTGCATATGTCTCTGCAGCAACAATTTTCATTCGATAACTGAAAAATAAACACTACACATACTGGCGGGTACCGTGACAGCAAATCCATGAATCAGACAGGAGTTTAATGGAATGGGACTGTGAAGCCGCTTTTTATATGAGGAGAGGTCTGCGCACCCAGAATCAGAACAGCTTGGAGATGAGGGACATGGATGGTGCTCTAGTGGTATCTCTGCAAGCTGTTCAATAAAGTGGGGGTGAAAAGTATTACTTCTTCACCCGCACAGAGCAATTGCCCAGCGGGACAGTGGCCTGATACAGCAGTGTCGCGGCTAAGTGGCAAACTGCTCGCATCAACCAGCTGCCAGCCTGCCACCTTCAATCATTATGACAAATGATGGCATGGAACACAGAGAATGCTTCAGTAGTTACACCGGCCATGTTGTGACACACTCACACATATGAAATAAGCATTTACAGGGTGTGGTTCATCAGACAGTGCAAGCCTCCCTTACTAATTATAAGAACTTACCTACCTACCTGCTTTTACTCCAATTTTGAGGAAGTGAAAGAAAATTCTTTATATTGCATTTATTCTGGGGGAGTGGAGGCCTAGTGGTTAGGGTGTTGGCCACATGATTGGAGGATCGGGGGTTCGAACCCCTACCTGATGGGTTGCCCTGAGGTACCCTTGCGCAAGGTGCCGTCCCCGTCCCGCTCCTCCCTGCGATGGGCTGGCGACCTGTCCAGGGTGCGTCCCCTGTCCTCGCCCTGTGTGTGCTGGGTTGGACACCAGCTCTCCCCCGCGACCCCGTTTGGGACAAGCGGCAGAAAATGGATGGATGGATGCATTTATTCTTTTAATGGGTTTAATTTCACCCTTTGCAGTTAATCACATTTTCTACTTTTGAACTTTTTTCCTGAGCTGCCCATTAATATACAGGAAGCAGTGCTTTCAATGATTAGAAATATGTATTGCAAGTATTTTTTTGTTTAAAAAAAAGGTCACAGGTTCAAATCCCACCTCTAGCAGTACCACCATTGGGTTCCTGAGTAAGACCCTTAACCCTGAATTGCTCCAGGGGGACTGTCCCTGTAATTAGGAAAAGGAAGTCGTGTTGCCTAAGAGCATCTGCTGAATGCTGCATGTAAACGCCTCTTATATCATGTTGATGCAAACCATATACAGTACAAAAGTTTTAGGCAGGTATGGAAAAAATGCTGTAAACAAACAATGCTTTCAGAAATGGAAGTGTTAATCATTTATTTTCATCAATCAACAAAATGCAGTGAATGAACAAAAGAGAATCTAAATCAAATCAATATTTGCTGTGACCACCCTTTGCCTTCAAAACAGCATCAATTCTTCTAGGTACACTTGGACACAGTTTTTGAAGGAACTCGGCTGGTAGGTTGTTCCAAACATCTTGGAGAACTAACCACAGATCTTCTGTGGATGTAGCTTCCTCACATCCTTCTGTCTCTTCATGTAATCCAGACACACTGGATGATGTTGAGATCAGGGCTCTGTGGGGGCCAGAAGAACTGATGCTGGTTTGAAGGCAAAAGGTAGTAACACCAAATATTGATTTGATTTAGATTTTTCTTTTGTTCGCTCACTTTGCATTTTGTAAATTGATAAAAATAAACAATCATTATTTATATTTCTGAAAGCATTCTTTGTTTGCAGCATTTTTTCACACCTGCCTAAAACTTTGCACAGCACTGTACATCTGCCCCATATATAGGCACTATATATTTGTGTTGTTCTGTCTAGTTCTCCAACAAACCTGCAGACTACCTCACAAATGCACATTTGTATGGCAACAGAATTAAAAGTGAAGCAGCTGGAGTTATCATTAGTTTGTTGTGAGAATAGCAGATAGCAACCTAAACACCAGATCACACAAATTTTATTGTCGAGAAACAAAATATTACACACCCAGCTTTCATACCTTGAGTGTTGATTTAATATTTGCAAATGTTCTCAATAAAGAGAAACTACTGCAGTGGGGGGTATTTCCAGTACATGCTCAAATCCCTTAAGTGACTGTCAGCAATACGCAATCCAGTGAAATGAAAAACACAGAGTGCAGCTCAAGTAGAAAACACTCTGGCAAGTAGAACACCAGAGCTGTCAGTTAAAAAAGATTCTTTTCTCAACAGTTTCATAAAGCTCTCCGCATCTTATAGAAAGGCATGTGTGGCAGCATGTGTGTGTGTGTGTGTGTGTGTGTGTGTGTGTATGTGGGTGTGTGTGTATGTGGGTGTGTGTGTGGGTGTGTGCGTGTGTGTGTGTGTGTGTTTACTGACTGTGGTACCTGATTCTCCACACTGTAATCTGCAGCAAAGCAGAGTAGCCATGTGCAAGGCCTGTGGTCCCACATGAAGGACATCAAAGCATACAACGCTAATTTTCCAGTCATGAAAGCAATATCATAAGAGCTGCGGCTGGCCAAAGAAAAATCGATGCATTTCATTTCCATGGCATGCAGCTTGGCTCATTATGTCACATGCTGTGAGTGTTTCATACTTAAATGTGTTCACTGGATGCTGGATCATAGACTCAGACAATGGCAACGCTCCAAAGATCACTACAACCTCGTAAGACACTTTCTGGAATATAAAGCACTTAATCTTCACTGTTCTATCTACTGAAACCACTTCTGGCATTTTGGAGAGCCAAATGATTTTTAATTAAAACATTGTAACAGATTTCTTTCTGTATCTTTGTTAACTGATCTGTCTTGTTATGGGTAACACAAAATCTCTAAAGGTATGCTGCAGTTTCTGCACCAAGATGTTTACAGCAGATTCTGCACCAAGATGTTTACAGCAGATTCTGCACCAAGATGTTTACAGAAGATCCTTTAGGACCTTGAAGTTGTGAGGTGGGACCTCCATGAATTGCTCAAATTCGTCAATCCCATAGATTCTCCTTTGGTTTGAGGCCTGGGGAATTTGAAAGCCAAGTCAGCTCTTTGGACTATTTGTCATGTTTTCCTGAAAGAGGCCACAGCCTTGAGAGTAAACCATTCCTAACAAGGAGTTTTCTTGGCCTGTGACAATGTTTAGGTATGTGGAAAATGTCAAAGTAACCACATGAAGACCTGATTTCACAGCAGAACTTTGCCCATGATACTGCCTCTGACACTTGACCTTCTTCCCATAGTGTATCTTATTGTTGTCACTTCACACTTCAAGTGATTCACATGCACACCTTCCATTGCTCAGTGATCCAGTTCTGATGCTCATTTGTATTGTATGTCTGTTGTAGGGGCTTTTGGTGCAGGACAGGGGTCACCATATGTGATGTAGTTTCAGATGTTCTTCTATCATAGTCAGCTTTAACATTTTTAGGACTTTGTGCTAGAGCTGGTTTCCTTTATAATCAGACCTGGCATGCTAACCTTCACAACACACAGGCATCAGTGAGTTTTGGGTGCTCATGACCCCATAGTCAGTTCACTGGTTGTTCTTCCTTAGACCACTTTGGAAAGTAATAACAAATACATACCAGGAACCACAAATCCTTTCATTTTTGGAGATGCTCTGACCCAAGTTGTCTAACCATCACAATTTGTTTCTGTCATTCACTCAGATACCCACGTTTCCTGCTTCAAACACAGCAGCTTCAACACTGCATGACTGGGGCCATTGTATTTAAGATAATCAGTAGGTTTTAGTTCACCTGTCAGAGGCTTAATCAATGTGGCTAATCAGTGCGTAGCCATACATTGCTATTTTCAGAAGACCCAAGACTATCAGGTATGTCATCTTTTGAGATGTAAATGCTAAGTGAATTTTGACAATTTGTCAACTGTAGGAGCATTTTAGTGATGTTTGAGCGGTCTAGTGATGTTGAAGCCCACTCATTACCCAGGACTGCCCGTTCAGACTATACACCAACACTGAGATCTGGAGTCAGCTCCCCCGAGTGACATGAAGCCAGCTACTGCATCTATCCAACTCTGTGTGTCTTCACACTGGGTGATTGGGAAAAGGGAAGGGCCAGGAGAAACCAGGACCACCCAGAGTGAGCAAAGCCAACCCTGCTCCCTTGGACTCCCAAACATAAATGGTTGTGTTACCAGGGGCATTTTGATTCATAGGAAACTGGGCGACCTAGGCAGTTGCCTAGTGTGTCACCAGTGGAAGGGATTGATTGGCTTGATCCGGTTGTTAAGTCTGATACCCTGCATGACATAATGGCCATTTTTGGGTATAAACACTCCCACTGCAAAAAACCTCACTGTGGCTGCAGCATGCTCCAACATTTAATCATCACACACTCTTGCTTTTACATGAATAACTGAAACAGCAACCTCTATTAATGATCTTTCTGGAATGTCTGATTTTTACTCGGTTTGGGCAAGGCTCAAGTTTTAAATTACATAGTTCTACCTTCAATTTTGCAGCAGGGGTGTTCTGTTACCCACACACCAATAGCTGTACTTCTTACGATGGTACTGAAATTCTAAAAGCCTTCCATATCATGTCCTTTATCAAACATTTATTTAGGGCCTGTTATATTTTAAGATTTTTTTACCATACTAGATATACAAAGTTGTCAGTTTACATATCTTTTTAGAAATGAAGAACAGAGTGTCTGAGAGCTGAAGATACAAGAGCTGTATTGTTGGTTCATTCTGGACCTTGTTTTTATGAAGAAATATGTGATCAATATAGTGCATGTTTTCATTCATTTTCTCCACTGAAGATTAAGATTTTATGCTTACTACTGAAACTCTACTAGACAGGCCTTGAAATCTTCACAAAACCTTAAATCATCAAAAAAATGCTGGTTTTAGTTAGACTTTACTAGCAGCTGTAAATAGAACAGGAAATCACTGGAAAGTGAAAGAAAAATGATGAAAAATTCATTTGTTTATTGTAATTCTGTCTGTTCATGTACTCATTCCTTCAGTTAGGTTGGTCAGTTGGAATTCACAGCAGAAGTTGTTCAATTGGAACACAGCCAGGTTTTAACTGAAACTCTGTTGCCTCCAGCTTCTTCCTAAAGACGTGAATAAACACACCTGCACAGGCCGTGTTTTCGGTGTGAGTCCTACTTTCAGCACATTCAGGAAAACCAATGGCTAAACTTGCTACACAATCAAACATATTATGCTTCAGAACCTATTACCGTGTATATTTGTATATTATACATTGTAAATATGTATATGTATATATTTATAGATATTTATATATATATATATATATATATATATAGATAGATAATCTATTATTTATAATCTATTATTTATTTATAGCTTCTTCGTTTTTCTTTTCTTTTTCTCCTCTACTGTTCTTGTTCCTGTTCCTCTTTCCTCTTTTTTTCTTTTTTCTTCTGTACACCTGTCTTTTATTTATAAGAGCCCTGTAACGCCCAAATTTCCCATTCGTGGGATAATAAAAGATTACTCTACTCTACTCTACTCTACTTAAAAACATTAGAAATAAATGGCATGACTGATAATTTCTATAATAATAAAGTTCTTTCTTATTCTTAATTATTTATTTTAAGTTTGTACCAGTTTTGGATTTTTTAATGCTTCTAAACAAAATCCAGCTTTCTCCATGCGGTCACGTTTTGTCTGTTTAGGTTTTGGTTTTTGTTTGGTCACGATAGAGGGCGCTCTGTTCTGACTGAACACACCTGAGCTCATGAAGGCACAGGTGTGCCTCATTGGGGCTGACTACTTAAGCCCCAATGAGTCAGAACAGAGCGCGGTTCATTCACGAGGACAAACCTTAGGTTACGGATGGTTCTGTTTTGATCTTGTATCTGGTTTTGGTGACCAAATGGAAATAAAGTTATGTCTTGGATCATTGGCTCTGCACAGACGTCCTTCCCGCACCCCACCACCATGACACATTTCTGAGCAAAACACATTTGCAGACGAAGTTTAAGTGACACTGGTTTGAAGTGAGTGAATTATAAATATGATTTCACCACAATAAATGAATAATGCACTACTTAATAGAGGCACTGCAATGGGCTGGCGACCTGTCCAGGGTGTGTCTCCCGTCTTTCACCCTTTGTGAGCTGGGATGGACTCCAGCACTCCCCCACGACCCCACTTGGGTCAAGTGGCAGACAATGACTGACTGACTTAATAGAGGCATATTACATGTAGGTAATTTAAGAAATGGTTGATAAATGTGTTTTTAAGTTTACTTAAAGATGTGTTAATAAAGTTTCTATATAAACTATGCCAGAATGCCATGGAATATCTATTAAAGTAACCTGAGAAAAGAGTGATGCAGATCATTGTTACTTGTTTTTATTCCTTGATTAATGTCTGATTTCTATACTAGAAACTGAACCAGCACTATTTTCTCATTTTAACTAGCAATACCGCTGACATTGACAAAAGAACTGTCTAGCTACTTATTTCAAACTCACTGCTTATAAAAAAGTGAAGAAAATATGTGAAAGGTGCAGATTCTTGACTATAAATAAGGCATCTACTAAAGCAATAATTAATCAGAAAATAACAAGCCATTAAGCAGAAACAGATGAATATGTCTTACATTAAAAACCATTGGTATTAATTACTCAGCATTAAGTAAAACATGTACAAATATGTAAAGATCAAGGCAATTAGGTTGTTTATTGTGTGCATCTATCAGAAATGAACACCTTCTTGAGAGCTTGTTGAATGTTCTGGACTATCCTCCTACTTTGCCCCTTATTTTACCCACCTGTACCACTTTTCCCATAAAAATAAGCTAACAATTGATGTAAACAAAATTCTTTTCCCTGTGGTCTAAGGAACCCTTCATTCATTCTCATGTAAGCACTGACTATTCATGATAAATTGACCATGTCTCCCCATGTAAAGCAGTGAATTATTCAGATTTTTACTGATTAAATGCTAATAAAATACCTGGATGTATACATTATCCCTATTACAGTAATACATACAGTATTTAATGTGTAATTTTAATGCAAAACAATTGCTAACATTTCTTTGTAAATGCCCTTGTTACCCACATTGTAACACATTTTGAATATATGATTCATGTCACTTTTTATTATGTAAATAAAATACACATAGGATTTATTTTGACTCACTTCATAATTACATAAGGAATGATAATTATTAATTGTCTCCCAATAACTCCCCCTACCGTCACCAAAAAATAAAAAGGTAATTAAGCATCTTTTTGACTTATAAATGCTCATTCTTTAGCTATTTTGAGATGGGGAAATCTGTTTTCATCACCTTGTTTACATGGGACTTGATCCTTAGATCTGAATCAAGAATCTAAGGCTCTTGCAAGCAGGGAGTTAATTTCCCCAGGTTATTAAGCAGCATTCCCTTTTGCTTTGGGGTCGACTAATGGGATGTCGGTTTTTCTTCATGCTTTTGCCTCTTTAAGAAAGTACTCCCCTTCTATTTATTAATTGCCAAAAGATAACAGAGATAACAGAAGTAATGGATTTTATAGTAAGTGCATCATTTGGTTCAGCAGAGATGTGTGGCTGTCATCTGTGTAACTATGGAAACATATATTGTGCTCTCTAATGGGGTCACCAAGTGGTAGCATGTATAGTGAGAGTAATAAGGGACCATGGCAGCTCCTCTATGCCAACCCAAAGCAGACTTTGTGTCTCTGAGACACATGATCTCCAAGCCTGACATAAATTTCTCGTTTCAATTCAAGTTATGAATTCAGAACCCACTAACTTTTCAGATTAGGAGATCACAGTCAGTCCTAACAAACACAGAATTTGAGATCTTATTTTCATCAGAGTCTGAGGTTGAGTTACAGCTGGTCAATGAATTATTTTCTAGCAGTGGCCCCGTGATCAGAAGGTTGTGGGGTTGAGTCCAGTAGTTCACTCAAAGGTACCCTTGAGCAAGAATCCATCCCCTACACTACTGCCCAGGAGCTTGATGTATGGCTGGCTGGCCACACTGTGTGTTAAATACAGAGAAAACCTTTATTGGGTACACTGATTGTTGTGTTGTGGTGTGCTCACAAGGGCACAATAGTCCCTTTCACTTTATCTAGAATGGGTTTCTTCAGTATGCTTTTTACAAAGGCTTTTTTGAAGGCAACTTGCATGATGAATGTTTGAAGAGATGTTTTAATAATCTCCGGGACATGACTTGAAATGCTCTCAAATACCTCTTACAAAATGCTGTCAATAGACTGTCTGAGCATGAGGTGGAGGAGTGCACTCAGCCAAGCTGAGTGGCCAGGATCAGTTAATGTCAGGAAGATCAGTTTTTCCATTTTCTCAAGGTTACATTTTTTACAGAGTTTGATGAGATTACCTTAGTAGTAATATTGGTTCTAATTGAAGTTGAAAACTGAAGTTTGTTACTGAAGAACACAAGTCCATCACATTTTAATTCTAATCAGCTTCAGAGAAGTCATTTCACTCATGTATCCATGCCAGGCACGTTCTCATCTGCTAGAAATACTGTGTGTAGTTTAGGTGAGGAGTGGTGTCTGGGTGCACTGTCACATGATTTCATAGTTGCTTCCTAATTTAGTCATGAACAATGTCTCTTGCTGAAGGTCCCAGATCTCTTTGGGGTACATTTTCATTGGTGTCTTCGTGTAAATTACCTACTTCTTCTTGTATTCTTAACTTACTTGCTGAGAATTCCCCAGAAAAAGCTCTGCTCCATTTACATAGACTCAGCTGGATATTACAAGTGCTAGGGGACTAAAAGGGTAAAGCATGTACAACTTCCACTTCAACTGATATGGAGATTTGCATTCAGTGCTCCTTCAGCTTCTAGAAAAATCCAGGATTGTAGAGCGTTTGTGCAGAGCATTTCTCATTTATGTAGACCACATTCTCATTGAAACAGGATTAAGCATGAATATAATACATTTAATTTTTCAAAAATATGATGTCATCAGAGTGGTGGTGTGAAAACCTCAAATTAGATTTGTAAATTGTAAATATGAATTTATAAAAATCAATAAAAAATAAGGTAAGTTAAATGAAAAATCAGTTCAACTGATTTTTTTATTTTGGCTTTTCTAGTTTTGTACTACCCTTGGAGGTAGCAATGATTTTTATAGATAAAAGATACAATACAGCTTGTACTCTTGTCATACTTTGCCTCTTAAGCATCAAGTACTAGAGGTTCGCTGAACCAACAAGCTGAAATCAGTGGCCGTCTCTCTGGGTTTTTTCTTCAAAGCACAGCCATCTAGTTTACAAGATGATGAGATAATCAGTCACAGCTGGTGGCTATTACACTGAGGCAGACAATGCAACATGAACATGCAAACACACACCCTCAGACTTAAATCAACACATTATTGGGAAACCAACTGGTATTAAGATGCTCTCTCATTGGGCATGTAGCACTGGCATCCATTTGCTTGAATAAAGTGCGCTACACCTAAGCTCAAAAAGCTTAAGCTGTTGTTTTGGTTTTTTTGTTTGTTTGTTTGTTTGTTTGTTTGTTTTAATCTCCTGTAAACATTTTTCAGCTTCATATTCAAACACTGAACACATTTCCACATAATTTACAGTGATGTCCTGGGTCAACTCTCAAACGAACCTCTAGTAAAAGTGAAAGTGACTATTTGTCATTTTGAAGCACAGCAAAGCACACAGTGAACCACAACAAAGTGTAACCAATACTTTTCACCCATACACACCGTGCAGCAGGGGACAGCTATTTAAACCTCCGGGGAGCAGTGATGGAGATGGTACCTTGCTGAAGGGTACCTTTAGGGCAACCTAGTGATCCAGGATTCAAAACCATTACTTTTCCAATCCTGGGGACTAGTCCTTTAACACTAGGCCATTACTGCCCTCTAGATGGTAATGTGTGAAAATTTGTCCCCAGTATGAATTATCTATAATTTAACTTATCATTTTTTGGATGTTATTTTTAATAAATAAATGACAACACAGTCAAGTCAACCCTGTTAACTTCACTGACTATAGCTGAATGTTACCATGCTGATGAGTGGCTTTATTCATATGATGAGAAAATTCACATGCTCCAAATTCATATTTTTTATCACTATGAATATTCAGATATTCATTCAATATTAATCTATAATATCTGATGTTACCAAGTCAGATAAGCTCTGAGAGTTCCTATAGAAGGTGTCATGAATGACTTGTTGCCCAGTGTAATGAAAAGCTAAGCGCTGATATTTCCTTTGAGCTCAATAGCAAGATTTTCAGATAATATAAAACTTACCCAGGTCAATGTCATTTCACACAAAGTGTAAAGAGCAAAAGGCTGCAACCCCGTCTCTTTCACTGTTCTGTCTGACTGACTGATAAAAATTAAATCTGGAGGACAAGCTCCAACAGTAGTGATTTTTAAACAGGTTTCAAAAAAGAACATATAGTGGAATCCAGTGCCTTCAATTGTCAGATCATTAACCACTTTTTTAGCAATTATCTGACATTTAAAAAGACTCTTTCTCACTGTAGAGAGTTTGCAACAGAAAAGTAGAATGGCTATGGCTGACAATTGATAAAAAGATAATTGAGCCTATTTGGAATGTGATTGCCACATCGCTTATATGTTTAAGGAAGCAGCATGAGGTCTGCATCATTTCATTTCAGTGCAGATCTCTGTCATTTTTTATGTAAAATATTGAATCAGTTTTGGATAGATACAGAGTGTCTGCCTATGTGTGCTGTCCTTTACACTTATCCACATATTCCTGTTTGAGTATGGCATCCCAAGAGCCTAGCATATGCTAGAACCAAATAATGTGGTTCAGTCATGTTTGGATAAATTCCATCCAATTTATATATTTAAAAGATACATAAATTGTCAATAAATTTTATCCCATGAATAAAGTACCCCAAATTCAGCTCGGCCAGAAAGATTTAGTTGGCTTCCCAAAAGTTGCACTAGGCATATTGAGATGAATATATGTTGGTACTGATGATATTATCCAGTTTATATATTCAAAAGATACAAAAAATTGTCAATAAACTGAATCCCATGTACAAGGTAGCCCAAATTTGGCCAAGTCAGAAAGATTCAATTGGTTTTCCCAAAGTTGCAATGAGACATGAGCTGAATAGATGTTGGAATTGATGATCAAATGGAGCAAGGCCTTCTGGAAATTAAAAGAAAGAAAACTGAAAATGAACAGGTTGGTTTTGTAGGGGAATTAGAGGGAGTTAATCTGCATGCCATAAATAACTTGTAATACATCCCATTTCTACATCAGCAGCACTCGAGGTTTAACATTACTGTGATTATTATGCTGGCTGGAAAGTGGGAGAGATTCAGGCTATTAGAGAAATGCTACTGCAGGAAGTGGCAGAAGACCATTCCTGCAATTCCTAGTGGTGCAATTCACAAATAAAATCCTGTTAAAAAGAACAAACAAACTCTTAGCGCTTGCTGACTGCACAAATGTGGTGGCAGTGCTCCAATTATGAAAATAAATGACCAGGTTGAGAGTTTTCGACCATGCTGCCTAGGAGTACATGTGGCGCATACTTAGCAGTCCTGACTGCATCGGAAACGGTGAGATATCGCCTTAACTCTCCCTCACTGGGACAAACATCATTACATACACTACTTGGATAATTAAGTTCAGCAGATTGCCTATGTTACAGGCATCAGATAATAATGAATGGCTGTCATGGATGTCATGAAAACTGCCTGCATCCAATGAAGCCCATCTTCCACTATAGCAAAATAAAGCAATAAATGCTTACAGTTAGGGTAAGGGGTAATTTAATGGCATGTGTGTTAAAGGAAATAAGTCTCAATTTACCCTAACTGTGGGATACCCCTTACCTCAATTTACTTCAGTTGTAACTGATGAGAAAAGACATGTTTGGTCTCTGAAATCAGCTTCTTAGTTCTGTTCTGGGGCTCTGAGCATAATGTAAATGATAAATAATGGAAGCTTATATCGCACCAATTAACATCACACAAACTGCCTACCAAAACCCAGGCTTCATTTGGTATACATAAATTGGAATAGACTTTCTAAAACTATGTAATTACACTGGACAAAACTATGTTGCATAGCTTAAAACAGTACAAGAGGTTGAAATGTGAAACTTGTCAGTACTTTTGTTCATTGTTGTAGATAATAGTTTGCCTTACAATATCAGAAACCACATTTTATGATTATAATGTGATTTTTAAGTATCTAGTTTATAAGGTGCTGGGATGGGGTTATCGCTTCTGAAAGTATTCATAACAATGCAAGGAAATCTGACTTGTAGAGAGTAGGGAAAACGTTTAGAGTAATGATTAGACAAGCTAATAGGAGCACACATATGTATATGTATGTATATAGGTGTAGAGATACATTTTTCTTTTATTTGTTACTATCCTAAGTGCTCCTTCATGTCTGACTCATGCACAAATTTCTCTTGCTGCACACTTTGTCTTGGCTGTGCTTTCCCAAACTGGTTTCAAACTGGAAACAAGGTGGGGACATCACCTTTTCTAGGTGTCTCCTTTGAGTTTCCTCCACAAAAATCATATGGAGTAAAATGGACACTAATGACTTTTGTGTGTTTGGTGATAACTAGTGGTTAGGGTCTAGACCCCATGATTGCAAGTTCATAGGTTCCTAGAGCAGTAGGTTGTCCTGTGGTACCCTTGAGCAAGATACCAGCCACAACACTGCTCCCCGGATGCTGATGTGTGGCTGTCTACAATGACAAACAGTCGCTTTCATTGCACAAAATGTTGCACCTCTTCAGTTGACAATTAACAGAAACACATCACAGCATGTATAGAGCTTATTGTTTGAAACTGTTCACTTAAAGAATAAAAGTAAAATAAATTTAACAGCCACATACTCAATCCCTCACTCATTCGTTTACTCATTTTCATAGCCGCTTGTCCTAATTTGGGTCACGGGGGGTGCTGGAAGCAATGCCAACTCTCATAGGGCGAAAGGCGAGGAATCACCCTGGCCAGGACCTTCTCACTGTGAGGCAACAGCGCTCCACACAGTGGATCTATGCATAAATATTAAAAGTCCTATTGGTCAAGATTAGGGATATAATGGCATTTAGACTGCATGGCCTGTTTTAGGAGAGGACTGAACAAATACAGGACCTGAGAGCAGGACAAATGGCAATGCCAATACAGGTCCCTCTTGTGTTGCATTGCTTGTAGATCTCCTTATCTATCTAGTTCAACTAATAATCAATCTCCTTGAAACAAAGTTAACCACACATGATCCTGACTGAGATTCATAGGCTCAAGTACTATGCACTATCGTTTACCATGCAGAGCCGTTTAGCATGCTAGGCACAAGAACAAACCCAGGCTAGCTGGTGAATCGTGTGGGTTTTATAGTTATAACAGTATTGCTGTACAAAGAAGGTCAACGGTTGAAAGTAGAGTTCGGTAGTGTGCTGGTGCACATGGAATTAAGGGACACAGCCTCTTTGATCGACAGTCATAGGGACAGAACAATCCCTCTCTCACTCCTTTTCCTTCTTCTATTTAGCATATTGTCACTCATTCTTTCAATTCTACCCCTTTGATCATTCCTTCCTCCTCTTCCACTCCACTCATCCCTGATAAGTTTCTCCTCTAATTTCTTCACCCAATTCTACTCCTTCTTTTACTTTTCTGCCAGTTTTTATCCTTCTATCACTCCATCTCCCTCTCCTATTCTTTCTCTCAATGTTTCTCTTTGTTGTACTTCTTTTACTCATTCTCCCTGTTCTTCTCCTTCCCTCAATCTTTTTCCTCATTCCTCTCCTTCTTTCACTCATTTTGTTTTTGCATCATCAGCACAAACTAGTGCATCCATCTCTTCCCCATGTGTATATTATATGTGCGTATTGACTTTCCACTTGATTTAAAAGAAAACAGGATTGAGATTAGTCCAACTTCTTTCCCGTTCTGATGCTCAGCCCATTATAGGTTCTTTTGTCCTGTGGAGAGGGGTCAGCGTGGGCATACTGACCAGTCTGGAGCAACACAGGCTCATATGCAGTAGGCTGTGATGCTCTGTCTATCACCTTTCTATTATAACCAGCATGAACCTTTTCAGCAGTTTGCGCTACAGTAGTTCTTCTTCAGGATCTGACCATATAGGTGAGCCTTCCCTTCCCCTGTGGATCAAAGATTTGGTCTCCCATGCCTATGTTGCCAGTTTACAGATTGTCCTTGCTTACCACTTTGGTAGGTACTAAACTGCATAACAAGAACAAACTACAAGACCTGCCATTTTGGACATGCTGTGACTCAGTCGTCTAGTCATTACAGTTTTCTCTTGCAAAAGCTTCTCCTTCTGCATGCACAATTTTCCTGCTTCCAACTCATCAGCTTGTGTCACTGTAATGAGATAATCAATATTAGCAGCAAAAACTGCCTTTTTGGTGTGCTACATATTAGGCTAGTGGCGGTTAGTCTTAAAATATAACATTTTGGAAAAAAACCTCAAGCCACATCTTGAGTGTTTTATCTTTTGCTAGTAAATAAGACAATTAGTGCAGTGATTTACAGTAAATAACATAAACAGTGATTGTATAACTCTTACAAGCTTTAAAGTCAATTTTTGGTATGCCCACAGTTATTCTTCAATGCAGCCTGAACTCTCTTAAGCGAGCCTTCTTTCAAATTCGTTTTCAGCAATAGTATTCCAGGCCTCCTTAAAGGAGCCCTCAAGCCCTTCTTGGGATTTTGTTTGACTTTTATTTTTCTGTTCTCTGTCAAGATGATCTCACATCTTTCTGCCCTTTTAAAACTGGAAAGATACAGGGACTATAAATGAGAGCCCAAAACTGTGAAAGACCTTAAGGAAGCTTGGATAACCTGGATAACGTCTTTCCACTCTTTGGAAGCAAAATATGAAGAAATGGGACTTTTGCACAGCAATGCTAAGTAAGGTTGACATTAGCCAGCACTAAATGAATTATCTGCACTATTAGTATTAATTGTCTTATGTGCTGATTATTTCTGACAACATGCCTCAATAAATTTCGTCTAATTACACACAAACAAGTGCATGTCCAATGCATGATGGCTGAAATACAGATAGTTTTGTTCCAGATTAACTATTCACATCAAAATTGTTTTCTGTCAGAATCTCTCTCTTGTTCTAAACCTGTCATCTTAACCTCACTTGGGAGCACAGATGTCCATATGGTAGTTAAAGTGGGAGTCCACAGACCTGACGGGGGTTGGAAACTTTAGCTAACTGTCTGGAGCCTGCAAGGAAGAACTGTGTGCATGTGTGTGTGCATGCATGTGTGTGTGAGAGAGTGTGAGCAGTGAAAAAGAATGGTAGATCTGTTTTTAAAAGCTGCTGCACCTTTGACTTCACAGGCCGCCTGCATTGCCCACAGCAGGACAAAGAACATGCTGAGAAGAGTAGACATCTGTATGTCACTGCAGGCACATGTCCCTAAAATCTGCTAGAGACTCCCACAACAGTGGCCAAGAATTTTTGAATATTCATAAATCTCTGTGAAAGATCTCAAGCAGGCAGTTTACCTAAGAAGTAAGACACTACAGGTTAATCCTTTCCAAGCTCTTCAGTATTCAACCCAAGTAGGACGTCTCTACAGTCATCACTCGTCATACAGTATTTGCCCTTAAATTGAGGATTCCCAGGTGAAGATGCTGAGACTGTAAAAACATCCATAAATATGTTTTGTGTGATAATATTTATAATGGTCTTTACTGGCTACCTTTATCATACCTCGTAAATCCTTGACCTAAAGTGTCTGCTTGAGTGTTCTGAAACACTAGTGTTTAGGTGAGTCCCAGAAAGGCTGACCTTTAGTTTTACCTTGCCACTTAAGCCCTTAATTCCTGACACACAGTGAGAGGTCTCAGAGTCAAGATCTAATTGTTCCTCCCCTCTACAACGCCACTAATGAGTTCATCGCTACAGTGAAGGGAATAACTATGTTAAGATACATTGCTTGGAAAATAAGACTTTAGACACTGTAGCCTTTTATGGATTGCCATTGCCCTAAAAAAGATGGCATCAAAATAACACCAGTTCTTTACATGGACCTAAAAATGGAGCTGGCCAAATGGTTCTGTTGGATCAATGCCATAGTAGAGCTTTTTTTTTTGTTTCTTGAGAACCTTTTAGTAGTGTTTTTCATCATAATATCCATCTCTCCATCTGTGAAGTATAATTGCTTACCAGGGACAACAATTTTGGCCCATTGTCATGTACTCAGGGCAGAAAAGTTGTTACTTTTATAAGCAGCCCCCTGGCTTCTAGTTTTTCAATATTTAATGAATTAATATTTGTTTAAATGTAGTTTCATAAATGTCTAGGGGTATGCTGTTCATGTAGGGTCTGAGAAGTCCTGGGTTCAGATCCCGGATGTGCCCAGCTTTTAGCAGCAGCGATGGTCGAGTGGTTACAGACTAGGAAAAGTCATGGGTTCAAATCCCAGGCGAGTAGGTTGCCCTGAGGTACCCTTCACCAAGGTACTGTCCCCATCACTGCTCCCTGGGTGCTTTAAACAGCTGCCCCCTGCTACACGCTGTGTATTTGGGTGAAAAGCAGGGGTTGCATTTCATTGTGTTTCACTGTGTGCTGTGCTGTGTTTCACAATGACAAATAGTCACTTTCATTTTTGAAATGTTGCTGTGAGCTTATATATATATATTTTATTACATTTTTTCTGTATTGAATTTTATTTTATAATTCTTCTTAATCACTTTTACCTCCATATAATATTCCTATGCTGTCAAACACAATGATTTAGTTAGTTTAATTATTTTAATTTCCTTTATATTCATGTTTTTCAACCACATTGTCAGTCAAAAACATGAGTTTCTTATAGTCATGACCTTTGGTAATCTTTGCCAGCACTTAAATCCAGTTAAGTAGCATTTTGCGCTTGATTCTTATTTGACCAAGTCATGTAACCAGTTTGCAACTTGGCTATGGCTGCCTGAGTAGTTTACATTTCTGCTTTTGCTGATCATGGAGCCACATGATATTAAGTTTTACCCGTTTATTTTGTAAGCCCATGGGCTATTGATCTGCCAAAGGAAAACAAGCAGTCACTACTTCCTGCTGGTTTACACTCACTGGCAAGGCTTATATAGTGCCAGTTAGCTGACAGCTCAGTAATACATCATATGGGCAAAAAGCTCATGTGCCATAACATGCCATTGAGCTAATTAAGAAATAGGAACCACAGGTTTGTCAGAAACACTGTGAGCCCCACTCTGATGTCACTCTGATGCCACATTCGGTGCTAGTCAGCAAAAAAACATTTGACTTTCTTTTCAAAATATATTAATATGACTAAGGAATTGTGATTTGACAAGTGAAACGTAAAAAGGAAAAGTGATTGTCTTCACATCTATTGTGGAGATTTAGTCTCTCTCTCTCTCTCTCTCTCTCTCTCTCTCTCTCTCTCTCTCTCTCTCTCTCTCTCTGTTAGGATAAATGGGTAGATTAGGCCCAGTGCTTCTCAAATGTAAATCAGTCCAAGGAAGATCAAACGCAGAGAGCTGATTTTGCCCTTCGGTCCATACCAGTTAACTCCATATTTGAATTCTAAACGTTACAGAAATTCCTCACTAACCCTCTGAGAAAGTTTGAACTTGACCTAAACACACAGCTCAGTCAAATCTCTCCCTTTCTCTCTCTACAGATCCTCAGTTCTAAATATGAATGAACAGCATTGTTACATTCAGTAGCCAAGCTTGGAGAAAAACACTACGATTCTTTAAGTTGCAGTGTTTCAAATGTGTTGTCCTCGGGTGGAGAAATGAGGTAGTATTGTGTTTTACAATTACTTGAATGAGTTCTATCAGGTTCACCAGGAGAGCCATTTATGATATGTTTCATTTATTGGATTTGTCCGCACTTGAAGGAGCGAGGACACATGGCTGCGGAGGAAAAAGGTATGAAGTTGTTTTATAAGGTGTCTATGTGAAATAATTTACCATCTCCATTGCACAAACTTTTGCAGCTGCTGTTGCTCCAAAAGATTTACAGCATGTCATTAAAAAGTCTGTTACAAAGCGGCTTTAAAATGAAGAGTTGAGCACTAAAGAATGGGGGCACGGGAGGTCCCGTCTTCTTGTAAATCCAAGCATTGTCTAAGTGTGTGGGCTGGCAAAGATGAGCAGAACGAATGATTAGCTTTCAGCATGTTGTCACTCTTTGATATACAAAGCAGGTCTTTAGATTTGGCATAAAAAATGGTTGATTGAGGTGTTTAATCCGAATGCATTGCAAAAGCCTCCACTAACAAGCTTATTTCAGTTTTGTTTATTTATGGTTTTATATTTTCCCTGTTCACCATTAAAGGCTACTTGCAAAATTAATTATTTTCCTTTAATTTAGTCTGAAAGCTCTAGATTCCCAGAACCTGGCCAGTAATCTGTCCAGCAAACCATGTAATCATAAAGTCTTTAGGGCTGTATTGTGCAGGACCAAAAATGAGGAGATTTTAACTCAGTCACAGAGAAATACTGACCTAAAAAACCTAAAAGAAGAATTTCAGGCCTTTTCTTTTCACTTTGTCAAACTAAACTGGGAGAGTAGCATTAAATAGAAGATGGCACCAAGCCCAGTGTTTGTGTTCATGGAAATTAACTAATTATTTTGGACAGATCAGTTAGCCTGCAAGACAACTTTTTATCAATCTGTGGCTGTTTTAACGTCTTTTTCTCATTACGACTAATGAACGCAGCAGCTGTAACTATGACACTGACCTCTCTGAATTAAGCACTACTAAGAGTTAAGAGTGTTGCTGATGTGACAAATTATTACTCATTAAAATACTTCTATCTCTATTTTTACAAGATTCTTGGATAAAAAGGAAAGAAAATGTGTAAATGTGTTACATTGTTGTGTTAATGTAGCATGTGTAAATTGCACTTTGATTATGCTAATGTAGAATAGGGTGGTGGTGGTCTAGTGGTAGGGTACTTGCCTATGGACCAATGCCTTAAGAGGTTCCAGGTTCAAATCCCACCTCTTGCACTACCACCACTGGATCCCTGAGTAAGACTTTTAATCCTGAATTGCATACACGTGCAGGGGAGAATGCACCTGTGGTGCAGTGATGGTGACAGTACCTTGCTCAAGGGTACCTCAGGTCAATCTATTGGTGAGGGAACCGAACCGAACAATCTTCCGATCTGGGGCAGCTTCCCAACCACTAGGCCACAAAGTAATATTGAACAATACATTACTTTTTCAAAACTTTATTAAATATTAGAAGAAATACCAAGAGATATGTACTTGCGATATGTATGTGTCACAGGTTTTCAGAATTTTATAGCCTGTTGTAACATATTATTTAGCCAAAAAAGCTCAAACTCATTGTCTTTTGAAGTTGAGTCAACATTCACAGTTCTGTTCTGTTTATTAATTTCAGAACTGCTGCAGGGCGGCATGGTGGCACAGTGGGTAGCACTGTTGTCTCACAGTGAGAAGGTCCTTGGTTCTGTGCAAAGACATGCACTTCAGGTGGACTGGTGATGCTAAATTGTTTCCTAGGTGTGAGTGTGTGTGTGTGTGTGTGTCTGCCCTGCGATGGACTGGCAACCTCTCCCGGGTGTTTCCTTCACTTTCGCCCTGTGGGAGCTGGGACAGGCTCCAGGCCCCCTGCCACCCAAATTAGGACAAGCAGGTATGAAAATGGAATGAGAGCTGCTGCCTGGAAACTTTTACTTCAGTGTGTTAGCAATAAAAAGAGACAACTATGGGGCAAACAACACAAACACTGGAGTCTTCAGGACTGGAGCTGGTCTTGTGGATGGGCAAAAGTAATTTCAGTTATTTGTTTATGTCAGGGTTTATTCAGGTGGCAGATGGGGAAAGGGCAGCACAGAACGTATTGTTCCTGCAGTGAATCATGGAGGTGGCTCAGTGACAGTCTAGGTGTGTTCTCAGGTAGAAGATTTGGAGTCCAAATTAAAGGGATTATAAAAAATGAAAATTACTGCTCAGTTCTTCAACATCACACCATTCCTTCTGATGTATGCATTATTGCATAACATTGAATTCTTTAGCTGTGTAAAGATCCCATGTAGCCTGTAGTACAGTCCAAAGAAAAGCAAAACCTTTTGAAAATTATGAATCAAGATCTTTCTCCTGTTGAATTGAGTTGCTTGGGATGAGCTGGAATGACCTGTTTGAAATAAGCATCCAGCAATAGAAACAAAACTGTGCCCTCTTGTAGATTTGCCTTAATAAATACCCGCATCTTGAATTATGCCATGTACTAGTTTGCTTTGTGGATTTTGTGGGTTGTCTCTGTTTGTTTAATTTTATTTTTTCTCATGTATTACATCCTGCCTCCACACACACACACACACACACACACATATACAATATTACACACATATATATATAATTTGCTTTATAAACCCTATGCTTTGCAAGCTGTCAGAAATTCTTTTGAAATGAACCAGCTTCATAGACCACCAGCAGCATTTAGTTTACATTATCAAGGGCACTATGGATAAATCCTTGAAGAAAAAAAAAATTATTAAAGTCTTCTAATTATTCCTGCTATGAAACTGCGGACAGATATTTTCTCTCTTCCTAGCAATAATTTAAAAAAAAAACGTTGCAGCTTCTTGTCCAATTAAAATTTGTAAGATGTTGAACTGTAAAAGCAAAGCAGCTCTGGAGAATTGCTTCCACCTTGTAAGAACGGTTGAATTTGAGATTATTTTATTTGGATTTAGCTTTCATGCTTCTCAGTAGAGTTGGGAAAGACTCTGCAGTTTTGGACAATACATTATAGTCCTAACAGCCTAAGACCTCACATTCAGAAAACCATATGCAACAGTGCTGAATGACACAAGATGCAGGCTTAAATTTATAGGTGGCAAAGCAGTTAGATGGATTAGTCTGGTGGCGAGGTGGGGAAGATTTCAATAGTGCCATTCTTCTGATGTGAAAATATGGCTACTTTATGGTCACTTAGTAGTCATGGAGAATTCCTCTATTCATAGATGGATATGTTCACGCCCCACCCAGACAAATTCTGCTAATAGTTCAAGCTAAATTTCATCTTAAATGTGCTTGACAGTAGTGTTAACCTCAAAGTCAAAGCTTAGATTCACTACATGCAGAGAAATTATGCCTTGCAAAGGGAAAAAACTCACTCATCAACCATTTTAATAATAAATGAGGGTCCTCTCTTGACCTTTTACCTGGGGTGGGAGAGTGTGGTGATGTATGCTGGCCCAGCAGGGACATGTAGTGCAGTCTGCTAAGGCAATGAAAGGCTGATGAAAAGCTGAGCTGAAATGACTATATCTCTTGACAAGTGTGACAAAAATCTCACAGTCAGCTTTTGTGTCAGAAAATGTGACAAAAATCTCATTATCAGCCTTTATCTCCAAGTTGGCCAATAATAGCTAAAAATGGACTTCGGGGAAGGAGAGTAAGAAGGGAGTAGACATAGAAACAGGTTAAGAAAGAAAGAAAGAAAGAAAGAAAGAAAGAAATGAAAACATTCAATATATATTAATAAGTAGGCATATTTCTCATCTCCCTAAACTTTGAGTGACGGTGAAATGTTTCCTTAATCAGTCATTACACTTCTCTGTATTGAATTTCTGTTCCAATGTGCCTGCTTTGCATAGTGAAGACCAATTAATCCAAGCCCCTGACTCCGGCCCACGGAGAGAGAGAGCCTGGCTAATGCGATTAATGGCAGTGTAGGTTAGCCAGCACTGAAAAGGAGTGTGCCGGGCAGCCACAGTCAACCCTTTCTGGCCCAGAATGCCTTATCTGCACACTTCAAAATCACATCCTGCCATGTGCAAGGGAACTTAAGTCACTTTGAAGCAGAGACATCTGAAACGCAGCAGAGGTGGCAGCCATTTTTTGTGCTGTAAGACTTTGCAAGGGTTGCACACATATGGTTCGCAACTTGGGTCAGTATGGATCAGTGTTGGCCTGGTCTTAAAAACTCTGGTAATGTCAAGTAAGAATGTGGTGAAATTAATTAATTGTGTGTTTCTATGTTGCTGACAGCAGAAGTAATGCAGTAATATCCCCTGCAGCTGCACTGATATCAAACTTTGACCTTGCTTTTATACCTATATTGGTTAAACACTGTTTTCCAGTCATTTCTGACACTGGGTTTTGACCTGCGTGATCTCATTTCATGCTCAGGTGAAGATTGTTCAAAGTTCAGTCACTTTGTGCGGGGTTCCAGGCTAACATAATTGCTGGTACTAATAATAACTCTTAAATATAAAAGCACCAAATACATTTTTGGAGCTATTGAAGAACTTTATTTCTGGAAGATCCTTTGAATCTTTTGATTTAGATTTTGATTCATAAAAGACAAAACTCTGATAAAATAAGAAAAGAAAACCTGCAACCACCCCACTGGGAATTTTACTAGACTCAAATAAACATTGGGCATTCTAGATTATACTTATAAATCCATCCATCCATTATCTGCCGCTTGTCCCAAACAGGGTCGTGGGGGAGTGCTGGTGTCCAACCCAGCACACAAAGGGCGAGGACAGGGGACGCACCCTGGACAGGTCACCAGCCCATCGCAGGGAGGAGCACCTTGCTCAAGGGTACCTCAGGGCAACCTATCGGGAAGGGGTTTGAAGCCCCGATCCTCCGATCACGTGGCCGACGCCCTAATCACTAGGCCAACCACTGCCCCCGACTTATAAATCATTTTTAACATAACTTCTAAGACATTAAAATCTATTTTGCCCAATACATCACAGTTTTACAGTTCTTTCAGCACAGAACTTCCACAAATGTTTTCCACTTAGACTATGGCTTTACTGACAGTCACCCATGTACCTAGGACTTCAAGAGTCTTCATTTCATCAAATTGATCTCACTGTTGGAAAATCAACTTGATAAGAGGCTGATTCTTCTGTCACTTAGGCCATAAATCCAGCTCTTGAAATCCTAACCAGTAAGCTTGCTGAGCTATACCTAACTAGATAATACAATGTCTAACTCGATTGCTGATTTGATAATAACACAGATACAAATATAAGACAGTAATATAAAATACAGAAATCATTAGGCCTTGATGGTTCCTCACTGCTACATTCAAACATAATGTAAATTGTTTTGGAATCTTTACTTTCTTGCACTCCCACATACAGTCATGATTATAAAATATTGATTATGGTTCAAATTTCACGCAGAATTTTGATTTTGAAATACTAAGGGTACTCATAAGTGACACTGTAAAGTTGGCTGCAGTAAGGTGAGGTATTTCTCTATACTATCAAATACAAACTGCTAACAGTCATCTAACGACACCACAAGCCAAGGGCACTGCCATCCATAAATCTTTCTAACAGTGTCCTCCTGGCCCATTTCAGCACCTGCACCACTAAAACCAGCATCTTATAATTAAAAGGTGGAGAAAAACATTCCTTTAAGGAGGTGCACGTGTGGTGCTTTGGAATTCCCTCTCCACAGATCTAAAAGGGTCAATTACAAGACGCACAGTGCTGAGCACGAACCAGCTCACCATTAGCAGTCTGGCGCCATCTGTTCTTGTTGCTGGGAGACCACATAGGCTAATGCCGTACATTTACAGCTTGGATTTTGAAGGGTTACTCTGCTGACCTGGCTCACTGTGCCGTGAAACATTTTCATGAGGAATGGACGGCGACCTGAAGGCCTGTTATGAGAAGTTGCAAAATGAGGCAATACTTATATTAGAAACCTATATAAACTTAGATAAGTAACTGGAAGGATGATATTTCTGGTTGTTACTTTGGAGAAGTGTTCTAAAGCTACTCAAGCAACCTTTAATTTGGCTGCTTTCACCCTGTCCAGCTGCTTTCTGCTTTGTCCTGCCTTTTTGCTGTTTCTGTCTATTTATAATCTGCCTTTTTCAGTTTTATCTTCTTTTTACACATATAAATGAAAGGTACACATTTAATCACAGGGCAAGAGGAAGCTATGGCTTAATGGTTAGAAAAGAGGCCCTGCAACCAGAAGGTTTCAGTAATCCCCAGGACTGGCAGGAAGATATGGGATGAACAGTGCCTTCCCCTTCCCACATTCCTGTCTGATGTGTCCCTGGGCAAGGCACCTAACCCCTCAACTGGTATGTTTTCACTACTGATGGGTATAGGATGGGTTTAAAAAAGGGAACAAATTCACTGTACAGAGTTTGCATGCATGTGAGTGTGTGTTTATGTGTGTGTGTGTGTGTGTGTGTGTGTGTGTGTGTGTGTGTGTGTGTGTGTGTGTGTCTGTGTGTGTGTGTGTGTGTGCAAGCACAGGAAATTCATTTCAAGTTTACCAACGGTTTGAAGTATTTTTAGTAGCCTTTTTTGTAGAGCTTTGTGTGCCATGGCAACATCACTAGGAGTCAATTCATACAACAGACAGAACAGGAAGGTTACCCTTTCAGAGCACACGTGCTGTCAGAACTGCTACAGTCTCCTACTAAAAAAATGACCTGTTTTGAAAACAGGTTTTCAGAGCTTGTTGCCTGAGTTTAGAAATGGGCATACCTGGGCTGATCGAGGAGTACCATAGTGTGGGAGCAGACACCAAGCGGAGAGCTTAACAGGGCATTGAAGACACATAGAATTTGGCTAGTAGACCCAGATAGAGCTGCTGGGAGGTGTACAGTTGGCAGAAATGAGCAATAGGTCCACATTGAAGCTGAACCCAAACATCGTGCTCCACATAGCTCTGTAGTGTCATCCTCCATTACTTCTTATTTGATCATACTCAGTTTTCAAAACCCAAAGCCAGAGCAGAGCTTCAGTCCCAATCACTTCATTTGCAGAAGAGATGTGAATAACCTTTACAAGTTTTCCATGAACAGAAAACCATATGAGGGAAAAAGCAGCCAGTCAGAGGACCCAACAGAGTCCAACACAGACTGCAGCCTAGGTAGACACCTTTATTTTTGGAGATGATTCTGATCTTCTTCTTTCTTCTTTTTCTTTTGACTGCTTCCATTTAGGGGTCACCACAGTGGATCAACCGTCTCCATTTCCTCCAGTCCTCTGGCTTCTTCAAACCAACCACCTGCATGTCCTCTCTCACCACATCCATAAACCTCCTCTTTGGTCTTCCTCTTCTACTCTTTCCTGGCAGCTCCATCTTCAACATCCTCCTTCCAATATAATCCTCATCTCTCCTCTGGACATGTCTTAACCAACGCAACATTGCTTCTCTAATTTATGCGGACTGGAGATGATACTGATAAAATCCCAAAACTCATAGTTAAGAGTGAGCCAAAAATTCCAAACTGAATGAAAAACATTCTTACTATTCAAAAAGTCCTGAGCTGCATCAACATCATCTTGTCTCCACCTCCTCTTAACCCCACCTGAATCTCCCAGTAACCATGGAGAAACTGGTACATCTGGGATGAGGCTGAAAGCCAGGTATAGCGTAAAAATCTGCCAGTTTCAACATCACTCATATTTACTGCTTCAGGGCCCTAACGACCCCAATCCCCTCCACCACCTGTAGTGCCTCAAACAAACACACAAGCTCCACAACCACCAGACAGGCAGCTTTGCTCTCTTTCCCATCATCAGTAGGAGCCCCATACACCTACCACAGCAAGGGATAGGGTCACCGCATTCTCAAGTTGTCTGGTCAAATTATATGTTTCAGGTAAGCCCCACTACCAGAAACATACCTGCTGCTTTTTAAAATGAGCTCAGACCATGTGTACCATTAATAACTCCAGTCAAGTACTTACGAGGCACACAAAGAACAGAAACTACACATCAAATAATGTGAATTCATGCAAATGTAAAATGTGAGTTGCAGTGATTGGAGCATATTGCATGTTTTTTTTTTACAGTAAATGTGTTTGATTTTATGGTTTAAACAGAATCAATGTAGCACTGAAATTGTATTATTTGAAACTGAAACTCAGCTCCACCAAACTTTATAATTGTCTCGTGTTCTGGCAAGAAAGGTGGAGGTGAAAACTATTTCATATGGTAATTTCCTCCTTTTGAGTATCTGTGTGCAGCTCTAAAAGAATCCAGCTAGTAATTGGTCACAGGACTCCAAAGCAGAATGCCATTTTTTACAGAACTGTCAAATATTTTCTGATTTTTAATATTGTATCTATTTTATCTGACTTTGCTGGAGATTTTGGCATCTATGTTTCATTCTCCATTTCATACTGGACTCATCTGGACTCTCTCTGCATCTCTGCATGTGTTTGGCCTCACTTTCATAGCCACGCTCTGTATGTGGCTGTTGTGAAGGCTCTCAATATATCAGCCACTGTTAAGGGCGTTGCTTTGTCAGACCATTACTGTGTGTTTTTGAAATCCTGACTTTACTTGACATTAACACATTAAGACCATCAGACCTGTTTGAATTAAGAAAAGGTTTATAAATGACACCATAGCTGCCCTTTTGAAAGTGAAAGTGAAAGTGAACACGACAACACTTGTCACTGCGAGGTCACAGCACAGCACACAGTGAACCACAATGAAATTGGACCTCTGCATTTAACCCTTTTTATGCCTGTAATGTGTTCTACACTATGCACACCATCTGGGTCTGTTGACGCCTTGCTAGAAAGCTTCAACACAAAATCGGCAGTGTTATGGATAAGACTGCGTGAGTTAAAGTCAAACCATGTCATGCCAACAGAAAGCACCATGGAGAAATGTTACCGCTGTTCAGCTCAAAAATAGAGCATGTAGGAAGCCTGAACACAGATGGCATACAAGCAGAATCACAAATGTTAAAAAATCATAGAAAAGGCTACATAATTATAATACAAACATATGCTAAGCTAAACAATCATTTTTCTCCACCCTTATAAGAATATAAACATCAACTATAGCAAAGTACCTATTTTCCAAACTATGATAAAATATCATACCTATATGGCCCCTAAATGCATAAAATCAGACAAGCATTTTCCAGCAGTGAGCCAGTGCTCTGTCCATTTCCACATAAGGATATCATGGTTAAAATATCCCAGTGTTACCAAATTCCCTAACTGCCAAATCCAACAGCACTACAGACTATCTTACCATAGCTATGCAGAGATATCTTACCATTAAAAGGATGGAATAAAATGCCATGCATTTTAATAAAGATAAAACATTTATTTTGCTCAGCAATAGATACAGACTTGCTGCGTTTCAAGAAATCTAAAGAACTTGCAAATAACCTTGGTGTGCTAATAGACTCTAATTTCACCTTTCAACAGTCATGTCACCGCGGTCACCAAATCGACATTTTATCACCTCAAGAGCATCAGCAGGATGAAATATTTTCAGACTGAACCAGACCTGAAGGATTTTATTCCCTTATTTATACCCTGATTAGTAGAAATGTAATGGTCTCTTAACTGAACTTCTAAAAAAGATTATCAAACAGCTTCAGTTCAGACTAAAAGAAGGAAACATATTACTCTCATTCTTAAATCCTCACATTGACTCCCATTGTGTTACAGAATAGACTATAAGGTTCTGTTACTGCTCTATATGTCATTTAATGGTTTTGGCTCTGCCAATGGTATCTGATTTGCTGCAGCAATATGAGCCCAACAGAACTTTCCGGTCAGTAGGAATGGGTCCTGCATACGGTAAAGACTAATAAAGGAGAGACAGTGTTTAGCTATTATGCTGTTATTATTTGGAGCCATTTGACAGAGAGTAAAGAGCTTCAACACCAGACACATTCAAATCCAGAGTGAAAACGTTCACAATGTCATATATCAACAGCACCTGTATTTCCATCCTGAAATAGCACCTTTTATTTTCAGGATTTATTTTACATCTGCTTTCATTTTCACATTTTATTGCTTCTTTTATATGTCCTGTTTTAATGTTCTTTCATTTCTTCTTTTTTACATCTGTTGTTTTAAATATGCTTTACTCCTGTCTTAATTGCTATTCTCCTGTCATTTAAATGCCTGTTATTTTTTCATTTGTAAAGCTCTTTGAATGAGGACAGTGTATGAAAGCTACTATATAAATAAACTTGCTCTGCCTACCTTAAACTAGCTTCCATATTTGCTGTCTGAGTGTATAAGGGGGGGAAAATTGACCATTTCTTTTAACCTGTCAAGAGCCACAGTAAACGCTCCTCCTTCGGCGCCAAGTCATTCTATGATAAGGAACTGTCTCATAGGAAAAAGTGGACAAAAAGATTGTTTTTCTGACCCTTATGTTCTCAGTGTTATCTCTGAACTGATAGACTGAGAAAAATTGAATGGAAGGGATGGATTTTTGCAACAAAATAACATTATATTATTTAAATATTTCTCATCCTGATGGGGCATTCCTATTAAGAGCTGTAAAAGGACATACTAGTGATGGGAAAATAGGATTCATTTTTTCATATACACATAAACAAATAAACAAATATATATATGCATAAACAAATACATTTTAAGAAAAAAGTACCATCACCATATATTTCTAGACTTTTATACATATAATGGTTTCACAATCATCAAACCATAAACTCATACTTTCATCTTTTATCATTTTTTTTGTCTGCCAGATTATTTCTGACATAATCATAGAAATAAAATTTGGAAAATGGAAAAACTAATTACAGGGAGGAAGCACCCCAGAGGGCGCATTTGTCAATGCTGGGGGTAGTAATAAATCTGTCGCCCCACAAGGATAGTTTGGTCGGGTGGAGGGGGTCAGTTGTATTTACTTGCTCGCTCTCTTTTTTTTTTTTTTGTCTCTCTCACTCTCTCTCCCACCCAGTCATTTTCTTGGATATTGTATATAATTTGTGGGTGTCAGGGAGCCGCTATCAATATGCCAGAGACTCCCAGAACCTCCAGCAGAGCTGGGTTTTCTGCAATCATTAAGATAATGTTTGTATAGGCATGTGTTGCTACTTTCATAATTAACACCAATACATACCATTTAAAGCTACTAATATTTAGATTGACACTGTGTCTGCTATCCAGCCATGCTAAAGATTCGACAGGGAAACAAAAATGGGTGTGTTATCATGACAGTCCTGAGTTTTTGGGTTCCACTATTTTTTTTTATTTAAAAATGTTGGAAATATATTTTGAAATGTTCTTTTAAAATATAATTTCAAAAGAAATAAAATGAATAAGATTTTGCAGGGATGATGAGCATATTTTATAGTTAAGAAAAATGGCTGTCTGCACTGTTAGAGCACTGCTATATCCAGCTATTTCAGAGAGCCAAACCTCAGCTGCTTTTTCCAGAACCTCCCACCCCTGCAGCAGAGCTGGACTTTATTCATTCAGAGCCGCCCACCGAGCTAAAGAGTTTCAAATGGGGAGAATTACAGGATCAATACTGTGATTAGCAAAAGCCTTGTAGCTATTGTGTGTTGTTGGCAATCTATCCTATCAGTGCTGAAGCCTTTGGGGGATAGTGCATGTGCTAAATGGAAGAGAGCAAAGGAGTCTCATAGGGCCCCAAGGCTCTGACTCCCAATTTGGCCTAGCAGAAAGTGAATGTAGTCTTTTGAGAAAGAGATGCATTTGATGATTTCGCATTTTGCAATGCAAGGTTGCTTGACCTTGAGATTGTTTTTGATAGCCTTAGATGTGTAACAGCACATTTTAAGCAGAACCTGGCTAGTTCAAAGCAAGGTAGAGGCGTTTGGATCATCTTCTTGGTGAAAATAAACTCATGCTGCAGACGAAAACTTCAGACAGAGCACAAATGGCATGTAATCCCACCATTACGTCCGATTTAGAAAATCACTTGCTGAAAAAGAAATCATAAGAAGAGATTTCATAAAGCACCCTTTGTTCTCAGAGATGTCAATTGCATATTATATTTTTCACTGCAAAGAACAAAGATACAAACACACTTAGCATGCAATACTTCTTGTTATGTAATATAATAGAGTCTAATGGCAAGATTGTTCCAGAGTCAGAATCTATGAACCTCTCTGTGCTACCCCTACTGTTCAATTTTTGGAATAAAACTTACCTTCTCAGTAAATCTGCATTGATTAATTGTCCTTGCATGACAATAATGCATGATTTAAAATAAATTGAGTCTCATTTATGATAAGAAAAGAGCCTATAGATAGATACATGCCAACCAACATTTTTAACATCATTAGTTCCATAATAAAACATATTAAAAACAATTCATCATATCATATCATGTCTTAACAAAGTGTTTTACCACCACAATTTTTTATTCATGTTCTTTTGAATAAGCACTTTTGTTACATCCGTTTTCTGCCGCTTGTCCCAAACGGGGTCGCGGGGGAGTGCTGGTGTCCAACCCAGCGCACACAGGGCGAGGACGGGGGACGCCCCCTGGACAGGTCGCCAGCCCATCGCAGGGACTTTTGTTACAATGAGCATAAATGTATGAATAAATTAAGTTATTTGATAGGCTTGATAGTTTATCATTTTCCAGTAAAGTATTTGTGATATCGTTGGAAGGCTAAAGCTGGGTCTGAAATTCCTTTTCTTGCACTATTGTGTCTGTCATTTAGTTTTATTGGAGTTCACAAATCGTCATCATGGTTGCTAGCCAGTCAGGTTTGGTCCAGTGTTATGCCCATTTTATTTTATTATAAATTTATGTGACTCATTTCAGGGTGAGTATGCTACATTTCAGTTATAGATCCACGATGCATGTCTCTCTAGAGTCTCTGAGCAGTCTCAGCAATTAACATCATGTTGCCTTTTTCACTTGTAGATGGATTTGGTTTGCAGATGAGTCATCACACATCTTGACACAGACTTCACAAAAACATTTTACAAATGCAATAAAAGAATTCAAGGTTCAGATCCTCGTTAAAACACTACAACTGAAAAAAAAACTGAATAAACAAATAAATGAGTAATGACTACTGGAACAAAATCATTTTTACAACACTTCAATCTGCACCTTGGGGTCACAAACATTTGTCCGGAGGAAGGTGCTGAAATTCGGATGTTGAGCTGAGACTCAGTCAGCAAACTGCACCTCATAAACACTCGATTCACAGAGATTCTGATCACCAATCATGACACCAAAGAAAAACTTTGAATCAATTCAACATCATTGTTGAATAAGGTCATTAAGGTTTGTTTTTTTCAGAACCAACTGTTAGCTATTACTTTCAAATTCACCAACCGTTTGAAATTCTTAGCTTAATGCAAAAAGACAAATAAAATCTTAATAACTATCCTGGTTCCTTGGATGTGTTCAACATTCCATATTTTTCAGCTTCATCATTTAACAGCCACCCTACAAGCCACTTCATTTTCCACCGTGAAGGCATTACTAGCAGTTAAGGTGGTAAGTACACTATGGAAGTACTTTGAGGGTCTGACTGCTGTGAACTGTGCTTTTGAACCATTTCAGGGGTTGGAATTCTTAGCTTTTCCATTACTTCCGTTGTCGCAAAGGTCAGAAGTGCATCACTGCTAGAGAGGAGAGAAAAAAAGCCGTAGGCCTATGCGGGGAAAAAAAGACAAGTCAACCAGCGCTTAAGAGGAGTTAATCCCCCTTTAAAGCCATGTGGCCGAGTTCTTCATGCTTGCGCCCAACTCTGCCATGCACTTCTGACTCACTCCGACTGCTCCGACTGCGCCCGGCTGCTGGAATTCATTACTGCGTTCCATTACACGGCTGCGTGCGCTCAGCCAGCCAAGGGGATGAGAGGGCCAATCAATACAGTCAGTATCTGCTGCTTCTAATCTCTGTCGCCTGTGTCAGCGCCACTATCTGTAATAGATCTCTGGGATTATAGAAATTCTTAAGACAGTGTGCCGGGCACTCCATGCACTCTGGGGCTAGGCTGGCTGCCGGTTAGCCAAGTGCTCGCAAGAGAGAGAGTGCAAGCTTTTCTGCTTCCACCCAGCAAGTGTGAGAGGAATGTTAGTAGGGGGTTTGCACAGAATGGAGGGAGAGAGGAAGAAAAAGAGGCAGAGAATAGAGGGAGGTGAAGAAAGAAGAGGAGAAGCAACAGGGATAAGCGCAGGGTGGGGGCAGGCGAGCAGGAGTCCATGTAATTTCTCTAATCCTCATGGCATTTATACTTCCACTGACAGATAATGAAAATGAAAAATATAAATGTGGGCAAACTTCACAAGCTGCAGGTTTTAATCTGTTGCATGCTTAACTTTGACCAGCCACCCACCCCCACCCCTCTCCAGCCTCCATCTGCAAATGCTGAGTCAGAGGATTTGGGTTGAGGAAGAGGGGCTTATTTAGCTTTGCAGCATGCAGGTCACAGAAGGGCAGCATGGGAATGGGAATGGAACCTTAAGCATAAGGAATGACAACGGGAACAAATGTTGATACCCCTGATAAAACCATGCTGCAGAACAATGCAGAACAAATAACGCTACTTTTCTTTTTTTTTTTTTGTGCTTTTTTTTGCTTTTTTATTATCTCTGCAAATTGAAGTTACTTAGAAATACCATGGGAACAAAAAGCCTTGAGATTTGCCCACTGCACAAAACAGCATAGGTCGATTGCATCACTTTCTGCCATATCTAATAGAATCACTATAAACTCCAATTATGAACTAAAGGCTATGAATAATTTAGTAACAAAAAAAGGTTGTCCAAATTAGAACTGAGACTAAAGGCACTTTAACATTAACAGGGATTGAATAAACTGTCATTCAAAAAGCAACAGTAAACTTAATTAACTATGAAGGTTTCAGAAATCTTTAGCAGTCATTTCAGCTGTCATACTGTCATAGCTGAAATGGCCATTAGCACACTGTTATTAACTTAAGAGGATCCTGCAGCAGTTGTTCAGTTTCCAGGGGCAGGAGTCAGAGCAGTCACAATATGGTTCTACTTTAACGACTGATTTTAATTACCTGTACCATCATAGAGTAAAACCCCTGACAAACAGCATGCACTATAATTCCAGCATATACCAAAAAGCACGATCAGTCTGCAGACCTTTCCACTGCAGCAAAGCAGTGGGCACGACTCAACAGATATTTTAGGAGGGCTGTCATGAGCACTTTTTGGTCAGCTGTTTGGACAGCAGTGAGGTCTGCTGTCTCGGGCATTCATCTCCCAGCCTCCCCGCACTTTTATTCTTAACCCACGATTCTGCAGTGCAGATCTCTCTCCCACTGCAGGCTGTTTCTTGTTGAACTCACAGCCGGCTATCCTTCAGTTCAGAAGCATGCTTAGGTAAAGCAGTGTAAGTATGTATTTGTACACGGCTTTGTGATGTAAGTGGCATATGCTCAACATATTTTTGGAAATAAATCAATTACTTTATATGTAAATTGAACAAAAATGCAGGAAATAAATTATGATACTCAGAACATAATTCGTTTTTGTGGGATGAAGTAACACAGGTCTTGAGGGTAAGCCTTGAGGCTGATGATTTAGTCTATATATACTGTATATATACAGTACTGTGCAAATGTTTTAGGCAGGTGTGGAAAAAATGCTGAAAACTTTCAGAAATGGAAGTGTTAATCATTTATTTTCATCAATCAGCAAAATGCAGTGAACGAACAAAAGAGAAATGTAAATCAAATCAATATTTGGTGTGACCACCTTTTGCCTTCAAAACAGCATCAGTTCTTCTAGATACACTTGCACACAGTTTTTGAAGGAACTCGGCTGGTCGGTTGTTCCAAACATGACTGTGTTTGAACCTCCGTGTGACACTGATGATCATCAGCACCTGTTTGGTAAAACTGGTTGATCAGACACCGACTATAATCCTACAGAATCTCTGACTTTGTGCAAGTGTACCTAGAAGAACTGATGCTGGTTTGAAGGTAAAAGGTAGAAACACCAAATATTGATTTGATTTAGATTTTTCTTTTGTCCGCTCACTTTGCATTTAGTAAATTGATAAAAATAAACAATCATTTATATTTCTGAAAGCGTTCTTTGTTTACAGCATTTTTTCACACCTGCCTAAAACTTTTGCACAGTACTGTATAACAGGTTGGGCTGATCCGCCTATATAGGGTGTACAATTTCATTAAAAAGCAGAACAATTAAAATGAAAATAGTAATCAACTGTATTAAGACATACAAAAACTTACTTTCAACACTGTTTAATGATAACAATACAAGCAATTGTTGCCAATAAACCACTGAAAACCACTGACAGATACTTACAGCAGAGCACTGGGACGAGCTCAAGATTTAAGATTTTTATGTTATGTCTGCAATATATAAGTACACAGAATGATGTTCTTATTCAAATGCCTTTTCACACTTCAACATTCAACAAATGCTCAACTACACACATAAATACATATAATGCAGCCAGTCTACGATAAAACAATGAAATAGAGAATATCATAAAATTTGAGGTATTAGTGTTTCATATCAGTGAGTCAGCAGTAAAGGTGTCACAGTGGAATACTGCAGTAAAAGGGTGCATGTTGGGTTGACAACACTACTGTAAACCTGAGCTTATAAAGTGAAACACTGTTGATATTAAAGCAACCGTGTAGAAGAGCAGTATATAATATAATATAAGTTTTATGAAGGCAGTAAGTGGCTACAGTTTTGTCTGTATCAATAAAATAACAGTGCAAATAGATGATGGGAAACGGGAGAGACTGATAATCCAGAGCCACAGAATACATTATCAGTTTTAATGTTTAACACTCTCAATGCTTTGAGTTCAATTTGAATATAGGGTACTAAATACATAAGCTCTTTCCAGCACAGGCGAGGAGGTTGTGGCATTGCTCATTATGTTTGGATTTATTCAACATTGGATCAACACATCACTGGCCTTTTCATGCTTTGCCCCCCACACACGTTTCACTCTCTTTTTCCCCACTTAACCAATTAAAAATGTTCCCTGAAAACAAATAACTATGAACACTTTAAAAAACATTCCAAATTTAAGGCAATCAAAATGCAGAGCAGACGACTTTGAGGAAGGCCGGCTTAGGAGAGGCAGTCTCTTTGAGGAGGAGATTAGTTTAAAACAGAATTGGAGTGAGCTAAGTGGTACACAAAGCCCTTGACTCCCAGTCTACAACCCTGACACAGGCTGAACCTGTCCCTTTGCCTAAGCCCAATGTAATTAACCCCACAACCCCTCCTGGGTCAGCCAGGCACAGAAGCATGCAACAGTCCACAAAGTCATTCCTATCATTCACAGATGTATCCTGCACACTCTGACTGAGGAAGAATTTTATAGAATAGGCCTAATGCAATGCTCAAGCTTATAATTCACGCTTTCACTTACATCATTACTAGACAGAGTTAGTCAAAGGCCAACAATATAGCCAAGCTGTAATACAAGTATGAAGGGAGAAAGACATACAAATGTGCACCGACGACAGAGGCTGGTGTTGATTCTCCATCACTTAGTTAAAATAAGAAAAGAATACTTGCTTTATTGATGGCTAACCTTGAGGTGCACAGCCTAGCTCCTTTAATTCATGTGCCTTGACTTTATCTCCCAGTCTTGTTGTGCCATGATTCAGCATGCTGCCCCCAGAGAGCTTGTACCTACTAATCAGCAATGGTCCCATACGAGAAATAAGGCCTATTGAAGCGTGGAACTCTGGAGGAGGAAGTATTCAAAGGCCCAAGGACAAAAAAAAAAATACCCAAGCATAGCATCTGAAGCACATCAAAGCAGCCAAAATAAATCAGCAGGCTTATTGTGCTAAAGCATCAACACGACCTACAGCAGCTACGGCTCAGGCTTCAGCCTCAACGCAATAAAACACGACCTTAGCAGTGTCACTGACACCATGCCCGACATTAATCTAAAATCCTCTGAAAAGCCACAGTATTAGTCAAAGAGCAATGCCTTAAAATGGCTGGCCATCTTCCAAGATCTCGCCTGCGCATGCAAGCAAAATGAACAGGTGCGGCCTGACTAATTGTGAGCAGATCGTTAACAGATGTTGTTGACATGGCAGCGCAGAAAGCTGACAGGGCCTTGACACGTCTCGGGTCAGTGACAGAGACAGGAGGCGGGGGGGGTGACACTCTTTTTTTTTTTTTCTTCTCTCTTTCTCATCATCTTCTCCTGGATCCCCCTGCCAACCAGGCTGCTCTGCTGTCGTGGCACAATGTGACTATCTGTGCCCATGCAGCTGTCAAAATTCATTCACTATGACTGCCGGCTGCCCAGAGACCTGCAGGGCATCACGCATGGCCAAAATTGAGGGATGGGGTGGGATCCAGCGACATGCCGTGACAAAATGAGGAGGGTGTTATGTGTTTTGTGCATCTTTTGGCCACAACATCATGGTGATGTAGGGTTTTACTGAGGGACACGGTTCATAAACTCAGCTGTAGATGGCTGGGTGTTTGTGTTGAAGTTGCAAGAGGCCCTGAAGAAGACCATGTTTTGGAGGAGATGGGAGGTGAACATAAAGTTTGATGCCAAATGCTTAGAGCTGTGGAACAGAGCAAAGTTTCACCAATAAGGGTGTCTTGATTTCCATATGTTAAAAAAAGAACGTTAAATGAAAACAAAAACATTCAAAACAGGTTACTGATGGCAAATGACTACATAACATCATGCATTGGCCTCGACTTACAGTTTCACATTAACCTTTTCGATCTTCTTTTTCTTTCGGCAACTGCTGTTTAGAGGTCGCCACAATGTATCATCCGTTTCCATTTCTTCCTGTCTTCTGCATCTTCCTCCTTCACACCAACCACCTGCATGTCCTCTCTCACCAAGTCCATAAACCTCCTCTTTGGTCTTTCTCTTTCCCAGCAGCTCAATCTTCAACATCCTCCTAACAATATAATTCTTGTGTCTCCTCTGGATATGTCCAAACCAATGCAACATTGCTTCTCTAACTTTGTTTCCAAAAAGTCAAATTCCTAGCATTATTATCTCTGCCACCTCCAGCTCTGCTGTCTGTCTATGCATTAGCACCACAGTTTCCAAACCACACAATATTGCTGGTCTGACTACCGTCTTGTAATCCTTCCCTTTCATTCTTGCTGGTACTTGTCTGTCTCAGGTCACTCCTGCCACTCTTCTCCAACCATTCTAAGCTGCCTGCATGCTCTTCTTTACCTCTCTTCCTGACTGCTCACTTACTCCAAACTGTTGCCCCAGGTATTTAAACACCCTTGCCACCTTCTCCCTGCATCCAAAGCAATCTGCTGTACTCCTATTCAGTCACACTCATGTCTTCATGTTCATGTCTTTATATCTTATTTCACACAACGTGGCCACTGCTTATAAATAATGTAGGAAAACAAAAATACAAAAAAATGAGGTTTTGTTTGGACAGCCACTATATCCTAATCTTTCATCAATGTTGTTTAAGCAAAGGGAGTGTGCAGGCAAGTTCTGCTTCAGGAGGTCATTTAGTGAGTCAACGCCCCACCACCCATTCCTTATGGCTCATTAAGTCCAGTATTTGTTTACATGCTCCTATAGTGCTGAGTGGCAAAAAAACACTGAAACTAAATTTTGAGTTTAAAACACTACATCGATCTACACAGGAGGGTGGCACTTTATACTCACTGCATTTTCAATCAGTAGAAATAATTCCTCAAGTAAGCTCTTGTGATTGTCTGTAATTGTGGCTCTCCTGTTGGTTCTCTCCTTAACATGTGTCTCCTTCACATCAGACTCTCCCACCATATATCCAGAAAAAATGACACATTTTTATATAAACACTGTAACACGGTGGAAACCTTAAGTGTATCTTCAGTGTCTTTACAAAGCATAATCTTACATGTCCTTCTGCAGTTCATGCGGGGTTTTTTTAAAGCCTCGTCTATGCATCCCCATCTCCCAACTTCTGTCCCCTTTGTGGATTTCAGATGCTCCATTAATAAACAGAAATACATGGCTACAAGTTTTCTATAGCTTTTTTGGAACAATTGAACAAAATATAGAAAAAGGTAAAGAAAATAAGGTTTAAAGATCATATCAATTGTGGTTTATTTTCTGCAAAAATGTAGCAGTCTTTGGCACAATGAATAGCGCAGTTAAACAGTCCCAATATAAGTAATGTTTAGTGTCAGGCTTAGTATAGGTCTTGCAGTAGTATAAATTATAGACTGCTGAGGCAGGCAGAGATTAAAAACATGAGATATCTATTTATCCCACATATCTATCTCTATCTCTATCTCTATCTCTGTCTCTATCTCTCTCTCTCCATCTCACTCTCTCTCTCTCTCTCTCTCTCTCTCTCTCTCTCTCTCTCTCTCTCTCTCTCTTCTCTCTCTCTCTCTTTCTCTTTATATGTATTTAGATAGATAGATAGATAGATAGATAGATAGATAGATAGATAGATAGATAGATAGATAGATAGATAGATAGATAGATAGATAGATAGATAGATGGATGGATGGATGGATGGATGGATGGATGGATGGTCCAGATCCTTTCTGTGTGGAGTTTCTCCTCGTATCTCCATGGGTTTTTTTTGGGTGCTCTGGTTTCCTCCTGTATGTATAGATACATACATACGTACATGCATACTTGACTGAGCAGGGAAGAATATGCAATAAACATCCTACCACACTCTCAGGCATGCATTAAGATGCAGGCCAAGCTGACCTCAAGACGGAAAGTGGTAATGAGGCTTGAAAATCCACATCTGAAATTTAGTGGTGTAAAAACCACCGGCACTGCTCTAGAGATGTGGGGAAAAGGGACATAGTCAGATGAGTCGTCCTTCATCACATTCTACACATGTGGGTGAGTGCATGTCTAACATAAACCAAGAAAGCGTACAAGCTTGAATGAATGACCCCTACAGTGAAAGGTCTGGTAGCTTTTGTTTAATGGTGTGTGGAAAATGAGTTAGGACAACTTGTCCTATTAGAAAGAAAGGTCTGAGCTAATCAATACAAAGTTATTGTAACTGATGACCTTAGTCCATCAGGAAGAAAAAAACACTCAGTACATAAAGGGTCACTAAAAGGCTTGATGAGTATGAAAATGATGAAAACCATGTTCTTATTCAACCTTTGTGAGAATTAATGGGGAACAGAGGCCAGTGTACCACCAACTAAGCAACCATAGTTGGTAAGTTGCATGTTTCATGGGGATTTCCCCATTTTTTGTGTGTATTTTTAGAACATGTGTCAAGAAAGTTGATGCATTGCATATTACAATTGAAACATTTAACAGGCACACAGGTAATATTTTACAGTGTGTGCTATAGTTAGTTTAATATAGTTCATTTCCAGTAAAGATTTAAACTTGAAGCCTCTTTCCTATAAGCCTTTATGTAATGTTTTTTTGCTGACCAGGTCATGTTTTGTTAATGCTCTTCTAGCTACATACCTGCAGTACTGTTGTAAAGCATATCACAGGCATTCTCCTGGCTATAGTCTTTAAGGAAAAGAGAATATCTAGGCCCATAAATGCAACTGGTTAGTTCCACCATGGTCAGTGTACTCACATATGCAGTGTTACCATATCAACCAATATCAATACAGAAGGGCCCTCAGATAAATAATGTGTGAGTTGCCTAAAGCATTTAAGGTTCATTTTTAAATATGGTTACACCACTAGTGACATATGGCCACATCACTGAGACAAACATCTAATTGGCAGATTAAAGGAAGGATTCCACAGTGATATTTCCTTTGGGGTTTGCAGATTGCTGAGCACGCAGGGTGATTCTGAGACTTTAAATCGGAAAAAAGAAAAGTTATTTCTGTTTCCTTCAGCTTGATCTTCTCTTTGCGCCAGCCTCAGGATGAAATAATCACCTAATGCCATCCTGTCTGCTCCCCGTCACATTAGTCTTGGCATAAACAGCGCTATTGACAGAGACATTTTTAATGAAAGCTAGCGAAAAGGGGAAGCGAGGTGGCAGTAATTGTTCTAATTTGGAGCAGATCGATGGCTTTGGCAGTGCACAAATCACACAGCCACACAAGCATACAAAAAGCGGCCTGTCAGGGACCCCTTGTGCTCCATGAACAAACACCCATTCAACACAGTTGGCTCCTAGTGGCGCTGGCCAAGGTGGCAAGGCATGATTTCCAGCACTCTTTTCAGACAGGCTGGCAGTTGCAGAATCATATAGAGCATGGCCGTCCTGTCACCAAGGGACACTGCTTTGGCAGCTGTGTGTGGTTAGGTCAGGTCAGGGCTGCTGCTGGGCCACTTTGAGTCAACATTTTCATTATGACTTGCACCTTGTATTTGCATGATTCATCAGTTATACTTGGATAAAATATACAGTCTATTCCAGTATTGGAGCAGCAAGGCATTTGCTTTTTTGCTATGCACTGCAGACATTTGGGTTTGAGATCAAAAGATGACTATTAATAGAGAGATCAGTTTGTCAGCTTTTATTTCCTGGTATACAAAGAATATAGTACTTATTGGATCTGATCCCCCAGTTTTGCAAATTAGTTTAATACCATTAACATACCTAGATGTAAATACCAGGAAATGAAAGTTAGAAATCGGATCTTTCATCTTATGTTTTTTTTTTTTCTGATCACAAACCAAGATGTGTTCACTGCAAAGCCAAAACAAATACTGCTCCAATACTTCTGACTATATCATGAGTGCGTTTATTACCTGTCAGCATGTATGCAGAACGACAACATATGTTGAGGTAATATTAGTCATGTTCAACAGATGTATACATTTAAACAAGGTTGCAGCACCCTTTTGTTTTCTGTTCAAAAACCTTTTCATGTATGTCTCAAAATAGGAACAGGTATTAATTGTAAGTCATGAAGTTTTACTGCAAGGAATATCAAAATGACACTTGCTCTAAAGTGCAAGTGGAGGATTAGGTCTCATTAGTCTCAGATTCTTGGATTTGTTTCAGTAAAATTTAAGCACCCGCCAAGCTCGCTGCATATTCTGTAAAGCGCATATGGCGTTGTATTAAAAATGTTGAATTGAATCCAGAGTAACGGAGCCCTTCTTGGCCCAGCGCAGCAAAACAACTTAATGTCAGTCACTAATCCAGTTGCAGGTGTTCACAAAGTGAGCTTCAATTACACGAAATTGGGTTTCGCAGATTTATTCAAATTAGCTTAGTTTCACCTCAGGTAAATACGCTTACCTGAGCAAAAGAAGCAAAAAAAAAAAAACACAGCAAGATTTTATTTAAGCATCAAGGGGGAGTCAATGTGATGTACAAAAATAAATTTACATTTAATATAGCTGGGTAAATCAGTGAGGAGCTAAATCACATTTGAGCCCATGTTTTGGGAATGCCCACATAAACAATTCTGATAAAATATGACATGGGACCATGAAGGGTGAAGCTCGCAATCTCTGGTGCTGCAGAGAAAGCAATTAGTTGTTCATTTCCTCACTTCTTTTAATCACTAGAAGATGTGGGCCTCTGTGTTGGGTACCTTCAGATGAACTGCTCTGTTGCAGCACATTTGTACTTGATGAGTTTAGAATGCTGTAGATGGGGCTGCAGATTGAAATTGCACAGATAACCGCTGGTACACCTGTCAGATATTTAACAAACAAATAGCACATCAGCAAAACCCTCTATTTGTAATACTGACTGGGGAAAGTGTTTGTGTGCTCTGCTCCTTGTTAACATTTATCCTAAATATTTCATTTTACTCATTGTCATAAAGAGGCCATGGTGCATATTAAACACATGCCATCTGGGGATAGTGGTGCATATGGTTGCAGCCTATTCTTTCCTTCTCTTAGCTACTTGAATTCATTTCATGCAAAAGGTCCTTTAAATAAAACTATGAACTGCTGGTTTCTTCAACACCACCACAATGCAGTGGCAGATTCTTAAGAAAATCCGTTTTTTTCTTAAGAAAAGTCCCTGATTGTATTAAAGGTGAGATGCCTTCATCACATTGCATGCTGATCTGACTTACTTCTGAAGTACATAGCATGTCTCAATGTTGTCATCACATCTTTCCAAATGACTAGTCAAGCATCTCTATATTGTCTGCAACACCCGCTTGTACATCACTCAGGAAAAGAAAAACAAATCAAGGTTGTATGAAGAAGGCTGCATTTACAATTAAGAGTAAATTCCCACTGACAGGATTTAATCAAGTTACAGCAAATGTGTTTGTTTTGGTGAACACATCAAGTAGAGCAAGTGATGAATTCAGTCATTAATTACTACACTCACCTTTCTTGCTTTTCGCAAGTTTATGGGCTTTCTATCTTTGATCCCCTCTTTAAAATGACAACACAGAAGACATGTTAATAAACAACTCCTGCATAAGAAATCAGGTTTATTAGCAGACATGCTTTGCAGAGCTTGTAATTGGAAGTGAGGAAAATGTTGGCAGAATCAGAGATGAGGAGAAGCAATGTGAAAGCAAGAGTCTGCTGCTCTCCAGTCCTGATAAAAGACATGTTACAAGATGGCAAGACGAGGTTAAATCTGTGAAAGAGAGGGGAGAGGATTTAGATAGCTAACTCCCCAAAGAGCCAACTCCCGGTAAGTCTATACCAAATGAGAGAGAGAGAGAGAGAGAGAGAGAGAGAGAGAGAGAGAGAGAGAGAGAGTGTTGGTCAAATTGCTGACAGGAGATGCTTCTTCACCTACACACTGTATAGTTTCTAAATGTAATACTGAAGAATATTAAAGAAACAAGACACTGGTTGTTTAAAGCATATCAATAACATGCATATCAATGCCAATCAGGCAGCAATACTACAAAAAGTTTTCAGCTCATTCAATTGAGTGCTTGTTATTAAATTAGATGCTGTGGTTGACATAATTATACTAATTTATGAAGGCTTAATTGCAATATCAGTATTTATTGTAGGCAATACAATTTATTTTTTGATGGTCTACAGTCTGCCTTGTGAATGGTAAACTAAATGCTAAACCTTAACCACATGAAAGTGCTTCCATAAAAGTGCAATTTGTTTTTGTGAAAGCTGTTTCTGTGAGGGCTCTTTTTTTGCTCACCAAAATGTGGGAGTCTGTTTAGGTAGGGCACAGTTCAAATAAATCTCTAACTTTGGAATTCTTTATATATAACAATATTACAGCTGCTGTCCAAATTAAATTAAAAAATGTTGGGGGACTTCTTTCACTAAACACAAAAGGCCAAATTACTTTCTAATTAGTGTGGTAGCTGGTACTCTCCGCCTCAGACATTCTGCCCACATGTAGACATTATTGTGTCTAGAGACTATGTAGTAGTTCTGTTTTTAAGATTCCCTCCCCTATTTGTGTGTAGACATACAATAAGTAAGCAAATCTTGGCCATATTAAACAGAAGACTAGTAAAATGAGGGTTTAAATGAAATAATAGGCTAAATAAGCTTGTGTTATGCCAAGAGACTCTCACTGATGTAGCTAAACAGTACCTAATGTTATCAGGGAGAATAATTTGTCAGGGGGAGCCACGGTGGTCACCTCACCAGAATGTTCTAAAATGACCTTTAAAATCAAGTATGACCTTGATGTCAAACTTCATCACTACTAATGTTCCTACTAAAATCATTCCATCTCATTGTAATCCCACCTGCAAATTAATGACACGTCAGCGGTAGAAGACAAATTTAACAAAAGTTAAATTTCAGGTTTTTACAGTACACCCATTTTCTTATTAGCATCTTACAGTCCCTTCAGATTAGTTCAAACAAAGGCAGTGGAAGTGGTCTCTGAAAGGGATTTTGTCTCATCAATGTGTGAGCTGACACTGTAAGATCCAATTAATTCTCAGCTGCCCTTTAATCAACAATAGGCTGTCATATAAGAAACTCAGATTTGCTGCAGTGCCCTACATGTTCTACAAATGACAGGCCAGGTTTTTAACACCGAATCATCACGGCAACATGGAAGTTAAAGCATACAAATTACTTTATGGACATTGGGAGAGTGTAGCACCCACCAGCACCCACTCCCCCAAGAAGAGAGAGGTCTATGAAACTAAATTGAATTATGCTTGTTCAGAAATGTTATAGAAAATATCTATCTTTGAATAACACAATGCAATGCATTTTATTGCATGCCAGTGATGTGAACTGCTTTTGGAATATAGGTGCAAACTTACTGGAACTGAAACTATTGCAGTGCATCTAACAATAAAGGTAGCATGGACCTTCTTTTAAACAGTGGTCCCAGTCCTGCATGCTGTTCCAATTTACCAATTTATCTTTAAGGTAAATATATATATCTCATTTTCTGCCACTTGTCCCAAGCGGGGTCGCGGGGCGTGCTGGAGTCCATCCCAGCTCACACAGGGCGAAGGACGGGGGACACACCCTGGACAGGTTGCCAGCCCATCACAGGGAGGAGCGTGATGGGGATGGCACCTTGCTCAAGGGTACCTCAGGGCAAACTATCGGGAAGGGGTTTGAATCCCCGATCCTGCGGTCAACACCCTAACCACTAGGCCACTGCTGCCCCAGAAACATATATGCTCCCTCCAAATTATCTTTTAGATTTATGTATACAGAAGGACAAAGTCACTGTTTTTCAAATTCTCCTCAAACAGCAGTGATTAGTCACATTGGGTTAAGTCTGTTAACCATTTAGAATTTCTGAACAGGAGTGAACTCAAACACATTGCACAATAAAACATTACATTTTCTCCTACCTGTAGATCTATACTATAGACGACAGCATTTGTAATAATAGAACTAATGTAATAACATGCAAAGCAAATTGATATAATAACCTCTGCTGTACCCTAATGGAGTCCCATCTTCATGTTTTGCTGATGCTGATAGTACCTCTGGCTTTTTTTAGTGCAGTTGTTCCCACTAGGCTTCTCTCTGAATACAGATGGTTAGGTCCATCTGACTCCTACACCTGCAGCTGGACACTGGATCTCCCGCTAAAACATTATCTCCTTTCATCATGGGACCCTCTGAGACAGCTGCTGCAGGCCACACCCTGATGAAAAAGAGAGGATGCTTTGTCCAGGAGCACCTGGTCAGGGCCTGGGGAGTATTTCAGTTCAGCATGGCTAAGAAGGCAGGCTGGAGGTAAATTGCAATCTCATAATAACTACTAATATTTATTATTACATGTACTTAAGAAACCTAATCTTGACCCATTCAGTGATCAAATTATCAAACAATTTAATTGTTTGCCATTAACTTGCCATTTATATCAAAGATTCTAGAGAAAGCTATGGCCCAGCAGTTGTGTTCAGAGCTGCATAAAAATAACTTCTTTATGAAATTTCAATCTCGGTTTCACCCCTACCATAGCACTGAAACAGCATTAGGAAAAATAGTATATGATCTCCTAATGACAAAGGGTTGATTTCCTGAATAGTCCTCCTCAATCTCAGTGCAGCATTTGACACCATAGACCACAATATCTTACTGCACAGACTAGAAAACCTGGTTGGAATAACAGGAACAGTCCTTTCCTGGTTTAATTCATGCTTGACCAACTGCTTTCAGATATAAATGGTGAACTGTCAGTTCGTACAAAAGGCAGTGATGGAGTCCCACAAGGCTCTGTATTAGGTTCCCTACTTTTCATATTATATATGCTCCCTCTGGATTAAGTTATTCAGAAACTTAAAATCAACTTCCACTGTTACAATGATGATACATGATTACATATTTCAGACAAACCAGATGATAACCTTGAGGATTATGTAAGAGAAAAATAAAGCACGGCTGTCACTCAATTTTCTTATGTCAAATTCTGAAGACAGAAGATCTTTTGCTAGGTCCTAAAATTGCTAGAGACAAACTGTCAGGTTTAATGCTAGACATTGCTAATTTTATAGTTAATCCTATACCCATTGTAAAAAGCATGGACATCACAATTGATTTGGATCTATCTCTAGATACACACATTGGAAATATTACTAAAATAGCTTTTGTTTACCTTAGAGCCATTGCTAAACTTCCAAGCTCATTATTACTACATGACACAGAAATATTGATACGTGCTTTTATCACCTCAAGACGAGATTATTGCAATGCCCAGCTGTCAGGATGTTCCAGTAAAATGCTTCATAAACTCCAGTTTATCCAAAACGCAACAGCTAGAGTCCTCACAAGATCTAGACAATTTGATCACATTAGTCCGATATCATCTTGACTTCATTGGCTTCCAGTGAAATTTTGCATTTTTTTTACTACTAACTTACAAAGCCCTAAATAGCCTCATTCCTGAGTATCTCTCTCTGAGCTTATATCTAGTTATGAATCTCCACACTTGTTTAGATTTCAAGGTGCAAGCTTTCTTAACAGTTCCCATAATTTTGAAGACAACAACAGGGGGAAGAGCCTTTTCATTCAAAGCCCACATCTCTGGCAAAGTCTTCCAGTTACTGTCCAGGACTCAGACACACTCTCAGTATTTAATCCAGGCTAAAAACCTCCTTAAGTCAGGCTTTTAGCAATTAATCTTCTTATTAGTTAAAAGGTGTAGATCCAGGGCTTCACCAATACAGAGCATAACAGTAAACTGGGGCGAGAAAATGCTCGACTCTGTCCTTTATAGTTAGGCTGTAGTGGCAAGTTCTGCTGGATAGACAGTGCTGCACTCTATAAATTCATGGTCTGCACAATGTGAGTTCAGAACAGAACTAATTTCTCTCTCTCTCTGTTTGAGATGGATGGCTGCCCACTACCTGTATGGTGGGAAGCTTATGCATTTCCTGAAAGGAAGGCCCTCCCAGCCAAGTCCATCAATTATCTTGAGGGTTTCCTGAACTCCAGACCAGTTAGTCCACTGTTTACGTCAACTGTCTCCTCAGTCAAACTGACCATCATCAAATTCCTCTCTCCATCTCAACAGATCAGCTACATCATACTGGATCATCTGCATGATCTACTGCCACTAAGTAAAACTAACAAAAGCTCCACCCACTCAAACAGAACCACCACTATTAGCTAAATGAGCTTCTAATTACAGACTCTAATGGACACTTTTATAGAAACCTATACTTTATCGGAACTCGTCACTAAATCTATTAACTTATAAAATGCACTTTCTCTTTCTTTTCTTTCTTGACTATCTGGTATCGACCAGAGGAGGATATGTTCCCCTTTTCGGTCTTGGTTCCTCCCAAGGTTTCGTCCTCCAGCTTAAAGGAGCTTTACCTCTGTCACCCCCAGCTTACTTACTTGGGGCTCAGACCCGGATTCTGAAAAGCTGCTCTGTGACAACAATTGTTGTAAAATGCACTCCATAAATAAAACTGTCTTGACTTGACACGTCTACTGCTTACTATGCACATTACCCAAAACTCAGGTGTATATACTTATCGCTGTGGGAGATTCACCTACGGCCTCGCTTTCAAATGCAGGTGCATGGAACAAGCACGGTGAAGATGCTATATTTTTGCAATTGCATGTGTATGAACATCCATTGCACTATTAAACAATTGTGTATGTTGTTGCTTCATTTACATTTTAATCAATAACACCAAAAATGGAAAAATTATTTGTATAGAAAAGATTAAGATATATATTAAGATATATATATTTGCATGTATGTATGTATGTTCTCTGTTTCCGTTCTTTACCTTTTTGTAAGTTTCTGTATCATCATCAACCTGTACATACTAAGCTCATATAGAGGTCTAGCTTTACCATCAATTAACAAGATTTATTTTCTTCTGTATGTCTGTAACAGTTGAATGCCACTGTTTTTGTGATATCTCCTGAATGTAAAAAGAATATATACTTGCTGCATCATAGCACATCGTGAAAGTATAAGAGACCGTTTAAACTGTTGGTTGAGAAAGTATAAGAGACTGGTGGTTGAGCTAATCAGATTTTAGAACAGAAAGTAACAGCCATGAGTTTATAGTGCAGAGGAAATCTGTCCACATTGCTCCCACAGGAGCTTCTGTGCCAGTTAAGTTTATCCAAAGTTCCACCTGTACACCCCCATTAGAATTTTGCACACCTCAACTGCTAAATATATGAGATGAAAGTGCGTCAAAGATGACATTAAATGTACCAACAATACCAATCAAAGGATGACTCAGCCGCAATCCTGCTGATTGCTTAAAAGCTCTTTGCAATTTGTGGTGAATGTGTGCTGATTTAGGCATGTGGTTTACTTGTGGTATTTAGTGAATAATGCTGTGTTTGATAGGAAGCGGAAACCCGGAATTCCTGACTAGAAGAAAAACAAAGAGATGGAGCCTGAAGTCAGGTCTCCCACTCAGGTATCAGGTATAAATTCTCAGCACAGCAATTTCAACATTTCATGTCACCTCCGGCATGGCTGCATTAAACTGGCACATAAAACTATGCATAACCTTTTTAATTTTTAAACTGTGAGTTCAATAGCAGTGCTAGGTGCATCATTATGTTACTTGCTAAAAATCAAACTTTACTCAAAATTTTTGGTTTTTATTCTACCCAAATAGTCCAGAAACCTGGAGGCAGCTGTGATTTTTCCCAGCCTTGTACATCAGACTTGTAGGTTGTAAATGACATAATTTGGGGCCCCAACATCCCATTTCCAAGGTCCATGACTAGTTATATGCGCATGAGCCTGGATGCTTTAGTTCAGACTTAAAGAAGTAAACTTTGGACTCCAAACACATCTTGGCTGCTCCTCTGCATTAACATTTTCTGTCTTTTGCTCTTGCCGAATGATCACTTCATTACAGTATTAGGGGACTGAGGGTGGTGGGCATTAAGTAGTGCAGTGGGTATTTTTGGCCAAGAATGACAAAGGATGTAAAACGTAAGTAGAATGTACGTTTCTAAGACTTTAAGTCTAAGACACTTATATGTAAAACTTGAATATGTATTTGGAAACTTTGATATGGGCTTTTGTCACTTAAGCCCTTTTGCACAGACTACATGGCAAGTGTGTTACTATGGAGACAGAAATTGAGCAACTTCTTTGGTGGGACCTTAACAAAAATTGTCAAATGCACACGACAGGATACAAAACCGGGGTTTACTTTCACCTCTTCTTTCAAGCAGACCAGAAAGTCAGGACAGAGACTAACTAAAAAACAGCCCAAAACCTTGCACATCCACTTGAAATGGAAGCTTCCGGTCTTAGAAATGGAGGAATTTTTTTTTTTACAGAAACATATTGAAAGTTGCAAAAGTGGGATAGCAGGGTTGTGTGCCTCCTGGTTACTAAGGCCCAGTGATGCACTTGACATGACCTCAGATATTTTCTTGCTTTCTGCAGTGACTGGGCCATGCACAGACAGTGGCATAGACAGGTCTAAAAGAAATGAGCTCTGTCTTTGTCTGTCTCTGACACACTGCGCTAGAGATGCTGCTGCACTATAACTGTGAGATCCATTGTTCTTCTTGGGAGCTGGTGGGGGCACCGAGTCAGCGCAGATATCTCCCCACATGCCATTGACCTCATCCTCCTTTCTCAAGTATGCCATTTTCCTCCTGCTCAGTCAGATAGGCCAGTACATGTTGACTGTTATCTGGGTCCTTATGGCATGAAAAGTCAGTTGGTAAATTTTTAATAGTGTTGCACACAAAAGTTTTCATAAGCAGGTTAGTTAAACCAAGCATGGCAAATATGAAAAGTCTGTAATAATGTAACCAGTGGCATGCAAAAGTTTGGGCACCCCTAGTTAAAGATTCTTTACTGTGAACAGTTAATTTAGTAGCAGTTTGAGATGAGGCATTCTACATTTTAGGCAAAAAAAAAAAGGTAGATTTTTGTTTTTCTACAAAAAGTATTAGAGCATAATGCAAACGTTTGCACACCCTGCATATTCAGTCATCTTTAACAGCTAATAACCAAAGACTTTCAATTTCAGTTTTCACCAATTGTCCTTTTAGTCATTTAGTTTAGTTGTTCCATTTTTAGGCCCATGCACTGCTCTTTAAAATTCTTATCAACAGATTGTCAAAGAGGTTTAGGATGGGGCTTATCAGAGCCATATCATCTCTTAAGGTAGTCAGTTGCAGATTTTGGGAGGTGTTTAGGAGCATTATGATGTTTTGATTTTTCATCTTGAGCTGTTTTACAAACACTGTTATGTTTACCTTTTTACAATTTTCTGGTATAAAATATTCTTTCATGAAAGTACTTTTTTTGGGGGTGTCTCTGCACCGCCACAGTGTATTCTTGATTTTCCTGAAGGTCTTTTGCAGTTAAAGTAGGTCAGAATTTACCTTACCGATTTAACTTGTAGCCATGAAGCTTCTGTAGTTGAGACGAAATAGAAGTGTGGTGAACTCTTTTTTATCTTTTCCATAAGTATATCCCAAACAATATAGTATAATTTACTGTGAGCAATAAAAATGACAATCTTACAGTGTAGCTGAAAGTAATTGGGGAGCCATTTAGGCAATCATGAATGTGCCGAATGCTGTTTCTTACTGTTTTTTTTTTTTTTTCTTACTTCAACTGCATCTAAGAAATGTGGAAAATAGTGTAAAGAAGAATTCTTTAACTGTCAAACTTAAGCTAGTGGAAATAATAAACCAGCAGTGATGATGAGGTTGTGATTTGATACTCTGAACAGAAGGACATGCAAACAAAGAAAACAATTCCTGTCAATATAAATACGAAACCAGTTTAAAATGTTTTGTTCATCTTTAAAGCTTTCATTTTCCAGTATTAAAATAATAATAGACCATGCATGGTAAAATAATAACAAAAGTAATGAAACATTAGAAGGAGGACTTAATCTTGTAGTAAGAAACGTTGTATGTGGACATAAACCAAAAGCTTAAAAACTAAATAGCCTGAAGACACAATGAGGTTAAAATCATGCAAACTTTTTACATGAAGGAATATTCAAGAGCATTTAGATGGCTTTTTTTTTAGGGGAGGTTGTACAAGGAGCTATTCTTTGGGGTGTTAAGGAAGCATTTTGAGGGAAAATGCATTGCCTAAAAGCATCTGAGTTGGAAAGGCTTTACAAAAATAAAAAGAGACATATAAGCAATTTCCCTTGGGATTAATAAAGGTTTTCTTATTTTGACTGAAGAAAACAAGGAGCCCTTTCACACCTTTAGCACAAGGCAGGAGACTTTCAGTGTGAAACATATTCTCACCAGTTGGAAATACTCTGTGTGATTTAAGCAAGGGGCAAGACCTGGACTGAGCATGCTCATACCAGGACATGCCGTAATGCAGCCTCTTTCCTATTTGGTCATAAAAAATCAAGTCTCTTGGTGTTTCTTGAACTTGAACTCCAGAAATTGACATGTCTATTCATGTACTAGGGGGTTGGAATCTGAGGCCAATCAAGTATCTTGAAAAGTTTGAGCTCCCCATATCTAACCATTTCTCGGTCAGCATTGAATGTGTATCTGTTACGCTCTATAGGGCAAGTGATGGCTTATTTTTTAAGCACTTGTCCCCATGATGAGAGGATTGCAGTATATTTATTTGTTGTTGTTATTTTTATCTTTATAAAGATACCTCTGCATATGACTGTCAGTTTTTGAATTGAAGTTTTTTGCTTTTTTTGCAATTCGATAGCACATAACATCTGAAAAGATGACTACACTGCAGGTTTGAATGACAAGACTGATTATTCAGCAAAGCCTTTCTTTATTCCTTTCCTTGTCCTCATTATGAAGATTAAGTCACAGACTCACAGCAAAACCTTCTTTTTATGATGGGACAATCTGAGATACATCTTTGGATTACACCTCGTTACATGATGACACAACCTTCCTTTTGAACATGAAACCATGACACTTCAAAGAACTTATAATCCATCTTTAATTACAGCAGCATGTGCCAGGCATTTGGCTTAAAACGGGCGAGTACAATAAAAATGAGACACATATACATACACACATAGACACTCATACACGGAATGGATTGAGCTTTATCATGTTCACGTTTAAAATCTATCCATTGAAGGGATTTTCTTGAAGGGTTATAACTATAGCAGATCTATATTTGTACATCCACATGCACATTATTTCATGAAAGCACAGGACCAGTCACCACTAGGCTTGATGAAATTTTAATCAGTTCTGTCCTAACAGCCAGGCACGCCTGATAAATGCAGCGGAAGCCACTGTTCTAGATGCCATTCTCTAGATCCACATATACCTGTAGGCTATGGATGCTCCCACTGAGAGCAGTGCAATGCTATCCATTTGTTGTTAACATTATAAATTTCAGTTCACCAGGGCACCTCATCAACTTTTCAAACATTCTTATTTTTTCCAGCGCAGTAGGTCCCTGTTATCTACATACCCTAGAGTCACTGAGTTTTTATGAAATCATACTTTCATAAGAGAAGTGAAAAAAAATCATTTTTTAATGAAAGTTAATGCAGCCAGATTTTATCCCAAGTCCTTTTGGACTAGTCAAAAATACTATTCTATAAATATTTTTATTAGAATTTATAGCTTTAAATAAAAAATGTCATATATATATATGACAGAATACATTTCAAACAGTTATTAGATCTGATTCTTGGTGGTCAAATATTCCTTAACATTTACAGTTTGATTTCAAAAGTTTATGTTCTGAAAAGTAATTTTAAGTTTATATAATCTTTATTTTAATATGGATATTCTGGGCAGTGGTGGCCTAGTGGTTAGGGCGTCGGTTGAAGGATCGGGGGTTCGAACCCCTTCCCAATGGGTTGCCCTGAGGTACTCTTGAGCAAGGTGCCGTCCCCGTCCCGTTCCTCCCTGCGATGGGCTGGCGACCTGTCCAGGGTGCGTCCCCCGCCCTGTGTGCGCTGGGTTGGACACCAGCACTCCCCTGTGACCCTGTTTGGGACAAGTGGCAGAAAATGGATGGATGGATGGATAGTCTTGGGTCACCTGTTCTGGGACCTTCCTTGCTCTCTGATGCTGATACTGAGAATTTATAGTAATTATCAGATAAACGGCAGGAAGATCCATCCATCCATTATCTTAGCCACTCCTCCAAACTAGAGTTATGGGGGTCTGCAGGAGCCTATTCCATCACTGATAGGGCAACAAGCAGAGAAACACCCATGACAGGCTACTAGTCCATCGCAGGACTAATTGAATAAAACACTTTTAAATTATAACTTTGCAATAACATATAATAATTAAGAGCTTCCAGAAATGCTCATAAAAGGCAACCGATTTTTCTTAATTAATCCACTATTCAATCCATTTCATGTTATTTAACTAGTGATATGCTTTAAACTAATTGCACTGACAGAGTGAGAAAGAGTGCGTTAAGATTCACCTCTCTAAACTCCAATCTGTGTGGCACTTAGGCAATTCTCTCCCCCCCATTAAGCACAATGACAATGATTCATTATGAGCAGTATCATTCATCGTCCCTCCACTCCAACCATGTGTCATGCTTCAGTCCTTTTAAAATCTACTTTTCTTGTTTTAAAATGAAAATAGTTTTATCAGAGCAGCACATCAGTACAAAGCTCTTCACAAAACAACTCCTGGCTAAGCAGCAGATCTCCTCCAAAGAGAATATGATAGATGGCATAGAAAGCCCCTTAAGGCTTTTTTTTTTTCCCCTGCAGTCACTTTTCTGCCCTGACCTGCCTACAAAATCCACTTGCTATAAATACTGACAAGTTTCCATTTATTTGCTTGCTTTTTGCACCTATTCTGACAAAGCTGTTCATTCCTGTCTTTGCAGTCTTAAACCCAACAACAAAAAACGAGTTTACATTTGAGTTTGTGTTGTGACAAGGCTGCATTCATCATACAATATACTGATGCAAGCTGCTGTGAAACAGTTTAAATGGAAGCTATCCCTGCAGCCCACTGCCTGGTGGAGGGTTTGGCCCAATGCCTGGCTGCCAGCAATTTAGGCAGCGAGTACAGATAATATTTTATTATTAGCAACCTAGCTGTGCAGTTAGTTTATGATAAACTTGCTGACCTTGCTTGGCTACTTTATGACAGAGTGCATCTAAAGTGCTCCTACATACAGACCAGGTGGCAGAAAACAGTTTGGAGGAAAGAGGGAGTCTACCGTTTGAATTACTCACAGAGCAACATTCTATTAGTTAGAAAGGAAAGGGTACGGGCTGCTTTGGCACATGCGTACACTCCCAAATCAGCCTCTGCAGAGGTTGGTTACTACATTTTTCTTTTCATTTGCCCCATTCTATTTTCCTATTTCTCATCCTTTGCTTTCCCATTTATCAATACACTCTTGCCCCCTGTTGGTGTGAAATGGATACACAGTCTGAAATAAAATTAATCATTTATTTCAAGGTTAGAACATTTCCAATGCAGTGAATGCCTGATGGTTGTCATACACTAGTTTTGTTCCCACTTGTAAGAGTTTAAAATGGTACATAGTTTAAACCATTACATTTTTTTTTTCCGAATTCACCGTAAAATGCATTCAGGTTATTAAACTTTTTAAACCTTTATTTATAAAAGGCAACCATTTATTTCCATACAGCCGCCACAGTTTGCGGTGCTCTGCCCTGACTGGGCACACCTGGCACCTCGTTAGGACGTCAGGTGTGCCTCATTGGTTCAAGAGTATGAAGACCGCAATAAGACAGATCAGTGCGTTGGTCATTATGGGTCCCATGTTGTGTGACGGTTTGTAGGGAACACGTTGAGTTCAGTATTTGTGTGCGAGCACATTTATGTTTAAGTTTAGTAGAGCTCTGTTGCAGACTCCCGGCTTTGCATTTATGTCCGGTCAAACCCACCCAACAGTCACAACAGCATTTCACAATAATAGACAGTTCTCCTTCTGAAACCTGGATTAAAAACCATCAGAAACATTTTGGTATGGTGGGTCAGTTGTAGATGTTTTGTAGATACCTAGCTTGTCAACATAAACACTTCTATATGAATATGCACTATTTCTGGTGCATATAATAATGTAAACCCCTTAGGTACTATAGTTATAGTTAGTTACATATAAAATTCAAAACTTGTTGCATATTTTACAGGTCCCTGGGATCAAAATTGCGCAAATTGGCAACATCTGAATAGGCAGCATATTGTGCCCCATCCATCTCTGTTGCCACAGAATTACCCTCAGCAAGAGCATGGTTGGTACCTCCAATTACAGCGTTGCACTCAGGACATTGCCGTTTTTCCATGGCTCCCCCACATTCTCCAATGACATATACATGTCCATTGGGGCACTTAAACCAATGGCCTTTGCTCAGACCTATAGCTTTCACAACCATTACTCTCTCTTCATCACTGATGTCCAACCCTGTTCGTGGAAGATCGGCTTCTAGCTCTTTAAAAAGAACCTTCACTTTAGATTCATTTTCTTCAGTGAATGGTTGAGTGTCCTCCAGCATGTCTCGTGCCTGTCTCACCTTTTTGTCAACTCTAATCTCCAGCACTCTGTAACTAGCCATGCTGCAGCGGGCGTTGAGTTCAGCTAGGTAAAAGAGTCTCTTCATTTCATGCTCTAGATCTTCAACCTGCTGCTCTGAGAATCTTTGAAGAGTATCAAGAAGGAATTTGAGGCATTCACCAACACGCAATGAAAAAGAACAACCCCTCTCATGAGACTTGTCACTTTTTTGTATCCTTTTCAGCTCCCCAAGATTCTCAAGTGCTGATATTAAGTTTTCTTGGTGACACAGGTCCAGGAGTGACAGGCCAGGATTGTGAAGCAACTCATCAATCTCTGCATACTCTTTCGGAAGGTATTCCTTAAGGTTGAACTTTGACTTCAAAAGCAACACAAGCTCATCCTGCTTTTGCTGAATGTCAGATTGTAAACCATTGAGCTGCACTTTAACCTTCTCAATCTCAGCCAAGCTACGATTGACATGTGCACCATACCGGACATTTCTCCGTATGGGTTTACGACATCTGGGACACTCCTTCAGACGAATCGCCCGCTGATCAAGATCAGCTTCTTTGTTCTCATCCATGCCCATGTAATAGTCCATGGCAGTGCACTCAATTATGTGTTTGCAGTCCTCTAACTGGATGAAACGAGCATCTGGCTCATTTTCCATGCCAAAAAAGATCTCAATAACTTCGTCATGATGGCATACACGGCACTTGTCTGGGCAAGGATCTCCACAAAGCCCTATGCAGGGATGCCCACAGGGCAAGATGTTGTCACATTTCTCATAACATGCTGGGCGGTCACATGGCTCATGGCAGAGTTTGCTACATCTCTGGTGAGGACACCGCCACTCACAGGGTTCAACACAAGGAGTACATGGCTGTCCACATTTCTTCTTGCACACACTGTGAATGCAGCGGTTCTCACAAAGATGTGTGCATGGTGGGCAGCCCCTTGTGCAGGGCACTTGACACTGATGTGAGCAGGGAAGAATATTCTTGCATTTATTTCTACATGATTTGTGGAGGCGGCCCTGGTAGCATTCATGGCAGGTCCCAGAGCAAATGTGCCCACATTTCAGGACGGTCTTACACCTGGTCCTACAGTTTGGCTGCTTAGTAGGGTTCCGAGAGGTACTGCATGTTTCCTCCTGGTTGTGTCCACATTTCAGCTTCATGGGAACTTGCACCTTGCAGTAGTTACTACATTGTTCTCCACAACTTGCCTTGCATTGGTGTCCACAACTCAGCATTTTCTGACAAGGCTCCTTGCAAACAAAAGTAGCAGGATCTTGATGGCAGGGTATCGTCTGCTTGTGTTGGCATTGCGGAATAACCTTTTCTACACCTACCATGCATTTACCACACTTTTGATAACACCGTTTAGGGCATCTGTGCCCAAGTTCACACAGTACCTTAGGGCAGTTCTTATTGCACTTATACTTTTTGTGGTCAGCATCATATGGGTGACACATGCGGACACACACATGGCCACAGTCCAGGCGGAATTCACAGGGTTTGTTGCATCCACCTTCTGGGACCTTTGAAAAGTCATTAGCAGAAGACACCAAGGTCTTTGTGTCTGGGTGGTTCTGGCAGCTCAAGGTCAAGGAGCAACCCACCTGACCTTTCTCCCTCAGAGTATGAAGTATGCCACTCCACAGTTGGACCTTGCTGAAAATTCCCATGTTCCCAACACAGTAGAGTCCTTTCTTGGCACGAGAAAGTGCCACACAAACACGGTTTGGTGTCTTCAGGAACCCAATATTGCCCTCTACATTGCTGCGCACCAGAGACAATATGACAATATCATTCTCCTCTCCTTGGTACTTGTCCACAACATGAACTTTGACTCCTGAAAACTCACTGGAGGGCATCAACTTGCGTAAACAGAAGAGCTGTCCAGTGTAAGTGGTAAGGATAGTGATCTGAGAGGGCTGGTATTCTTGACATAACAAGTAGCGGCACAGCGCCACCACAAACTCTGCTTCGTGAACGTTCTGATGACTTCGTCCATCCTTTATTTGCACCTCATGGGACTTGTGGTCAATGAAGAAAAGGTTTGTAAGAACCCCCTACAGATCATTAAAAATAAGAGAAGGACCATTTAAATGTGCGGTGTCAATGTCAAAATATCAAAATCTACTGTATGTAACTCAACTATGCCCCAAACTCCCAAATAACAATCAAGCTTTTTGATTAAAATTTGCTGACCTTGATGTTCTCATACTCTAGCACAGAGGGGTGGTTCTCCAGTTCTGAGTAGATGTGAGGAGTCAATAGACGAGCAATATCTGGCCTCATACGGTGCTAGAGCAAAAAAAAAAAAAAAAAAAACACAAAAAAAAAAAAAAAATTAACTATTCATAATGACTTAGAGTTCATGATTATATATATATATATATATATATATATATATATATATTATATATATATATATATATATATATATATATATATATATATATATATATCTCACTTTTTTTTTTTAATATAACATAAGTATGACATCTTAAATGAAAGGTCAAAAACTCACATTTTTATATGCATTTAATGGCAAAAGTTTTTCTATTTCTCTAGTAATCAATGAGACAATTTATTCTAACATTGTTCTGACATCCTTTAATATGTTAAGCATAAAAATGTATCCCAACAACCCAAAAATGTATATAATGAATAAAAGAACATTTCTGAATGGAGTTTAATAATGCATTTTGGAACAAAACCCCTTTATTTATTACCCTACCTGGTAGTTAAGTCTGACAAAGGGAAAGTCCATCTTAACAAGCCTTTCAAACATGGACACCTCCAGGTTGAAATTCCTGGCAAGCTCATACACTGTGGCACTAGGTCTCAACTGTGAGAAAAAAAAAATCAGAAAAAACAGTAAACTTACTGTAAAATGTTCAACTTTTACACTAGAGATTCTACAACACATAAAATATAGTTAATTGATCTGAATGGAAGTTCAAGGAACTACAGAAACTTTTCTCTCTCTCTCTCTCTCACACACACACACAGTGTTTAAACAATGCATGAGGTTTTAACAAATTCATCAGAGGTCATCATCTTTGTCTTTTGCTCCAGATTCCTTTTTGGATTATCATTGACAAGATAAATATATTAACACACGCACACATTTAAATGATATAGGGGATAACAGTGTAAAACTGTCATCACATTCTTCTTCTTCTTTTAGTTTCTTAGGGGTCACCACAACGAATCATCCATCTCCATTTCTTCCTGTCCTCTCCAGCTTCCTTTTTTATCCCATCACCAGCAGCATGTCCTCTCTCACCACATCCATAAACCTCCTCTTTTGTCTTGCTCTTCTCCTCCTTCCTGGCATCTCCATCCTCGACATCTTTTCTCCCAACATATTCCTCATCTCTCCTCTGCACATCAAGATCCTCTGCAATCTTGCATTCCTGATCTAACCTGAACTGTCCCTCAAATATATTGATTCCTGATCCTGTCCAACCTCATCACAACCAACACAACAAATCTTAGCATCTTTAAGTCTTCTACCTCCTCTTTTCATTAGTGCAACTATCTTCAAGCCGTATAACATATCTGGTCTCACTACCATTCTGTATACCAGGGGTGTCAAACTCCAGCAGCACAAGAGTCCAGCACAATTTGGTGATTTCCCTCCTTAAACACACCTGGTTCACACTTAGTGGCAGGTGTAGTGAGTGTGTTTGAAGAGGGAAATCACCCAAATGTACTGGACACCAGCCCTCCAGGACAGAAGTTCAACACCCCTGTATACCATCTATTTGACTCTTGCTGGTACACTTCTATCACAGATCAAAAGCTGTCATAACATTTTATTAGCTAAAATGATAAAGATAAGAAATTGATATGGCACAGAGACAAAATTAGGTTTCAGATGCTACTGACCTCAGTAGTGGATTAATAAGATTCTAAAGGCAAGTTACTTATGTTTCAAATACATTAGCATCTTTGGTTCATTCTGGATGTACCTGTTGATGATCTCCAATCAGAATGAGATGCTGGCAGTCTTGACTAAGTGTAGTAATGGTGTGGGCCTCCAATACTTCAGCTGCCTCCTCCACGATCACCAGCCTTGGCCTGAGCACCTGCAGGGCCTCCCGGTATTTGGCTGCCCCAGTGGTGGTCATGCCAATGACTCTGGCTTGTTCAAGCACACACAGATCCTCCCGGCGGCGGATTTCTGAAAGGCGCTCAGCAGCATCCTGATAGACTTGCTCAGCCTCAAGAGCTTTTGCACGAAGGTCAGTTTGGTACCGCTGAACCCAGAGTCTGCAGAGAGGAAAATTAACATGAAAAGATATTAAGAAGCGGAACACAGACCAGTCTTAAGAATAAGTCAAGTCATTTACCTTAATTGCCTACAAAAAGACTTTTTTTTTTTTTAAACCTACTGGTTCCATGGTTAGTCCCTGCCATCTAGTGGACAAATCAATACTACACAAGTCATGCAATAGCTCCAAACTATGGCTCCTGAGATGTTTGCTTTTGCATACTGTTGTGTGTATCTACCGATAAAGTTTCCACCGTTCCTTTAGAGTAAGCTGCCACACATCCATCACTTGCATCTCCTCTTCCTCACTCATTGCTGAACTTTTCCTAAGTTCCTTTTGGAACATCTGCTTCATCTTCTTCTTCTGTTGAGGCTGAATCTGTACACACAGCCAGGAATGCACCACACACACACCAACACACTTCTATCAGTATATCAGTAATGAATAAAGCTAAATAAATAAATAAATACTTCAACAAACCTATCTAATAAATAAATCACTCACAGGGAATATCTGTAAATTAAATTAAGTTCATAAAATCATATTTTAAAAGATTAATGACACCTACAAAGGTTACATGATATCTACATGTAGATGGTGGATGGTCTTTTATGAGGACTAACAGTAATTGACATTAATATTTATAAAAGTTTAATGCAACACACAGCACTTGTCAGAAAGGCTACTTTAATCACCAAAGAAGGCACAAGGAAAATTGGCCCAGACTTTCATGGAAAGCATCAGTTGTTATAAATTCCACCATTTTGATGTTATTTTCCCTCATAAAATATTATTATAACAGACCTTTAAAATAAACCATTATAAATGTTTATGTAGGTTTATTGTAGTTGTTATGAAAAGTTTATTTATGATTCCTTGTGATCTCATGAGTCTGGCCCTAAACGATAAACTGAAATGCTGGTGAATGTGTCCTCTTTATATCCATTAAGATTTTTATTAGTCTATGAGCATCTTACCTCCCAGCCCTCGTCAACTGCTTCACCCTGTCCTTGACTCTGCTCTCTCAGAGGTTGCTCCACAAACTGGTCCAGGTTCATGGCCAGCATGAGATCAGCTAGCTGTTCCAACTCTTGCTTCCGTCTCTTGAGCCCATGGGTGTCTTGGGATTGAGGCTCCACATCCCCAAGGAACCTTTCTGCCTGGATCAGAGCTGCCTCTTCTTCAATTTCCAACAGCATCTCTTCCTCTGATGCATTACCTTCATCAGCATCTAGCGAGGGAAGAAGAATGAGGGGTTTTGCATCATTTTAAATGGATAAGTATTTTAAAAAAAAAGGTTCACTGTTGGGAAACGTATTAAAGCATTAGATACAGCATAGAATAGCTAAGAAAAGTAAAAATCTTTATCAAAAAAAAAAAAAAAAAAAGGGGGTATATTACATGTATACATAATATATATTCCCATGCTATCAAAGCCTCACCTGCATTCTCACTGGCTGCTTGCTGCTCAGCCTGCTGAAATATAGAACCCCCAAGGCCAAGCCATTCCTTCATCTGAGACATCCTCTCTCCTACTTTCATAAATCCATCCATCATCTGAGGAAGCTAGACAGAGACACACACAGGCACAGACCACCCAATTTTTGTATGCCAAACACCACCAACAACTGACATTTTATCTCATTTTCACACTCACTTTCTCACTCATTATCTTAACCACTTCTTCTAAGACTAATATATATTATTCTATTCTATTATTATTATTATTATTATTATTATTACTACTACTGCACACAGGACACATTCAAATTTCAAGAAAGCAGATCATCCTTGGTATGACCGTGGAAGGGTCTGCTGGACTGACCGGCTGATTCAGGCTGAACCAGTGCTCCTCAGACATGTACTGTTGCAGGAATTGCTCATTAATGATTCCACGCAGAGTGCACTCCAGCTGAGCTGACTGGTCGTTGAGCTGATGCTCTGCCCAGGACATATCTTTGGTTATCTGGAAAATACCAGCAGGACTTGTGGCTTAGAGATAATAACAATAAAATGACATACCTTAACAAAGGTATGTCCCCACATGAAAGGCTTGACTTTGAGTATCAGCTGTTATTTGTTCAAAACAGAAAACACATTCCGGCACATTTTCATTCAGTTACTGTTTAACATAAAAAACCAAAATGTAATTTGAAAAAACCAAATGTAAAATGTGTCCATGTTAGAAAATAAATAGAAATTGTGCATTAAAATGAGGTTCTTGGTTTTTTCACTGTATTTTTTCCTTTAAAGGCTTTTTAACCACCCATGTTTACTCTTTATCAGGTTTTATTTTTACTTTTATATAGAAGTGCCTTTCCTTTTTCTCTCTACATTGTGTCAAATTGTTTTCTGCACACACAAGCACATTACATGTCAAACTTAGTGCAAAACCTAATGTGTAGTTAATTAGTGTAAAACTAATTATAATAAACTAATTTGATTCTGATATGGTCAGTATAAAAGACAGTCCATGGTGGTACAGAATATATTCATAATGGCAAGAAAGGGGAAAGTAAACTGGTGGGACTTGCTTTGCTTAACTTTATGGATCCATATGTGGATCCACACTTCAGTTCCTTCCTCTCATAACTAACTTCAGAGGTTATTGAATCACTCATGGAAATCACAGATTTATTGAATAATAATTCTTACAAGAATAAATAATTAAATAATAAGTTAAATAATAAGTCTATCGTTTCATTTCGGCTCACCTCAGAGTGGGCCCTTCTAAGATGAGGTGGTAGGTCCCGGCGAAAGGATGATGCCCTGGTTAACTCCCGAAGAGCGAAGCGCTTCAGTATCTCACTGTTACTGCGTCCCCCTACCCTTACAATACCTCTCTTCAAGAAAGTGTGAATCCCTGAAACAAACCCAGCATTGAACACACCATTCAGTTAGACTGAAACTGCAAGGCCCTTTTTATATAAAGCAGATATAAAACATTGCATTTGTCATTTAGTACCTTCCAGAAACTGGTCCAGTGCATGGTTGGTGTAGCAGACCACCAGCATCGGGGTATTTTCTGACCACGCCGCAGAGTTCTCCAGCAAAGCCTGTGCAATTTTTAGCCCCACGTATGTTTTCCCTGCACAAAACAAAACCTAGTCCATTACTGGGATTCTGAATCTTTTGTGTAATTTAGCTCCCTCATGAAGCAAATTGGGTTTCTGTGTTTAGACATCATTCCCCTTCTACTATCAAATAATACAAAACTTATAGAATAGCTCTTATTAATAATAACTGAATAAGTTTGAGGTTAAAGCTGATACTGAATGTCTCTCCAGATGCAGAAATGTGGATTTTTAACGTTTCTTTACCTGTGCCTGGTGGGCCCTGTATAATGGCCAGCTCTTTAGTGAGAGCCAGTTTAAGAGCTTGATGTTGGCTCTCATCCAAACCCAGCTGTTCCTCAGTTGGCCAGGCCTCAGGATTCAAGGGGTTAAAAGGTTTCATTGTTTTTTCATGGCCCTCTGCTGCAATACAGGAAAGCTCATATGTTCTCCTGATGTGCTGAAAGTATGCTGGAGCATGGATATCTGGGTTACATTCCACTATATACCTAAAAGAGTAGATGGCGATGATGATGTTTTTTGTTCACACCTAAATGTCATTCATTCATACATTACTTAATCAAGTGAAAACTGGGATTGTACTTCAGTTACATTCATTTGCATTTCAACCGTTACACACTCAATTCAAATCACACACTGGAAGCATGCACACCTCTGAAAAGGTAGATCCTCCTCTTCTTGCAGCTGAAGTCCCTCAAGGACATAGCGATAAGCTTCAAAATATGCAGTGGTCTCCACCATCAAGAAGGACTGAGAGGCCTGGATCTTGAGCAGTTCAGCTCGACTGTCTCTAGAGAAACTAAGGTTGACTTGGCCACATCTTAGCAACTTTGGGTCTCGGTCAGACACCGTAGCAAAGAGGAAAGTCTCAAAATTGTCCATTGACAGGCAGACCAGGGACCCGTATAGCAGTCGTTTGGAATTCTCCCAGCGCACAAACTGCAAATGGGTGCAAAGAAGTTTAGTTTCTCTTTACTCACAGAGCAGTTCATATTATATATATATTTGATATCTTTACATCAAATAACAGTATTTGGATGTTCCAGAGATATTATTAAAAAATAAATAAATAAGGGTTACCATTGTTATCTATTGACAACAACTGTTTTTGCTGGAAAAGTTAGTCTTGTAACTCTGGCTCTGTTCTAAAGAAACAAAATTTGTACACCAAATTTGACCGACTATATCTGGGGAAGTGGAAAGCTGTAAATTAGATTCACACACCTCATTTTGATTTTGGATTTTTGTAAAGATTAGTTCTTTTTGCTTTGTAAACTCTTTCATGTTTTGTGTAAGTGTGTCTGATGAGCGGTGTGGAAAAATCTGAAACGTGCTTATTCTCATTATGGTCACATCAAGTATATCTTAACAAGGATTTAAAATCGTCACATATATTAGCATCTGACCTCAAGGGGGCGTGGATCAAACTGCACTTTATAAGCAATGCCAGCCGGAGTGCAGAGCGGCACAACCAATCGGGTGTCAAAGTAGACCCTGATGTCATCGAAGCGCCTTTTCCTCAAAGGCACTTTGCTTGCTTCATGCTGGCTTTGGAGCAGCTCCTGAATTCCTTCACGTAATGGCCTCACAAAGTCCTCTCTCAGAAGCCTGAAATGTGTGTCCAGATAAATGTAGGTGCTGGGGTAGCTTTTTGACATAATGTTGGGCCGCAGCAAAGGCTTTTGTTCCTGGTGAAACTCTTCAGGAGTTGGGTAGATGGTCATGTTTCTGAAGTCCTCCTCCCCTGGTGGAGCGCCTTCATCTCCTATAAGGATGGTGTAATTGTCCGACCTCAAGGTTCCATCTCTTGCTTTGTCTTGGAGGTGGTCCACCATGGCTTGTATCTTCTCAAGATCCTCATTGGTTGTGCCACGAATGTCTACGCCAGATGCTTGCAGCTGGTTGACCACTGCCTTCAGGAGTGTCACCAGCATTGAGACTGAGCGTACGGAGCTGGAAGGGAACATGCTGACCACATCTGAGAGGAGGCTGATGATATTGTCCAAGTGCAGAGGGAATTGCACCCTCCGTGCAGGAACTGCGTAATCAATCATCATTCCAGTCACATAGTGTGAAAGCACGGTTTGGAAGAAGGCAGAATCTTTGAACACCTGAGCCAGATGGAGCACTGTTCTGCGGTCATTCCTCGATTGAAAGGCCTTGCGCATAACTTGACACAGCAGCTGAACAAGGTCTGGGCGCATTGTCCTCTGATCCAGCAGAGCTTTCAATTCTCGACTGCAGGACAGAGTAATGGCAACCTCTGAGGCATCTTTCGCCAGCAGCTCCTCCAATCTCTTGTACCCAAGCATGCGTACCTCAGGTGTACCATCTCTGCTACTGCTTTCCCCATGGCCCACTCTTCTTCCATGACCTTCTGATCCACTTCTTCCTCCTCTTACTCTCTGAGCCACTCCCTCTCTGTCTCTCACTCTCTGACCATCTGACCGATGTTCCCTTCTGTTTTCCCCTCTGCTCTCACCTATGCTTCTCCAAGCCCCTTGTCTGTCAGCTCTGGGTACTCTTCCCCAACCTGCTCCTCCTACAAATCCTCTTCCCCAGCCACTATCTCCTTGCCAATTAACTTCATTTTCTCTCCCAAATCCTCCCCCAGCATCTCCTCCAGTACCTCTTCCTCTGCCACCACCTACTCGCCCTGTACCTGCCCTTACTCTGGCACCTCCACCCTCAGCTTCTTCTCCAGCACCTCCTCTACCTCTGCCACCACCTACTCGCCCTGTACCTGCTCTTTCTCTGCCTCGTCCTTGCCTACCTCCACCCGTTTCTCCTCCCGCACCTCCACCTCTAACTCTTCCTGTACCTACTCTTCTGCTACTGCCATCCCTCTTTCTTTCCTGGTTAGCCATCCCATTTTGCTGTCTTTGTCCAGGCCCTGAAACAATGGAACACAGAAAGAAAGTGTGACGACCTAATATGAAGGAGCAAGACATACATTCATGTCCAAAACAATTCCCCTTTTAATGTGCTCAGCTATCACACTGTCACAGGCATTCCTCTGTACACACACAGCTTATTTCTACATGATCAATATATTATACAGGTCACCAAGCCTCAGCTTCAGTTACAAACTCCTGATTAAAACCTTTAGAACACAATGTTAAATGAGCAGCTGTACACAAATCTTTGGAGACACTGGCATTAAAGTGAAAAAGCAAATGTCAAGTGAAAGTGACTATTTGTTATTGTGAACACAGCGAACCATAAAGAAATGCATTATCTGCGTTTAACCCATACACTCTGTGCAGCAGGAGGCAACTATTTAAAGTACCCGGGGAGCAGCGTTGGGGACAGTACCTTGCTCAAGGGTACCTCAGAGCAACCTACTGGTCCAGGATTGGAACCCAGAACCTTCCGATTTTGGGCCCTACTCCCTAACCACTAGGCAACCGCTGTCCCTAAAGCGATTTCAAAGAGATGGAATTAAAGGAGATGATGATGGAGTGGGTCCTTTGATATTGTCACTCCATCTCCTTAGGGATTATTAATATACACTATTTCTGATTCCTTCACACTCTGTATGATAACCTCACCATATTACCACACGGGTGTGTAAAACCTGCCATGGTCATTTATTCATTATATGAAGAGAAATCCATGTGACATCTCCATCTCACCTTACTGTTTTTTTTTCTTTTAATAAAGGTCTTCTGAAAATAAATGCTCTTCCTCTGTTTAATAAATGTCTTCTCTCTATTCTCTCTATGAAAACATTTGTAATCATTATCCAGGGTGTCTGACCTCCCAAGCACCAGCAAATAAATAAATGAAAGAAAGAATCAGAAAAGGAGAGATACCTCTAGAGGGTTGCTGCCTGCCACCAGGCTTGTTCTCCATGTTTTAAGACAGCTCTCCTCTTCCCTCTGAAAAGGTAAATATCTGTTCGTCAGTGGGAACTCGCTCGAGGATAGACACGAGTTGAAAGGAAAACATGTCAGTTCTCATATTCCACCTAATAAAGTCTTTCCAGCTCCAGGCATAAATAATTCAGCAGCAATGAAGAGGGTGACGTACCGCCGGCGTCCTCAAGGGGCAGCACTGCGTTTATTTCCGAGCGATGACGTAACACGTGACTGTACAATTATAGACGCGATACATTTCTACAGGGACGCGCAGACAGACTGATAAAGACACAAAACACAGCAGCGCGGCTTTGGTGGACGAGCTGTGCTGTTGGCGGGGGGAAAGGTCAGCTGTAGGAACGCTTTTGTACAATAATAATAATAATAATGATAGTAATACTTTAATAAATAAATGACACATGTATAATGTTTCCCTCAAAGCTGAACACACCTGAACGGCCTGATTCTCAGCAGGACGCGCTCGGGAGGGTTCATGATGAGGAAGGTTGTTTAGCTCACCTGAGTGAAGATTCCTCTCCTTTTCTGACGATCGATCTTCTCAGTGTCTGCGCTTTTATACCGCGATAAGTTTCGTTTCCGGCTCAGAGAGAGAGGGAGAGAGAGAGAGGGAGAGAGAGAGAGAGAGACAGAGAGAGAGAGAGAGAGAGAGAGACAGAGAGAGAGAGAGAGAGAGAGAGACAGAAAGAGAGAGAGAGACAGAGAGAGAGAGGCTAGAAATGAGCCAAAACCGAAAGTGCTGTGAAGCCGAAGCAGAAATAAAAGTGATAGCTTGTTGGTGCTGTTCAGAAACGTCAGGGTTTGGTGGCTGTCTTTAGTACAACTTCCTGGAGCTCAAAAAGAAATATCAGGAAATGAGACATCAAACCCAAGTCAAGACAAACAGTAACACTTGATGAAACTGTGAGATAAACTCCCAGAAGCCTTTCAGGCCTTCATGAAGAACCAGGACCCTCTGAAGAGGCTGAAACAAGGGCCCAAAACACATCTCCACGCTCTCCTCTGTAGAAAGGTGTATTAAAGGGTAGAGTATCACCCTGGGAAGGTGTGTGTATGCATATACACTCACTGCTAAAAATATTAAAGGAACACTCTGAAAACATCAGATCTCAATTGGAAAAAACAATAATAATAATGGGGCAACAGTGGCCTAGGGAGTTTGTTAGGGAGTTGCCCCAGATCAGAAGATTGTGGGTTCGATTCCCTCCCCAGCAGGTTGCCCTGAGGTACCCTTGAGCAAGGTACTATCCCCGTCACTGCTCCCCGGGCGCTTTCAATAGCTGCCCGCTGCGTGTGTGTATGGGTTAAATGCAGAGGTCCAATTTCGTTGTGGTTCACTGTGTGCTGTGCTGTGACCTTGCAATGATGAGGGTTGTCACTTTCACTTTAATGCTGGAAATCCATACTGGTATGGAATGGGTAATGTGTGGAAGAAAAGGATGCCACATCATTTGATGAAAATGAAAAGGATCAATCTACAGAAGGCTTAATTCGAAGTCACCAAGAAATTTAAACTGAAAAACTGATGTGGCAGCCTAGTCTGATTTGCTGAAATGTCATTGCAGCAACTCAGAATGGTCCTCAGTAGTTTGTATGGCCCTCACATGCTTGTATGCATGCCTGACAACATCAGGGCTCCTTATGAGATGACGGATGGTGTCCTGGGGTATCTCCTCCCAGCTCCTGGAGTCTGAGGTGCAACCTGCCGGCATCGGACGGACCTTAACATGATGTCCCCGAGATGATCTATTGGAGTTAGGTCAGGTGAGCGTGATGGCCAGTTAACTGTATCAATTCCTTCTTCCTCCAGGAACTGCCTGCATACTCTTGCCAGGTGAGGCCGAGCATTATACTGTACCAGCGAAGGGTCTAACAATGGGTCTAAGGATTTCATCCTGATACCTGATGGTAGTCAGGGTGCCATCGTTTATCCTGTACAGGTCTGTAAATCCCTCCATGTATAGGCTTCCCCAGACCAACACTGACCAAACCTATCATGCTGAACAATGTTGCAGGCAGTATAACGTTCACTGCGGCTTCTCCAGACCCTTTCAAATCTGTCACATGAGCTCAGAGTGAACCTGCTCTCAGAGAGTACCCGTGCCGGACCTGCCAATTCTGCTGGCAAATGCCAGTTGAGCCCCACAGTGCTGGGCATTGAGCACAGGGCCCACTAGAGGATGTCGGCCCCAAAGGCCACCCTCATGAAGTGTCTTTCTAACAGTTTGGTCAGAGACATTCTTGCCAGTAGCCCGCCGAAGGTCACTTTGTAGGGCTCTGGCAGTACTCATAGGCACAAATGAAAAGATACCGGTCCAGCTAATGGGTTAAGGACCTCTGCAGCGCTGTCCAGCTCTCCTAGAGTAACTGCCTGTCTCCTGGAATCTCCTCCATGCTCTTGAGACCTGGCAATGGCATATATCACCTCGTGCTACCAGTAGTGACACTGGCCCTAGTCAAATGCAAAACTAATGAAAAAAAAAAACCTCCACCTGCAAAACCATTCCTATTTTTGGGGTTGTCTCATTGTTGCCCCTTTAGTGAAAGTGACTCTTCTTGTCATTGTGAAACACAGCACCGCACAACCCAACGATATTTAACCTCTGCGTTTCACCCATACACACACGTGCAGCAGGGGGCAGCTATTGAAAGCACCCAGGGAGCAGTGACGGGGACAGTACCTTGCTCAAGGGTACCTCAAGGCAACCTACTGGTGAGGGAATCAAACCCACAATCTTCCGATCCAGGGGCAACTGACACTGATTAACAACCACCTCTGCTACTTAACTGACCACATCAGTATCCCAGAAGTTTAACTGACTGTACTATACTCTGATTAAAAAGTGTTCCTTTAATTTTTTTGAGCAGTGTATATACACACATAACCCTCTCTGCCTCTCAGCCTGTGTGTACACACCACCCTAGAGAGGATAAAGTTTATGCTTCTTCTTTCGGCTGCTCCTGTTTAGGTGTCGCCACATCAGATCATCCGTTTCCATTTCTTCCTCCCCTCTGCATCTTCCTCCTTTAAAGCCACCTCTCTCACAGGTTATGTTTACAGTGATTCATTTTATAATGGTCTTATTCAGACACTACCCCATTTCTGCAATAAACACACAAGTTGTGTATTTATTTACCCCATTTGTGCAAAAGCAAGAGGACACACCAAATAAGCTTATTAGATATCCGTTTCCAAAACCTTAGACAGCAGCCTTCCTCTGGGAAGAAAGCTCAGCTGCAGAAATCTCATAACATGAGGAGACAGTTCTTTTGATATTGGCAGATTTTACAGCTTGTGTGTAACTCATGTTTGAGTGATCTGATATTGAGTGGCTGAGCTGTTGTTCCTCCTTGGGGTTTCCATTTCACCATAATCGCTCTTTCATTGAACGGGGCAAGTTTAGGGATTCTACAGAAACATCCTAACATTAGAAGACAATACTGTCAACATTTTTATGAACGCTCATTGCCAGACCGATAGTTTCTCACAGTCCACCAACCGTGTAGCTTTTAATTAAATAACTGTACAATTTGTACTCCGATTTTCACCCATTGGCCACTGGGAACGGCTGCATCACTCCACATCTGCAAATAGAAAGAAGTAAAACCCACGCCTGCAGTCATCCGGTTTATCCTCAAATTTAACACCATCTCTTCAAATAAAGAGAAAGACGTTCTTATTTTTTTCTCTTTTTTTAATGAAAAAGTACATGAATAAAGTTCTCTCAAACCAGATTACAGCTCATCACATAGGAACTCCTATTTTTGAAACACAAATATAACAAAGTCAGCCAGACTGGGCGATTATTTAAAGTTACAAGCTAGTTTTTATTGCTCAGAAACAGAAACATCCTCCCAATATCGGCTCACGGTAGAGAATCCAGAGTCTGGAATATGTTCTTCTGCTGTCTGACGCGAAATCACAGTACACACTGCAGCAGTCCACAAAGTGAAACTCGGGTGAATTATATGCCCACACTGCTTCTTCACATCAGTCTGAGGGCAAAATTGTTGCCGTACTCAGAACAGATTTTTAATTTCCTCTGTAATAGATCTAGGAAAGCTTGTGAGAGCTGGTGACAGGCAAAAAAGAATAGCTTTGCTTTTTCTGCTCCATCCTTGAACAAAACCAATACTTCACTTTCTCCTGTATCTGTAAAGAAAGTGAAACGAGAAGAGATCAACCTAGAGAACCTGAGTTTTCCCAAACAGAGACAAACTGTTAAAACAAAGTGCTTGTTACTGTGTAAAACAAAACAAAAACAAACAAAAAAAAAAAAAATGACATACTTGGCTTTGGATTTAAAGTGTCCTCCTTTTTTGTGAGCAAGTCCGAGTCTTTTTCTGTCCTGAAAGGAAGGCCTAAAAGAACATAAGCACACTTTAACTCCCGGAATGTATGCGCAGCTTACTCTTTAGTTTTGGAAATCTACAATCAGCTTACCCTGCTCTGAACTGCTTCAGCGCTTTCCTGCTGACGTTAGTGAGTTCCTTATCAAATACAGACTTCTTTGCAGGGTTTCCTTTTTGTTTAGAAACTGGAGGGTAGAAACAGAAATGACTCAACCCTTGATGGAGTTAGTACTGACGGGGGTAACTTCTAGGAAGTTAGGTTGAAGCCAATGGACTTAAACCAGGTTTAAACATTTACTTTGGTACCAACCTGGTTTATTGGGTTCATCCTCTGGAACGGCTCTTGCTCTCTTCTGCTTGCGATCACGCTTTGATACTCGCTCAGCATACATCTGAGACTTCAGGATCTCAAACTGAGCTCTTTCTTCAGCCTGGATCACACACACCCCCCCCAACAGGAAGAGCAAATCAGAAATGAAGGTTAACAAGAAAACATGGGAAACCACAGGAAATCTAGTACTGCTTGATACATCCAGAGTTAAAACACATTTTTATGTTCACTGTACCATTTGAGTCAGTGTGGAATTACGCTTCAATGCAAAGTCAACTGCACACCTGAATGTTGCTTTTGCTGAAGGATTAAATTCACACCTCTGTGGTTACTTTTTGGGATAAGTCAAAACAGTGAAATGAAAGTGACTGTTCTTGTAATTGCGAGGTCACAGCACACGTGAACCACAACGAAATTGGACCTCTGCATTTAACCCATGCAAACACTGCAGCAGTGGGCAGCTATGAAAGCGGCCAGGGAGCAGTGATGGGGACAGTACCTTGCTCAAGGGTACCTCAGGGCAACCTACTGTTAAGGGATTTGAACCCACGATCCTGTGGCCAACTCTGTAACCACTAGGCCACCGCTGCCCCATACTTAAATACGAAATGTACCTAAAAGACATACTGTGTGTATGTTAGAGAGAGAGAGAGAAAAAAAAAAAAAAAAATCAACCTGTTCCTTTAGTTAGTTTAACTGGTTAATCTGGACCCATGCTGTAGCTGAATGTCTGCCACTGACCTACATTTACTTCTCACCTCTTCTCCAAAGTGACAATTTGTGTAGCTTCTGTTTTCTTTATACATGATCAAGTAGAAGCAAACAGACTTAAAAGTTATTTTGTATCAAAGGGTGAACACTGAGAATCTCAGCATCGGTGAGGATGTGACTTTCTGCTCCTCGCCTTCTGAGCTAACACAGCAGTGACCTAACCTGTTTGGGGTGTGTCAGCTGAAAGAGAAAACAGAAGGCCTTACCGACAGAACTTTTTTCTTGCCGTCTTTCAAAAACTGGGCACGCTTCTTCTTTCCCCTTAAGGCCAGGTCAAAGTCCTGCAGAGCTTTGCTCACTGTGGGGATACATTCAGGCTAAATCATTATATTTTACTGTAAAACAAAGCTGTAAGTGGCACCCATGTGGAAAACACACTCACTTCGCTCCTTTTTCCTCTCCTCATGGGACTGGAACCAGGTTCTCGCCGGCTGCTTCTCATCTCCTTTCTGTGTTAGCTTCTTCTGAGCTGAGTTGATCTAAAACAATTCAAGTTTGCAGCCAAAATCTGACAGATAAATATACCAATATAACCAACAAAAGCAAAATGAACACTTATGTATACACACTGCCATACCTGTGCTTCTGAATGCACCATTTCTTTCTCTTCTTTTTCCAAACGCAAAACAGCATATATGTCCTTCTCCAGCTTCTCAATCAAGTCTCTGAATTTCAGAATTACCTCTGGCAGAGAAAAATAATGGACATACAGTTTTAATACTGTCAGTTATCTGCACTATTGGGAAAGCTAAGGCCAAGATCATGTGAGGTTAATGGACAATAAAAAGATAATTAATTAATAAAAATCTAATCCTTTGTGTAATAAAACCTTAAAATATTAAAAGGTGATTACATGGTTAGGGTTAATGCTTGATTACATGCTTGTAAGGATCTTAAGGCATAACAATATTTGACATTTTGCAAAACAAAAAAAGTTTATTTTAGTGATTAAAACGACAACGCTTAGGATGCTCCCATTTTCAATGTTGGCTCTCATGTTTTCCAAGGGTGTCAATTTTTTGAAGCTGACTGACCTACACAAATAATAGATTAAATTTAAATATTCGACGAAGTAAAGCTCAAAGCCATAACCCACAAACCTACCTCTACCAACACCCTAGGATGGATCACTCTTCCCAACTGCAGAAAATGTCATTTTTACTCATATGGTACCATCATTCTGTTAGCAAGTTAAGGCTGGATGTCATCCAGTGTAGGGGAATCATTGTCTTCATCTACAGTGGGTTTTGTTTTATCCTAAACATGTGTTCTTTGTCGTTCTGCTTGTACCTTGAGGTAAAACGCGAGCTTTGACGGGTGTTTTGGCTGTTTTGACGATCTCTTTCAGCATCTTCCGCTCACTCTCCCCCACCAGAGACACAGATCGGCCCACTTTCCCTGCTCTCGCTGTGCGGCCCACCCTGTGCACGTAGTGCTTCACTGTGTTGGGCATTGTGAAGTTGATAACCTGAAGAAGAGAAGAGAAAGGATTTATTTACTTTAAAAAACTGCAGCTTCCTACAGAGTGCAGTAGTGTGGCAGAGTGGCATGTAAAGGGATTTGAAAGGACAAAAAATTGTATAAGTACTACATTAATTTCTAGTATTAATGCGCAAGCATCTTTTCTTTATTTTCACATTGAAATCATGGTGCCACGGAGACTGCCATTCCTCAAGTCACTGAGCTCTTGGATCAACTAAAACACATTTCCTGGAGAAATATCCATGCACTGCGACTGGGATTTTTTTTTTCATACCGTTTTGACTCCCTCAATGTCCAGACCTCTGGCTGCTACATCTGTGGCCACCAGGATATCAATCTGCTCGTCTTTAAACCGCCTACCAAAAAGTTTAGATACAGATAAACCCTTTTTAAAAGAAGAATTCTCATTTATGCAATATTTAAGCATGGTTAGATTTTAAATTGTGCTCCAAGACACAGCCTTGTGTTTTCCTCTGAACATCGGTGCATTACCTAAGACTCTCCAACCTCTGAGTCTGAGAAAGGTTGCCATGAAGTTCGCCAACTTTTAACCCCATGAGGCCAAGGAGAATGTGCATGCGGTGAGCCTGCTTCTTGGTTTGAGTAAACAGCATCACGTGGTCCTGGAACGTCCGTGTGAGGAGTGCTGGATAAAGGGAGGGCAGAAAGAAATCATTTCATGATATGTGATAGAAGATGGTTCAAGGACAGGGAGAGAACGGGAGAACAGAGAGGGAGTGAAGAAGATAACTCTCCCAAACCTGCCACAATAGCCTCTCTGTCTCCTTCCCTGGCCGGACGAATCCTCACAAACTCCTGCCTGAGGTACGGAGCAACGTCTGTATTACTGTTCACAAAGATCCTAACTGGCTGCTTCAGTGACACTGAGGCCAGGTCTTTCACCTGAATCACACAAACAAACACTTAAGGTTAGTCATTTAAACCCGTTTGTTAAAACGCGGTGTGTTTATTTCATTAGTCTACATAATCCTCTATTGGTGGTAAATCACTGAAATATGCTCTAAACTCGTGTGCCTAATCAGCATGTCCTAAACCATCTTCTCCAGATGATCCATTTTTCTCCAACCCCCAACTCGAATTTTACTTAAACACATTCAGCAGTGGTGGCCTGGTGTTTAAAAAAGTACGGCCTGGATTGGAAGGTTGTGGGATCGAATCCCAAACCAGTAGGCTACCCTGAGATACCCTCGACCAAGGTACTGTTCCCTTCACTGCTCCCTGGGTGCTGGATATGGCTGTGCATGGTTGCCCCAAGTATAGCAGGTGTTCATAATACCTCGATTCGGGTAAATGCCTGAGGGCTCGAAGACTGGTATAAGAACAACTGGTCTAGAAAACAATACTGCGTTTAGGAGCCGCTGCTAAACTGAAAACAATGGAATATCTGCTTTATGCTTGTCCTACTGTCATTGTGAAGTCTTGCATAAAGGTCTGAAAAGATTTACCTGATCACTCATGGTGGCAGAGAACAACATAGTTTGTCTCTGATATGAGCAGAGCCGGATAATCTCCTTCATCTGCTCCTCAAAGTACTCATCCAACATCCTGTAGAAGAACAGAATGAAAATAACCAATACTTCAAATTAACAGCCAAACTATCTCTCAAAGAACTGTTCACACAACAACAGAGCCTCAAGTGCCATGTTTCTAATTGTGTGGCTGCATAGAGCAGATTCTGTCTAAAGAGCTGCTGAAAACAACTGAAATTAATTATTTTTTATTATTTTTTTTTTTTTCTTTTTAAACTTTACCTGTCAGCCTCATCCAGAATAAGGACTTCTATCTGGCTGAGCTCAAATGATGGCGTGTTGTGCAAGTGGTCAATCAAACGGCCAGGTGTGGCGATCAGGATGTCAGGCCCTGCCCTCAGGGCTGCTTCCTGTGACTTCAAGTCCAAGCCACCTGAGCAAGACATACAAGACACCATTACCGACCTGAGGTGAACTTCCTGAAAATGATTCACCTTCATGAATAATGATTAACTAACGAAAGAAATGAGAGAAAACAATGTGAGAAACTAAACCATCAATTTCACAACTAAAGAATAGCCTTTAATAATGAAAAAAGCCTCGTTCAAGCACAACACCCATGGATAAACAAAACCTATGAACAGTAAAACCAGGGGAACACTTACCTACAGCCAGACAGGTGGATATGTTGGTGAACTGGCTGAGCTGGCGGGTCACTGAGTGCACCTGAATGCCCAGCTCTCTGGTGGGCACTAGTACCAGAACCCTGGTCACCTGTGTCTCCCTCGGCTTATAGAGGAGACGCTCTAGTACAGGTAACATGAAGGCTGCAGTCTTACCTGGACAGGGTGGACAGATTTAAGCTTGAGTATTATGTTATTGCTAAATGATATTTATTCCTTTAAGTCAAAGTGCAGTTATGCATAACTTGTGCCAGAGTTAAAATGGCTTCAAAGAAATGAGAAAAGGCTAAAGATTCACGATTCAGCACTTTTCACATTTAAAAGGCAGTTTGTGGTAACGATGACAATCAAACATCTGACAAAACAACAGACTCACATCTTAAAACATCAGTGACAACTTGTGGGAGGCTTACGTTCATGGTTTGGACCAGCTGTCCTTAATCAGCTGTCCTTAAGCATTACTGTTGAAATTTTTATCCTGCTGTATCACAAGAACCACTGTTTAAAAGTGAACCTTTTGCTGAGACTAAACTAAGTTGTTTCTTAAACTAGCTTAGCCTTTACTCTGATCAAACAGATACAATGTATTTACAGTATTTCAGAACTGCTATATATCTTATTCTTTCAGCTTCAGATCAGCAGATAACCTGCCGCAAATTCTCCCCGTTTTCTGCATCTTCCTCTTTCTAAAATCCTACTTGACTTTCTCATTAATTACCTGCATGTCCTCTCTTACCACATTCTCAAGCCTCTTCTAGTCTTTCTTTGAAAAACTGTTCAGTGTACCCTTCCCTGGAGCACCCTTTGATAACCCTGGTCCAGGAGTCCCCCTAAACAACGCATTCTAATGTTTTCCTTGTTCCAACTCGTCAGCTCATTCAGAAACTGTTCTTGGTTTGAAGCTGGTGTGCTGGAGCAGTGGAGAAGTAAGAAATGCAGCAAAGTCCAGGGCCAATGTGGAACATATAATTCTGCCTGCATACCATACATTATATCATTCATGACTTACCGGTTCCAGTAGCTGCACAAGCACAAATGTCTTTCCCCAGCAAGCCCACGGGTACACAGGCCTTTTGGACTGGCGTGGGCTGCTTAAAGCCCATGGCAGTGATGGCCTGAAGAAAGCACAGGAAAACTCTGAGAACAGCGAGTCGCTGCTGTCATCTAATTCAACAGCAGTCAGTTTCTCATCATTGGACCACTGTGTGCATGTTGTTTTCAGAAACCTCCGAATTCACGATTATAGCCAAATGACATTTTCAAAACAGTCGATATGATTTCAGAACAGATTTAATATAAAATAAAAAAAAAAAAAAAAACCGTGTGCGTTATGGCCAGACATTTCTTGCCTTAAATATTTATTAAATGCAATTTTAATGTATTAATTGCGAATATATGAAAGTGAAAAAAAGTGAAAGTGACAACCCTTGTCACTGCGAGGTCACAGCACAGCAAGCGTGAACCACAACGAAATTGGACCTCTGCTTTTAACCCATGCACACAAACACCGTGCAGCAGTGGGCAACTACTGAAAGCACCTGGGGAGCAGTGACAGGGACGGTACCTTGCTCAGGGGTACCGCAGGGCAACCCACTTGTGAGGGAATCGAACGCAGGGCCAACTCCCTAACCACTAGGCCACCGCTGCCCCCAAAGTTATAAGTTATTATATGAATGCATCCCTGATCCGTTGCCAAAAATCATCATACGAGATCCCTTACCAAATAATTGAATTCTAAAATATACTATACTCCAGCGCATGGTGAGTTAAAAGTTGAATTTGAGAACTTTACAGAATTACTGGGGGAATGTTCATCAGTAATGAAACACTGTACCTTCAAAAGAGGTCTAGACAGATTCATGTCCTGGAATGTGAGATTTTCATCATACTGTGAAGCATCTTCAAAGAAGGCTTCAGGCTGCAAAAATGGGAATAGATGTTAACGGAAGATGCTGCTGAACAAGATCGTACACATACAGAACATTTAGTTTAATTCCCAAGTCAACTTGCCTCTTCTGCAGCCTTCTTCTTGCCTTTCTTGCCTTTCTCTCTTAGTGTATCTACAAAAAGGTAGAAAAAACCCCATGAGTAAGAAAGTGTATTAAAAATGAAAGTCAAAAAGACTGAAATGTAATGTTTGAAACTACAGGCCTATTGCTCTCACCAGCTTTTTTGAGAATTTCTTCATCCCCTGATGTAAACTCGTCCTCTTCGTCATTATCATCATCAACATCATCTCCACCGTCATCTGCATCATCAGCATCGTCAGCATCGTCACTCCCACTTTTTTCATCGTCGTCATCATCATCATCATCTCCCTCTTCCTTGGTAACTGGAGCATCAGTTTTGTTGCTCTCTTTCTGAGCTTTCTCCTGAACACAGAAATAATCTGAGTACATTTGAAACATATTTTAATAAAAATAAAAGGATCTGATATCACGGTCTTACCTCTGTTTTGCGCTTTTTACGCACTTTCTCTATCTTCTCATCTAGAGTGGTGGGCGCTTTCTGGAAAGCAGTGGAGAAATGTAAGGGAATGATGAGTTCAAGTATAGTCTTAAGATATTTTACATCTGCAGGTCCTGAGTAATTCAGCAGCTCAAACACATCTAGTAACTAAATTAACTGCAGTGACACAATAAACCTCAGGGCTACTCTGCATTTTTTTAGGGGTTGCTAAACTAAGGCCTTGATGGCACACAGTCTCCAGTGCCATCATTGGAACAGCCTAACTGCGTGTGTGTGTGTGTGTGTGCGCGCGCACGTGACTCTGCCTAGCAGGTCTGTTGTGAGAAGCGAGTCTCTCCAAGTATGTGGCTGCAGTCACATATGCCATTAGCAGTAGATCAGAGGTAGTGCCATTATTAGTCTTAAAATGTGTTCTAATCTCAGGTTGGCGTTTAGTACTTACTGAAAGGGAGGAGGGCAGGGATAAGAGTAAAGCTAACCCAGCATGGACATAATGTGCTCATGGGAATTATTTTTTGCATGATTTGATGGAAATTAAGGGTGTTGAGGCCCTTTACCCAGTATCTTCTTTGGTAACAGTCTCTACTCTTCTAGGATTTAGATATTGGAATAACAGCTTGATTCAGCCTTGAGCAATAGTGAGGTCAGGTACTGATGTTGGGTTGGTTTTGGAGCACCAACCCCTCTCTAGCTCTTCCAAAGGTACTGAATGATGCGCCATCACTCTGGACAGCATAGCTCCAAAGTTTCTAGATACTTCTGGTCAAAGCTTAGCAGGGGGTAAAATGATTTTAGCCTTAAAAGCAACTGCTTCAGAGCACCCCATTCTGTGGCTGATACATTTCTATAGACGTCACAGTGGTGTCAGCAGCTAGTTCATCCTGGAGTTAGAAGCATTGTCAGGAAAACTTTGGGGATTTAAGTAGTAAAAAAAATTAACAAGCAGGGGTTGAGTGAATCACCCAGCACTAATCTGAACTTACCCTCTTTTTGAGTTGGGCCATAACAGATGCCATTGCCCAATCTTCATTGTATAGCTCTTCGCTCTCTCCAAACTCAAAGTCCATGACAAAGTCTCCATTGCCTCGGCCTTTCAACGCCTTCTTCTCCTTACTCAGAACTATGGGCTGCTCCTGTGGAAGAAGTAAATGATTTTGTAAACAAAATCTGGTTCAATGAAAGCTAAGAAAATAATTATGAAGAATCATGAAAGGGGCCTGTATGGTCTAGCCATTATGTTCTTGTCCCCATGATCAGAAGGTCGTAAGTTTAAGTCCCAGGCAAAAGGGTTGGCCAGAGGTACCCTTGAGCAAGGTGCTGACCCCATCACTGCTCCCCGGGGTGCTGGATATGGCGACCCACTGCTGTTTTCTATTCTTTCAGCTGCTCCCGTTTAAGGGTTCATACAGTGGATCCTCCGTTTCCATTTCTCCTGGTCTTTTGCATCTTCTTCCTTCAAACTGACCAACTCCATGTCCTCTCTCACCACATCCATAAACCTCCTGTTCTTTCTCTTCTCCTCTTTCCTGGCAGCTCCATCTTCAGCATCCTCCTCCCAGTATAATCCTCGGCTCTCCTCTGGACATGTCCAAACCAACCTTGCTTCTCTAACTTTGTCTCCAAAACATCTAACCTGAACTGTCCCTCTAAAATACTCATTTCTAATCCTGTCCATCCTCATGTATGGGTTAAATGCAGAGAAGCATTTTGCGGCAAAGCAGTGAACACAGGTGTTTACAACGACTAATTAAAGTTAAAATAGAGGAAAGTCCATCTGTAACATTACCAACAGAAACACATGAGATCAGGTATGATTAGATGCCCATTTCTCTGGCATTCCAGAAAACTTTTAAGTTGTTTTTTTTTTCAGAAGTGTAAACAATTGGGACCCTTTGTTGGGATCTTTAAAAAAAAACTGGGCCTAGTTTTAGCTTTTTTTTTTCTATCAGAAGCTGAAAATATCAGGAGTAAATATGATGCAGAGCTCAATAAAAGAAGCTGCTCAGTTCTCACCTCTTCGCTTTCTGAGTCTGACTCGCTCTCAGCCGCCACATCTCCGTCGTCGTGGATGGTTCCGATGAGATCTAAGTCTGCCAACATCTTCTCAAAGCACTGGCTCAGCTAAAGCTCAACTAAAGCTCAGTTACAGCTCAAATTAATTCAGCTAATATGAGCGAAAACCCAACCAAAACCCAACCAAAAAACCTGACAGTAACAGCAGGCGCTGCAGCGACAGGGCCGACAGTAGTAGTGCACTCTGGTCCACTCAGAACTTGATTTATTTTCGTGTAAAACTGTAAAGAGATATAGAAAATCCTCGCGGAAAACATTCACAACTCGAACACACGTGCTAATCACCTCCAGGAACTTCTTCGTGCGCTTTTCCTCCCGCAGCAGCAGAGGCCCATGACGACGCTGCCCTCTTGTGGCGAGAAATGGAATTGCTCACGTTGCGATTGTAAATATTCCTGAAACCTCAGAATCAAATCCACCTTTTAGACGTCAGTCTACAGAGCTTCAGATAAGACCGTTTGTTGCTGTGGTGGAGTCACTTTGGACCCCCCAGGAAACATTTAAATAGATGGAAATTTTATAGCTGTTGTTCAAAGTGAAAGTGACTTTGTAATTGCGAGCATACAGCATAGCACAAACTAATCCAGAGAAACAGATCCCCTGCATGGAACCCTCACACTGTGCCACACAGACTTCATTACCCCACACTGGGGCAGCAGTGGCGGTTAGGGAGTTGCCCTGGATTGGAAGATTGTGGGATCACCGCTGGCCTAGTGGTTAGGGAGTTGCCCCGCATTGGAAGATTGTGGGTTCGATTCCCTCAAAAAGTAGGTTGCCCTGAGGTACCCCTGAGCAAGGTACCGTCCCCGTCACTGCTCCCCAGGCGCTTTCAATAGCTGCCCACTGCTGCACGGTGTTTGTGTGCATGGGTTAAAATCAGAGGTCCAATTTCATTGTGGTTCATGGTGTGCAGTGCTGTGACCTCGCAATGACAAGGGTTGTCACTCACTTTTTTTTTTTTTTCCAATTCCCTCACCAGTAGGTTGCCTCACCCTTGAGTAAGGTACTGTCCCAGTCACCGCTCCCCAAGCACTTTCAATAATGCATGGGTGAAATGCAGAAGTTGAATTGTGCTGTGCTGCGGTTCACACTGACAAGGGTTGTCACTCAAATTCTGTATAACTGAAGACTTTAGTGAATTAAAAAGTTAAGCATACTTTTAACTTCTTGGCACGTCAGCTCATTTGTCAAGGTTCGTTTGACCCAACAGATCAAAATTAAGTAACTTTCAATTTTCAGCACACCCTGTTCTGGGTTCTTTCCCAGTTTTTACAGATTTTCTCCCAGACATGCATAACAAACTGGAGACACTGAACATCAAATCTACACTATAAAACACCATTTGGACATTTTTCATTCATTTAGTGCAAGAACCTAATCATTTACATTCTTACCAAGCTTTAAATATCTGTGTCTACAACAAAATCTGAAGAACCTGCATGTATGGCACTATTGACCAAATCTGGCATCAAGTTTAAAACATGCCTGCTTTTGAGAGCATTTCTGCTCTAAATGCCGTAAACGTAAATGCTCTAAAGAGCGGCAACCTGTTCAGTTTTGCTGCACAAGTGCAGAGATGGGCTCCATCCCACCAACAACCCTGTTAAGTAGAAGCAGTTCAGAAAAATTGGTGGAATGTCTACTCATTACAAGGAAATCCAAGAGAGTCATCATTTCATGACCACTTTTAAGCTTTTAACATCCTAAAGAAACTGGTCAGATTTACTGGTCCAATTACACTCTATTTCCTAGGTTTGAAGCCCATCTTTAAAGGGGGAAATGAAAAAAAGAAAAAAAAAACCCAATCCATTTTTAAAATGATATTCGTCCAATAGACTTTATTAAAAAAAAAAAAATACAAAAACAACAATCAACTGAAACTATACAAAAGCCAATGGCCAAGGCTTCAATCAGGAGGAAGAAAACCCTCCTCATAACATTTACGTCTATGGTTGAAAATCAAGGTCGGGGAGGACGCATTCCTGGAGGAGGTGGCCCTGTTGGAGACAGTTAGGAGTTAAAAATCACAAAAGGCAAGCTCTTTTTATAGATTATATAAAAATACATTTATATATAATGCATGTAAAAACACTCCGCTCTACCTCTCATGCCTGGAGGTGGCGGTCTCATGCCTGGAGGTGGCATGCCCATTGGTGCACCACGACCTGGGGGCATGCCCATTGGAGGACCCATGGGTGGCCTCATGCCAGGGGGAGGTCCCATCATACCTAAGGAGAATTTGAGGAGACAGTTAAGTTCATTTGATCAACATTATCTAGTCATTAGAGCTTAAAAAACAGTCCCAACAGTCTGTATGGGTATGCGATTCTGAGCTCAGAGTAATCCTGCTTCAGAAATGCCTCATCATCAGTCTCAGTTTGCACAAGTCTTCATCATGGCTACAGAATCTGCACAGCCACTGCACTCTGCAAACTGATTGGGGAGGGGGGTCCTTGGTCAATACAATGTTCCCCTTTAAACTGATGAAAGCTGTATGATTTGCAAGAAGGAAGGTTTAGCTTACCTGGAGGTGGCGCTCCTCTGCCCATGGGTGGAGGAGGTGCTCCTCTACCTGGAGGATACTGTGTGGGGGCTCCAGCAATGCTGGCTCCTGCAGCTGCAGCTGCTACAGTGCCTCTGCCCTGAGGCGTCATTACCTGAGAAAACACAAATGTTTTATCATATAGTGCCATAGCACAGAAGACAACTATGAAAGTGATCCAGTTTGGATGGTAGCGTAACAGATTTAATTGACAGCAGGCTTAGTCAAGGCTTACAATGTTTAAAAAGGACAGTGTCTCCAACTACGGCTCTGAAGTCCCCCTACCTCCACATTTGTACTTTCCCTGATTTAACCACTACTTCAGCTCTGATAACTCAACTGAACTTGCATCAGGTGTGTGACTCCAAAGGCCTGAACAGCATGAAGCTAAGGACAGTCTGCTCACCTGTGTTGAAGGGCCTCCAACACCCCTGACTGGTCCAGCAAGACCAGCAGGAGCCTGGGCCATAGGAGCACCAGCAGGTACACCTCTGCCTGCCGCTCTACCCACACCTGGGCCGCCAGCAACTCCAGCCAGGGGCACACGGGCAATTCCTGTCTGTAACAGGATATAGGAAGCAATTGTATAAATAAACTGCATGCAAATCAGAATTGTCCTAGTATCTTCCGAGACTTACATCTTTGGGTGGAGGTCCCTCAACTGTCATAGAGACTAGATTTTCTCCTCTGAGTAACACCAACCCCAACACCCTCTTCTCTTCTCTCTCAGGCTGCTTGGAATTTTTGGGCCTGTGAAATTAAGGGAGAAGCTCATTATTTCACAGCAATCCAAAAAATCAGGAATGCTTCTGGCAGGTTCAGTTGAAAAGGAACATGCAAAAGTATAGGGTCACAAAATACCAGAATCTAACTTCTATTAATCCACATTTACAGCATTTAGCAGCATTCTATTAGTGTCTTACTTGATCTTTCTGAACTCGTCGCAGTCACACAAAATGAGGTTCATGTGTTTGTCAAAAGCTTTAAACGTCCCAATGAATATCCGACCATCTTGCAATATACAGCGCATCCGATAGTCGATGTGCTGAAGCATCTTACTGCTCTTGCCGACTGTCTGCAAAACAAACAGGGATAGTTAGCACAGAAGAGCACCAAGGAAATAACATTCGTTGACAACACAGCAGGCAAACCAGACTAGTAATCAGTTATTGAACTGATGAGCTGCATCAGGTGTGTTCTCAGGAAGGAAACCACTAAAACATTGAGCATGACACCTCCTGGGGCTGGGAAACACTCCTACAGGTCTGTGTGCAATCAATACAACAGAAATCACACATTTAGACAAAGAATTGTTTAAAACCCCACTTGGAAATGCGGGCTAGCTAGTCACTTTCTCTGCTGACTGTAACCGAGGTCTACAATCAGACTCAAGAACTTGTGTCCATCATTGGGTTAAGACTGGTGGCCTAGTGAGTAGGGACGAAACCCCTAGTAGAAGGTTGTGGCTTTGAGTCTCAGACCAGCAGGTTACCCTGAAGTACCCTTGAACAAGGTACTGTCCCCAACTCTGCTCCTCGGGCTGTGTCCTGCTGTGTTTGGACTGGTTAAATGCAAAGACCAGATTCGCTACTGACCTCGCTGTGTGCGCGCGCAAGCACAAGTCTTTTCATTCATTCATTCATTCGTTAAAGAGCATTTCTGATACGTTTCATTTCAGAGCCTAACAAATTTGTTCAGGCTTCCTGTTGGAAACAGACTGAGGCCTGGATAAAAGAGTCTGAAACATTATTGTAAAATTGTTTTATTGTTGTAATCCAGTGCTAATCTATATGGATGTAAATACATCATTAAACCGCGCTAACTGCTTAAAGCGGTACAGCGGAGATATAATAAAGTTAAAAATCAGTTAGTCACACAGAGCTCCACAAGTACTGGAACATCGTTAAAGGACTGGAGCAGGGCTCCAGACTGGAGGAACTTTAGCCTCTTTGCTAACTGCGCAGTCGGCACCATTCACTGAATTAAAACTACCAACATAAATACAGAAAACTACATGTTTATACAGAGATAGTTAGAGTGGGACTATAAAAGCTTCAGGGATATCCCGAGAACATTTTAATTCCCCGAACAAACATAACGCCGTTTAAGATCCTAACGTTAACCCGACGTACACAGAGCAAAAAAAGAGACTGTTTTACTGCATATCTGTTTATTTCTGCATGCAATATTAAAATAATATAAGCTATGAAATGGAAAAGTAGTTAATTCATAAGATCTTACCATGGTTGCTGCTGGGATGACTCCGATTAAAATCGGATTTCGAAAAACTTTGTAAACCCGCCGCCTTTCCGGCCGTTTCTTTATCCGCCAGCAGCGGAACAGAGTCCGACCCCAAAACGCGTCCCCCGGAAACTCAACATAGGAACCATATACAGCACGAACCACGGTGGTCGTTGTTGTTATTATCATCATCATCAATGGTGATGTTAATAATGATATGATAACTATATTACTGTAAATAACGTATAATATTATGCAATAATAAAAAAAAACAACATTAAGAAGAATGATGATGCTGATGATAATAAAAATAATACAATAATTAAAACAGACTTTGGTTGTTAGCAGGGCTGGTGTGTCTACTTGGTAACCACTCTTTGAAAGGAAAGTTGAAGTTCACCCAAACCAAGTCAGATATATGACTCCCAACAAGACAGGCTTTTTTTCTGTAACCTCCAGTTTTACATCTTTCATGTGTAGTTTTTTTTTTTAGTTTGTCATGTGTAGCTAAAATAAATGATCATACTAAATTAGATTATTAAGAATGGACATATTCTAACAGGCATTACTCAGTGCACTCCTGACTAAATAGTCAGGTAATGTTACTGTGCCTGTCAGGAGGAGGAGGAGGGTGAACTACATGAGCACAAAATGCCACTTCAGATTGGAAATGGCCTGTGATATTACTGCTCCATACCCAAACACAAGGGTTGAGTTGTCAGGCTACACTATTCAGCTTGTCTGTATGGATGAGGCATTGACTTCACTGTGATCTGTATGAGATCTGTTTCACCAAGATGAGAGACACCAGACCCTGCTTGTAACATTAGCTTTGGCACTCCATTGAAAACTGAATCGGTTTTATACATATTTTCCTTTGGATCAAATATTGGCACTTAATTATGATTCGTTCATTTAAATTAATTTGACAGCCCTGGTAAATAGGAATTTTCTAAAATCGTAATAGCAGGATGGCCTAGTGGAGTCGGATCGGAAGATAGTTTTCGATTCCCTCACCGGTAGGTTGCCCTGAGGTACCCTTGAGCAAGGTACTGTCCCTGTCACTGCTCCCGGGCGCTTTCAATAGCTGCCCCCTGCTGCACGTGTGTATGGGTGAAACGCAGAGGTTGAATTTCGTTGTGTTGTGTTGTGCTGCGTTTCACAATGACAAGAAGAGTCACTTTCACTTTCAGAATATGAAGACTAGAATCTCCATTTATTTTTTAATACTAGTAGGGACTTTAATTCATAACAAATTATAGGGATACAGAATGTGGAGCCCCACTGCTGTCACACCTTCCCAAATCTTAATAAAACATCATGTCATTATCACACCTTACTTCATTATCTCGTTTCAACACTTTATTAATGTAATGTCTGTTCCCACGTCCCAAGAAAAAGGTCAACAGCAGGGCTTAGTAGAGACGGGACCAATTTTGACGTACTTTGACCAACAGGGAACAGAAATTAAAATGCAGTGTTAAATTTGCCCAATAACTCCAGTCTTTATGAAACTTGCCCACAATGCATGGAAGAGTTTAGAAGATGGGGTGATGTTTAGATGCCAAAATGGCTTAAAATCTCACTCTTCAAACCTGGCATGTAACTCACACGCAGATGGACACGAGCTAATCTGTTTAATTTCACACCACAGGCACTGAGCCAAATATGCATAGGGAGCAAGATCGAGGGCTTCAATTATCCTATGCAGCTGAAACTTATGTATTAACTGGGATTTAGTCCAGGCACTTGGCGAGCATGATCATCTGGGTCTCTTTGCTTGAAGCCCTTACACTGTCATTGCAGTTTCTAAGACTACGATGTTGCCTTATGCATTAGTTTGCCGGTTACGCAAGCAGCAAAATGCAACTGCAGAGATCACATCGCCAGCACAAGGGAAATGACACAGTATGTATTTATTTCTTCAGTTCAGAATAAACTGATATCAAGAATCTAACTGTACACATCCACATAAGAAAAATAAAATTCATTCAAAACATTTAACCCCACTTATTAAAAGATAGAAGATAAGTGCTACATGATTTACAATGTTTTTATTAAGATAAGAAAATAAAAGATGTGAAACGGTCATCTCTGATCATGTTCATCCCTACAGATGGTTTTAAGACATGGTTACATTGACGGAGGGGGTGTCACTGCAGCACTGAGCATGAGAAAGCTGTCCATTCATAATGATTACATTAGTTTGTTGACAAAAGTGCCTTGAATAAGTGCATGCGATCTTAGGAAAGGCTACAAGCAGAGGGAGGCAGTACAGGAAGCCTGTGGTGTGGTTTGTATTTCAAGTCAGTATCATGCCATGATACACTCTAACAGACCGATATGTTGTTTTTGGGCATATGGGTGCAGGGACTCCAGTCTAGAGTTCTTCAGAAAAATAAAGAGCAAACTAGAAAGGTTCTTGTGCATTTCAAGGCTTCGCTTCTTTTCACACATTTGTCAAAGGACAACCTTCAAACAGGTACTACCTAACAGTAAAGTGTCAGTATAGTTTAAAAGAAAGCCTGTTCTTCAGCAAGTTTTTTTTCACAGCTTATAAAAATGCAATTTTACTTCTGTTTTAATATCATGTTGATCTGTCCAACTAACCATTTCACACGTTTTTCTTTTTTCCATATTCACCAGATTTATGCACTTTTCAGATTCATAATTTAGCAGGTGACAATGTTATACATTGTTTTTTTTTTTAATCTTACCATTGTAACCATTTACTTCCTTATAAGAAAGCATAATTTTGCAGAGGATTTAATATGTCTATAGTTTTTCCTATGATTCTCAAGAAAGGTCTTTAATTTGTTGCAAAATCTGGTATCAGAACCCATATAATCACGTGATCTCACTCTTTAGAGAACCCGCTTCTATCACATAAATTATAATGGATGGAAAAAAAATGTATCATTCTCCTCACTTTCACTGTAACCGGTTTTATGGTCAGTGCCACACTGGCTTTCCTTTTTGGAAATGGAATTTTTAGGGTTTTTTTTTTTTTTTTTTTTTTAACCTGACATGGACAAACCCCCTGAATGAAACCACTGAAAACACAATTCACTATGGCCTCTTAGACTATTGGGTTAGAATTTATTTTAACTTTATAGAAATTTCTTTATAATTCTATATTAACATTACAGTTTGCACATATAACATACATTGCATTTCCCAGCACAAGGCTAATTCCTAAGCATCAAAGAGGCTCAGTGTTAATCAAATGCCTTAACACCACTACAAAAAAAAGCACCTTTCAGCAGGAGCAGACTTGCAATGGATGATCCATTCATTAGTCAAGTTAACCCCCTACACCCCTGCATCATTATTGGTGAAGGTATTTATCCGGTGTTTCTTAAAGCATGAGATGGGCTTTAAAGGGATTTTTTCATCACAGTTTGAGTTATCTAGAGAAGATGACTAAAATATACTGGAAAGTGACATGTGCACACTCAGACTCAAAAGCAAAACTGGCTCACTTCTGAATATTTCAACAGCATGAAAACCAGAACAAAATCCCTGGTTGTTTGGATGTTCAGTTCATTTAAGGTGCATTGTATGGACAATTTTCTATCACTAACAAAATATCTATGTATTTAATCATCACAACTCTCAGATGCTTATATACAAAGTCACCTGAATCACTAATGGCACTCTTCATAAAGATGGTTGTAAAAAGCCTTTGCTAAGCTCAACCTCACTGAAGATGTGAAAAGCAGGAACATATGAAAGATTTTTCATTTCCACCAAGTATCCAGGACCTGTGAGGTGGTCATTCTCAAATTTCACTAAGGTATAAGTATGAAGTGACAAATCAAATTCCCATGAGCATTCTTTAGCATTAGGAACAAAGTAAGAGAAGCAAGATCACGTTGGTTCGGACATGCAAAGAGGAGATATGATGAGTTGGGAAAAGGATGTTCAGGTTGGAGCTACCAGGTAAGAGAAGAGGAAGAACAAAGAAAAGATTTATGAATGTGGCGGGAGAGGACCTGCAGGAAGTCTGTGTTTATGAGGAAGATATGGAGACAGGTGATCTGCTATGGTGATCCTTAACGAGATCCCTAACGGGAGCAGAAGAAAATTTTATTTATTTATTTTTTAAAAATGTAAGATTTCTAGTTCCCTTTGACCTAATTAAATTAAAAATGTGAGTTTCCTTTCATATCTTCTGTGTGAGATTAAGCTCGTTAACAACAAAGGCTTTCCTCCCCAATCTTACCAAAGATGCCATAAACAATGTAGCCCACTATTATTACTGCTCAGTACTAAAGACTTCACTGATTATTTCTCTGCTTCAGTACTTCTTGAGAAATCCTCAAAGGTTTGTAAGATGTGCACACCTTTTACGATGTAATGGAACCCCTACCTGCACCAGTACACCCCAACTCCCTTCACATCTTTGGCGTAGTTGGTTCACTAGAAGCAAATGACCGACTTTAATTAAAAACACTGCCCTCTGCTCTTGGTATCACTAAATGTAGTTACTCTCTTAATAGACTTTAAATCCCAATCAAATCCCTTATATGCATATATTCGATTATATCCTATGATCATTGCTTTCTTACATTTCAACTGCTGACCTCATCTCTCAAAGTGCTTGAAAATTCTGATTGGAACTGGATAATATTGAGTCATACTACGAATGGGGCAACCTCATTCACAAATAACTCAAAACTATTGTGTATGTTCATGCATACAGAAGAGATCTATCAGACACAGACACTGCACAATGGCACAAAGGGGAACTTACTTAAAGATCTGCTAAAAACAGCAAGTGTCCAACTGTAATCAATTCATGGCAACACGATTAAAATCTGCAATGGTCAAACAGTCTTGGAAAATCGTAAAAGTGAACTGAGCAAATCAGGGAGTAGGGTGCATAGCCTGCACTGTGTGTCTTAAGCAGGATTGAGTTTGTCAAGCCTGGGCATTCTGGTGCATAGATTGCTTACTAACTAAGGCAGCATTACTGCAAGGACAAGTGATACTTTGTAGAAGGGAAGGAAACATGAGCCTATGCAACCAGTTATGGAAATGGTGCACTCAAAATTTTCTCCTGATCCCCAATTACGTCCTTTTGTCTTTCTGTCTCTCTTTCTCTTCTTTGAGAACTAGCAGCACTCTTTCAGGTGAGACAGGTGGGTAAACTGCCATGGAGACACACCAATGATGTCCTGTGCAAGGCACATGCAAGTGTGTGTATCACTCTTGGCCGAAGCCTTCGGTCTCCTCGATGGCCAATGTCAATTTTTCTTTGAGCTGCTCGTAGCTCTTATAGGGGGGTAGATCCAAACGGTTAAAACTGGGAAAGTGATCAAAGCGCACATCGTTAATATAGATAATTTCAATATCAGAAAGTGCAAATTGTAAAAGTGCTGAGAAAAAAAAGCTAAGTTAAGATCATTATTAGTGAAGGACATTTATGAAATTTCTTCTGTATGAAATTACATTGATTGCAGATGTAGAAGACACAAAAATGCATGAAAGCATGGGTGATCTTGCAAAGTGCAACTTAAGATATATTTTACTGTAAACTCACCATGTATGACTCCTGGGAAGCCAGTTCTCTTTGCCTACTTTTTCAATGCAGAATTTCTGAGGCCCATTGCTCCCTATTGAAGGAAAAATTATTTTTGGTCAGTTTCACTAGTTTTCTGTTTCTGGAACATGAGGATGACGATTAAATAACAAAAAAAAAACAAAAAAAAAAGAATTTGCAACGTGGCCTAAATTTACTATGCCTTCTGGCATTTGATAAAGGCATCTGAACATGTTTGATACTGTATGTTTGTGCATTAACTAATTGTGAAGTGCAGAGAGGCTGAAACTGTAAATTGAACACTGAATTGAAACTGAAACACACTTACCCATGAGATCAGCAAATCCTCCGACAGGAAGTCTGCAGGTACCAGTCACAAACTGCAGCAGACGCATCCTCTTTTCATTGTCCATCTCTTTCACAAACTACATTGAGAGAGTGCAAAAAAAAAAAAAAAATGTGGGGATGGGTGGGCTAGGTCAGCATGTTACCCAGTGATGTTTTTGGAACCAAAAAAAGTATCACCTGCCAAAACCACATTATCTGCTTGCTGCTGCGTGCGTAATGTCTGTAAATGGTGTTCCTCTGCCAGTCTGAAAGATCTATCTCCTGCATCCCACACAGCATCACCTACAGGACATACACAGAGTCTACAAACCATTTCCTAAAAATACCAGATTAAAAATGTCAATAAATATTCAGCATCACTCGTAGTTTAGGAGGTGATACTGAATGTTTTTAAAGCTGATATTTATGATTTCCTAACAGTACTTTATTGAAATAAATGTTCCGCTATGGTGTAATGGTCGCCACCTCAAGCTCTTTGGCATCAAAGTACTGCAAGTATTGCTGGGGCAAGACTTCATTAAAGCCTTCAAAAAAAGCTTGAGTCTGCTCCTCAACTCCTCTCGATAATCTCCATTCTGCCACAAGCCTTAGGAGACACATACAAATGCATTTTCTATATATATTTCATAAACTAGGAACAGTTTGCATACTAATGTATACTAGTGCATACTAATAGTCAACTCCGGTATAAAAGAAATATCATGTTTGTAATTATACATGTCTTCTCCCAACAAGAGTATGGTATGACTCTTCCTAACTGGGAGCTGTTACCTGATATATTCTTCTTTATTTTCTTCTGTTACAAGAATGTTTCCTCCATCTGGCTTCAGCTCATGAGTGGTGACTTCACCCAATATTTCCTTATCCACTGAGAAATACATCTCCAGCCCACATTCCTCCAAGTTATTTTCCCTGGGAGTAAATAACATTGAAAAAACAGTTTGGAAAAATATACAGGAAAAAAATCTCAGCCCACAGCCTGTGAGCATAAACATCATTTTAAACTGCATCAATATCAACAGTTACCAAGTAATTGTTTTATTGTATTCCTATGATAATCAAGTACTATGAAACCTCCAACCCACATTTCTCAGAACCATTTTCCTAATCGGTAACGCCATCTTCAAAGAAATGATCTGCGCTTAGCTCCCCAATTAACAACTTTCTCAAACACTTAACAGTTTGTTTGGAAAAATCTATTAACACTTTTGCTAGTTATTACCACAACTTATTATCTAATTTGATTTTTAATTCACAAATTACCAGTTTTCTTCACAAATCAACTTCACACACAAATCATTCATTTTCATGATGATGGTCACTAGAACAGTTCTCACTCACTTGATCCAGATGAGAGAGTTATAGAACTCCGGGTCGATGGACTCTAGGTCTTTCAGAGCCAGGGGCTTGTTGAGGATCCGCTTATAGAAGGGCAGAGAAAAGCCAGTGTCTATGAACTTCCCATGAAACAGAGCCTGGGGTAACAATGGCAAACAAAATAAAGTCAAATTAAATAGGTGGCATGACAGAATTTGTTGCCTCATGCAAGATAAATGTAAAATTAATTTGACTCTTGTGGTAAACAGCTAATTGCCTATTAATTTTAATTTAATTTGCCTGCTTGAGAGCAAATAATGTTTATTTTGTCACTTCAGCCAGAAAGTACTGAAAATGTGCTAGTGTGCTTCATAGTGTGAGATTTGGGTTTAAAATAAAAAAGCAAAAAATGGGTCACTTGCTAAAGACATCAGTTATAAAATAAATAAACAAAATAAAGTGATTTTGAAATAGCTGCTTTATTTTAATATTAGGGATGATCATTATTTTATCGTTGACACCCACCCCCACAGTGTCATTTTGATGCTAGCCAGTTGTGGGATTCCATAAATTCACAATTGCCAAGTTCATATTCAACACAAAAGTCAAATTTTCGAGCCATTTTATCAGCTGAATGTATAGACACAAAGCTTCTGAGCATCTTTTTATGCTGAATATCAGTTGCTGGTAATTGTGAAACTGAGTGTGTACCATAGCAATGAATCGTCCAATGAACTTGAAGTATTTGAGATGGTCTGGATTGATGGAGGAGGCAGGGTTGATCTGCAAACAGTAGTTGTCTTTGCCCGCATACTCAAATAGACAGTACATGGGGTTCAAAACCTCATGAGACAACAAGAAAAACCACTCCCTGTAAAAACACACACACACACACACCTCAACATGCTGCCAACTACTAATTTTCTTTCTGCTTATCATTGCAGGTGACCCAGTTGTTATTGTAGACCACAAATGAAGCAGCAGTTCTAAGTAGGCCATTGTACTTCAATATTAAACACAGTAACAGTGCCTCTCTGCACTTTGTCAAGGGAACAAAAAAATGGAAATATAAATTAATAACCCAATTAAAAGTCAAATCCACTAGAATCTGAATGTAATTTGCATTTTAGTGTGTGGGTATGGGAATCTTTCAGCCACTGACTCTAAAAATCTAGCTTGCATCAGAAAACAGATTCAAAATCATGGAAGCACTCCACTATTAAAAATGTGATAATAAAATTAAGTAAAATAAAGAGTCAAAGCTCCAGGATGTGAGGATTAGAAATGTTATCCTAATAACAAAGCAATCTATATTAATTTAGTTATTAACATACCTGGCAACACCTCCATAATCTAGCCCCTCTTCTCCTGGGAAGATGATCCACAGTCTCCTTCTAAGGTCTTGCGGATGGAAGCTCATGATCTATAAAATAAACGTTTGAACTTTGAAAATAGTAACTATAGTAACTTTATAACCTTATAGTTAAATAGTAAGAATCCTGAAAATTTAGACTAAAAATTTAGACCACAAATTTAGACTACTACTCAACTTTTAAAAGTTTTATCAGTGCTAACACGCAACAATCAACTTTGCTAAAGCCTCTATACTGACCTGCTGAAAAGAATCTTCAAACAGAGTCTTTCGATTGACATGTATCTTGATGTGCTGAGGCATTGACAGTTGCTATGGTAATGAAAGAAAAAAAAAAAAACGGTCATTCACATGAAACAAAATACAAATGAGGGAAGTAATCTAACTGTAAACATATGATTCTTGTCATTGACATTTTTACTGTATAACAGACTTGCAACATACCTGACACCAGAAGCGGAAGTAGTGCACTTTTGCTTTGAAGTCTCTTACATAGGTAATCTGAGGACCATTCTCACTGTTGTCACACAAAGAGACAATTATGTTAAAACAGATGAAATATTATTATATATATTTTGATAATGTACAAAGCAGTCACTGACAACTAGGCATGAACATGTTTATACACAACTGATTTAATTTTAATTTAAATCTCTTTTTCTAAAATTCAGACAGTTCCACCATAAAAGAAATGGGTTCTTAAAGCCTTGAATCCACTCTGTAAGATATGAGCAAAAGAAACGACTGTAGGGCTCACAGTGATGATTTGCCTGTGCGAGGGTCAATATAAGTAGTCCTTCTCCGGTTATGGTCAACAAAATATGGAATACCATCCACAGTGAACCTCATTTCCCATCCTTCAGGCAGTGGCTTCTCATTTAATAATCTAAAACACAAGAAGGAAGAGTGTTTAAACAGATTCCTCAAAGAAATATAAATAAATATCAATCAAAGATAAATAAGAATTTTCTCTATGCCTTACATAATGCAGCAACATATTCAGTTTCATGCCAATGAACCAACATAGTCTAATAGGCTACAGTGAAGAGTAACAGAGCACGCAAAGAATTAATGGGACTGACGAAAAGACAGGAGGCCGAGTTGGAGGTGTCAGAGTTAAAGATGCTAAGATGTTAGTTGGGTGTGAAGAAGATGAACAGGATTAGAAGTGAGTATATTAGAGGGACAGCTCAGGTTAGACGTTTTGAAGAAAAAGTTAGAGAAGCAAGGTTGCGTTGGCTTGGACTTGTCAAGGGCAGAAACGAGGTTTATATTGGAAGGAGGATGTTGAAGATGGAGCTGCCAGGAAAGAGAAAAAGAGGAAGACCAAAGAGGAGGTTTATGGACGTGATGAGAGGACATGTAGGTGGCCAGTTTGAAGGAGGAAGAAACAGATGATCTGCTGTAGCGACCCCTAGACGAGAGCAGCCGAAAGAAGAGTAAAGCCATTCAGAGATGTTATACTGTAGATCAAGGTATTCATTGCAATGAAGAGTCTCACCCTTGTGTGCGTGGATCCTCCCATTGTGTTGTCCTTGTTGGATGATGAACAAAGTACATTCTTCCATTGCTGTCAGTCCGTTTCTCTGTATATAAAAAGTATAGACGCATACAGTGCAGAGAAATATTATTGGCTAACAGAGTTTAACTAATAAGCAACTGACTGTAATTCAACCTCATGCTTCATATCATTAAGGCAAAATTTTGATCAGTCAGTAATGAAATTTTTCTCACCCCATCCTTGCGGTAACGGGCCAAGTGGATCGAATTCTTTATTAGCAGTAGGTGCTAGCTGGTCCTGAAGCTAAAGAGGAAGAGAAAAATAAAAGAGTGAGAGACAAATAGTAAGAAAACTAAAAAATTTAAATAATTAACAGTTAGATTCTAAAGAGGTAAAACACATCTGTATGTTCTAACCCCATAGATGAATCTCTGGTTAAATTGGTGCATAGCTCCCTGCAGTTGACTACGCTGATTTTGCCATTCTTCATAATTCCTCACAGACTCTGCCGTGGGCCTCTGCCATGTGGTGGACCGGCTGATGTGATCCACATAGTACACACGGCCCATGGGGTCCAAGCGCCGCTCCCAACTAAAACGTAACCAAGAAATCACTACTGTTAGGATCGTAAAAGATCAGGCAATTCCAGTCATTTTTTAAAATGCATGCATAATGAACAAAGTAATTAATAGTGTTTTTAAGTGATCCACATTACCCAGGAGGCAAAGGATCTGGCCTCTCCCATGTGGTCCTCTTCTCAATGTGATCCACAAAGTAGATACGACCATTTTGGTCCACTCTCTGCTCCCAACTACAACACACAGTCATTACATTCATAAAAAAATATCTAACTGTAGTGTGCATTCAGTGGTTTTCATGTCTTTATCCCTCTTCATTTTCCTTTAAGCTTCATTAAGGAAATACATTTGTCAGAGACGATATTAAATAAAGAAGGATTTACAGTAAACAGATATAGCCCAAAACATATGTCTAGAAATGTGATTAACTGGATTTAGAAATTAAAGGGAAAAACCTCACCCAGGAGGAAGAGGCCCATTGTTAACAGGAGACACTCTAGGTGAAGTGGGGCTGACCCTGAGGGCTGGTCCCGATCCCGAAACTGAACTAGAGTTTGATCCCTGGCTTGCTGGCTCACCATTCACACACAAGCGTGGGGATGTGTCTGGACTTGGACCCCCACTGCCGTGGGTAGGGGTAGAGCCTGTAGAGGAGGCTTAGAAGAAGGAGACAAAAGATGAGAATATCAGTTTAAATTTTAATTATTGACAGAATATCACTGAATTGACAGAATATCAGCCAACCTCAAAAAAGCACCTCTCACCTGTGGAGGAGGGAGGTCTCTGGGGGGAGGGAGGGGGTGGACGTTGAGGTCTGGGTGGCCGGGGTGGTCTCAGCGACCCTGCAGAAGGTGAGGGAGACCCTGTGCTGCCAACAGCATGACCATTAGGAAGGCTGGTATCATCAGCAATGTCACTGGAAGGAGAGGAATCTCGACTTGATCTAAGAGTGAAAAGATTTTTTTTTTTTTTTTTACTTTTTTCATTATGGCAAGAAGTATACCTTTTGCAATGTTCTACTGCATTTTTAGTTAAATGAGCAGCATCAGCATCATGTGTCTTGAGTGCATTTTTGTCATAAGAGGCAACAAGAGAATTAAAAAAGCTTGAGAGAAAAATAACACTCAAAATGCAGCCGTCCAAATACACAAAAATGGAAAGCTTATCATATTTTAAGACAACAGTCGATTAAATGTAGAGAAGACAACTCCTAATAATAAGAGAAGGGGGGAGACACAAAGCAATACCTCCCAGCCGCATCCCCATTCAGTCTGGACTCCCCATTTGGAAGAACATCTGGGATAAGAAAAAAAAAAAAAAAAAAAAAAAAGACCCATCTATGATTAACCTACATAATCCAAATCAGAGTACTAAAAATACTGCAAATATAATCTGATCCGAGACCAGTGTTGTAGACTGACATGTAGACTACATTTTATTCACAGGTGAAATTTCGTTAGGAAACAGAAGTCTCACTGTGCTTCTGTTCCTCCGAAGCAAAGGTTTCAGGATCCACCTGCATTCCATCCAAACACACAGATAAATCCCCCACCACATCGCTGCTGTCTCGCTCTGCACTGAGCGGCAAAGTCCGCACCACCTCACAGACTGACAAAAGAGAAGAACACAATTAGAGAGGAAAAAGAAAGCAAGAGAAGACAGACACCAGAAGGTATTTAAAAGGTGCTTTATCCAGTTAAGGGTATTATTTAACCTTATACAAAATAGATTTTAAAAAATTGTAAAAGTCCCAACCTTGACCAATCCCCCATACAGCCATTAGGAAATTATAAGTATTTTACACTTTACAATAATTTGACTTGATTTAATCAACAGAAATGATTTTATTTTTTATTTGTACATAAAATTATAGTTACATACACACATTATGCTTAAACACAGTCAATATAGTGGATACAAGGATTCAGAGACTTTTGTTTTTGGTTTTTAATATACAGTAATGTGCAAAAAAAAGTTTGAGCCACACTTCAGTTCTTCAATCAATCAGACCTTCTTGTATAGTTTAATATACTGTTGAGGAATAGTTCTCCAGGATTCCTGAAGGACAAAGTTTTTGGTTCTCATTTTCAGTCCAATTCAAATTATCTTGGCAGAGAATAGAAGAAGAAGAAAAAAAAAAAAAAAAAAAAAAAAAGCTAACGTCTAAATAAGAAAGTTGCAATAGCCTTCAAGAAGCTTGGAGAACTATACCTGATGATACTATACCTTACAGAAACAACAAGAAAGGTCACCTAAAAGTGTTCTGGCTGTGCTGAAGAATAACAGTGGTAACACCAGATACTGACACTAAACCTTGTTAGAATTATACAAACTGTGTTATTTACTATATTTACATGCATGTTTGCAGGGTGCAATAAAATCACTTTACTTGCTGACTCAGCATTGCAAATATAAAGCAATGAGGCTCCAATCTTTTGCAATATACTTTACTTTCAGTTAATGTTCACTTCAAATTGACACAACACGGAAAGCAAAGTATGTATTTATAAGCATAAAAAAATACACTTAAAAACAAAACCTCTACTAATGATTAACAGTACTGTTCCAAAAAACATTTTGCTGCATTTTGGTTACATTTTGTCCCATTTAACTTACATTTATGGCATTTAGCAGACGCTCTTACTCAGATCGTCTTCCATGTCCTAATTACAGGGACAGTCCCCCTGGAGCAACTCAGGGTTAAGGGTCTTGCTGAGGGACCCAGTGGTGGTAGTGCTAGAGGTGGGATTCGAGCCTGTGACCTCTTGATCCATAGGTCCATAGGCAAGTACCCTACCACTAGAGCACCGCCACCCAACTTGGCAGTGTGCGTTCCTCAGATGGACTTTCAAAGTTTTTCATGAAGAGATTAGCTAGGCCATGCAAGTCCTTTTACCTCTTTTAGAGACCAGTTTTGGAAACGTTGACTATGTTTGGAGTTGTTAAATGAACTGCCTTCTCCCAGATTAATTTCTTTGACCAAAACTAAATTCTTCAGTTGGTCTTCAGTGACTTGTGATAACTGTGTAACGTTTACAGACGGCAGTACAAAGTGCTCTTGTTATAATGCACAAAACCCTTCTTTCTCAAAAAACGAAGAGCTGAATTACTTCCAAATCAGTTTCATTTTGTTTCTGTAATGGTTGTTTCCTTTGTATAATTTCCTGGGCATCTGTTGTTTGACTGCTTTCAGGTTGTTCACCATCTCTTAATGTGAATGTGGAGTTTTTTTGTTGTTTTTTTTTTTTTGGGGGGGGGGATTACCCTCCTTATCATTTAGTTTGCTAGAAACTAAATGTCCTTTCTCAGACATAAAAATAAACTTTATTTTTACAGTTATGTACATTATAAGGTATGTATTATAAGGAAGTTTTTCCTTCCCTCTCAGTTTCATTAGTAACATTTTTCTTTATGCTTACTAATACATACTTTTTGTTCATATTTACAAGCAAAAGGGAAAAAGATATGTGCATGTGTGTGTGGGTGTGTTGTTTATGTTGTGGTTTTTGCATTGTCTACCCACAGCATAATCAGAATCTCACCACGTTTTCATTTATTCAAATAAATAACATCCTTTCTGTAACGCTTCTGACTGCTGCTTCAAGGCTATATTTTTCATAGTGGGTGCTTCAAGGTCATGTGGCAAACACGTGTGCTTTTTCTGAAAAGAGCCTTTGTGTTTAGTGTATTAAGCCAGTTCACCTGCCTTTCTGAACAGTTACAGAGGGCATGTTACACACACAGCACAGAACAGACACAGACCACACAATTCTAATCTGTGGTTTAATACTTACAAACAGGAATTAAACTCAAAACAAAACTTACTCTTCATGTCATTGGACCTGAGGGTCTCACTGACTTCTAAAGTTGCCATTCCCAACAAAATGTCTGCTTTGAGAGTCTGATGACTCCAGACACGGAAAATTAACTTGCTGAAGGGGGTTACAATCCTAGAATAACAGAAAAAAAAAAAAAAATCATTCAACCTCTCAGTGCTTTCAACAAAAAGCCAATGTATTTTAAAATCATCCTTTAAGACTTACACTGTAAGTGGCTGCTTCCATTTGGGGCTGTGAGTGTTGGTGCATTTCTCTGTTTTTTTAGACTGGCCATCCACAGCCACCTCCACATATGGACTGGGCCCAAACCAGTTCTTCTTGTTCTCCTTTAACTTGGCGGACAGAACTGTTGATCACGAGATAAGACCATAACGTAAACATGAAAAGAAAATGACTTTGAGTCAAAAGATTCAAGACTCAGTGCTTTATCATTTTACCCCTCCTTTACAGATAAAACCTGCAATAAAACTTAAACCAGTAAACACAGTGGACTATATAATTTTTACTTTTTTTTACAAATATTATTTGCAAAATTATATATATAGTACCATTTTTAATAGTACCATATACAATAGCAAAAATAACCAAAAAACATTTAAGAAAAATAAGCAAATTATTAATGGAAATTAAATAAGCATGAACAATAATATGTTTAAAAGTTAAAATAAAAATTGATGTTTCAAAAGTTTTGGAAAAAAGTTTTTCTAGAAAGGCTTACCTGTTATCTGTAACTGGGCTTTCATTGTGTAGCCATTAAAAGTACCTAATGGGGCTCAGATGAATCTGTGTGCATTGTTAAAAAAAAAGAAATAAAAATCAACATATTAGTAATATAAAAGAAAAAAATTAAAAAAAAGACAAGACATGTAAATATATACACAAACACAGAAGATCTTATGCATCACTCATTTTTGGAAATAAAAAAGGATTTTTATATATATAAAAAAAGCTACCTTCACCAACATGCAGGACATTATCTTGATGCAAGTAAGTAAATAAATAAATAGTAAAAGATAGAGTTGAGGCACCTGTACTTGGATCAGCAGTGAGAAATCATCTTACTAAATAGATAAGACATCTCAGTTACGTGTAATGCTTGACCTTAATGTACTAGGAGCTAATTTAGAGACAGGAAAAGTCTAGTATAATCCCTCCCAGATTAGAGACGATGTAATCCAAACTCAGGAGATTTCTAGGTTTCTAGACCTTACTGTTTTACAGAAATATGACAACACAGGGACGGGATAATACAGAGGCATAGAATCCTATAAAGACATTAATGCTTGGGTAGAAGAATATACTGCTGGATCATCAGCTGTTCTAAGCAACATATTCTTATGAATGATCTAATTAAAACTAAATATGCTGCTTTATTTTTGCAGACTCATGAAAGGCATTTATGTTTAAAAGAATAAAAATAAGTAAAATAAATAAATACAAACACAGGAGCTTTCACACAGTTTTGATCACGTTCTGAAATCTGAGATTTGCATTTGGCGTCAGTTCCTTCCCAAATCCATAAAGTCATTTATGAAAGACTCCAGAAAGAGAAGAAGAGAAATCATGATGCAAACTCAGCAGGCCTGTGGGAGTGGATGATGTGAAGATCTTTCCATTTACTCAACCAACAGTCTAAGCATTTTCTTCGCACACAGACACAAGCTTTGACACAGACTAGTCATATGTAGTCCTCTCGCGGTCTTCTATGTTCAATTTAAAAAATGTTTTGGTTTGCACTTTAATGCAGCTCAGAGGGGAGAACGTACAGTCCTTCTGTAGTAGATTATATCTTGGTAAAACATCTAAGCATTAATGCATTTTACTATCAGAAGTATCAGACGTTATACATGAATTTCCATGAAAAAAATCTTAGTAATAAGGCCTGATTGTAGATATATTCCAAATCAAAATCATACCTGATCACTTTCGCTCTCAAAAGAAGCTTAACCTTTACTCAAGAGGAAATTTAACTAGAATAAAATCTACACACTCAGTCATTTACAGAGTACATGTACTTGTAACTCAACTCTACTCATTCTATGAACGAGGGGTAAATGACAGCAGTTCAGAGGGAAGCTAAGGAGAACTGGCTAACCAGCTAACATTGGGGGCAACATGGAAACCTAGTTGAAACAAAAATCCCATTAGTTATTTCGTACGGCTGTTTAACCGAGAGAAACGTTAGTTCTATGACTAGCTGCACAAGTGTAAATCAGGGCGGCCACTGTGGCTAACTGTGTTTAGCTCTACAGCACAGGATGCCTGGTCGCTAAAAGGCACGACTAAAACACACAAGCCGTCTAGCCCACGAATTCATGGTGTACAGCTTACCCAACACCGGCCCTTCATTACAACGTCCTAACTGGTCCTTTCTGATGATATAACAAGTCATAAAAAGGGAGGACGCCTTATAACGGGCGAGTCGAGGAGGAAGTGGCTCCACCGTCCCCTCAGCGGCTGCTGTCAGGTTAGCCGAGCAGCTAACGGCGTTAGCAAAACAACCAGCTTTTCGGCTTTCCCCCCAACTCATATAAAGACTTACCGTTTATCCAGCAAGGTCCGCGACATTTAAACTCGTCGACTATGGGCTACAGGGCTGGGAAACACCCACGTTTCCGTTCGGCTGATGTGATTTTCCATCTTTACACCATTTTCCAAACATCCAGCGCGGCCTCCAGCGCAGCTCACGTGACTCACTAACAGCGAGGTCACCCCGCACGCGCGTTAGTGGAGGCGAGTCTCTCTCGCCCTCACACACGTGCATTCGCGTGTGTACATACAGACAGACACATGCGCGCGCAAACACACATACATAAACAAACATCTGTGCTTGGGATCTTGAGGCCTTTCCACAAAACCAGATTATTTTAACCCAGAGTCAAACCTGTCCAGCAGGAAAAGAGAGGAGGGACAGTCCTATTGGACAGTCCTCAACTTGAAGTTTAAGTTTTCTGGCTAACACAGAAATCCTACTTCACCAAACACCCCAGGATTTCCATGTTAGCCAGATTTCTATGCTCTTTTTCCTGTTATACAAGCTTGGCTTCGCCTGGCTCAATCCTGCTTTGTGGAATGACCCTCGTCTTCACCAATGTCCATAGCAGTGTTGTCTTTGTGTGTTACCTTCAGGATTTCCTCCAAAAAAAAAAATTTCTGATTTGGTAATCATGTGCATGCCCCTGGTTATAGTTTGCTTACACACACACACACCCTACTGGTTAGGGAGTTGGCCCCAGGATCAGAAGGTCATGGGTTTGAATCCCAGACCAGTATGTCGCCCTGAGGTACTGGGGAGGTACCATCCCCATCATTGCTCCCCGGGCACTTTCAATAGCCGGCCTCTACTGCACATGTGTGGGTAAAATGCAGAGGTTGTATTTCGTTGTGTTTTGCAATGACAAGAATAGCCACTTTCACTTTGATTGAGTGATTGAGTGAGTGAATGAGTGTGAAGTACCACAATTAAGCTCATCACAATGCCCAGTTCTTCTTTTCCGTGTTCAGTGTCTGGGAAACACACAGTCCAACCTGTTTGTTATCTTGACACAGCTACCTACGGAGGACTCATTTTTATTCTGACCAAATGCATTGAAACGTTCCAGCACAGCAGTTAGTTTTCCCAACTCAAAAATATAATTTGCACGATTAGCCTAAACTGAGAAAAGCCTCCATATCCAGGGCAGAGTTTCTCCAAGGCCAGGATTTAAAGCCTTCTGTGAATTGATGATTTTAATTGGTTGCTCTAATGACGCCGGTTCACATCCCAACGCCAATTCCTATTGGAAGAGCCACGCTGCTGGGGATGGCAGGAGGTCCAATCAGCAGAGAGGAGGGCGGAGCTTCAGGGGCAGGAAAGTTGCTCAGTATCAGCAGCGTAGAGGCGGAGCTGCAGTACACATCGCTCGCAGGGAGCAGCAGTCAGAGCTGTGATTCATACAGAAAGGCGTCTTATTATCCCATTCGCACCATTCATAAACATTAACGCCTGCCTTTAGTCAGTCCGGTTGCCCTCCTGAAGATGCTGGCCTGCACGGAGATGATCACTATGTGCCTTCAATCGGCGAAGCGAGAGCATCTGCGCTCCAAACAGCAGCTGCAGCAGCAGAACCACGGACTTTCCATTTTCCACGACGTGAGTAACACACACATTCATGCACACATAGATTTTACATATATATTGTTATTAATAAAATAGACATATATATATATATATATATATATAAACAATGTGTGTATGTATATATATATATATATATATATATATATATATATATATATATATATATATGAAAGAGAGAGGGAGATAGATAGATAGGTAGATAGATATAGATACAGTCCGATTTTGATGTATGAAACTTGTGAAGGAGGGATAAAAATGAATTAGTATTGATTTCTTCAGCCACAAAAGGGGTCAGTTTTCATTCCTTGGCAAAAAAAAGCCAACATAAATATAGCGTACTCCAGGTTTTCTCACCTTGTTATAGCCGTTAACTAGAATGTGTCATATTTTAGCAGTAGTAATTGGCCTTTAAGACACATTTCCTTTCAAAGAAACACAAAATCCCGTGCAACTGACACCCTATGAATCAGAAGCCGAAAAAGCAATTTCCACCTCAGTGTATCGGGTCCTGATGAGTGGGACAATTTAGGGGGTGCAATTTGTTCTTTTCAGCCCTGGGTAGTTGCTGAATGCAGATTCTGTGTATGTGTTTATTTGTATGCATGTTAGTTAGAACTCTTCTTCTCTATAAAAAGTAAGCTGTAAATATATTTCCAGTTGAACCTCCCTTTGCTTTTAAATATAGAACGGCACAGTGGCCATGGTGCAGAAGCTCCAGCAGCAGATTGGAGAGAGGTGCAGATGTTCTCTCTGCATGGTTAAATAAGCTCCAATAAGCTCCCATAGAGGGGGTCTGACAACCACACGGCAGTGTGTCAGCCTAACAGATTTGGGAATGTGAATGATGAGCATGCACTTGCAAATGTGCAACATCTACGAACAGAACCAAAAGCCTTGTTTCTCCCTTGGTCTTCCCATGCAGGCTTGTTAAGGGCTGATAGAGAGGAGGTTGCAGTGAAAGTGAGTACGGTGGAAAAGTCAATATGCTCTGTTCTGCCTTATGCTTCCAGCTCCTACCTCAGGGAAAGCTTGGTTTTGCTTGATCTTAATAGCAACTGAAACCTATTCAATGCATCAGGGTGGTTCAGCAGTATGTACATCATACATCATACATTTGCCTGGAGCAAAGTGGATGATAAAGCTTTTTTGCCCGCCAGCAGAATACAGTGCATACGGAAAGTGTTTAGACCCTTTTAAATATTCATTTTATATCTTAGACTCATGTTTTATGTTCATGTTCTTTTATTTATGTTCCTTCATCCATCTATACACAATACTTTACAATGACCAAGCAAAAACAAGTTTTTGTTAATTTATTTAAAATTAAGAACTGAAACATATTTTTTTTATGTAAACATTTACATAAGAATACAGACCCTTGGTTATGACACTTGAGCACCCGTGCATCATCCTATTAGTGGACCCTGAGGTGCTTCTACAACTTGCCCCGGAGTTCACCTGTGGCCGGTTGAATTCATCATGGAATGGATGGACAGATTAAGATCTGGTCATTCATTTACATTTACATTTATGTCCTGATTGCAGGGACAGTCCCCCTGGAGCAACTCAGGGTTAAGGGTCTTGCTCAGGGACCCAATGTTGGTAGTGGAGGTGGGATTCAAACCTGGGACCTCTTGAGCCATAGGTCCATAGGCAAGTACCCTACCACTAGATCACCACCACCCATAGTCACCCACACAAAGACCAAGAAGACACTAAGAAGTTACTATGAATGAGATCCAGAAATAGGAGAACTTCGAAGAAGGACAAGCATCAAGGCAGCACTCCATCAGTTAGGTCTTTACGGTAGAGTAGCCAGACAGAAACCATTCCAAAAGGTACATTAAAGCCTAATGGGAGTTTGGCAAAAGCACCTGAGGGACTCAGACCATCAGAAGCAAAAACTTAATATTCATGAAAAGAGACTGAGCTATTTGTCCACAGCGCCCAACAGCTTGTGTGGAAGAAACCAGGCTCTGATCATTAACTCACTTACGCCATCCCTACAGCCATGGCGGGAGGGACATCATGCTTGTGGAATGTCTTTGTGTTTAATAGACATAAAGTCCCATAATTAATATCGACAATGCATGTATACATGTATATATAATTAAAATCTGAGTTTAATCCATGCGATGGCTAGAGTTCACAGAGAAGTAACGAATCAAACCTAGCGTAGTTTTGACTGATATTAATAAATAAAACTGTTTTTTTTTTTCCTTTTAATGGATCTTTTTTTTACTGGCATCAAACATGCTTCATTAAAAAGTTTAATTTTAAGCAGTTTTCATTCATTTTAAAACTTAAAGGACTACTTAAAGTCGAATATCAAAGTCCTTTAAACATTATTTGTCTCTGGTTATGAAATATCTGTCCATTCTTATTGGCCCTCCCCATAGCAAATGAGGACGATCTTAGATCATAGCGATTCATTTCTAATTTATATCACTGTTTTCAGCAGATGGAATTAAACATGATAGTATTTAATAATGCAAAGAGTCTATCCACCAGCCTCCGATATCATCCACTATATCCCATTTTTAAAACAAATCCCAGATTTATGAACCTGCTCCCTAGCAAAACAGCCAAATTAAGATTGCACAAAAACGGCCTCATCAGGATTATAATCAGAAAATAGTTTGCGCATTTCTGTGCAAGTGATAGACAACCTGTTTGAAATGAGAAACATCTGAAATGATGAAACATGCTAATAAAAAATATAATTAAACTGGATGAACAGTTGATTTTTCCATAATAACTGCAAAAGGCCTTCATGAAGGTACGAGAGCGAGAGCTTATTGCTTCCTGTGAAGGACTGAGGTTGTGTTTGTGGGAGATATTACTTTGAGCACTCCCGCTCTGTTTGAGGTTGGTAATCATCTGCTCCATCTGGGTCCATATTTTCAAATCTGTAAAGCTGGCTGACAGTAAGAGAGACTGGGAGCTGTTTAAACCTCTAGGCCAGTGTTAGTCGAAGTACTCATTTAATGGAAATGAAAAATTGCAGCTATGGGGAAAAGTCTTTTGTATTATGTAATGTTATTTATCTGCATAAGTCCCCCTTTATCTGATTGAGTTCTCCCCCCAACTCCCCACCCTCCTCTGAGGCAAGGAGTCAGTGGGGCCTGGGTCTCCCCACTGTCTCAACACCTGCCAGAGAGCTATCAGAGGCAATATCTCTCTAGGAAGCTCACAGTGACCTTTACAACAAATTGTTAATGATGTATTGCACTCCTGCACATATATATGCCAACATTTAGTTACTGCCAACAAGGGATGGGATATTATGAAAGTTTTCAGTATTAATATTGCATTGTTCCTAATTTCCGGACAAACTGGGATGGTTAAACAGTGGTTAAATGGTTAACTGGGGCAGAGCAGGTTATGTTGTGTGTTGTATGCTACCAAAAGGAGTACCAACAGGACAGTGAAAGTTGTTTAAAACCATTTGCTTTGGCAAAAAAGGTTTTTACTCTTGTTCTCGTTCCGTTAACACCATATATCATGAGAACACATTGAAAAAAAGATAGATAACCTGTACACTTCCATCAGTAGCACACCTGACTTAATGAAGCATTGATTTACCCAAACAGGTATTAAACAGGAACTACAAATTATACTGGGATCCCCTGAGGAGAGCTTAGACAAGAATGTAAAATGCATACATTTGCTACTTACTGTATATATTTTTATTTTATATACAGTACTGTGCAAAAGTTTTAGGCAGGTATGAAAAAATGCTGTAAACAAACAATGCTTTCAGAAATATAAATCATGATTGTTGATTTTTATCAATTTACAAAATGCAAAGTGAGCGAACAAAAGAAAAATCTAAATCAAATCAATATTTGGTGTTACTACCTTTTGCCTTCAAACCAGCATCAGTTCTTCTAGGTACACTTGAACAAAGTCAGGGATTCTGTAGGATTATAGTCGGTGTCTGATCAACCAGTTTTACCAAACAGGTACTGATGATCATCAATGTCACACGGAGGAGAAACACAGTCATGTTTGGAACAAGCTACCAGCCGAGTTCCTTCAAAAACCGTGTCCAAGTATACCTAGAAGAATTGATGCTGTTTTGAAGGCAAAGGGTGGTCACACCAAATATGGATTTGATTTAGATTCTCTTTTGTTCATTCACTGCATTTTGTTGATTGATGAAAATAAATGATTAACACTTCCATTTCTGAAAGCATTCTTTGTTTACAGCATTTATACATGCACAGTACTGTATATATTTGTATTTATTAGCATTACTGTTTTTGAGTAAAATGTATTAAGTAAATGCTTAATGCCCAAATAAAAGCTTTTTGAATGTATTTTTCTCAGATGTACATGTGATTAAGTCTTGAGCTACCCTCATTTTGCAAGTAAATTGAGGCAGTAGGTATAGTGCATTATAGCAACTTGTGCCAACGTACACACAAAGACAGTACACCATCATCATCATTTCCAAAAAGAAACCTTCATTTTCCATTTTCATTACTTTCTTGATTTAGAAAACACTATTAAACAGACCAACAAAAAATTGTTTAAAAAAATTTCGGTACTGACCAAAATAATTGGGATTAGAATTTTTCAAAATTGAGCAGCCCTAGTTGATCTTTAAAGCCCCCAGGAAATAACATACTAAGCAGCTAACTTTATATTTAACTATCAGTGCTACCCAAAAATAAGCAAAAAATTTACATATTTTTTGGATATCAGCCATCACCCACTTCTTCACCACAATCAACAATAAGCCACTTTGAGCTGGTTTGAAGTTCTCCCTCATAAAGCAAGTCAAAAACTAAGATTTATTAGTCTTTTATCAGAAGAACACATTGGTGAAAGTGATGTCTGTTTGGATGTAAAGAAGTCATTGCTACTATATCAGTACCAGTATCAGTACCCAAGGTAAAATCACACATAAAGTTCTTTTATTACACATGTATGTGTCTGAGTCTGTCCTTTTTTCTAGTAGCCTGTAAACAGTTGTGTGCTGTTTGCTGGGTTTGGTCTGCACTGAGGCGCTGTGATGGGCTGATATGGCAGTGTGTTAGCAGGGTACATATAGGATAATCACTGGGCAGCTGAGGCCTGGGCTAGAGGCATCGTCTGTCCTTGAGAATGTGGTTTTCCCTGCAGAGAGCGTCAAAACCTTGGATTGTGTAAGAATCTGTGTGCATGATAATGTGCCTTCATACAAGGTACCTTTGAGCAAGAATAACTGCATTGTTGTGTCTCTTATTTGACGATTAAAGTCTGAAATACAAGAGTAAATCATGGAGAACATATTGGTGCAAGCTATGAAGACTTGGCTCTGTTGTAGTTATTGGCATATTGGGGAAATTCAGTATTAAAGGGGAATTCCATGGATTTTCTGCATAATTGAATCAATAAGAAGTAAGAATGGTTTATAGCTCACCCTCTTAGAGCAACCAGCAAAGCATAACTTGATCTCCCACTTCTCCAAAAAAAAGGAGACATGCAACAACAGTCTTCTCAGTCTCTGCTCCAAAGAGGTGAAGCAAATTTCTAATGGCCATCACATCAGCTGAGACCCTTGCTGGTTTCAGATGGTGACTGAAGACCCATCTCTTCTTGTCTCAACAACAAACCAAAAAAATAAATAAATTGAGAGAACGTATATTCCACTAATTCCCAATTATCATCATTACAAATAAATAAGACGTGTAGCCTTCTTTAAAAACTATTTTTATAGAAACTTAAAATTAATAATGAAGAATCAAAACAGTTTTTTCACAGAAATTGTGTGGAAAGTGCAGATTTTAATCCATTGATCCATGCATTTGTTTTATGAGTTACACTGGAAAAAGCTATTGTGTGTAAAATTATGTACAATCCATCAATGAAAAACATGCAATGTAATAAAATAGGTAATAAACATAATCAGATTATAAGAGAGTTCTGAATATAGATGCTTAAGAGTCAAATGTAGAAAAAGTCTTTTTTTTTGAAGGACATTTCTAGTGTCTGTGTGTGTGCAGAGCATACTAAAGCTGGCACCATATTAGTATAATTAAAAGATTATTAAAACCCTTTTAACTTCATTTGCAATAAAACAATCTACTGAAAATAATGAACATTAACTGCAGTGCCTCACTTTCAACCAGCTCCCTAATTCTCCCAACATGGATATCACACCGGATACACGCCTTTTCTCTCTTTCTTACCTGTTTCGTCTTTTATGTTCAATTCTGTCTTCTTATCTCTGTCATGTGTGATCTTCACTGATGGATATACTAAGGAGTGTGTTTTTGTCCATTTAGGTTGAAATGGGAAGTTGTTTAGTGATGCAAAATAAAAATAATGGATAATTCAAAGCATTAAGGTGCAATAAAATTAAGTCTAAAATGTATTAAATATACATATTTGGGTTAAAATGAAGGGAATAAAAGTAAAAAGTGTTCCGAAAAATTAAGTGCAGGTAGCTGAAAACTCTTTTCGAATGGTGTTCTCCAAAACACAAACCCAGTGTCTTCTGCAAGTGTGGTCATTGTTCAGTGTGACTCTTCCAAACTGTTTGAACTGTGTTCGCATGAGTCTTACTCCCACTGACTGGATGCTTTCCTTTTCTCTCTCTCCCCAGATTTTCCGGCGTGCAGACAAAAATGGTAGGCCTGACTGAATTCTTTATAAAATCTTATGGTCTCTTAGAATGCGACAGAGTAACAGCCTTGCTTTTAACGCTTGTTTATTTCAATGTCAGTCTCCGAGAGGCTTGCAAAGTTCCTCTGTTGGCCTTGCTGGAGATTCAAAAGAAAGAAAGGGAAAAAGCAAGGCTTATTTTTTTCAGATCATAATAGATTTTAGTCCCTTTTCATATTTTCCCCGCTCGCTTCTCGTTTGCTCAACAACCATGAGCAAAGAATTTGCATGCTATTTTGCATAGACAGGCTGATTCACCACTCGAAAGTGTCTCAAGGGCTGTGCATGAATATCAGTGCCTGCATTAAATAGTTTGATTAATTAATTAAAACATTAACCTATAAACAACAACATTCTGTGCAGTTTACAGGGATTTGAATTTTGTTTTAAGGGGAATTTCAGCAAAAATACACAAAAGCCATCAGAGATTTCCGGAATATAAAGATGATCTATTTTGCAGTTTTGACAAAAGACTATAAAGGGAATGGTGTGTCATGCATGTGCAAACTGCTGCTTCACTAATTATAGATGTGCGACAGTGCAGACTACTCGACAACACGATACAGTAAATGAGCTTGAAAAAAATTGGAGAAAACACTCCAGCATACTAAACACTTGCCACTTCATTCCCCTTCCTTTACAGTCTTTTTTTTAAATACAAGTTTTTATTTTATTATTTATTATTGACAATGTGAAATAACTTGATATCTTGAATATCAATTAATTAATTATTAATAATACCATTAATAATACAATTCTTGATAGCGATACAATCATATGCATAGATTTCAGTTTCATTATTATTATGTTTTCATTTCTTCCAATATGCTAAATGCTGCAAATTAATTAAAATATACTTATACTTATATAAAATACTTATTTCCCCTTAATATCTCAACAAAAAAACTTATTTGACCTCACTTCTTCAGACTTTTGCATATGACACTAAGTGGCTCCTTGCTTACATCCTAAGTACCAATTTGAATAATATGAACATGGAAAATTTGCTGAGGTCAGTTATTAAGAGTAACAGCATTAGTGAAATTTTCAGTACATTAAAATCATCACACTATGATTTTAGGCTAATATAGCAAAGACATGCAGATAAAGGACAAAATTGAATCACTTTTTTACAAAAGTGCAGGTAAAGATAGTAAAGAAAACAGATGGTACAGAGCTAGACTGCGCTCATAGTATCAAAGAGTGAAGCAAAGACCTCACTGAGATGGTGTGACGGAGGCAGTTTTACACCTGTTCTAGAGTCTTGAGGATTTTAACAGAGATTATCCACATTAAGATGCAGGTGTAAAGCATTCAAGGCTCGAAACCAATTTCAGTGTCTTTGGCAGAAGCTTGTCTGAGACACTTTTTAGCCCGTTGTTACAGCAGTTTCTCATTTCACAACCTTTAGCAGAATCTCCTCTTGTCTTTTTGGTCATGCTGGAAAAAAGCCTAGAGGGCTACCTCGCCAAATGATTAAAATACGTTCATGTTACTACCCAGATACTGTGGCTCTATATTAAATCAATAATATATTAAAATTGTGCAATTTTAAAAGCACAAGGGGGTTAATTTGAATTATATCCTACATGATTCAGTATCGACCATGTCTAATTAGGGAAGTTAATTACTAATTATATCAAATAATCCATATCTTATGAATTTGCCTGTTACACATTTTATATTCAAACGCTAGTCGTGTAAATAATTAATACGATAATCGTATTAAGGTGCAGTTGCAATTAGACATTTTCCCAAAATGCCGCAGCCCTGTTAGAAGCAGGTCACCAGCAATAATTGAAATAAGGCTAATATGTTAAGATATATTAAGAGACAAACAGAGCTTAAATACAGATGAACTAAGTCAAACTGAGATGGGATGTCTTGCCCAAGAAAAGGGATCAGTAGGACTGGTTCCCATTGTAGGATTATGGGAAATCTGTAGAGGATGATCCAGCAGTGACAAGCATGATATTTGTTTGAAGACATGATCTCAAGTATTTCTTTTGTATTTATACAGCCGTGTATCAAAGTACAGACAAAAGTGCAGAGGATAACACGAATATATATCTTTATTTTGGTTTATTCTTTTATTATTACAGAAAAGGATCTAGCAGCAGGAATAAATTGTTACTTAGCAACCAGTGGTCAGTTATCAGACATACAACAGGGGTGAAACACTTTTCAACTGAGTGGTCGACTGTGTGGTTGGAGCTAACTTTATACCGTTATGGAATCACCCCCCAGTACTGGGTACTCAGAAAAAAGAAAAACATTTCTGACGGCTTATTTAAAACATATGAGGCTGTGGAATATTACCTTTCTATACACATTATTTTGTGCATGTATCTGAAACAAAAGTTTGTTTAAATTATATATTGATATTTGATTCCAAAATTTTGAATTTTGATGTGTATGTCTGAATGATTGGCCACTTGTTTGAAGAGTAAAATTGGTAGGTAGGATATCTAGATAGATACGCAGATAAGTTGAAAGTGGGAGAGTGACAGAGTGGGAATGAGAGAGAGAGAGAGAGAGAGAGAGACAGAACAAGAGAGAAAGAGAAATATCCTATGTCCAACCAAATGAAAAACGAGCGACTGTCGCCGGGGCAACGGCCTCTTTGCCCAGGTCCTAATCACCATGCCAAAAAACAACAATTACCTCTCCACTCCAATCATCCCACCATCTCAGCAGAGGACGAAGAAGTGCAGGGAGAGGGAGAGCCAGTGAGTCAGATAGAGAGAGAGAGAGAGTGCAGGACAGAGAGGGAGTCTAAATGCTATTTACTTGATAATTTGAACAAAGGCTATTTTAACACCTTTCCTGGGAAAAGTAGCAAGTTGCACATCAGTTAGTGTCTAGGCAACATGGCTGACACATATGCACTCTCGAGTCTAACTAGAGCATAGTTGCTAAATAGAACATTGAGTGCTGAAAGAGAGAGTGAAATATGAGAGGGTTTGGCTTGAATTCTCCTCCTGAGACTACGTCTAGGCTTTAGTCGAGTTTTAGTCCCCCTCTGAGAGCCACATGCATGACTGACTAGGGATGAGTTTATTTAAAGACATGATAAAATTGGTTACTGAAAAGAGGCACCAAAAGGAATTAATGGTGTTTAAAGTCTGTCCTAATTCACTAAAATCAAAGTGGTGTCAATCCTCTTTGATCTTTTTGCTCAGCTTCCCTTTTTTGAGGTTTAAGGGAGGATGATAAAGGAAGTGATGTTTGTGATGTAGAGCAAATATTTACATACCGGGGCAGCGGTGGCCTATTGGTAAGGGAGCTGTGCCGGATTGGAAGATTGTGGGTTTGATTCCCTCACCAGTAGATTGCCCTTGAGCAAGATACCGTCCCTGTCACTGCTCCCTGGGCCCTTTCATAGCTGCCCCCTGCTGCACGGTGTGTTTAATGTACATGGGTTAAATGCAGAAGTCCAATTTTGTTGCAGTTCACTGTGTGCTGTGCTGTGTACACACAATAACCAAAAAAATAAAAAGTATTTACCTAAAGAAACAACATTTATACCTTTAGGAATCAACCTATAAGATTGAACCTTTGTGACCATATAGTGCAAGGAAAAAATTACTATAGCTGAAAGTCCACAAAGAAGTAGCTACCACACTCAGTTCAGATTGTGATCTGTCAGAATGAGCTGACTTTACCTTGACACAAAGCCATAACGCTCACCATTTTACAATATTAAAGATAATCACTGGAATTAGTGGTAATGCAGCAAAAACTATAACTCACTCCTTGATCAGTTTTAATGATACACATTATATCATGACATTATTTCTTTGGAAAATCTGAAGAAAATGAAGAAGGAATAGATAATATTTTATTTTAATCTCACACACTGCACTAAACCAGTGAAACAGGACTAATTAAGCTCTTTAGATAAAGAGCCAGGGCAGCCTGGGCTCTTGCTGTGTGGGGTGTGTGTTTCTATGGGTTTCCTCTGGGTCCTCCTCCCACAGATCAGAGACTTTCATGTGGACTGAAAATGCTTAATTGCTATATAACTGCATAATGATATTGTATTTCTATAGTAATCAATGTGTCATAAGCTTTTTTGACAATCTACTACATCAGGCATAATTTGAACCAAATACATTACGTTTATAGGGTATAACCTTATGGCAGTTGGTAGTATAGGTGATCTTATTAAGTATCTGTTTTGGGTCAAGATGCTTATTTGAGTTTCAGAGCAGAAACAAGGAAGAAATCTAGCCTGAAATTGCCTTTGCATGTCACGTTAATATCAGTGCGTCCAGTGGGTATAGTTGTGTGTTTGAGTACTTCATAATTAAATACTTCCCATAAATTATCAGAAAAAATGAAATTTAATTTAAAGCTGAGCATTTAAGAGCTTCAGCATCAGCTGAGACTGAAGATTTTAGTGTTATCTCTGCTTGATCGCTACATTATCCTTGAGTTTCCCATCATTTGATCAAATTTTGCCTCCAAAGATGGAGACTTTTCTTGCATTTTTAATGTATTGTTTAGGAATAGTGAAGTACAATGTTTTTGGCTCTCATTTTCAGAGCAGTCCCCATACCTGACCAGTTTCAGATGATTACTTTTTGTTTTTTAAGCCACACAGCGACCTACTAATGAATCATTCAAGTAGAACAAAACCATCTAACTTGACATGAAGACATGAAGTAGTCAAGAAACTGGTGCAGATGATACCATATGACCAGGCCTGTGATTAGTTTACTGCTGATGCTTAATGCTGAGTGGCTGGAACTCCTTTATGTAGAACCTTGTATCATGAAGCACTTTGCAGCTTGTAGCACTAAAATATTTCTTACCATTTATTTCAGTAAATGTACTCAGTATGCCTAAGGGAAGACAGTTGGACAGGCATAAAATAGTAAATTTGCACCAGTAAGGTGATTCCCTTGCAAGCATAAATGAATGAGGGGTGGCTGAAGAATTTAGCATTGTACTGTATATAGAATTGGAAGGCCACAACCCAGCAGTTTATCAAGCAAGCTTTTAGACTAGCTGAATTTGACATCCTGGTCATAGCTGATGAGCTACATGTGGTTTGAGGGAACAGCTATCACTTTTACATCTAGCTTCTGGAGTGCTGGCAAAGAGAAAGTCCCTTTCACTTGTTGGAGATGTTCCGTGTCACCCCATGGTTTCTTTAGTTATATAACTGAACCGTTCTGCTGGAAAGAAGGTCAGCTTCAGTCTCAGCTCAGCACCGCTGGCCAATCAAATGACAAACAGCGCGTCAAGCACATTCGACAGCGCTCTGTGCATGTCATCCCCTGCTTCTGCTCAAGGGGCCAGAGCCAAAAATAATAGAGCTTTCAGATAACAGGGGAGAGAGAGAGAGAGAGAGATGGAGGGGGTGAGGGGAGAAAGAAAGTGAGAAAGAAAGAGAGAGAGTGTGAGACAGAGAGATTGTGTGATCCAAAGGGATTTACTGAGGGAGAGTTAAATGAATGCTCTAGCTTTTTTCAAGTTAACCTCTAACCTTCCAATTCATTACTGCATACAATTAGTAAAGACCAGGCAACCTACTGACACAAATCAATGTCTTTTCAGCACCTCTCCTTTGGATTTTGTTTTCAATTTTTAATTAGTCTGTAGTTTTTTACAATTCACCAAGTATATGGAAACAAGCTCAAATTATTGTTCATGGAAATCAGCCGCATGGTACAGATGGCAGAAAAGGGTAAACTTGAAAAACACCGGAGCATTCCTTAGAGAAAATGAAGAAGATGAAATCATGGTGTGACTCTCCCTACAGTTCTTGCATTTCTTCCTCTCTTCTTTTGTCTGCTTTCTCCCTCCCTCTGCCAGTGTTCTTACTGTCTGCTCTTGTCTGCCTCAGCTTGCTTGTGTGTGCATGTTTTTTTTTTCCTTTTTCCCTTCTTTTCTCTCTCTCTGAGGCGTGCAGGCAGATTGTGAAGAGGCTCAAGAGTGTCTGCTCAGATGGCGTCTGCTGACTTAATCTGACAGCGCTAATGGCCAAGTTTAGACAGAGTCCTCTGTAAACTGAGGATTAAGAAAGAAAAATAAGACAAAAAACAGGAAACCTGAGAGATGACAGATGAAAACTGAGGGGGGAGAGAAGAAGAGAGGAAACATGGAAAGGAAAATAAATCGGTGGATGTCACAAAAGCATAGAAGCGAGAAACAGGCTGAGTAAAGAGAACCAATCCGTGGGCAGATGGGAGAGGTGGAAAGACCAGATTTGATCAGATGTGAGATTCAAGTCCTCTTATCTCATTTTTTCTGATATTCAGTGAGATGTAATTTCATGTTGCCAAGATTAAAAGAATATTAGAATAGAAAAGATGCTCACAGCATATAATTAAGCTTTCAATGATTAGTTAGAGGCTTTTTTGCATTACAGATGAGAGTTTTTTTACATTTTTGAAAAGTCATGAAAGTCTAAAGAGTCAACACCATTTCAAGAATTCATTTAATTTAGTAAAAGCAAACTCTTCAAAATAATAAATTTTCATTAGTCAGTTTTTTGGGAGCACTTTGTCAACCATGTAAGGGGAAGGTGGCACACTCACTCTTTTGATTGGTCCCTTATCCTCGCTTGCTCACTTACAGTGCCCTCACATGTTTTCTGAGATATTGGATTAGTGATTTTGGGGGCGTCATGAAGCATCTATCAGTATGTGGGAGACTGCTGGATCATCCGACAGAGGTGGGATGTTTGTGCTTCAGAGACGCTGAGAAGTGCTGGAAATCTTTGACTGAATTTTGGATGCAATTGTGTATCTTCACATTTGTGCAACTTCTTGGTTTTAACACACAAAATGCAGAATCATTGCTTATTTACATCTCACCATTTAAAGGGAACTGCTTGTGCACTAGGGCAGCGGTAGCCTAGTGGTTAGGGAGTCTTTGGAGGTCTTTGGAGTGGAACATTGTGGGTTTAAATTCCAGATCAGTAGGTTACCCTGAGGTACCCTTGAGCAAGGTACCATCCCCATCACTGCTCCCTGGGCACTTAAAATAGCTGCCCTCTGCCGTATGGGTGAAACATGCATTTAGTTGTGTTTCACTGTGTGCTGTGTCATGTTTCACAATGACAAATATTCACTTTCACTTCATCTAACATGTATTTTGATGGCCAGTCCTATCAGGTATTGGCAGAGTGAAGTAGGTCATCCTGAAACCTTCAGGCTGAAAAATTCTCTTTTTTTTGGCACTTTTTATCATGTTGAATTAGTGCAAGTCTGGGTTACAGTTACAAAAAAAAAACACAGTATAGTAAATTGTGGAAGCAATCTGTATCCAGCATCCAATATTTATCCTCATCTCTGAAAAAGATCAGTCAAAGAGCTATCAAAGGACCATAAACTGTTAAGGAACACACTGACCAGAAGCAGTTGCCTCACAGTGTTTTGGAACAGTTGCCTAGTGGTTAAGCTGACAGTGAGACAGAATAGAACATCAGGCACAGACTTGATAAGTAGTGGAGTAGTGCCAGTCCCAGGGGAATTAAATGTACTCTCAGGGTTTCCATCAAACACCATCTCTAGGACAGCAGAGTACAGAGGGGAGCTCTTACGCAAGCACTAGAACTTTCACTTGGCAGTATGCCTCCACTATGGAGACCTCTTAGGGCTGACCTTGCAGTAATAATGCATGAGACTGCATCCTCGTGGGTGAGCATTTCAGTGTTTGTGTACTTGCCATCGTCCTGTTTTCTTCACCTTAGTGCGAGATCTTGACCCAGATTTGTCAAAGGGATGAGAAAAAGATTTGAAGTTAAACTTTCCCCCAAATATCCCCACACGTCAGTTGTAATCAGCTGAATGGGAATGTGACTAATTGTCATTGTGAAACACAGCACAGCACACAGTGAGACACAATGAAATGCTTCCTCTGCAATTCACCCATACACACCATGCAGCAGGGGGCAGCTATTTAAAGCATCCAGGAAGAAGTGACAAGGACGGAACATTGTTCAAGGGTACTTCAGGGCAACCTACTGGTATGGGATTTGAACCAATGACCTTCTGATCCTGGGGCCAAGTCTCAAACCACTAGGTCACTACTGCTCCAGCTGAACAGGTGAGGCACGTCTGAGGTCTAAAGTTAATGTCTCACTTTAAGTTGGTGTCTATTCTTTAGCTTGCACTGGAGTTACAAAGGTAATGTTACTAACAAGTAAGGGAAGCTTCGGTCCCAATGAAGCTTAATCATCTCACAATGTTGTTGAGCTTTATTACAGAAACCACTAAATAAGTCAGTTTGAGAAAGAGAACAATGTCCCTGCAATACTTTCTGGATGTTGCAGTGTGAGATAAAGAACACTGAAACATGAAAATTATATATAAACATGTTTTCTGGTAATAAAACAAAGACGTAGAGGGATACAATGTAACAGAATATAACTTAACGCAACAGATGACATATGCAGTTAATTGGTCAGAATGGCCCTTTAACCCAACATGGTTTAAAGCAGATGGAACTGGCATAATGTTCATTTGTGGTTCTTAGCTTTCACAGCATCAGTCTGAAAAAGCAGCTTGGACACCAAACATCTTTTCACTGATGTTTTATTTATTTATTTATTTATAATATATAAATAATATTTATTTTTGGCGTAAAAATCTGGCTCATAGAATAGATCTGCACACACTGCAGAAAACCTCTCGTATCAGTGGCCCTTCAGATTTCCAGCTTTCTAAATGTCTCAGTGATAATACAAACACCCCAGGCAATAAAACTGATTTTAGCAATTTCTGTTATTTCATACTCAAGATAAGCGGATTAACAATCGAAGTGTATCCAATTTTTTATCCCTACACTTAAGTGTAAATTGTCTGTTTTTCCTGTCCTTTAAGAAAAGGCTTATGGAGTCTGGAACGTTTAATAGAACTATCTGAGTCTGAGAGTGGGTCGATTAAAGATTCTGATCAGCTGTATGTTCTGCAGTGATGCTGCTTGGGAGCAGATGGCTGCCAAAACTGCCCTTGAAACAGACGAAGAGAGGCAGGATTTTGGATGTTGTCCTGACATGCTACAATATGTCCCTTGTCACGCTCCTGGCTAATTATATCTCTGATCATTTGGGAAGTTTTTTCATCTCCTGGACGGTCCCCAGTCACCCCTTTGTAATTTGACCAGGGTTTTTAGATCGAAAATGCAGAATCATTGCTTAGTTAAGTCTCACCATTGAAAGGGAACTGCTTGTGGGCTAGGGCAGCGGTGGCCTAGTGGTTCGAGAGTTGGCCCCCGGAGTGGAAGATCGTGGGTTCTGAGGTACCCCTGAGCAAAGTATCGCCCTTGTCACTGCTCCTCACGTGCTTTCAAGAGCTGCCTCCTGCACATGTGTGAGTGTATGGGTTAAATGCAGAGGCGTAATTTCGTTCACGTTCATTGTGTGCAATGTTTCACAAAGACGAGAATAGTCACTTTCACTAAATTCTAATATTCTAAAATATGGAATCAGTTATTAATAGTTTTTTCTTTTTTTTTCCAAAGTAAACACATTATTTCATTCAAAAATAACTTTTATAGTTATAGTATAAGATGGTTTATTTAATATTAATTAAGAATTATAGTTTTTTAAATGTAATTAAATATCTTACAGTCTATTTATAGTAATGTCTTGTTACCTCATTCTTGCCTTTCTTTAATTCTCAACGTTTTACAGCTTTCTCATTCTGTATGGGATCATCTACATTTACATTTACATTTACGGCATTTAGCAGACGCTCTTATTCAGAGCGACTTCCAGTTCCTAATTGCAGGGACAGTCCCCCTGGAGACACTCAGTTAAGGGTCTTGCTCAGGGACCCAATGGTGGTAGTGCCAGAGGTGGGATTCGAACCTGGGAACCACCACCACCCCCATCACCACCACCATCTACAACTTTGCCCATCATTCAAGACACAGTTATTTCTTCTTTTTTCACAGTTTCCTATAAAATAGTTAAAATATGTAGAAGTTTTAACTAAAGCGTTTTATTTTGCTGTAAACATTGATACCAGTTTTTTCACCCTTACTGTGAGTGGGTATGTCTTATGGTAGAATTTGTGGTCACGCTTTACTGAAGAGTACAGTACATTAGACCACCCTACACTTAAGTATTTCATTAAAACTGACCTGAACTACTATAAGTACAAAAGACTTGCTAAAGTGGAATACACTGAAACTGACAAAAGAAGCATTTATGTACACTTATGAACACACATGATAAATTATTGCTTTCCTTTTTCCAGAAAAGATACCAGAAATGGTTCTTTTGTGGCATCTTTCCAACGAATCAATTCGGTGCCTTATTTCTAAGAATGCAGCAATAGTGATAACTTGAATATAGTACATTAGAGCAGGGAAACCAATGCTGGCAATTGGGTATGAGAGAAAATGGGGCAAAAATATGTTGATGTTTCCAATGGAAAAGATAGAACCAAAATATCTTCTCGTTGAATGGAGATGATAGAACCAGTAGTGTCACAAAAACATGAAAACAATGTTAAATTGTGCTCCATTGTAAAGAAACATGCAGTTGGTCAATAATCTTTAATTACTGACAATACCATAATATGCTTAGACAAGAATATTGTGATGTAATTTATTCGGATAAGGATAAATAACGTCATATATCTCAGCCATACCAGCAATACAGGACCAAGATCAGATTCACGGCTGTGATGGTACAAGAGAGAGTAACTGAGATTGTGAATTCCTAAAATTGTGTTAGCATTCGAAGGATGCGATTACTTTTCCTTTTAAAATAATGGTATGTCATTTGGCCAGAAATGAGCCCATTATTTTTAACTTCCAAATCAAATGAGAGACTATTACAATACCACAAACCTTTAGCGAGTTCATATGAAACACATGGGATGGTGTAGATTATTTTAAATGGGTTCTCTGGCAAAGCGATTGCCTTCTCCACCAGCATTCTAAGTATTCTGATCAGTACCATTCTTATTTTGAAATTCATCCTCCATTCATTCAGATATACTTTACCACTTTATTTTTACACAATCCCACTCATTTTTAGAGTGGGGTCACAAAGGTAGACTTTGCTGAAATAAATCAGATTGCCTGTAGTCTGGTTCTGCCGGCTGCATCTCTGACTCAATCTCTGTCTCCTTCAGCAGTCTAAGCCTGATTTATGGCCATAACTTTCCTCACCCAAATAAGACAGGAAAAAGGCTGGCAAGGCACTTCATATTTCACCACCTATGAGGCTTTCCTTGACATCTGCACTGCAATTGATTGTTGCCCCAGAGAGAGCCTCTCCCCTGGTACTCCTGATGCTAAAGCTGTGACTCAGCATTGAAAATCCATGTCGTGAGTGTATCAAATAGAATCAAGCTGAAGTCCTTCAGGTTGGATCTTGATGGCTGTAAATCATGATTGGAGAACCAAATGAAACTCCTGGGGCAACTAAGGGGCATAGTCAAGAGACCCGGAAAGTGGCCAGTTAGAGAGACACTCAATGATGCTTGGGGCTTCCAAGATTTAGGTCATGTGTTTCCATCAACCTGAATATGGAGGATTCAGGCTGGTGATATGCTGCTCAAGTTCCTCCCCTGTCAGCACACTGTTATGCTCCCAGGATGGATGATTGATGACCAAAGTTCTAACTCTTGCACAATCAGAGATCCGAGAGCACAAAAAGCAGATGGTACTTCATGTATCAGAAATGATCTATGATGGCAATCATCATAAGAGATGAGTGATAATGTGACTGGCTTGCTTTTTTGTCTCCTTTGCTCATTGAGGCAGTGAAGACTAACAGTGTAAGAATTTAACTGAATGGTTTAGCTGCTTGTTTTGCTGTGCATAATATGATAAGACATGGGGTAGTGGTGGTCTAGTGGTAGGATACTTGCCTACCTATGGCTCCTTGGACCTGTGGCTCAAGAGGTCCCAGGTTCAAATCCCACCTCTGGCACTACCACCAATGGGTCCCTGAGCAAGACCCTTAACCCGGAATTGCTCCAGGGGAACTGTCCCTGTAATTAGGACATGGAAGTCGCTCTGGATAAGAGCGTCTGCTAAATGCCATAAATGTAAATGTAAATGTAATAAGACATTAAAACTCTTGAATCTCTCTGACTATATGTAATCGCTTTCCTTGCATTTTAATCAATATGATTATTCGCTTTTTACTCTTATATAATATCTATATCTATCTATATATATATATGTATGTATGTATGTATGTATGTATGTCTGCACTTTGAAATCTGAAGAACCCATCATGCACACGCAGGTAGAGAAAAACACACGTGAGAAGCAGAAGCAGTTGGCTGAAATATCTGAGCCTAGGAGGCAGTTGTGGGGTAAGGTGTCTTGCCCAAGGGTGCTTTATGCAGGAGACTTAAGGCATTGTTCACACCCGCACCTCCCCACATTTTCGCTGATGGTTGCAAGCCCTCTTCTCTTTAGCCATTAGACCATTAGAGGATTACTGAAACTATCAAGTAGAAAGAATGCAAAAAAATACAAAAAATGTAGGATTTGGCACTTTAAATTTTTTTGGCTTTCTAAACTTTCTTTTCCCTTTTTTCTAGATGATGGAAAGCTCTCCTTTGAGGAGTTCAAAGCATACTTTGCTGATGGGATTCTTACAACCAGTGAGCTTCAAGAGCTGTTCTACTCCATTGATGGTCGACAGACAAAGTATGTATCCTCCCACATTGATTTTACATCATTGTGCTCTCTGTATAGAATTCAGGCTTTTGGGGGCACCTGCCTGTTTCCACTTAATTGCTGTTCACAGCGTCAAGCAGCACGGCTTGGCTTTTGAGACATTTGCAAAAAAGAAAGAATTAAATTGATGAAAGTGAAAATGAAAAAAAAGAAAAACAGATCAAGGCAATGGCAAAAATGAAATATGTGATTAAAGGAAGAAAACTTTCTTTAGCTGGAGGCCTTGGTATTGCTGGCAAAAAGCAGTGACTCCGTTCTTAAGCTTCACAAAAGCACTGCATTGCAGGACTGCATGGGCGCACAGAATCAGTTTTGAATTTTGAGAATTATCGCTGTGCGTCTCAAAACACTTCAGAGGCTCTTTCTAAACTGAGCACAATCTGCAATCAGGAAGACCGATCTCTTAGTAATTACTGCATTCAAAAATCTATAGTGAATTAGAGTTTCTTAGTCCTGGAATAGAGACCTGATCCATGCACAGCATGTGCCTGAGTCTCTCCACAGCTCCCCCAGATTCATTAAAGCAGTAATCCAACCAGTAGATGTGCAGAGGCTGGTGCATTATTCAGGCTGGTTGATGTTCCACCCCTGCAATAGACTTTAGGCCAGAACAGCTTTACCTTGCCATGCTTCCAGAAATAGAAATGTTTGATTTTACATTACTGCCTTTACAGGAAGGCGTGACTGTGACCTGTACCAGGATCAAGGGGCTATAAATTCTGATAACCAATATTGTAGACAAACTTGAAAGAGGCAAGAAATAAGTCTACAGCAGTTAAAAGGTTTTAATGACACCATTAAATCCAGCCGATAATAACACTGACTGAGATTTCTGGGCTTGCGAATCTACTCTTCAGGTCCTACCTGACCTATCATATAAAACTCTCTAGTGTCATGATATACCTTCAAGATTTTATTTAAATTTTGTTTTGTTTTTTTCTTTTGCTTCAGTCTCACAGCCACGAATGTTAATCTTATACAGCACAACATAATTTGGACAAGCTAATCCACAGATTTCTGATTGTTTGAGATTTTAATTTAGTTATAATGTATCATGTCTGTATCAGCCAATTGAGCATAAAAAATACTCCCTATTTTAAACAGACACCTATTAAAGTAAAACGAATAAACTGTATTTTTATAAATAACGAGTGAAGAGATTGGGTTGGGTTTGGTGTTAGCTATGGGTTTTACATGAATGTCCTCCCTGTTTCTATTAGATTTAGTTTGACAGGTATAGACAAAAAGCTGACAAAAAAAGACAAAAATGCATGATGTACAGTGCAGTTCTAACAGTCACATCCTCAAATTCATCTCAGACACAGTGAAGACATGACCCTATGACCCTGCACACTCAGGTGTTACAGTATGAAGAGAGACAACAGGGGTCTGGCTGGCAGTAATCCCTGTCACCTTGGCCAAAGAAGGTCAATGCAAGACTTTATTTTGCATGATGGAAATGAGATAGCCTGGCCGTTAAGACACAGATGGTGTGTTCAATCTTTAATTACTTCAATCGTTAACCAGTTCCATTTCTCTTTTTAATTTTGCCCTCTCTGTCTAATGTCTATTAAAAATCCATTAATGCCTCCAGGCAATTCTTTGCAATTATTAAGCCCAATCTCCAATGTTCCAGATATGCATTTTGCTATCAGCTTTGGTTTTATGTGACAGTTCACACACATTAGGGGTGAGGGTAGAGTAGGAACATTATGCTGCATCAGAGCCTGATTAAAAGTGTAAGTGCATTTCCATTATTAGCTTTGCGAACTAGAATCCATTTACATATACATTTGAATTAATATAAACTGGTTAGATGTCTAGATTTGTAGTTCTTATATTCCCTTTAGTTTTAATGGTTGCTTTATTATTGAAAAATGGGTACACCATTAAATGATAACTCTCTTGGTTGGTGGTTATCTTGGTTGGCCACTCTCCCAGCCAGAAATAACATGAACATGAATTAGGGTTACTTTCAAGCATGATTTTTTAGGATTCTGGTACCACTGTGCAAAGTCTGAGTCACTTCAGCAATAATGGCTCCTTTTCTAATATTTCAATCTCCTTGCAGTCAGCACCCTATTTTCCCTTGTTTTTTTATTTTTCTTCTTCTCTTTTCTTTTTCAGCAACCTTGATACAGATAAGCTATCAGGTGGGTGTGGATAATGTCTTTCTTCTTCTCTTGCAATAACATGCAATTCAAATTTTAAATGTCAATTCTTCAAACATTATTAAAGATGATAAACGCTTATTTCAACTTACTTCTGATGTGAAACATGACAGCATTGCATGGCTTAAAGAAAGGAAAAAACTCTGAAAGTAAAATTGCCTTCATAATTCATTGGGCCTTGTGTCAATATTGGCAAGCAGGTGAGCAATAGTCTCATTACTTTAAGTGTAGTCTCCAGTCAATCTTTTAATCTTGGCAACACTTACCTCCAGGAGGATGTTTGTGTGTGTGTGTGTGTGTGCAAGAGAGGAAAATGCAGATAGAAGGACCAGTTTATTTATAATAAAATATCTCATAAAGCATCCTCATTTCAGATGTGGTAATTTCCTCTTTTCCTCTACCTTTGCTTAAAAACACCACCTTCTGTGTCCATTATATCCAGCTCCTTTTCTTATTCTCTCTTTTGCTCTCTCTTTCTCTCCTTTCCTTCCAGATTACTTTTCTCAGCATCTTGGGGAGTATCTGAATGTTCTTTCTGCTCTAGAGAAGCTCAACGTTGCCATCCTGAAGGCAATGGACAAAACTAAAGAGGTAAGATAACAGCACTGAACCTCCTGTTTCCGGTTGATAACAGTAAACCCTTAATAGCCCAGCCACAATCTACTAACTGTACAAAGGCTAGATCTACAAGATGTGTGAACACAGCAGGAAGATTTCATTTCAACACAGATGAACTTCTTGACAGTGGTTCTTAGAGCATCATTACAAAAAAATATGAAGCCACTCTCACAAACCTTCTGAGATGCGATTCTCTTGGGAAGGAAAGTAGAAGTCCATCCACATATTTCATAGTGCTGAAGATAGCAGCTGTTTTAAGCTACAAACGTCTTTCTGTGTAGATTCAAGGCCACATGAACTGCATGAATTAGGATGTTAAAATGCTCAAATGTGGAGGTGAGCTGAGTTTTGTTGTTTTTGGAAAAGCAGAACGTTACTCTGGGAGGAACTGAGCTCTTATGCATTTGACAGTGCTTTTGAATGGCCGTTGGGAGGGCCAGTTCAACTTGTGTGTGTTCCTGGAAATGTTAAACTGCTTTGGATCAATGAATTTGTTGTTAACTTGGACAAAGACCATGTCAAGCAGCATGTCTGATGAGGCTGGCTGAGGACAGTCAGGTTGTACCCTACTGAAATATTCTTCTCCAGATCCCATTTATTTATCCTATTTCAGATCCGTTCATTCATCCTGCCTTCTACTAACTCATCCATCCAGCCATCTATCTACCTATGCATTTACTTGCACATTGTTGTGGTGGGTTTTAACTTAGCTTTGATCAAACGCAACAGTTGCTGTTGCTTCAAAAACCAGCATAAGGGGGTTTGTCACTGTTGTTGCTTATTGAAGATGGAAATAAAATAATAGAAAGAACAAAATGACCTTAAGTAATAGTTTCTACCTTCAACAGATGCAGTGACGAGCAAGGAAAGTACTGGTTCCTCAAAATACTGGTTTACACAGGAATATTATATATCTGTCCATCCATCCATCCATCCATCCATCCATCCATCTATCCATCCATCTTCCCATTGCTCTCAACAACAGCACATGTACTTTTTTGCAGTTTTCATCTCTTTTTGAATTTTTGCTGAAAGCTCCTGGTGTCTGATGTTCCTGAATTTACACATCACTGTTTTTACAGATGAGTCTGACATGAACTTGGATTCTACCCTGTATTTCCAATACTTATCTTAGTTAGGAAAATACGGTACTGTGCAAAAGTTTTATGCAGGTGTGAAAGAATGCTGTAAACAAAGAATGCTTTCAGAAATATAAATAATGATAGTTTATTTTTATCAATTTACAAAATGCAGTGAATGAACAAAAGAGAAATCTAAATCAAATCCATATTTGGTGTGAACACCCTTTGCCTTCAAAACAGCATCAATTCTTCTAGGTACACTTGCACACAGTTTTCGAAGGAACTCGGCTGGTAGGTTGTTCCAAACATGACTGTGTTTCAACCTCCGTGTGACATTGATGATCATCAGCACCTGTTTGGTAAAATTTGTTGATCATACACCGACTATAATCCTACAGAATCCCTGACTTTGTGCAAGTGTACCTAGAAGAACTGATGCTGGTTTGAAGGCAAAAGGTAGTGACACCAAATATTGATTTGATTTAGATTTTTATTTTGTTTGCTCACTTTGCATTTTGTAAATTGATACAAATAAACAATCATGATTTATATTTCCGAAAGCGTTCTTTGTTTACAGCATTTTTTCACACCTGCCTAAAACTTTTGCACAGTACTGTGCATTTGCTTATATGCATCATAATTACGAAGTTATCAATTTATTGTGCTGTTTAGGACATTTAAGATGGAAAATTGTGCCTAAGAATGGCACCTACAATCATCCTGTTTGTGGGCTGCAGGTGACCCAGCAGAGACTGATTTGAAATTGCACATAATTACATAAATTTACATTAGAACCATGCAAGAGCTGATTTTTTTTGTTGTTGGTTTAGGAAAACAAATTAAGCTGATATCCTTTGGCTTTCTTGTTTTTCTTTTTCTTTTTCTTTTTTGGCAACATTATGCTCTTACCCTGCTGCTGAAATTTGGCAGAGAACATAAGGAAATGGACACAATTAGCTGTAAGATACCTGACTAGAATTAATTGAGGGCCAGGACAAGCTAAATGAATTATTTATTAAGTTGGTGCAAATTGAATGCATGCTTACAATGACTTGACAATGACCATGTCTCAGTTCTTATAATCTTATAGATTAACTAAATTTCAACTTTATGGTAGGTTATTTAATTGATTAGATAACATTTGCATTGCAAACAAATGTCAACATGCTTTAAAAATGTTTTAATGGTAAAAATATCTCACAGAATTGGTTTAATCTATATTATGGTCAAGTTATCTAGAAATACTAATATATTTTTAAAAGTAAGTGAACGTTACTGCCTGCACAGAACTGGTGTTTTGGCTACCAAAAAAGATGAAAATTATTCTGTCAGGAAAGGAAGCAAAAGGATATGAGTCTGAGTGGTTTGTGAAAGGGGACATAAATCTGTATACTACTGATCACGTTTTCTACACTAAAATCTGACAGACATGAACTCTCCTTCATGGGTTAAATCGGTGCCTTCTCAAAAACAACTCCTAAACCATCCATCCATCCATTTTCTGCCGCTTGTCCCAAACGGGGTCGCGGGGGGGTGCTGGTGTCCAACCCAGCGCACACAGGGCGAGGACGGGGGACGCACCCTGGACAGGTCGCCAGCCCATCGCAGGGAGGAGCGGGACGGGGACGGCACCTTGCTCAAGGGTACCTCAGGGCAACCCATTGGGAAGGGGTTCAAACCCTGATTCTCCGATCACAAGGCCAACGCCCGAACCACTAGGCCACCACTGCCCCAACTCCTAAACCAGTATTTCTCAACAGATTGCAAGGTTTTCAGTTCACCTAATAAAGCCTTTCCCAAATTTGTACATTCACTCTGTGCAGCAAAAGCACATTTACACTAACATGCCAGATCAGGATCTCTGCTGTGCTGAGAATTATCCACCATCCAAATCATTTCTGTCCACTGATATTCCTGATTATTGACGAATGGGGTAAAGGGGATATGCAGAGAGACATATTACAGTTTACATATGCTAAATATAAAGTGCAATTAAATATGGTCAGTGGAACTGATAAAGTGGAAGGTCCGTGTAGATATGTCGTAGGTGTACCTAATAAAGTGTCTAGTCACTGTCTTCTTTTTTTTTTTCTTTTTCTTCTTTTGGCGGCTCCCATTAGGTGTCCTCCATCTCCGTTTCTTTCTGTCCTCTGAATCTTCCTTTTTCATATGTCCTCTCTCACCACATCCATAAATCTCCTCTTTGTCCTTCCTCTTCCCTGGCAGCTCCATCCTCAACATCCTTCTCCAATATAATCTTCATCTCTCCTCTAGGCCATGTCCTAACCAATGCAATCTCTGCCTTTATTTCCAATGTCCAACCTGAGCTGTCCCTCTAATAAACTCATTCTTGTCTATCCTTGTCAGTCGTAACGTAAATCTTAGCATCTTTTCACTGTATTGGAATAAATGCTTGTCTGCACAAACTTTCACACTCAGGCACACACAGACACATACACACACAGGAAATGTCACTACAGATGGGGATCTGACAGCAGAGTAGGACAGCACTGAAGTTTAATACAGACTGATCTAGAAACTTGCTCGCTCTCATTTGTCATGCTGAGGTTGTGCGACCGATAGACGCTGAAGGACTAAATGAGACTTCATTATAAGATTTCCTCAGCAAGATAGCTTCCGAGAGTGCAGCAGGGGAAGGTGATTGTATCATTTATTAGTCACAGGCTTTTATTTATTGGGTACAGGGCAAGTTCAGCGGAAAGGAAAATTTTCCCTTAACATTATAACAAATGTGCTTTTTGAAAGTCTTTATTTTCAACAACACTGGCTAGAATCACACAAAGAGGTGCTATGGGTGATATATCTTCTATATCTTCTATGTGTTTTCTATTCATACAGCACTACCAGGCTGGTAAAGAGAATAATGACTTTAATGTGATTTAAGGAAGGTTTTAATTAATTACATTAAGCTTGGATGCAAAGGGTCGGTCGCTTTAGATTTAAATCTTCTTGATTGCAGTTGCATGTAAGAATGTAGACTTATGTGTTACAGTGCAATAATATGATGTATAAAGTGTAGTTCCTATGTGATTGTCTAGTAACATACATTTCTTTTCTGAGTCTGTGCTCTTAGGGCTGTTTACATTTGTCATTAATCCAATCTGGTTAGTATCTGGGTACACTTATGATGGATTCTTTTAAAACATTTCCCTAAACTACAGCTCCATTGTGACCAGATATAATTTAATTTTACTTTCCAGAATAAAAAAAAGCACATCAAACATTAAGGCTGACACGATTTATCGATTGAGGATGATTAGTTGGCTGAAAAAAATGGAAATCAATTCAAATATAGGTTCTTGATCTATTACCTTAATAATTAGTTGTTGAAATGACAAACAGGGAGATTGCTGGTTTTAATAAAGCTGTGTTTGGCAGGCTGAAGATTTACTTAAAAAAATAGCTTTTAAGTTTGTTGCTGAAAGAGAGGAAACTAATTCCAGGTACTTCGGACAAATGCACAGATTAATTTGTTACTAATTGCATGTTTATGAAGAAAAGGGGAACCAGTAAAAGGTTTCTGCTAACTATGGAACAGCTGGTGTAACAGGCTTCTCTAATAATAATTGTTGACTTTACTGAAGAAATCACAGGAAAGCTGCAGTCTGAAGTGCTTTTTAAATGCTTTAAACTGTAATATTAAACTTCATAGTTGCTTTTGAACTGTTTGAAGTCAATGTTATGCTGAAAGGTGAAGTGCTTTTCAGACATTGGGGTGGGTCAGAGCTGCCATGTTGTTTCTGTTCAGATTAAAATTCATTCTGCCATTGGCTTCATTCTGCCATTGGCAGTCAGAGCATCCATCCATCCATCCATTTTCTGCCGCTTGTCCCAAACGGGGTCGCGGGGGAGTGCTGGTGTCCAACCCAGCGCACACAGGGCGAGGACGGGGGACGCACCCTGGACAGGTCGCCAGCCCATCGCAGGGCAGTCAGAGCAATAAAGTAAAATCCTTGGCAACCATAAATGTATGTTACATCAACCATATATATATATATATATATATATATATATATATATATATATATATATATATATATCATATTTTCTCCATTCTTTCAATGCTTTTCAGTGCAAATTGTCCATAAATCTCTTTCTCAGATTTCTTACATTTGTTTAGATATGACCTAGCCTGCCTTTTCTGTCAATGACTCTTAGTTTCCTGCGATGGGCTGGCGACCTGTCCAGGGTGCGTCCCCCGTCCTCGCCCTGTGTGCGCTGGGTTGGACACCAGCACTCCCCCGCGACCCCGTTTGGGACAAGCGGCAGAAAATGGATGGATGGATGGACTCTTAGTTTCTTTCTTTGGTTAACACTTTGATGGCCATGATGCCAGGTTCTTCTGAAGGCAGAGGTGCTGTGCTCTGTTCTGAGTGTGACTGATTTGTCCACTAGGTTTTTTTTTTTAGAAAACCTCATGATGCTCTGCTTTCATCGGCAGAAGTCCTCCTTCTTAAGTCCTTAAGTCCTCCTGCCTAAATCCTCGCTAGAGCCTATCCTAATAACGACAGCAGGCCAAGATGAAACTGAGCTGTCCAGCTGACTAAGTTTACCCAATTTACATGTAAATTTAAATTAAAGAAAATGACTGCAGTCTTATTTTCTTCATAATCATGGTTTCATTTCAAATCCATGCTGAAATACAGGGCCAAACGTTCTAACCATCCGTTCTGACACATTACTGACTGCACTCTATGCAGATTCCCACCCACAATACTAGCATGCAACATAGAGAACTAACCAATACACACTCTCTCTCTCTCTCTCTCTCTCTCTCTCTCTCTCTCTCTCTCTCTTTCTCTCTTTCTCTCTCTCTCTCCAGGAGTACCAGGGCTCGTCTGTGTTGGGACAGTTTGTGACACGCTTCATGTTGAGGGAGACGTCCACCCAGCTTCTGTCTCTTCAGATGTCTCTGCAGTGTGCCATGGAGGCTGTAGAGGAACAGAGTAGCCCTGCACCGTGAGAAACACACACATACACACTCACACATATACTCACACACACATACTCACACACAAACATCCACACCTGAGCCAAAACCCACACAGCAGTTTGATTGTATGCTTTATTAGTATGTTAGACTCATATATTAGTTCATTCTTAAGTGAGAGAAATTTCAATGGTTCTGGATCTTACTGTCTAGAGTTATATGTAAGAAAGCCTTATCTAAGTTAACTCTAAGCCATAAATTTTTTTTTTTTTCTCTATTCTAAGTTGATACTTTTAATGTCTGATTTTCCTACTAGGTTTAGGACTAAAATACATGCCCAATGATTCTGAGTCAGCACTGGCAATTCTGTTGCTTTCCCTGCAGCCTACCACAGCAATTAGTGCCTTTAAAGGGGGGCATCTTAAAGAGCTAAAAGTGATAGAAACAGCTTTCCTTTCCTGCACAACAGAGCCCTGAAATGAGAACCTTTACTCTCAGTGGAATTCAGTGAAAATCCTAATGAACCTCAGCCTTTTTAATGTGTATGTGTTTGTTTTTTCCCCTGATATGGCTACTCAGATCATTTATTTTCTTTCTTATTAAATTGGATTTAGACATCCATACCTTTTTTTTCACCCACCTTTGTTCTGAAGCTGTCCTACCTGTTTTTCTTAGATTATTTTAGTTGTTGAGTCAGGATCTCTTTTCTCGACTGCATTGTTTCCAATCAATTAATGACAATTTGATAACAACTTTAATGAACAACTTTATTGTTTAATGAAGAGTGCCATCTGGAAACTTTTGTCGTTCTGCTTTGTCACTTCCTTCCTTTTCCCCCTCTCTTTCTTTGCTTGTCTTTCATTCTCTCTTTAGGGCTGAGGTGAAGGTACCAGAGCATCTCTCTGTACAGAAGAATAATAGGAGATGTGGGCGCAGAGTGCAGAAAAACATGTGTCTGTCACCTACAGACCCATACTCTGGCATCCTTACTACAGGTAATCATTTAATAACATGTGGTCCCACATTGGATGATGTAGTGTAAAGCACATTGTTACAGACTGGAGTTCAGTCCCTCCTCTGGGCAAGCACACAAAACTGCACCAAAAATAATCCTTGGGCAAGACTCCTAATGCTGGGCAAGACTCCTAATGCTGGGAAAGACTCCTAATGCTGAATTCACATATATCTGTTCCATGTTTAAGTCACTGAGAATGAGTGTCTAAAAAGTTATTGTAAATTGATTTGATAGATTTTCAGTCTATTTTTTTGTAGATGTATTGATTATCATACTTTTTTTGTGTGTGTGTGTTTTGTTGCTATTGTTCTCTTTTTAATCTCTTGATTGACATTCTTATCTGATACTTCTTTTTTTAAAGGTATCACAATTCCGATATGTATAACAATTGCAATACAAATTTTTTGTCCCTACCTTGCCTTTCCTAGCAGGCTCTGATGTATTCTGAAGTTTCATTAATATGAAAACCCATCCACACCTCTAATTAGTGCTGTACTTCTGTTTAAATAGTAGAGGCTGGAACCTCTACTGCTGCTGATGTGTTATTGCAGCAGTGTCTGCTGCTCGCCTCGGCCTGACGTTCTTTATTGGTGCCACAATTACTGTCAAGGAAGCATTAGCCTTGTGTTATGAGTCACTTTGACAGCATAAAATTAGCCTGATCATTTCAGCTGAAGGCCAGGGTCAGGGGAGCACCGTGGTCTTTGTTTCAAGAGCTATATTACTGGATACAGTTGTTATGTGCACTCCTATTATATCAAAGAATAGAAGTGTTTAACACAAACACACACACACACACACACATTTATTTATATATATATATATATATACTTATTAATACTGGCATAAAAATTAAAAATATAAGAGTCTTAACATACCACAGGTGCAATTAACTTTTTTTGGTCAATAAGACATCCAGTATTTATGAGAATGATAAAAAATGATAAAATGTTATTTAGAATCACAAAGCTGTTGTCATTAAATCAACACTGGAAAGGTTTAGGAACAAACGTGCTTTTCTCCACCCGAGCATCCTACTGTAGGAAATGAATTGTCTGTTTTTATTAATAATAATATTTTTGAACATATCATCTAAAACTAGCTGAATTATCTTCCTCCACTGGCACATCTGTTGTATTTATTTGTTTGGAAATAATGCTTGAACTTTTTTCAATTTGTGAGATCATGTAAAAATGTCTATAAAAGGCTGACGATTCCTCCGGTAAGATGTTTTGCACTGTGTGGTGTGTATTATGTCACAGGTGTTACTGTGGATACAGATGATAATTGGTCCACTCAGATCAACAGACTGCAACAGCTCATTGACAAATTGGAGTGCCAGGTGAATAAATCCATCCATCTATCTATCTATCCATCCATCCATCCATCCATCCATCCATCCATCCATCCATCCATCCATCCATCCATCCCAGTGTGTGTCCACCAGCACATCAACTCGAGCCTATAGTAATATCCATCTTCCCATCTAAGACCTGGCTGTGCCACATGTAAGTAAGCACAGTAAGATCTGCCCTTAAACCAGAGCCTCCCCAGACAGTTCATCAGAGCAACTGCTGTTTCTGAAAGCTCTTTTCTAAGTTGCTTCTTTCTTTTCCTTTCTAGAGTCCAAAGCTGGAGCCTCTGAAAGAAGACCCACTGGCCAGCACATATAAATCAGTGAGTGTTTGAATCTCCTCCTCAGGTACTGCAACAGCACAGGTTCTCAGGCAGCTCATAGAAGGCTTTTGTTCTCTTAGATTTTGCTCAGCCAATGCTAAAGACATTTGAGCACTGTGAATGCAGCTCTGTTCAACTAATCAATAAGCTTTGTTCTTTAGATGTATCTTCTCTCAGTACTTTCTCTCACACACAGTCTTTCTTTTCTATAACTGTCTGTGTTCCATCTAGAACATTCTGTTGGTCCAGAGACAGATGACAGTGACAGAGGACAATCTTGAGGAGTTCCAGAAGGCTCTGAAAAGCTATGCTGATTCTACTACCAACCAGAGTGATAATCTTCAGTAAGAATTTGCTCATTCACAATATTGATCTCACAATATTAACATCAAGGTCTTGAATGAAGTGGCATGAGCCAAAATAGACATATTTTAAACAAGCCCCTGCAAACCTGTCACGGTTGGCGGCGCTCTGCTCTGACTGGGCACACCTGCCGTCTCATCAAGGACGTCAGGTGTGTCTCACTGGCCAAGGGTTTAAAGGTCCCACTGAGTCAGAGCAGAGCATCGGTTATTCAAGGTGTAATTCTCAAGTATGAGTGTTTGTATGTTGCATATGTTGAATCAAGTCAAGTCACAGACTCCTGGCTACGTGTCAATGTCTGGACCACACCACCCCTCAAGCCACAGAAATCTGATCTAAATAAAAATTAACCTCCTGCAGAACTTTAATTAAAACATTTTAAAGAAATAGTTTAGTAAAAAAAATGTAATGTACTTTATCAGTAAAGATATGTTTTGTGTTTGAAATAACATCATAGTTTGAGCTGTAATATAAATTTAACTCATTAGCAAACTCCATTCCTAAATCCTCATTGAATTTTCTTGAACCCCACCAAGCTCACAAAAAACCTCCAATAGAGACTGACACTCATCAATAAATTGTTATTTATTAAAAAAGTTTTTACTGCAGATTTATGGTTTGATGCAAATGTGTGTTAATTTAGGGCTAAATATTGCACACTGATAGTTGTTTAGGTATCAGTTTCTACTAACGTATCCACACTGCCTTTAATTATATTAACTAGTTAGATACTTTGTGTGGTGTACCCTAATGTTTTTTTTTTTGTTTGTTTGTTTTTACTGAATTGCTCATTACACAGCCTATCCTCCACTTAAAATCATGCTGAAACATTTTACAAATTCAAGTTGAACGTCTAGCACGTTCGCTGTGGAAATGCATTTATAACTAGTTTATCTAATGGGCTTTTCCTCTCTGGAAGGAATGCTACAGGCCTATCAACAAAAAAAGTGTTTAACCGAGTAGGAAATAAATGCTTGAAACAAATTAAACCAAATCGTCTTGTCATAACAAGAAAAAGAAATTGAAGAAATTGTTGTTTTGGTGTTTGGTGCAGCTACTTGACATTGAATAAAAGCTCGTCTCTCCCACCCCTTCTTTTCTCCAGTGTTTCCATCCAGAAGCTGCCTGAGAAGAGCTGCTACATAATATATGAGTTCTGGCAAGATCGCATCTCCTGGATGAGGTATGTGTGTAGGTGTGTGTGTACTTGTACAGAACATAATGCTTGCATGCACGTTAGCCTATTAGTCCCACCCACAGACCTTCTGATTCCCTTTTGCATGCTTTGCGGTTTTCATCAATTATCTGAAAACTTCACTTTCATTGGCTGTTTGAAGTGTCATTCATGGAAGGGTGTAAACAGACAACCTCAGTACGGTTTTTAAGAGTCTGCTGAGAAACTTTGATGGAAGAGATTTCATAGACTTCATAGACTAGAATCTCATGCTTAATTATTCAGGGCAGTTACTGCCTAGTAAACAAGCTACTCTCAGAGTATTGTATTTCAGGCATGACCGACCCTTTGGAAACACCTAACAGGCTTCTTGACTCAACCTGTGCAGATATGGTCTGCAACATTAAATCTATGGATGTTTCAGCAGATGGAAATTTGGATCATGTAGCTAATAAGAGTATTTAAAAGGCCCATATTTTTCTTTTGTGTTTATTATTGTTCATAAGTTTCTGTTTGCATGGTTTAATTTTATTTAAAAGGCTTTAAAAAAAGCAGTCTAGGCTGAGAAACTCCCCATAATTTAGCTTGAATGGTCAGCGCTGGATTGCTGTAAATTAGGTGAAGATTAGAAAATCAATGTCAATTAGAAAAAGTTAGCAAAAGTTTGTATATGGACTGAATAGACTGATGAGTGAGTAAATATATTTACACACTACATTAAACCAAATAACTTTTAAAAAGCAGTGATTTATATAAAAGATACCAGTTCAACAGGTAGACTGGTTGTGTTGGGAATCTTATGCATGTATGACATAAAAAAGTGCAGAAAACAACAACACCAAAGGTTCGCTTTTTTGCTGAATGTATGAGTCAGATTGGAAAAACATGGTCTCTCATTTCCCACTGTCCAAAGAACAATATACAATACTGCAGTCTTGAGCCTCTCGTTTCACCATATATTGCTTCCAGATTTCTTGTATTTTTTAATGTATTGTTGAGGTTTTGTGGTTTTTGGTTCTCATTTTCAGTCCCTGTATCTGACAAGTTTCATAGGTTTTTTCTTGTTGCCCCAGTGATCTACATAGGAATTATTTAAGCAGTACAAAGACTTTTTAACTTAAGACATAAAGCAGTGAAGAAACAGATGCCGATGATTACAGAGTGGTAAGGAATCCATTTATCTAGAGCCTTGAATCTTTAGACACTTTGCAGCTTGTCCCAGTAAAACAGTTGCTCCCATTTCATTTAGCCATAAATTTAAAATGACCTGTAATCTGAGCTGTTGAGAGATGGACTCTAGAACACATCCGAGTACGAGCACATTAGCAGGAGAACCCTTATGCATGAAGGGGCCTCCACTGATGAGACTAGTTTTCTTTATCCTGATGGCCATTTCCATTACACAGTACTGTTGAAAGGAAGGACAATTGTTGAGTAGGAAGTTCATGTCAAAGTATGCAAGGAGCCCAGGTTTCCCAGCCAGCAGGACACTGATTAAAGCATCACACGGCCTCTGCTGGTTTGCCTTCTTCCAAAGTGCATTATAGTGCCTTCTTTTGTTCCTTGATTCAGTTCTAAAGCTCACATGCCCTTCACAAGCCCATTAAAAGGCTTTTTAGGCCGTGTACAGGGATTGGCACAGACACTCCACAGACAGGCTTCACAGCCCCATTTGCTACAACTTGTGATGGACTGTTTGTTCAGACACCTTTCTAGCATAGCAAGCATGATCTTTTTCAGCAATCTATGCTGCGGTAACTGTTCTATGGGACTGGACCAAATGGCCTAACCTTTTCTCACCACACACATCAAAGAGCTTTGATTGTCTATGATTTTGTCAGCATTTCACTGGTTGTACTTCCTTGCATCAGTGTTGGTAGATACTAACAACTGCATTTTGAAAGCACCTACAAGACCTGCTGTCTTGGAGATGCATTTTCACTTCATTATGTCAACTTTTTACTGGCTGTCTAATATATCCCACTCTTTGACAGGTGCTATTGTGACAAGATAATGGTATTTCCTTCACCTGTCAGTTGTTTAAAGTTGTGGATCATCACTGTATTTATAGTACGAGGGACCAATAATGAATGGATAGATGGATGGATGACACACACACACACCTCAAAATTGTTACAAAAAGAAATAACGGAATAGCGTTCTGTATTTTAGCCATACTCACTAGAACTACTGTGGCAAAGAGCTTTCGTTTTTATTCTCTTCTTTCATCTATATTTTAAAAGCATGTTTTTTTTATTTAGTTTTTTGCCTTTTATATTAAAATGTACTTGAATATCAGCCAAACAATAATTCGTAGATTATTTTTTTTATTTGTGTGCTAGATTGCCCTTTATAACAAGAAAATACTTCACACTCCAGTCACATTTTTTCATTATTCTGTGTAAACAAAACACGGTCCTCATTGCAAAATGAGCTCAGAAGTTATCACATTGCTACCAAGAATAAAGGAAGTCATTTGCATCTTGTATATTGTGGTGAACATGGAGGCGTACAGAATTTTCCAATTGCAGATACTTTTACCTACAACTATTACTATATTATAACCAGCATGGGAATGTATGAGCCCTAACTAAACAAACCTGTCATGTTTGGATTAAAGGGAATTTCACCAAAGTCTTTGGTTTACTAGGTTTAGCCTGGTAGCCTGGGCTGCCACATAAAAAGCTGACTATTTAGTTGACCAGGAAAATCCATAGTGGGGAGTAGCCCTACATCTTGCAAAAGCATCTGTGATTGGTTGTTAATAATATCAAATTTCCCTTCCAGTCAAAGTCTTCAGCTTTTGAACTAATTATGAAACATCATGGACTTCACACAGATGATGAAAAGTCTGGCTTGAAGGGTCTGCAAATGTAATATTTGAAAGAAAGCAGGTCAGAGTGTGTGTGTGTGTGTCTGTGTGTGTGTGTGTGGGTGTGTTCCCCTGTGATTCGATGTACTCTGCCAGAGTCAGTAGTCTTTAGAGACACACTTTGCTGAAGAGCAGATGGCACATCTCCTAGGAGATACTGCCCCCCTCCCACAAGCACAGACCTGTTTTCTTACGCAGGTCCTTGGCTCATGTGTAGTTGTGGAAAGAAGTGTTTCTAGCCCACTGATTAATAAGTCAGTAGTTTTTGATGGTGTTAAAATGATTCTGTCTGTCTGTCTGTCTGTCTATCTGTCAGTTACTTGCAGTCCGAGGCCAGTAAGACTTTCCAGCGCTGTATCATAGACATGCTGGAGGATCCTGAACTCGTCTCTACCATGCTTATGCCTGGTACGTGAGTGTTTGTGTATGCATGTGTGCTATTATTGGACCTGCTAAAAAAGCATTTCAAAGTCAGTTTTCTTGGTCCTCGGGGAGGGAAGGAAGGTTTACATTAAGGCTACAGTCAGAGCTATTATGTTTGGAATTAAACAAAAAATGGAAATGAATCTCAGCTTTGCATTTCAATATCCAGGTTTTGTTTTTCTTATATATATATATATATATATATATATATATATATATACTTACAGTACTGTGCAAAAGTTTTTGGCAGGTGTGAAAAAAATGCTGTAAACAAAGAATGCTTTCAGAAATGGAAGTGTTAATCATTTATTTTCATCAATCAGCAAAATGCAGTGAATGCATTTTCTAAATGCTAAATCTAAATCAAATCAATGTTTGGTGTGACCACCCTTTGCCTTCAAAACAGCATCAGTTCTTCTAGGTACACTTGCACACGGTTGTTGAAGGAACTCGGCTGGTCGGTTGTTCCAAACATGACTGTGTTCAACATTGATGATCATCAGTATCTGTTTGGTAAAACTGGTTGATCAGACACAGACTATAATCCTACACAATCTGACTTTGTGCAAAGTGTACCTAGAAGAACTGATGCTGGTTTGAAGGCAAAAGGTAGTGACACCAAATATTGATTTGATTTAGATTTTTCTTTTGTTCGCTAACTTTGCATTTTGTAAATTGATACAAATAAACAATCATTATTTATATTTCTGAAAGCATTCTTTGTTTACAGCATTTTTTCACACCTGCCTAAAACTTTTTTAAAGTAAACTGTATATAAAATAAAACCCTTTTCCATAATCCAGACTCTGCAGTTATGTCCAGTAAATCCACACCACAGTGTGACAATTGCTTAGAATAAGATCATTTTACATTAACTTACATTAAAGGTACGAAGGAATTGAATTTGTTGAATGTCTGACGGGCATAACATCAAAATTACCTTTCTCTCTCTCTCTCTCTCTCTCTCTCTCTCTCTCTCTCTCTCTCTCTCTCTCTCACTTTCTCTCTCTCTCAGCATCTTGGTGGATCATGACAAACAATTAACTTCAGAAAGTAAAGAATACTCAACTTAAAGAAAAGATAAAGGAAAACAACCGGAATCTGAACACGATCCTGAGTGTGTTTGCCTCCATTCGAGCCAGGCAACAGCATACTAATCTCCTCCTCACGTGACTGTATCTCATGGCTTCGTTTTTGTGTTCCTTCAGCATTCCGTCTGTATGAAAAAAGAAAACTGTAACCAGGCATGGTTCTAATCTCTCTAGCATGTATAGACAATTAAAGTGACTCTTTTTCGCTCCCTTTGTGTACAAGCCGACGGCGAAGTTTTTGAAGCTAATGCAGCTTTGATGTGGCAAAAGTGCTCACAGATTGGAAAATTGAGGAACTTTCCTAGAGTCAAAGGAAAACATGTGAAAAGAAAGGAATGCTCGCTTTGACGTCTTCAGACTCAATGTTTTCGTCTCGGGGATGCCATAAATGAGAAAATATTGAAAATAGCTGTAAGATTGCATGCTTGTTAGAACTTTAGTTTCAGACATAGCTTACTTAAGCCATCTTCAGTGCTTGCTCAAGGAGATTACTTCTAAAGATAAGATTGAACTGTGTGATTCTGTGGATAGAATAGTCCTTATGTGGAGCTGTTCTGCTTGTGGTTCCTCAGTCAATAAATTAATGTTCCCAAGTCTCAAGGATTTCATTTAAGTATAAATATTCCGGTTCCCAATTTTTCCTTTCTCTTATTGTTTTCAGAACATGTATGTCTGTATATGTTGTGTTAAAATTGCTTGACCTAAGAACTATGCTCAAATTTATTTATGTATTTATTTGGGGTTTACACCTAATGTATTAAAGCATATCAGAAGAAATAAAGGTAAAAATATCATTTGTGTACCATCTTGTTGCCATCTTTTTCTTTGCATCACTTTGAGAAGCCTGTTTTTAGGAAGATTTTTTGTGTAGGAAAGAAGTCCGCATGAAAAATTCACCAGGAGAACATCTTTGCTGTATTCTCTTGCATTAAACACCTCAAAGGCTGCTGCCAGTAGAGAGTCCTAATAAGTCTGAGGCATTGACGAGTAAGAAGAAACTCCGCCGGTAGGAGAATGAAAGTTAGATCCTCACGAGTCGTACAAAAAGGCCTTGCAGCACTTGACGAAAATGATTGAGCTCTTTTGTCTGTGTGAAGCTCTTCACCATCAGCAGTCTCATTAGGCCTTTATAGATGCACATAAATTCCACTATGAGTTTGTAATAGTGGTTTCTCAGGCATAGAAACAACAGTAATTAGGTGTCATAGATCTTTAGCTTCATGTCAATAAGGCTAATTGGAGCCCTCGAGAAACCTCAGCCAGCTAACATGCTTCCATAGCACAGAAATTCATGACAGTCCAAATAAACAGGCTCCTAACCGAGGTGCACGTATCAAGTGCACTGGCTCAAATAAGGGATCCTTATTTTTGTTTCATCCCACATTTTAGAAGAATGGTGATTATTTAATTCTGTGACAGACCTATACAGTAATTAAGTATTAAACCTAGATTCTAGAGTTTAGACTCCTCAAAGAAAACAGCTTTTGCAAAGCTCCCCCTAAACAGCTTTGCAAACATACTGCTCTCCACAGCTGCTTCATGAGAACCTGCCTGGGATAATTATCCAACAGGTTTGAACAGGTTCCACATGCAGTCCGAATTATTCCCCACAAGTCTTGGACGATGGAGATTACACAGCAAGCAATCTGAGATCATTCCCCAATAAAGGAACTCTCCACACTACCGGGACCTTGGCTGTCTTCTTTGGGCTCTTGTCTTTGGCTCAGCCCAGCCCAGCTCAGTCTCTAAACAGATCCTCCACCATCTTTTCTCCACCTACATTTTGTTAGACGATTCATTTAAAGATCAGATATTTTCTTAGTTTTCATTTGAAATGAATTAACCACATTTTCTTGGCTTTAAATGGGTGCAAATAATTATGGAGCTGACTGTTGGCTGAGAACTTGTTGGATGTTGAATTTATCTTAATAATTGCTCCTCTTGCTATTTAAAAGCCAAAAGCATTCTCAATTGGAATTTTGGTTTAGATATAAATGAGATACAGATTAATAAAGTAGTTTCTTTGTCAGTTCATGTATCAGTCCATCTGAAGCTTCTTTGGACAACATATCACACTGGAAATCTTTTCTTTACTTTTCTGAAATGCAAGCATTTACAGTCATGTAAACGGCTGAAGGTTTTCATGCGTCTGGTGGAAAAGTATCAGAAATCTTGACAGGATTTAATGATGAGGGAGATTCAGATTTAGCAAGTGGGCATTGATGACTAACAGTAAGAAAAATCATGACAGTACCTGGCAATGTATGAGAAACGTTGTGACAATTTAAAGAGTATATATAGATTTTGTCAAAACTGAGTCTTTTTTTTTTGTTCCTCCTTGGCCTAGACTGAGCTGAACTTTTTCTTCTAAGCAGAGCTAATGAGCACAGCTGTGCACTCTGGTCTTATGAGAATACTTTTACTTTTTTGTACGTGGAAAGCTTTTGTTTTGGCAAAAGTGCAAAAGGAAGCAGTCAGCTCATTTGCCAGTTTCAGCCTTTTAAACTTTCTCCTGAGCTGTTGGTCCCCTTTCTCACTTATAAAAGTTCAGTTAAGGTCCTGATAAAAACGAGACATTTAACTCATCTGAAGCCCATGGTAAAAAAAGAAATAGCATGGTTGGTCAGATTTTAGTTCCAGAAATTGTCAAATGAAGCCATGTTGATGCTTCCCCAGGGGAGCAATTTGTAATGGTAACACTGAACGGTAGGATTCTGCTGATAAACAGTTTTCACATGAAGTTGTTCTCCTTTTGATTCCTTACTCCACTCCAAGTACCAGCAAGTCATCCAAATTCAGGTCTTATAAAGCTGAATAGGAGTTTATTTAAAACGAGAGAAATACAGTTATGCAGTGCATTCCAAAAGACCGAATTCTGGTAAAGCAATTTCTTAGGCATTCTAATTATGAGTCAAAGCAGACAAAAATGCAACTACACTTGGACGCAGAAAGAAAACAAAGAAAACAGACACTGAGCAGGTCTCCCAAATAATAATCACTGGGGTTGAAACACATGGTCTCAGCCGACATGGCAAGATATTAAACCTGAACCTTCAGGCAGCTGCTTTTCACACACTGTGAACAGTGAGCAGTTCATTTATGTTCCTATGCTCTATTATCCCATACACACTCCACACACAGTAGATAACCTGCTCAGTTATTGGGTTAGGGGTCTTCAGGCCTGATGTTGGAGAGGCAATGCGATGTTCACTGCCAGTCCTGGGGATTGAAGCAGCAAACCGTAGATATTAAGTCTAAAAGATGTGTCAGGGATGTAGGTGAAACCGCCTGTCACTCTCTGCTGTTTTATATAATATGTGTATGTGATGTGTGTAGGTGTGTGTGAATAATGTTAAATTTTTAAAGAAATATTACGGCTTAGGATAGCATTAATGTTAGACAGTGAAGCACAGAGAATGCATATTAATATGGATGTCTGTGTTTGTGGCAGGGGGTATGGGGGTATTGGTGGGTGGCTGTACATTAATCAGGCTGCCTGCTTCACTGGAGCACTTTTATTTGCCTCCAGAGCCAGATGAATAGCATTTGGCTGTATTTTTTGTGTGTTTAAAAGTGTGCTTTTTTGCCAGTGGAATTAATGATAAAGCCTTGGTTTCCAAATGAAATGCAATGTTTAGACCATCTTAACTAATTGCGAGACTTTTAAAAGCAACACTAATCCTTATAGTGTGGAAATTTTCAAAACTCTACTTTTTTGCAAAATCACCATGAATTTAAAACTGAAGTATACAATCATCTTTTCATTTTCTCCAGGGAATTGTCTGGAAAGTCTAATAAATGTGCTGATCTCGTCCTTGTTTGCATTCTTCTAAAGAAAAGGATATGGATGATGATTTTTGCCTTGCAAATAAGTACACTTCTGCAGGGATGAAAAGTCACAAATTATAATCCTAATGAATAACTACATATAGAAGTAAATAAATACAACCACTCGCCTTATCAAGCAATACACTTCTTGCACGACAGACAGATATTTCATACTTGACAAATGTATAAAGACGAAACAGCATTGATGAATTTTAGTGTAGAATTCAGGCTCCACCATTAGCTGTCAGAGTAAAATATACTGTACATTTAACACAACATCAAAAGCAGCAAAAGAGTAAAACCAGCAGTGCTTTTTATAACTGAGAGGTTTTAAATGTTATAGCACTGTGCTATGATGGGCAGCTTTACATTTTCACATTATTTTCTGTACTGTTATTGAAATATATTTACTCTGAAACTGTAAAATGGATCATTAAGGATGGACCTATGAGGAAAACTAAATGAATGGAGAGGTTCTTTCAAAGACTCATCTTCTGCTCATTTTCAGTGGTACATTCATGAAGCCAAATCCTGTGTGTGTGTGTGTGAGAGAGAGAGAGAGAGAGGAGCGAGGGAGAGAGAGAGAGAGAGAGAGAGAGAGAGAGAGAGAGTGAGAGAGAGAGAGAGGGGGAGAGGGAGAGATTCCACTGTTATGCTGTCATTATAGGGCTCTGTTGTGTTCTGCTCTTTGGGCTGACACTGCCAGTTCTCTCTGAACAAATACGCACAGAGGAAATTACTGAAGCAAGACACATAACTACCCCTGCCTCACTCATTCCATCACCCCCCACCTTTCACTCACTCACTTTTACCCTGTCCTTCCATCTTCCTTTATTTCTCTTTCTTGCTTACTTGCTTTTCTCCCTATTTCTCCCTATTTCACTCACTCACTCACCTTTCCCCTTTCCCTCTCATTCTTCTTGCTCTCTGTCTGTCAGTCTTCCACTACTTCTTCCATCCATCTCTTTCTCTCCCTCCCTCCCTCATTGTTAAAATGCTTCTCTTCCTTATAGTGCTGTTTCACATTTTCATTTTCAATACTTCTACTCAAACATCTCAGCCCTGACCCTTTTCTTTCTCTCTCTCTCTCTCTCTCTCTCTCTCTCTCTCTCTCTCTCTCTCTCTCTTTCCCTCTCTCTTTCCCATTTCCTCGTCATTCCTTATTCTACCTGTCCATCCTGTTCTATTTGTAACAGATTTTTAAAGCCTATACATCGGCCTCCTCCTCTTCTGAGGGTGAACGGAAGCTGTTTATGTGAAAATTATGCATCTCTGTATGACTCACTCACTCTCCATTCTGCTCTGCTGGCTTTATGCTCCTTCTTGCTGACTTGGACAGGGACACACACACACACACACACACACACACACACACACACACACACACACACACACACACACACACACACATACATATATGTTATACAGCCTCATTTACATTCTCCTTCATACTCACAGTGTATGTCGTGGGTGAGAGAGAGAGAGAGAGAGAGAGAGAGAGAGAGAGAAAGAGAGAGATTGAGATTGTTTGCTGCTGAGAGACAAAAACATTCCAAATGTTCCTCATCCATTAACTGAGTGCATGTCTCTCAGAAACTCTCTGCTGGAGTGAGATATCATAACAGCAGATGGGATTTCATACTGTCACTCCTAGAGATCCATCTCTCAGCTTCATCCTCTCATATGATAATACTGGAGAAGAAATGATGGGAGGTCATTAACACAGTGATCTGGAGTAATTTTGGCACCACTGATCATATGATATAAAAAATGTAAATAAGCTCACATCCATAAAGACACTCCTGTTACTGTTCGTTAGCTGAATTTTACATATGGGTGAAAAATATGACATAAAATGTGATTTGTGAGGAAGTCATATTTCATGTTTATCATGTGTTAAGCTCTAAAGAATAGATAGAAATGATGCACCAAAAATATAATAAAAAATCTCAAATTTGTTTGCTTCATCCATGAGACATGCATTGAGGATATCAAGGGGAAGAATATAGTTGGATTTGTTAGACATATGACAGAAAATACCTTTTATGGGGAGCAAATAAATGAGAAAAGTGAATTGAGAACCTGAGGAACCAAATTTATCAGTATGTAATTTATTACGGACCTTTAACATCTCCATCTTCCCATCTTGGTAATAATAAAGCAATATTTTATTTCATTTTAGTTTTGCTTAGAAAGCTTTGTTATTAAAACATCATATTTGAGTTATGAGGGAAAGCACACTCTCCTATCATTGTGAAGACATTTGGTCTGAAAAAAGGGGCTAAATACCAGAACACACACACACACACACACACACACACACACACACACACACACAAACACACACACACACACACCTAGCTTCTGGTCTTATTCCAGCCTTCCAATCCTCAGGGGGATAGAGAGTGTGTGTTAGCTTGATTAAAGGCTAAATAGGATTTTCTGTGACAGTTACGTCTGAAGGCCTTGGCAAAATTGACACGGGAAGAAATGTCAAAGAGGCTGACTCAGGCTGAGCTCTCTCTATATCCAGCTCTTTGTTTTGTGCTTTTGGTATCAGAGTGACAAGACATGGCACTTCCTAAATCTGGGGAATTAATCACTTTCTGTATCATGTCAGAACCTCCTCCAGTGTCAAGCACATTTTCTGCACTGAAATACATGAGAAGGATGTGATTGGAGTAATGAGCAAGTGTGTGGGCAAAAATAAGAGTTTCTTCAAACACTACTGGCCATTCCCTGTTGCTGGGATGCTGCGATTGGATGGAGGGGACCGATCTGATGGTTCACCCTGCAGAGTACAACACAAATATGACTACATGGGAGTGGGAGGAAATCAAGGTAACATTTTTTTGTTGAAGGATCACTTATTCTCTCAAACACACTGAGCCAGGACAGCAATAATAAATAAATAATAATAATAAAATGGAAAGCAAGAAGTTATACAATCATATATTTTCAAAGCTCTCAGAGCTGAATGCCTTTTATAGATTATAGAGAAGGAACTGGGCTTTCTTTTGTGCAGCTTCTTTTCTGCCGTTTTTGAGCAGCTATGAACTTAAAAGCAAACATGCCAGGAAGGTTTTTTTGTTTCATTATGCCATGTTACAAAGAAAATTTCAAGGTGATGGTTTTTACATGAAGTTCAAAGAAAATTCGCATTGTTGTAGACATTTAGGCAATAGTGTTGCTTTGACTGGGCCCATCTATTCTTTTTGTCACTCAGAACAACTAGGTTGGTTTATTTTCAGCCCACTTCAACCTGCACTGACATAAATGACATTACATTGCTGGAAATGACAAAAGTCCCAGTTTAACCGGTAACCACATGCTGTGCTTTCATGGCAGTAAATGGACCACCACAAACCGGATATTCCATTGTGCAGGAACAGATTATCAGCAGCAATATTGCAGCGGAAGTATAATTCAGAAGTATAACTTTCAGGTGAGGGCTGATGCTGTGTACTATTGGCTGTTCTAAAAAAAACAAAAAGCACCGAAAGATAACATGTAATGACAGCATGATGCAGTTGCTAAGCCTTGCTTTCTCCTGAACTGCCAACAGTCTCAGACACTCAGCTACAGTTTTCAAAGCTGAATGTGGTGCTTCTTAAGAATTTCTGAAAAGTTTGTAGTAGAAGTATTGGAGGATCAGATGTAGCTGAGCACACTATATAAAATATGATTAATGCAGTTAGTACAGAACAATAAATATTCAGCTCACTGACACAAATTATATAGAGTAAATGCTAGAAATGACCAGCAGGAAAGCAGGAGTACTGAGCTTTTTTCAGTTACAAGCTCAAGTTTTATATATTCTGGATCACTAACAAGCTGGTGTCTTGTCCTACCGCAGCAGCATTAAGAAAAACATCATTTATGGCTATATTCCATTTTTGCAGCTTGTTCCCCAACCTGCAGGAGGGAAGTTTGAAATTGGTTCACCCATTATTATGCTGCGCACACCCATATCAAAAATGGTACTAAAATAGTTAAAGATCTTAAACTGTTCTTTGAGCCTTTGAAAGGTCCTTCGAACTCAATAATCTGGTTCAAATCTGGTGCACCTTCGATTTAATAATCAAGCAGAGGCAATTATAAGTTCTTTGGCACTGTCAAGGTATACTAGCCCTCACCTGAAAGTTTTTTAGATTTTGAAATGCAGAAAGCTGGATTTGAGTGTCTTCTGAAGGATGGAGGTAGATAAAGCAGACATTTGACTAGCACAAGCTGCCGCATCAAACAGATCGTTATCAATAACTTTATATCTACAAGCTGGATCAACAGTTAAGAGACAAGGAGTTGACAAAGTGTTTCAAACACCTGTAGCTATGCATGCCCATTACTGTGCATGCAATTTGCCTCAAGAAACATCTAAAAGAGGCGAATTTGAGGCGACGTTCAAAGAAATACATTTTTCCAGGGCTTTCAGGCAGTAAGTATAGCATCACAATACTTATAAATAGAGTAGAAACCATTCCCACATGGTAGATGCCAGAGTGCACCAACTGAGAAGATGAGAATAGAGGTGGATTTTGAAAAGACCTCCTAGTCCCTTTCAGAGCTATGCTTTCTATGTTTTGAATCCTAACAGTTGGGTGATACATGGATTTTAAGCAAGATGCATAAAGGAAGTATACCAGTTCCACAAGATGACTTACTGTACCTCACACCTTGGGATGCGAGTAATTAATAATACCCAAACCATTGTTAGATGTTGGTTCTTGCCCTGAAACACCTAGAAAACAGCATGTCTGAATGACAGTTATGTTTGAGGTGGCAGATAGGAAACTCCTATAAAGGTTGATTTGATTTAAGACAAAGAACAAAGTCACGTAATGCTAAGCTGCTTTGACCTGTCTTAAAGCGGAGTCTTTCACTTCAGCCCACTGTAACACAAACTGTGGGAAGCAGCCTTATGCAATTATGCAAGAGTACAGAATGATGAGTCATGGGCTTTAACCGAACAAGAATTAAGATCAGTCATGCAGGTCAATAACAGTTTTGATAACAGTATTTTTAAGCCTGCCATATGTTCATTTTACTCTGCAATCAAATCACCTTCAGCTGTCTAACCTAACTACCTGTACCTGATGTGATGCAGATGTTATAAAACAGAAGTGTGAAGTTGCTTGGTGAATCATTCTGCTGCTTTATTGTTTCACCACTAGAGAGGGCTTTTCAGGATATTGCCTAAAACCCCTTGGATTTGGTGTAAAGCCCTTGTTTTTTTCCAGCAAATCTGCTGCATTATCAGGCGGGTGGTGATTCTCTTTGATCAGCGATATGACAGAGCAGCTTTACTTCTCAAATAAAAAGCACAGAGCCCTTGAATTTTTCACGACACACTAAAAGAGAAGGGATATTTTTAGGATCAGAGCAGTGTGAGGAAATATGTTCTCCTCTAATATATTTTGCTGAAGCAAGTCTATTAATAGAATACAGAAGTATAATCTACTGACGTCATGTTACTAAGAACCTGAGGGGAACCCTAAGGGTCTTCTAGGCCTTCAGAGGAGGTGGTTTGAATTCTGGTAACATTCTGGTTCATTTTTTTTTATGTAGGAGAGTTGTTTTCTATTCAAAGTTTTAAAGTAGTACTGTTATTTTAGTTCTAAGTTTTGGTTGGTGTCTAAATTTTAGTTCTGTGAAAGGGACTATTCTTGTCATTGTGAGAACACACAGCACAGCACATGGTGAACCACAACGAAATTGGATCTCTGCATTTAACCCATGCATAAACACACACCGTGCAGCAGAGGGCAGCTATGAAAGCACCCGGGGAGCAGTAACAGGGATGGTACCTTGCTCAAGGGTACCTCAAGGCAAACTACTGGTAAGGGGTTTGAACCCACAATCTTCTGATTCTGTGGCCAACTCCCTAACCACTAGGCCTAATTTTAATCCTGTGATTAGGAGATCACAAGTTTAATTCCCAGTAATGTCACAGTAATGTGTGACCATGATTCCAGCAGAGTATAACTGGTGTTACTCTGTATTTGGGTGGCTTGCCCCACAAAAATTGATATTTAGAGTTCCTGACCAATGATGTTGTATAAGCAATTTGAAAAGAGTTACTGGCTAAACAGGACTTGGAGAAAGAATCTTCTAGCAAGCAAACTCCAGTGTTGAGGTATTGCTTGATTGGAGTGGGCCCAAGCATGTAGTTGGAATTTTACCAATTTAATAAAATTATGTATGTGTTGGGGGAATGGACACCATCCATCCTTTTTCTGCCACTTGTCCCAAACGGGGTCACGCTGGAGTCCAACCCAGCGCACACAGAGCAAGGAAGAAGGACACACCCTGGACAGGTCGCCAGCCCATCGCAGGGAGGAGCAGGACGGGGACTGCACCTTGCTCAAGGGTACCTCAGAGGAACCCATCGGAAAGGGGTTCGAACCCCCGATCCTTCAATCATGGGGCCGACGCCCTAACCACTAGGCCACCACTGCCCCGGGAATGGACACATTGACTTAAAATGTATTAATCTTTTTTTTCTGCGTATTATCTGGGTAAGCAAGCTGTCTCCTTGCTTAATCCTTCATACGCTTAATTGAGGTCCCAACGTGTCAGATCAACCATCAGCATAATTGGGAGGTTACCACGGAATCAGCAAGTCTTTTTTCATTTGGTTACCAGCGAGTGGGACCAATTTTTCTAGGGAAAAATGATCTCTTCATTACATTTTAGACATTCCAGATACATCATTCAATAAACACGGGAAACAGTCGCCCCAGGGCGTTTTTGATGGATGGTAAACAGCAGCAGCTTTTTACCACGACTCTTGATGGATGGAGTCACGAGAATTCCTACATACCAGATACAATAAATGTTAATATATGTAAATATATGTCACAAGCTTCAGTAACAGCATGGTATATCTTTTATAAGCCATTGAGTTATATTGTTTCAAACAAGGGGCAGCGGTGGCCTAGTGGTTAGGGCGTTGGTCGGAGGATCGGGGGTTCGAACCCCTTCCCAATATCCGAACCCCTTCCCGTCCCCATCACGCTCCTCCCTGCGATGGGCTGGTGACCTGTCCAGGGTGCGTCCCCTGTCCTTCGCCCTGTGTGTGCTGGGTTGGACTCCAGCACTCCCCTGCAACCCTGTTTGGGACAAGCGGCAGAAGATGGATGGTTTCAAACAACTGTACAGCTTTGTGATTGGTCAGACCTCTTTCCTTTGTTTTTTTTTTTTACCCAGAGAGATCCCCAAAACCTTATTTTTTATTCTAAAAGGTATTATGTTCTTAAAAGTTCTCCTCCAGTTCTGCAGTGAGTGTAAGGGCTGTTACCTTTGTACTCAATCAGTATATTTACAGAAATAAAGACTTTATTTGAGTATGGAGCTTAAACTCATCTAAATATCTCAACCCAGAAGATCAGGTTAAAAAGCAGCCTGTGCTCAGTGTCCACAGATCAGTGAAGTGTTTCTGTCACCTGGTGGGCAAAGTTGGTATTACTTGAAGTTCCACTCACCATGTGGCGCTCATCACCAGCTGCACCTGCATCCTCTTAACAAGTTTAAAACCCTGTGGATATTTAAAGTCATTTGTAAGAGAGAGCCTGAGTGCTGAATTATAGCACACATTTAGCATTACTTTTAAATGAATATTGTAGAATCCAAAGCCTAAAAAAATCTTTAATAGAACAGCATTAAAATAAGCACATATGAGTGGAAACTGTCAGATTAAAGTCAAATCATTATACGGATCAATAATCTTTTAATATGGGCTATTTTTTCTAGACTAGAATATTCATGAAGCAAGTAAGGCTAATGGGTAATAAATTATGTATATATATATATATATATATATATATATATATATTATATATATATATATATATACAGTACTGTGCAAAAAGTTTAGGCAGGTGTGGAAAATTGCTGTAAACAAAGAATGCTTTCAGAAATGGAAGTTTTAATCATTTATTTTCATCAATCAACAAAATGCAGTGAATGAACAAAAGAGAAATCTAAATCAAATCAATATTTGGTGTGACCACCCTTTGCCTTAAAAACAGCATCAATTCTTCTAGGTACACTTGCACACAGTTTTTGAAGGAACTCGGCTGGTAGGTTGTTCCAAACATCTTGGAAAACTGAGCACAGATCTTCTGTGGATGTAGCTTCCTCACATCCTTCTGTCTCTTCATGTGATCCAGACACACTGGATGATGTTGAGATCAGGGCTCTGTGGGGGCCAAGAAGAGACTGATGCTGGTTTTGAAGGCAAAGGTAAGTAACACCAAATGTGATTTGATTTAGATTTTCTTTTGTTCCTCACTTTGCATTTTATGGGTGATAAAATAAACAAAATACGTTATTTATATTCTGAAAACATTCTTTATTGCAGCATTTTCACACACAAACCTTTGCAAAGTACTGTATATATATATATATATATATATATATATATATATATAATTTTAAAAGTAGTAATTTACATCAGTCCAGCCAAAACCACTTTATGGATGTAGCTTTGGGAAGAGCTCTCTTGAGAGTAGTGACCAATTAAATTGGAGGCTCTTGTGAAGGTTAAGCATCAGTGTTGGACAGGGCCGCCACACAAAATGTGATCGACATACCCAGTTCATAAAGTTTCCTATCTCGGCTGAGTTCAGGGCTCTGTGGAGACCAGCAGCAGCTTAATTTTCACAATGAAAAAACAGTAAATTCAGTTCATACAAATATACCCACTGAGCTACTAAAACCGTGGCCTTGTCGACCTTACCTTACATACGGGGCAGAATTAACACTTACTTGGAATGAAGGATCTTAGACCAATCCCTGGAAACCAGTGCAAGGGTATTATGATTCTTCCACCAAAGTAATTGTCGCATTACTGCCTAGTGGTTAGGGAGTTGCCTCAGCATCGGAAAATTGTGGGTTTGATTCCTCACCAAGTAGGTCCTTCTGGTACCTTGAGCAAAGTACCAACCCCGTCCTGCTCTTAGGAGCACTGTGCTGCCCACTGCTGCCTGGTGTTTGAGTGCTGGGTTAAATACAGAGTCCAATTTGTTGTAGTTCATGTGTGCTGTGTGCAATGACAAAAAGTGCGTCACTTTCAGAATGGTGGGTTGTGTGCTCCTAGCATTCCCAAAAAACATTCGTCCAATGTGACATGGGAGCTCTCTCTGCATGCTGTTCCTGGATATGGGCCTGATGAGATCTGTAAGAAAGCTGGGAAGGGCAGCCATTCTTGTTTATTTGGAAAAGGGATGTGCAGATTTCTTATATATCTTACAAGATTTAAAAAAAAAAAAAAAAAGTTTCAGAACGGTAGCTTCCCTTTAGATTTTGTAAATATTTCATATTGATTAAATTTCATATTGATTTAACCAACAGAAATGATCCAAAAGAATTTCAGTATCTTTTAGAGCTCTTCTAAAGTTCCCAATGCGGAGATTCAGTTATAACTGTGTTGCGGTACAGATTTTCATATAATTTATTAGAAATGATAGTCATTTGGGTTTATTTCTTTATTTCTTGTTATGTACATACCGTGATTATCTTTGTGTCTGGTAAATCAAATTGAGTGTGGCTCACAAAATACAGATTTCTTTCATAATCATATTTTTACAGATAAGTCATTTCATAATGAAAAAATAATGGTATTCATTCTGGTATATCACATGAAAAGAGGTAGCGATGGGAATATAAACATGAAAAGGATTAACCTTAACCTCTGCTGTGACAAGAATGGCCTATGCACTTTGTTGCTGCTCCTGAGATTTAGACGCTGGTTGCCACACCTACAGGCAAAACCAGAAAGCATTAGCGCTGTTTCACAAAGCCGTGCATAACCTGGCACTGAATACATTTTTACATACTGTACTTTATGTAGGCTCAATGATACTACGTCAGCGACGAATCAAGTCAAATCACCTGACGACAGCCATTACAATGTCCTGGAGCCACTGTGCAAGAATAGATTTGGAAAATCAATTCAAATTCGAAAAATTCACACAAACGAAGGGCCTGATGTCTGGTGCTTCTTGTCTGAAGGCATTTGACCTGAAGCTTTTCTGATGTTTCAAGCCTGATGTAGTCTTTGGGTTATCCTACCTGTACATGAAGGATAATAGCACCCAGTGACCCCCTTAACCTACCAATGAGTTTGCATCCAGCTGGTTGATGAACATACTCGTCTGCAGCTAAAGTAAATGTAGGTTTGGCCATTTGGAATGAGTGTCTGGCTGTGATTTGTGAGAATCCAATTAAGTAGTTTTTCAGATTTTCAGTTTTTTTATGGTTCCTATGAGGAGTAAAGATCACCAGTGACAGGGTCATATGTGTAGTACAGAAGTGCCCTTCTCTCTTTGAAATTAAAGTACAATTATTTTTTTTCCTGACCCATTTCTTACTTTTAATTGATGTATACAGAGAGCAAAGTGCCTCAGCTAAGTTTGACTGAATAAAGATTTTTTTCCACAAAGCCAAAGCCATACAAATAGGAGACAGTAAACTTCCCAAATAGTACCCGTGACCTAATCTGTTAATGCTCTAATGTAGTGGCTCCAAGATCTGTTTTTTATTAAGTCTCAGGGACTGGATGTGGCGTGAACCTGTCACAGTACCATGCCGGTTCTCTTTTCACATTACTTAGTTTTGAATGCTGTTCAACACCTGGATGTAGACCAGTCCTTCTATTACCAGTTCATTGGCCATGATCAACCGTTGAAAGGAATAAAGTCATTTAAGGTTAGTTATTTGTGCCGTTGTCCTTTTTTGTTTGCTATCTGCTGACACCAAGTAAAACACTCACTCTGCATTTCTTGGATAGTGAATCAAAATGTACAAACTGGATCTGGATCTTTCAGATCCTAACTTTGGTGGTACTTGGCATTTTCCGCTTCTCTCTATTGCTCTGATGATGTACGCACACTGAATAGATCATAAACACATGCAGTGGAAACGTACGCATCTGTGTACGCGCACACAAACTCATGAAAAATGATTGACAGTGGGAGAGGAGGGAAGCGACACAACGACACCCAGTCACCACTAGAAGTCTTGTCAAAAGCTTTTCTCTGTTCTCTGAATGGAGAAGACGAAACGCTGATAGAAGTACAAACGTAAACTGTGAAAGTTTTTCCATTCTCGTGAGAAGGCAAGTCCACACAGTGAGCCCACTGTTTTATCTGGCAGAGATTTTTCTCTCTCTCCAAACAGCATTTGTCTGCTTAGCTCTTGTGCTTTTTTCCTTGCCAGTTCATTTTCATGCCATTGAGAGGCGTCATATTCCATATTGTTCATTTGTCTAATAGCAATGGATTTTGCCTCCATGTATTTCGATGTGCTGCTCTGTGGTCCGTAGTTTCTTTCCCATCTCTGATATGTGGAAATCCCGCGCTCTCTAGTGTGTGTTGGTGTCGGGGGTGGAGGCTGCAGTGGATCTTTGCAGGGGTTGATCGTTGGACGCCCTGGAGTGCTGGGAAGTTTCTCAGCTGGGACTCTCTGAGGGATTTGTGGGACACGGGCGCTTAGTGCGGTTTGGGCCGGTTTGGGCTGAGCCTGCAGTCCTGGGCTGCAGATGAGGTGATGCCGCTCCCAGTCTTTGTGCTGGCAGAAGGAGCCGCAGTAGCGAGCAGCATTACAGCCACTGCAAGTTTCACTGGCCTTCCGTCCACAGTTCCAGCAGCACTGCGATGAGAAAAAGATAGTCAGCATGAAGTAAACATTGCCAGCAGTGAGTGTGTGTATGCATCATTAAATAGACGCCTTTTAATTAAGTAATCAAAACACACTATATTTCATAGAGAGGTATACAACACTCCAAAATCTGTAGCGCTGATTCAACCATGACATATTATTTAATGGATTCTTGGATTTTAAATAATGATTATATTATCAATAGGTTCAATAGCATTAAGGTTTGTGCTGTTCCAAACTTCTCCACTCTTATAAATGATTATAAGTGCCACCCAGTGCCAGTTCTGCCATTTCTGTTGTGATTTAACTTTCAATAACTACCACATTGGACAGATTTGTTACGTGGCAGCATTTCTGATTTCTCAACATTTGGATCCATAAATTAGAGCAGCTAGACCAAGTTACAACAGTGTTTCCATTATCTGTTTAGAAGAGTTTAGATGGACAGAATTAACACTATATAAATATTCACTATATCATTTTATTATTATTTTTTACATAAATAGACTAATTAACAGAGTATCAATGTGGAATCATACAGACCAGATAAGAGTGATGGATGGACACAAAGACACTCACCTCACTGGAGTCTCCTGTTAGATTTGATGACCTGGTGCTCCTCTGTGGCTTTCACAGCAGCTCAGCCAGAGTTTTCCATCTTTGCTCTCTCTGCTGCAGTATCTCAAAGCCTTCTGCTCTACCCCTCTGCTGCGGCCTTCTGCACCTCGTCCATCGCCTGCCGCTTCACTTCATTCACAGCTTCCTCTGCGGGGGTCAAACAAGGGGAAAGGGTCAAAAGTCAAACTCTGAATCATGTCAACTGACTTCCTGTTGCATACTTGTTTTACGCCAGTTCAAAACGGTAGCTATGCTATACAATTTCCATGATGAATGGAAAAAAGTGAAATCTTTGCCATTTTTCACAAGCAATATATTTATTTATTTCAGTCATGAATGACATAAGCACCAAGGGGAAATTCATCAGAAAGGAAATGCTTATGAGATGTAAAACTGAAAGTGAGGAACAGGTGTATGGGGGGGGGGCTAGTAAACAGGTTTCCCAGGGTGCATCTGGGTTTGCCGCCTTACCAGCTTTCCTCCAGATCTCATCAGGCACATATCCAGGAACAGCATGCAGAGAGAGCTCCCGCTGAGGATCTGAGATACAGAGAGAGAGAACATTAACACCACATACCAAATTCAAACAGGCAGTTTGCCATTTGTGGCAAGAATATCCTCCATTTGTTCCTCAATGTTACTTTTCAAGTGATCAAAAATATCCCAGAGAGCAAGTTCTCATAAATCAGCAAGGATATCAAGAGTGCTAATCATTATGTCCATTCATTTATGAGAGAGAGAGAGAGAGAGAGAGAGAGAGAGAGAGAGAGAGAGAGAGAGAGAGAGAAAAAACAGTGACTGATAGTGAAGAAGAAGACTTGGTTTTGGGCAGGAGTTGGTCACAGATGGCAGTAGTGAGTGGGAGCCAGAACTGTGCCCTCAAACAACACACTCCTACTGTAGCAGTCTGGACACGAGCGTTCAGCACCTGCTCACTCAGCAGGCAGGCACACACTCTCTCTCTCACACACACCCTTGTGGCTATCAGAAACTCTAGGCAGTGAGTGTTTAGCTGTCCTATTACAGATCCCCTCAAGAGGGCGTTTTCTGCACTCAAATCCCTCTGCACTGAATTGGCCAATAACAGCACTGAATATTCTCACAAAAGTATTAACACGGCTGTTCGAAAGAGGATTAATTTTTTAAATATATACATAACATAATTACTACAGTGTCATTAAAAACAGCGATCAGAACTTTTTGAACCATGTTGTACAATTTTAAGCAGTTTGACAAACATCAAGAAGTTCTTCAGTAAAACTAATATACTGTTATTTCTATTAAGCCACACACACACACACACACACACACACACACACACACACAGTTATTCCAAACCAAAATGAGCTAATGAACAAATGAGAAAACTCTGAGTCAGTTCCAACACTGAGGCGGCAGACTCACCGGAGCTGACTCCCTCAGCAGACAGAGGGCTGTGTGTTTTGGAGAAAGGCGCTGTCCCGGGAGCTGCTGTGCTCTTGCGTGGGCCGTCCTGCTGGTTGGAGCGTCGCCTCCAGTAATTGAGCTCCTCTCTGTCGGATTCCTGACAGCGGCGCAGGACACTGACTGACCGCCTGGTCTTCTCTACCATGTCCACAATGCAATTCAGCACCTAGAACAGTCACGCACATCTTTAGAGGACAAATCACATTAACTGCTCTTCAGTCACAGACAACTGATCGGCAGGAAAGCAGCAAATCATTATTCAGCAACCTCTATTCATATGTTACATCTATTGCCATTATATTACATTCATTGTCAGAGTGAAGACCTGTAGTGTGGGCCCACGTACAGACCCTGAGCATAATTATGTCCCAATTCATTGTCTTTTCAAATTCATCCAAATTAATTTATTAGAAATTTAAATAAGCAGTGTCTATTTAACCTGTCTGTTACCATGCAGACTTTTAATAATTCATTTAAAATAATAAATGTTATATATTTTTATGAAAGTTACTAGAATTGTATGAACAAGTGTTTGGACACCAGTTTTAAAGCTCTAAATGCTTAAATGCTAAGTTCTAAAATGCAGATCATGAAAAGGAGGGTTTCTGTATGAAGAACATACTGAATGATCAAAGTCTAGTCAACAGATCTTAGTGTGCATAATCAACTGCTAAGTAGTTTTTACATGATCCAGGTGTCTCCACTCGTCAGCCCACTCTCTCTCGGTCAGTCTGTGGTCCACTGGTTCCTCATGGTAACCGCCATTACTACCTGAATATCACACACACACACGATTAAGATGTTTTATATACCACAATTGAAGGAAGGAAGGAAAGAAGGAAAGAAAGAGGAGAGAGTGAGAGAGAGCAAACACACAGCAGAAAAAATAAAGAAAAATCCTCTGATGAAAAACAGATTGAAATGGGACCACAACAGACAAACCACATCTGGATCTCAGCTGTCAGAAAATGCTCTCCACCCCAGAGTGCACTCACACACACACACACACACACACACACTTTCAGGGAGCCATTCCAGAAGTGCAGAGTAGGCCACTTCTAAACAAAGTGAGGCTTGAATATGAGGCTCTAACAACACACTTGCACACGTACACACACACACACACACAGGCCACCAACAACGTTGGGATGTTTCTAGTTCTAATAGAGTTCAAAAAGGCTCTCTGATGACTCTGGCGAGGGTTGACTGCAGTGCAGATGGAACTGGCTGGAGCTCAACACTCGTATAAAGACATGATTTAGCTCTCGCCTGTGTCACCCTTCCTAAACATTCCACCACTTTACCCTCCTCTCTGCCTCTGTACTTTCTTTGAATGAGGGGGGTTTACTTGGTCAACTCCACCGTTCATCATGCCTTGTAAGTCAGATTCATTCCTTCCATTCATCCATTCACCCAATCGAGTCACATTATGCACCTACTTTATCTTCTTGCAATTCTAAACTTTAGGGACTTGCTGCTCTCAGGGATGCATTAGCCATGCAGCTGCTGCTGTTTGTTTAAATGTCAGGGATGGCAGTGTTTACCTGGCAGACGTGGTCTGTCCTTCAGTTCTCGCAGCTCCAGAATGCGATGTGGCTCTCTGTACAGGTGAGGCGTGGCAATATCATCCAGGGCATAGTGCTGCAGAGGGGGTGGAGTCGGGTGTATCTGGGCCGGGAGTGTCAGGGGATGGGCCGGGCTATGCCTAGGAGCTGGGCTGATGGTGCAGATCCGCTTGGCTGGCGGCTCCAGTGGGGCAGGAGGTCGCTCATGGAAGCCATTTTCTTTGGCTCTGATTGGAGAAAGAAAATAGTAAATGGCAAATGAGTATATACACTACATTTCAGATTTTTCTTTTCCTCCTTATTTTCTCCATTTATGGAGTTTTCGGTTTCATGTCCCAGAGCAGTCATAATTATGACACCATTTCCAACCTTTATCGTATTGCTCTACTTCTAGACTGATAAAGGCAAAAGACCTTTTCTGGATGAGTGCCCTGCATCATGCTGATGTAGGCAGTCTGGGCTGAACTAATCCTCATGACTTCAGCAGTTACACACTGTTCATGTGATAAATGTGCATAACTACCATAAGGCCTTGTCTACCTGTTAGGGCTGGGTCTTTTGCTGTTATCGCTTGGCTCCAACAGCAGCTCAGTGGAGTCTGCTGGTGAAGGGGCGGCCGTGCTGAGCAGTAGGTGCTCATGTTGGGACAGATACTGTGCAGGAGTCTGCTTAGCCGCTCGCGCGCAGTGTAACAGCTCTCTTTGCAGCAAAGGCAAATTCGCCTGTAACACAAAACAGATAAAACCTCATAAAGCTGATGCCAAGACAAAAGTGTGATGATGTAGGCATGCCGTCTGAACAACGTTAATTAGCGATGTACTGCTTCACTTCTAACCTCCAGTGCAAAACTTCACACACCAAACATGTCGTGGCTGAACTGGTGTTGCGGTATGGAATAATATTTGAACATTTTCATCGCACTATTAATGTAAAAATGTCAAGTAAACAGGCAAGTGTCTGAATTGTCCTCATAGAGCTTTTAGATGAGCCAAACGTTAAAGGAAGCATTATAAAACCAAAAGTTTTAAGGGCTGCCTCAAGTTTCTCCGGATCCGCAATCAGTTTCATTCGTTCGCCGCTGCCCCCCCCCCCACACATGATGGTTCGGATTAGCCATTCTAAACACATACACACAAACACGCTGGTACTGAATCAAGACTTGAGATCAATCTTTGCTCTAAGAAAACCTCAAAGCAGCCTCCGTGTCTGGGCCTGTGGCGTCTGGATGCAGCCTTTGATTGATGGGGGGTCTGCTAAGCATTACAAAACGCTCCACTCGCATTACACTCCCCTCCAGACTGCTGTTGGCACCGACGGCTCCAGACAAAATACGCACTAAATCTGCCACGTGAAAACGCCAGAGAGAAGGGGAGGAGAAAAGCATCGCAGAGTTGTCGGGATGAGACGAAACAGACCCAAAACATTCCTTGCGCTGGAGTGGTATGTGGACCGAGTTATGAGAACAGACACACAGAGGAGCTGGATTCAGTCACTGCTGATGCGTCTATTTGATTAAGAAAAAACGGAAACTACTGTACATTCAGGGGCTGCTGATACCAATACAGAGTAAATGGTTAATCAAAACTAATCCAAATTTAACCACTAACAATTCATCATTACACTCAATGATTAAGTAAGTGTAATTTGATATTAAATGTAAAGACTTCAAAATATTAGTTTTTTTTTTTTTTTTTGGGGTGATGGTAATTGAAATTTGGGTCACAATGTCAAATATGGTTGTTTCATGCACATCTAAAATGACCAGTGAGTCTTAACGGCTTCTGAGTTTTTGGTTTCATCTCACAATATCACAAATAAACCTGAATGGATCACGGATTAAATCTGTGAAGCCTAAACCTCTAAATGATCATAAAACTATGCTTCAGAACGCAAATTATTCTCAACAGTTTTCTGGTAACTTTTCAAAGAACTAAAAACTTCAAATGTCTGGTTTGCACCTTGACCTCCGTCAACAAAACTGCTTTTTACAGTGCAGTGGAAACTCCCTTTGATCGCCCTCAATGCCCATTAAAACAAGAACAGAAATGAGACATTTTAAAGAGAATTTAAGTTATTACTGAGACTACCGTCTGGTTTTGTGGAAGGTAGAGATATCCTTAATGTTTTGATTCGATCGACTGAATGCAAATGTAATTTATTAACACTGCAATCAATTATCCAATTGCATTTAAACAGTAACAGCAATACCTTGAGACTTCTAAGGGCTAAAGGTTAAGGTGGATTTAACCCTGACCTGGCCTTAACCCAGTCTTGCAAAAACCCCTTAAGTCAGTTACTAACGTTGCTAAATGCTGTTTCTTACTTCTTTTTTTTCCTTTAATCAAGACCATACGGCACATAATCACCCTCAACTTCCTTTCCCTTCCTCTATTGCCACTACACACATGCTGCTTGTCATTTAAACGGGGTTTTTTCCAGGGCGAGCCAATGCTCTGGACGCCTGTGTTAATCTAAGCTGGAGTCCATATGTCGCGCAGGCCCCATAAAAGGAGCTGGAACGCTTTATAGCTGTGTTTCACACTTCCGAATGCTCAGGATATGTGTTTGAATAACGTGCTGGGGGGAGGACAGGAGTTTCAGGAAAGCACAGACATAAATAAAGGAAATGTGACATGAAATATCTCTCTTTCTGATTAGACCTTCTCCTACAACATGGGCTGAAGCTCAATCTGTAACCATAACGAAGCCAGACGCAGGATAAAATTGGCTGCAAGTGAAACGTTCAAACAAAACAATTCCATTTGAGGAAGTGTGAAGTACAGTCCTGGAACTAAAGTTCTCTTTGGTTTCCCCTTGGGGAAAAGCCATTATGCTCAAAATCACTCTCAGTTGCCTAGTTTCATACTGCTGATTAAAAATGCTGCCCGACTTGAAATGCTACAAAAGCTTTCAAAGGCTCCTTGAGCTTCGTTTTCATCCACGGAATTGAACGTTTGTTCTCAAGGACTCACTCAGGGCCACTGCTGACAGTTTTCACAAGGTTTTATCTTTAGTCACGCTGAGATATGGAGGACACCAAGCAGAGTGGAGACAGATGGCTTCAAACAATATTATTCAGATTTGGCTTCCAGGACATGGATGCTGCAGCCTTTTCCACTGTCAACAGGCTGCAGACTCCAGAGTTATGGTTGGCAAGACAGCGACATTTAAATTATAGAGTGTGAAAAAAGAAGCACGAACATAAACTGCATAGGCATTCAAAAATGTGAATACATCGAAAGAAGCAACATTACAGAATAAAGGAAGAAAATGACTGGAAACAAACACTGGTAGACCTTTACCTTTAGGAAAGGGATAACAAACGGCCTCAAGGGGAAATTAGTGGCCTCCTGCAGTCTGGAATGAAACTCCTCAATAGTCACTGTCGAATTCTGTTAGAAGGAGCACAACAGATAATTAACTTTTTTTCAAAGTTTAATGACCAAGTTTTGTTTGCGCACCTACACATACTACACAAACATACCACTAGAGCCAAGACCAAGCTCCGCACACTCTCTCCAATCTCAGGTGAGATGTCATTGCCAAACTGCTGCAATGTGGTTAGAAACCGCTTCAGTTTACTAAGTTGCCTGGCACCGCACGTGGCCGGAAGCTGCTGATTGGCCAGTGAGGAGGAAGATGAAGATGATGGTCCGTTGCTGTAGCGCTGAGGTGGGGAGGGGACGGCATTGAGAGTAGGTGGGGAATGGTTCATCCCATTGGTCACTGCATAAAGAATTAAAATGATCAGTTAATATTGTTAATAATAATTAATTATTATTATTAATACATTGAAACCTAAAGTAAAACATTCAATGCACCAAAAAAATTCCTATTACAGTCCTGCTTTCTACAAAACCCAGCAGATGTGAGCTAACACACTGTGGAAGACACGCAGGTGTGCTCCAGAGAAGTGTGTGCTTAAGAACAGATGCGAAACAGGGAAAGCTGTGCACCAGGTCTTTAGTGTACTTTGTGTATGTGTGTGTGTGTGTGTGTGTGCGTGCGCGTGCATCTGTTACACTCACATGCTGTGGAAGAGAAGGCAGCAGGCCGGGGCCCGCTGGGGTTGACTGAGGGTAGAGGGGGCATGGCGGACACGGCCGGTCTGGAATGAGTCTTTACATCCACTGGAGAACCGGGCATGGCAGGAACCTTCTTCTCTCCACTGTCTGAGAAAACAAGAGCAAAAACAAAAAGATGATTTAATTGGTTTATACTCAAAAACCCTTACCTGCTCAATAACCCTTATTGAGGATATGCACTAAGGACAAACTCCACATATCCACATTAGTCTGGAAAGCATTAGGGCTGGCAAAACTAAAAGTATTTATTAGACCTAAATTTTAAAAGTCTGACACGTCAATGATGAGCCTAATAAAAGGTCCATAAATTGCTGTCCAAGCCATCAGGGATCCTACTAGAAATGCATAACTGAATAACTGACCATGCTCACGGTCAAGCTTGTCCAAAAACAGAGAGAAAGGTTGTCCCAGATGGCAATCCTCATTTTGGGCTAAAGCTCTTTACTGAAAAATTGTGCTTCGTGAAATATCCCCCAGATATGAATTCATGTTAGAGATTAAAAGAGTACGGTTCAATAAAGAAAACTAAGGATGGATCTAAAAAGTGAAAAATCGGTTGGATATACAGCATTTTGGGCAAATGATTAATGTTTACTCCCATCCCTCAAGATCACAGCATAAACAACAACAACAAAAAAAAATCTGAGGCCTTAAGGAAGCCCTCATTCATAGTTGGTGGACACCAGATGTCTTCTGCTCCTTCTTAAGAACCGTGGAGGCCCCACAGCTGAGGTGCAAATGAACCAGGCTTTGTCCCCGAAAAAGAATAGACCATCATTGAGCCCTTGGTAAGAAAAGAGCGGCTAGACTATTTCACGCTTGCTAACTAGCCTTCACAAAGCCATTGAGGGCTCGGTGCATAGTTTCTGCCTTTGAATGGGACCACCAGGCTCAGCAGTCGTAGATTAGAGGCACTATTGTTCTAAAAAGAGCCATGAGAGGAGCTATCAGCTCCATTCCGAGTATATCAGATGACCAAAAACACTTAGGGATAGCGACTAATAGACAAGCAAGGATCGAGCTGTCAGAGGTCATGAAACGCTTCTTAGGAGATCGATGGGCCTTTTTTTAAATCGGTGAAAAGGCCATTTTGTTCAATGTTTATTCATTGGGACTAATGGGGTGAATGCACGTCTATGAGAGGGATCAAGCGCGTATGGTTTAAAAAGAAGACTGTCTGTTTAGCAATGGAGAGTAAAGTGATTTTTAATGCAATTGTCAGCTTCTCATCCATATGTTTTACTCCAAACTCAAATGAACAAAGATAACTCATTGAACGATATTGGCATGCAAAAGAAAAGGCTTTGTGAATAATAGAGACCAGTCTATTGTAGCAAAAAAAAAAAGAGCGCAGCCAGATAAAATCATCTTTGCCCAGTGAACCACCACAGTCACAGGTGTGACACATATTGACACACACACACACACACACACAGCCTCTTGTCTGCAAGACAAAACACTTCACACCTGAGCCCTGCTTTAAATTCTTCTAACTGTCTTGCAGCTGTGAACGCTGTCCATCTTAATGCCTGACTGGAAATAGCATTATTTTTTCCTTCCACATGCCCACCTGTCCTCTTCCCAGGAGGCAGGAAGGAAAGAAAAGAATAAGGAGAGAAAGGGAACACGAGTGAAAGGGATTGAAAGGGAGGATGCCAAGTGGATTGGTTATGTGCCACACTGTAGGGACACGCGTTCACCCTCCCTTCTTTCCTCACACAGTAGCAGAAAATCCAGCACATTGTGTGTGTAAGAGAGAATAAGAGTGCCCAGACTTTTACATAACAGAACTTCATTCAAACACCAACATTAGCTAAATTAGTGTAAAAATAGCAATACAGCATTCATTCCAAAATACATCACATGAACTGTGATACATCTATAAATAAATGTATAAAATGATCAATTTCCTGTTGATTTTTTAAAAAAAGATGTAACTGTATTCTTTCCATTAGCAAAACATGCTTTAAAATTGCTTTTAATACATTTGACACCAACCCTTCATGTATTATTTTATTTTATTCAACTAACTACTTGACATGGTTGGGTTTTTTGCCCTGTAGGAAACATCTTCGCTGTGCACCTGAGACTACTGCAGTACGATGAGCATGTTTTATTAAAGCACACACACACACACACACACACACACACACACACACACACACACGGGTTATCAGACCAGTGAGGTGTGCTGAACAACGGGCAGAAACACTCACTGCTGTGAACACAGTCTAGCTTTATCTGCTCAGCTCATATTGATTCAACAACAACAAACCGAGAAAGTGCTGCTTTTCCTGAGCATCAGCCATACCCTGCTGCATATGAGAACACTGACTACAAGAGTGAAAGACAGAGCAAGAGGGTGCCAGATAGAATTGCACGATGTGGCAAAGGTTGAATAGTTTATCACTGCAATGTGCCAACGCTTTAGTTCTATAATTAAATTAGCCAACACTACACTGACATTTCTCCATAATTGATAAAAAAAAAAAAAAGTGCCAAAAAGGTTCATAAGTACAATATAAAAAGAACGTTTCCAAAAGTATCCTTCAACTACCCTGAGAAAGGAAAGAAAATGAGATGCAGGACATTAAAGAGCCCTTTGAGAGTGAAAAGAACCTCAACATAACAGTTTTGCTGCAAGTGAAGTTGTCTTCCTTGGAACAGGATCAGCCAAGAACAACTGGGAACCTTTAAGTCTTTATGATCAGAGCAACCTGACCTTTTTAATTTGATAAGGATGAGAAGAAAGGTCTCCAACACATGCAGTGAAAGAGTCGTGATCACTAAAATGCCCTTTCCGTTTAATCAGGATAAACGGATTAACCCTCTGCGTTCTGAGCATGTTATTACATTTATACTAGTATTCAGGTGCTGCTCTAATGCTACAGATCTCTAGACAGAAGACTGGGGTCAAGCTCATTATATTTCAATGTGTTTATGATCCGAGCTGCGACATGCCCATCCAATCAAATCCAAGGTGCAATCGAATTCCTTGTGGAAAGGAGCAACTAAAAGCAACTGTAACTGTTTAATTTCAGAGTACATTCAGTGATTTGTTTATCAGTTTTTATGTTCATTATCAGTGTCCAAAAAGGCAGTCCAGTTCAAGGCTGGATTACGAAGCTTCTGAAAAGGTTACAATCGCATTAGAGGCCTTGTTGAAATGGAACATCGCTTCCCTTCTGGACCAAAAACACACAGCTCTAGTTTATAGTGTTCGGATTTTGTAGCGCACACATACTTAGATTTAACATTCTACGTTTTAAAGAAATACAAAGGTCTGCGTTTTTAACTGTTAATACTCTATATACTAATATAAAAGATGTCAGAATTGTAAATGCTTTTTCTTTGATAAATCCAATAAAATAAAATAAAAAATAAAAAAAAAACAAACAACCAGTTCTGATAATGATGGGTTTTAGAGTATGAATGGGTATTGAGCGTTGTGACATTACTGATATCAAAATCATTGCATGAATTGTGTGTAAAGTATAAAGCGGTGTAGTGTATGGAAGACAGTAAGACCTTTTTGACCAAAATTACTTTTGATGAGTCTTTAAAGGCTTTGATTGAGCACAATCAGGGAAACTCCTCTGGATCATCTGTGGCTTAGTCAGGATTCGGAATCTCTCACTATTTGGATTCTGCAATTCCACGATTAAAAAGGCAGCTCGTGTGTAGGGTGTGTACGAAGAATGTAGCCGAAATGAAAATGTCCTAAATTGAAAAGCTTTAAGCAACCGTTGATGACACGGCCAGTGCACTCAGGTTGGTGAAGCACTTTTGAGCGCAGGTGTACACTTTTGTCATGCAAAACAGACAGGGCTGCTTTCACCTGTCTTTTGTTATTTAAATTTGCCTGCTTAGCTTCGTCAGTTCTCTGACGTAGAACCAGCCCACAGACACATTTGCACATTAGGCCACGCATTGCAAAGTTAGAGTCTCAAAAATCCCCCAAATTTCAACCTGTGCCTTGTGATGACCTGTGTCCACAAAAATAAATAAATAATAATATGACCATGTGCAGAATACACTTTTTGCACTTACACTCATTTTCAAGCCACTCATCGTGTGCACATGCAATACAAATAAGTGCACGAATAGACGTTTGTCTGTAATTAGAATATTCTAGACCTTAAATAGTTAGCTGGGTGTGTTTTGGGCTTGGTGGAATGTTTTGAGGATGTGTTTTTGGGTGCCTGTTAGAATTATAGTTAGAATTGTTAACCTCTCAGAACTAAACTAAAGAAACTAAGTTTTGCCTCCGAATGTCTTGGCTGATCAATTCCACGTACCCAAAAGTCCAAATCACAATTGTCTACAACTCCACTGGAAGCAGGTGCTCCCCCCGCCCCCCCGCTACAAACCTGCCATCATCAAAGCTCAACAGGACAGAAAAGAGCAGGTCTGTGTGGACGCTGCACTGCGGAGCGTAACCAAGTCCATCAGCATGAATAAGAGAATGAATAAGTATAGATATTTACTCCCCCTCCCTGACACTGGCTAAAGAGCTTAACATTGGTGCAACTCACACAAAGGGATCATTTAAAAAGACCCACTCCGCCTTTGTTTAAAATGATATACGAATTTCCATTAAAGCACTTGAGTGCTTCCAGACTGGAAAATCATTTAAACACACGACGACAAAAGAGTGAAAAGCCTCACACCGCCTCCGGGCACCAAACACACACACCCCACATTGGGGGGGCTCAAAATAGAGCCTGGAGCCACAGATACAAAAGGGTTAAGCTATCACTTTTTTTAGGGGTGTGTGTGTGTGTTCTCCTTATCCCTTCCCCCCCTTTCTCCTGCCTCTCTACCATATGGACCTAATAGGGCAGCATGCTGGCAGCTGGAGCCTCCAACAGTCACCTGTGTCCCAGCAGAAGGGGGTGAGAGAGAGAAAGAGAGCGAGAGAGAGAGAGTAAGTGAGAGCAGGAGAGAGAGAGTGAGCGAGAGAGAAAGAAGGGGGGGGGGTGTAGGATAGACAAAGGCGAGGAAAACAAAGGCTGCACCTGGTGCCTGTTAGTCCACATACACCCTAACAATGCACACACATCTGTTCCTCTCCTGCAATGTAGGTGGTTTTGTGTGTGTGTGTGTGTGTGTGTGTGTGTGTGTGTTTTCTGCAACAGGTTTCAGCCTCACTCCCTCTCTCTGCACTGTATCAAACTTGTTTGACTTTTCCAATTACCCCAAAACACAGTCGCTCTTGACCCCAAATTTACAGATATTTGACTGATTTAATGCCATCGATAGCTTAGACTTCCATCAAGCTTATATAGAACAAATCACAAAATAATGTGTTCTGCATGGGCCGAGCAGCGTTTGAACAGTCTATCAAAACTGATGCAGGAAATAAACCATCTTTGGTTTATAGTAAACATTAAGCTCGGCCCATGATGTAAAAGTGAACAAATTATATTTGTTGCAGGAATAATCACAGCGTAACTTCCAGAGCCCTGCCTGACCGCTTTAAATGGAGGTTTTGAGCAAACTGTAACATTACGTCAACACAATAATCATCCCAACAACAATTACTGGCTGCTTAGCTTCGAGAAGAAAATTTACATTCATCCACAGCCTCACAAATAGCAGGAAGACAGGTTCATTGACGTGAAGGAGGAGGCAGGCATGCTGTGTGTTCCTCTATTTAGAGCTTTGTGGGGGTTCTTGTGATGATTCACAAACATGAACGTTTTATAGATGTGATTTGGTTGGTGAGGGGTTAAAATTTAGGTTTAAGTGTGGGCATACTGTTGCTTAGTTACAGCATTATACAAGTGGAACACACAATATAGTCATACAATAATATTCGTGTGGCTAAAATTTCATCTGTGCCAGTGCAGTAGATCATCTCTCCTCTGGATCAGGGTCTCTCCAAATGATGGGCGTTCAAATCAGTGACTCTGATGCACACTAAAGAACGCGCACACCAACCAATCCCTTTTTTGTAGCGTGTTAATCAATTATAATTCTTGTCAGATATCGCACCTGTATTTTTGACAAATTCCCCATATGCTCAGAAAAGCATAATGTGGCATAATAGTATCACAAAAGCTATAAATAGTCATATTGCACAGTCCAACAAACAATATTCTTTTACAAATATACCGTTAATAACCTGTAGTCCTATGTCCTGTTCTACGTTGTCTCATGTGTAGCACCATGGTCCTGGAGAAACATTGTTTCACTGTGTACTGTGCATATGGCTGAAATGACAATAAAACCTACCTGACAATTTCATTTCCATATTGCCTCCCAGCCTATCATAAACCAAACATTTTCCCCAAAGAAAAAATGAACTGCTGGTCTTTTCATTTTATCAGAAGAAATAAATGAGACATGACACTTAAAATATTACTGGAATGGATTCGGTTTACCCTTGAGCATGAAAGCAGGTACATATCCAGCTCCTACACTCTCCTCTTTCTCTCTGCTGTGCTGCTTTATGGCTAGAACTGCCTGTTAGCCAGGTGTATTCAATTCACGACTCATGATGGCCGAGTGTGCATGTGTGTGCGCGCGTGAGTAATGCAACACCAGGTGTAAAACATACCATTGTCTCTGTGACGTTAATCTTCTAATGTGTCACTCTTTAAAGACACACTCCAAATTTGATTTAAAAAAAAAAAAAAAAAAAAAAAAACCATTTTATTTTTCTAAAACTCATCCACCACGTCTTAATCTCCTCTGGTTTAGGCAAGCAGGAATCTAAGCCACGACTGATTTGGTTAATAGACACACAAAAAAACCCCTCAAGAAATCCCAATAAAAGAGGGACAATTTTGTGAACTCCCTAAAACACTCACTCATACAGCGTCAGTGAACGTTAGGTCAAGCCCTGGTCCTTTCGCTGTAATTGTGGGGCCTAGGAGAAGATTAACTGACTGTGGTGTTCCCAGGGGGCTCTGGTGGACAGCATGGGTTTAGGTGTGGTTTGAGGTCAATGATGCACCATTGTGGCTACTGGTGGGGAGGTTGGATGGGGTTTTTAATATATAGATAAGCTAATTCAGTATTTGTTTCATATGTAATAGGTGTGTTTAGAATGAAAATTTTGGGAAAATGTATGATTTCTTTAGGTTTTCACCGTGTAAGCAAAGCTATAAACGGACAAATTGTAACATCCTAGGTTGGTACCCGTACATCTCAAGCACTAGCACTTGAGCACCAACAGCAAGGCCCTTAACACAAAGTAGCTCCAAGGGCATTCTCCCAAGTCATTGGGCAACGAACGTCACTTAGTGTCTGATTATTGCTGAACATCTTTATTGTTTAAGTTTTTCCCAAAAAAGGGGAAATTCACAGTAGTTTGAATACCATTAGCTCTGACATACTAACAGCAAAAATCATTCAAATGCCCATCCCTCTTGCACATAGAAAGTGTGTGATGCCTTGTTGAACCCCAATGATCCAGAGAGGATCATGGGTCACAATGGCAAATTGAGGGAGTGACAAGGACAATGGCCTTATTGAGCTCTGCACTCACACGCATCGTAAAGCGGCTGTTTCAGAGCTAATCGGTCGGATCAATAGGTCTTCTGGTGACATAAAAACAGTTATCGCAGCTTCAGCTTGCACATCTAATCTGCCTCTTCCTGCTGGCTAAGCTGGTCAACAGCTGCCACATGTGTGCGTTTCCATGTGTGTGTCTGCAAGACAGAATTCGTCTAGAAATATTTCCTGAGTAATAAGCTTGAGAGAATGTGTTTAAAGTAAAAGTGAACTATGCAAACACCAAACAAACCAAAAAAAATATCTTTAAAAAATGCTCAGAATATCTGGACACCCCCTCTGAGAAGGCTGATAAATAGTAGCTGTCCATTATACACAGCCCAAACCTCTGTTAATTTACAGCAAAGCAGACAGCCAGTCTGCAGGGAAAATAACACACACTCACAGGGCTGTCAGTCTGACAGTATGCAGCGTGTTCTGGTGTGTGTCTGTCAGGGCTTGCCTGGAGATTGTGTTTACTAAGATTATGCAGGCCTGCAGTGACAAGCAGTCAGCAACAAAATCAGCCCTGAGCGCTTTCCCAGCTCAATGCAGCAAAAGTCTGCAAAATTTTGAGATCATTAAACACACACCTACGTGGAAACTCTCCCAGTTCCAACTGTGTGTTGCTCTTATCGTCCTAATGCAATACATTTATTCCGGAATAATAATTCCATATATCACTCCTTTTGATGCATGTATATCGGTGTATATTGTACATACTGTTTTGATGCACACTGCGTTTGTATTACTTTGTGAGGGTGAATCTACAGATCCATCCAGTTCAATCATTCCCTCTTACTGCGCTCTCTTCCATTTCACTCCCTTCAACTGAACTCAAATTCATTCCATTCACTCCAACTGAACTCTATTCCAAACCAAACCATTCACACCAATTGAACTTTACTGCATTGCACGGAGTGCAGTTCTTTTCCATTCCATTTACCATCCAATTTAATTCAGCCCCATTTCATTCCATCCCAACCCATTCCCTCACCTTTGATTTTGAACTGCAATGCCACTTGCAACAAAGAGCTTTTATACATAAAATAAACCCAAAACTAGTGATGTCAGTTGTGCTACATTCCATGTAGCTACAAGTAAAGCAGGAGAGAGCTACAGTCCGAGTTATGAAGTGATGCTGGAATTGATGCACGCAGGGACGGTGGTGCAGGAAAAACTCCTGCACTCAGACTTTCCCAGCATGGCATTCTTCTGCGCTGGATTCAAGCACGTGCCACGTGGAATAGCAAAATTCAACCATCGCCATTTCAGACAGTCAGGACCTCGAAATCATAACTACATCAGTAAAGATAATACATGCTAGACAAACCAAACAACCAACCTGAGCATGAACAAACATGACAGTTTCTACACAACATTTCATGGATTTAGTCCCCATTTGCTAACATTTCCTTCATTCGCAGCAGACTATTCAGATAGAAGAATGTTAAAATATAAGAATGAAAGCAATTTGGCACAACAGAAGCAACCTTAATGTCAGCGTTTCTCGTTTTCCTCAAACAGGGCTTATAGAGGCAGATGCAAAAAAAAAAACAAAAAAAAAAGAAGAAGAAGTTGTTAGGCTTAGCATTATAATTGAAGGTTTTTTGAGGAAAAAGCCAGGCATCTCACCTCCTCTGTAGCACAGCCCGCTTTGCTTTCTGTCTTATTCCACAAAAAAAAGAAAAAACCAACAACAAACAAAAAACAGCAAGCTCCTCGGGTACGGATTATTTCACGGCTCCTTTTTTCTCATGCCCTGGTTCTTCTCCTTCATATGTGGGGCATGTGTGCGTAAGCCCCCTGCATATGTGAGCACAGTTCCTCTTGTGGATGGAGAAACACAGATGGACCCCAGATGGGTGAGGAGATTCAGCAAGACTTCTTTATTCCTCTCTCTCCTTCTTTCTTTCTCTCAGCTTCTAGCTCTCTCCATCCCTCCACTTTCTTTGGTCCTTCTGTTTCCTTGCAATCTCACCCTTTCACTGCCTTCTTAAAAACCTCGATTGCTCTCGCTCACACACAAAAACACAAATACACACACTCATACATAGTCTCCCCCCTCTTTCACAGTGCTCACTGAGAGCGTGTCCTGCTGGGATGGGGACACGCCCACTTAGTGGCTCCTGGCCAATCAGCTGATTATCTATTTAATGTATTTAGTGAGGCGGGCCTAGTGATTAACATAACTAATTGTTCTGGCACTAAAAGGTCAAACAAAGTATGTGCCAGTTGTAGAAAAGGGGGAGGAGGGATGCAAAAAAAGAAAGAATGAAGAAAGAAAATAAAAAGCCCACGACAAATTATGAGAGCTAATTCATTAGAGAGAGCGATGCCGATTTTTATTATTGATTTTGTTTACCCTTGAACTACATTTCAGCCATGAAACTATATTAGTCATACAATTTTATAATGCCATTTAAAAGAGTCATATACTGTATCAAATAACCCTGGTCAAATTACTGTGAATTTCAAGGAAAATATGAACATCACTGAGTATACTTGATGTGCAATTAGTGTTTATTTGGCAAATTTAGCATATTTTGAGAACAATACATATAACATGGCTTGTGCAAAAGTTAAGGAATGCATTATAGTCCGGTAGATGACGTATATTTTAAAATACACAGGAAATTACCAAATGCACTGTGGATTTTCCATGGGGGGGGGGCGCAAACTTTTGTACATCACTTTATATTTTTACTGCCTGAGGGGGGACAAAGATACACACAACAATACTACAAGAGAAGGGAAACACATGCTTATTTTCCAATGTAATTCAATGTAAACTCACATTTTATTCCAAGTAATTACGAATCATTTCAACTGATTCATTAGTTATGAATTTTCACAGCGCACATGCAGCTCCTCAAAATCCACATCTAAAAATAACAGCGAAGGTCTAAGTTCAAAATAAAAACTAGTGTTGACCTAATTATGATGAAATAATAGCACAATAATGTATCATTAGATTTATTAGAATTGAAGGGCTAAAAGGTTTTAAAATGATATAATATTTTGTAGATTCTGGAGCCAAAAGAAATAAATACACACAGAAGGTACCAGCAGGCTGAGGCCTCTGAGGTGTGAGATGGTCTTGTTGATGAGGTGTGAACTGAACCGCTAAATACGGTGGAGCTATCTTGCATTCAGATCTGCTTAATGACTTTCAACGGATAGTACACTCAGTGACGTACCGCTGTGCTTGGGCGAGTGAGAGGGTGACTGTCACCACAGCGCTCCTGCACCGTTTCACCAGGTGCACGGCTCTGTTTCAACAGGTGCAGGCAGACACACACACACCACACACACACACACACACACACACACACACACACACACACACACACACCGCATAATGTGAGCTGGAGTTATCAGAGAGTGATCATCTGCCCAAGTTCACACACTCCTTCACTGTCCCCATGCATTTTAAACTATTATTCACAACAGTGAGAAAAGCTGAACCACAATCCTAAAAAAGCACTAGATTCCTGCCGACATGACGATGTTAGGATGTGTGTGTGTGTGTGTGTGTGTGTGTGAACTCAGAATTCAAAATGAACACATGCAATTTCTGTGGAAACAGCTGTGCAGCCAGTCTTCACAGCTACACATGGGAAATGTTTCTCTTCCCAGGGTTAGACAAGCCATGATGATGAAACCAACCCGCACACAACCGGGACAACATACATTCCCATGTGTATTAGACTTTATGGTCCTTCACCCCTTTAGCTCAGTCACGCAGTTCCAGCTACATGATTACTCCCTGTGCAGATCCATTTTCATTTTGGCTATTCATTAGATTTGATACATTCACACACAAAATTATAATAAAGAAGAAAAAAAGAGGCTGTTCAGGGGTGCTGTACAATCTGCATAATGCGTCCGGATAAGGGTGGATGATATGGGGAAAATATACAATGTTTATCAGATTTTCTGAAAAAATAATAAAGTTCAAAGGAGGACGAAAACAGTAGTTCCACAAAAATATGAAGATAATGCTTATCCATCAGCATCTCACACCCCACATCCATCCATTTATCCCCAGACTGAAGTGTTAAACCAGTGCTCGCCCATTCAACTTCGAGAAATAATCATACAGCAACGCTTACTAAAGCCGCTCAATGTGACAACATCTACTGTTATTGTGAAACGTTGTCACCGTATGTTTGGATACTGTTAGTACTTTCGTAATGGCCGACTTCATGTTTGATTACAAAGAAAGTATTACTTGTCTTTGTTCATTTGTATTAACGCAGTGCAGTGTGTGACACGTTAAATAAAAACCATCTGTAGATTTTGTCTGCATGCCTTTTGCAATGTGGCATTATTAGCTCTTAGGAATATTTTCGCCATGTCATCCACCCCTGCACTCTTAACTGGGGTCAGTGCCCATAGCCATGCGTTAATCAGAGTTTACACCCACTAACTTCATTTACATGTCAATAAAGAGCCATTGGCTTCAAAGCCTCAGAGGCTGAAGGCCTGAAGGAGTGTGAGAGAGTGTGTGCAAACACGGGAGAGCATAAATCAGGAGTCTTCACAGAATTGCTTGGTTTGCATACAAAAGAAAGTGGCACTAAACCACTTTTTCCTCACTGACACTCAAGATCAGGTATTTAAAAATGAGCTACTAAGCTTCAAGAGACTGTTTTAATTGAAGTCCTGAAATTAAGTTTAAAACCAGCATATTTTCAGGATCAAATTGGGGGGAAAACCAGCTTAGTTTTCCTGTGTCTACACTTCATCTACCTTCATGTAATGATTCTGTGGTGCAGGTATCAAGTCTATGATAACATTGCAAGATTTTTAAAAGACTGTGTTGCATCTCTGGTATCTCATTTTTACATTCAGGTATATGTGACTGCCAAAAAAAGGGATTTTGACAAGCAGTTTCTCCTTGCTTTCCAGGTTGCCACAGGTAGGGTGACTCAGACAGGACTGGCAAACGTGCACTGGAATCTCTGGGCCAAACAATGGCGTCTTTGTTTGTTTCTACAGACTCTGACATGTTCATCGTTCATCCTGCGGTTCGTTTTGATCTGCATGGCAGGCCTGATTATTGATAGCTACTCTGGGGAGGTTGACATTAGTCAACTGAAATGCAACTGGGCCCTTAAACACATCATGATTTATTTAGGACTTTAATAAATAAAGTCTTTCAGCAACACTAACTCCTTTTTCAAAAATGGCTCGGTTTCCATGAGCTCAGCTATCGAGACTCAATGGTGACTTGAGAACGAAAGCATAAAAATATGCAGCGGATTCCATTCTGGAAGAATTATAAACATGTTCTCTACCTATCAGCAGAGCAGGGTAAAATTCCCTTTTATAGAGTCAATAGTGGCACTTCAGGAAACATTCTTAAAATACATGGAGAAGGTGCTACTCGCTAATGCACAACACAGAAAAACCAGTAAAGGTAGACAGACGTGCCATTTTTACCTATCCAGAACCTCCACCGTCTCTGCCAAAATAACCTCTTTCCAACCACACTCCCCCCGCCCCCTTCTTCCCCGCTCTCTCTGGGTTTGGAGTGGCATTCCTTCTCTCTGCTCTCGGCTCCAGTATGTCTGGCCATGCTGCACGCCTGGGAGCCATTAGTTTAAGTAAAGCCCAATGCACCCTGCCCACCCCCATCACACACAGACATACAGACACACACCCCTTCTACAAGATTCATAGTAAGCATGCGTGTATATAGGATTATCTTTAGAAGGAATGTTTATATGTTTCATGACTGTGTAGAAGTGTGTGTGTGTGTGTATAAAATAGATTGTGATTGTTTTTGCAAGATTGTGCATTCAGGTGTGTTTGAGTCAAACCAATAAATATCTTGGTGTATTCATGTGTGTGAGTTTGAGCATGTGCATGTATGTGTGTGTGTGTTTGGGAGACGTGCATGAGTCTGCACTTAAAATTTGAGAGGTGGGTCACAAGCTCACTTGGCTGCATCACCCCAAAGTTTCCACAGCCTGCAGCCAAGAGCACAGACTGTGTGTGCGCACACACACACACACACACACACACACACACACACACACACTCCTTTCCAGCCATACAGTCTTAATTAAAACTAAATAATCATTTTCCTTCTCAGTCATGAAATGTGAAATCCGTTTGCTGTAATTAATGACTCCGCTACATCATTTCAATTCAGCACGGAGTGAGAGAACTCAGAGGGAAATGCTACCAGAAGTACATGGTGAACAGAGTCAGTAAAACACATGTACTGCTGCAGTTCCACAAATAAAAGACTTACACCTAAGTCTTAAACCATGAAAAATCACCGTCAACAATATTAATGTTCTATCCCTGAAGTGGAGTCTTTAAAGGCATGTGGATAGAAAGAATTCCTACTTTTATGCAGGGAAACAAATCATGAAAAGATTGTACAGCAAGAAGGGGAGGGATGGAAAGAGAGATACAGACCTTGATAAGCAAATCAAATACACCTGCAGTCTCTGTAACCTTGTAACTGCAAATGCTGACTGTCTATGGAATGAGGGGGGGGACAATTGGAGAGAGAAAAAAGATGAGATTTTGAAAAAGAATGGAAAAAAGTATTTCAAAATGACAGAAAAAACAAGATAGAGTGACGGGGGAGTGTAAGAGTGTGAGGGTAAGAGAGCGAGAGATCAGAAAGGAAGAGAGCAGAGAGGCACTTGAGTTAGTGTTGGACTGCAAGAACACAAACGTCTGGACAGCTTCTCCACCAAAAGCACAAAGACTGCCATTGTGAAAGCCAAAATGAAAAGAAGGAGGAGAGGAGAACAGGGGAAAAAGACAAAAGGGAAAGTGTCCTTGTTTACTCAAAAACAACAATTTTGAAAAATGCCATCTTTTTCTCGCCTTCTCACCTGTAGTTTATCCTTTAATCCATCTTTCTGCCTCTTGTTGGCCTCTGGGCAGGCAAGGCAGCTGTGTTATTACCACACACACCCTGACACACACCAGTGCATTGCAGGTGGCTCAGCTGTGATGTGTGTAGAGAACACCTGGCTGTAAGGAGAGACACTGTGTGTGTATGGTGTGTGTGTGTGTGTGTGTGTGTGCGCGCCAACATGCCTTTTCTCAGGTTGGATTGCAGGACCTGTTCTAGCTTGTCAAAGACCCAGTCCTCCACAGTTTCTTAAGGAAACACCAAAATCCACAGCATGTGGGTGAGCATGATATAAATACAAAACACACACACCTAATCTTAATAAGCAATAACTAACAAGGTCAGTAGTCTGGATGCAAACACCAATGAAGCACCAAACAAAACTTTTTATAGAGCTGCAACATGGGTCCAGATGGGAGATGAACCATAACAATAAAACTGTCATGGCACCGTCTCCTCAAGACCTCCAAAAGTGTGATTTGGTTTCTGACATCAAGACATTAGCAGCTGATCTTTAAGAGCTGTAAGCTGGGAGATGAAGACTACATGGATCACCGTAGTTTGTCCACCACAGATCTTCAATCCCGGAGAGCTGGAGAATTTGGAAACCAAGTCAACACCTTAAACTCTGTCATGCTCTTCAAACCATGCCTGAACCATTTGCATTATCCTGCAGAACAACACCAATACCACTAGTGAAAGCTGTTGTCATGCTTCCTTTGTCTGCAATTGGTTAAAATAACTTCCACATGAATGCCAGGACTCCAACATTGCCCAGAGCATCACACTCTCGCTAACAGGTAGCCTTCTTCACACTGGGCATCTTGGAGCAAACTCTTCCTCAAGTAAGTAACCACATTTTGACATGATGTGATAAAACATTGCTCCATGGTCCAGTTCTGATGCGCTGGTTCACCCGTTGTTCTTCTTGGATCACTTAAATCAGGTTAATCACTGCATACTGGAAACATTCAGAGTTTAGGAGTTGCTATGACCAAATCTTCAATCACATTTTAGCCTTGTCAATATGTTAGGCCCTTACCTTGCCCATTTTCCTGCTTCCAGCTGTCCAAGGAAGGTTATCCATGGAAACAACCAAAGTGATAGTAAAAAATGATTTATGCCATATTTTAAAAAGCTTGCATTCATCCATTAATGTATTTCATGTAAAACTATAACCAGAAACAAGATTGCCACACATGAACGAAAAAATGATGCTGGTCTTACAAAGTGCAACAAATATTTTATCTAATAAACAGCTTTCAAATGTGTCCATTCCTCCTGAACCCACAACACCCTCTAAGACCACACTGAATTTATGCACCTTCCAGCATGTGGAGTCTATCGAGTCCTGCATTGGCAGTGATGCCGTCAGCATCGTGGAGACGACCGCTAAGGCTAAATTCCATCAAAAGCATACAGGGCTTACTGCTCCAATGTTCAAAGAAAGATGCACTTGAGGACTTTAAGCAATGAAGGCAGTAGGTACGCCTAAATGTGTTGTCTGAAGCAGACTTGCTGCTGCCTTTCTGCGTTTGTGGGTACAGTGTTAATCTTGTCGCTAAAGCTTCAGCAGTCAGTGCTGAAAGTCTTGGTAAATGTCCTGTAATGATCATAGTTTTAAAGAAATAAAACATACATACACATCCAGGTATATCTGATATAGCGCTCCCAAAAAGGATATTTATTTATTTATTTATTTTTAATGAAAAGTCACTTCTGGAGTGTCGCCATCAGTTACCTTTCTCTCTGTCTGACTACATCACACTAAAGTGAAAGGCTGAATGTAATCAAATCCTCTAAGTGATATGCACATGCACATACAGCGCAAAAGTCATGAAATTTCAGTGAAGAGACAGGTGCACATGATTAGGGCAGTGTTCCGTAGGCTGTTGATGCTGAATTCTGAGTGGGTGCAATGGCTTTATTTAGACACACACACACACACACTTCTAAAGCCACAATGGCTCCTGAGTCTCCTATAAGCTTTCCTTTAATGGCCTGTGCATTCATAACTGAATGTTATGAATGTGATCTTTAAGATGAATATTGTGCTTTACACAGGCATTGAGTTTCATAAGGGACGTGTCCATTTGTGCCACAAAAACACAGACACACTAACTTAGATTCACACACGCTCTGTCAGCGCACAGCAAGAGTTCTCACAGTCTAGAGTGAAGGGAATTTTTCTTTTTTCCTTAATAATCCATCGGCCGCTGATGGCCACAGAACAGCTGGCTTTCCCATCGAAGACAGAGTGCGAGAGGGAGACAGAGAGGGAATGGGAGGGGGAGCAAAAGAGAGAAAGACAGCAGGAGAGAGAGAGATGACAGACTGGAGAAAGAAGTGACGGGTTTAAAGAAAAGCTCCACAGTGGAGAAGTGGGGAACCATTCCAGTTCAGGTTTTGTCTGAAGCAGCGAGCTCGAACTGGATGAAGCTTAAACACAGCAATAAGCCTCTTTCACAAGCTTTTGATAGTCTAGCGCCTTTGTCCTTTTGACCAAAACTGACAAAATGGGTGGATTTTGTCCCACAGAAAACAGCTGAAAAGTCAAGAAAAGTCCACACTCTCCATTCTTTCATCTATTGGTGGTAAAAGTATTGCTGGCCTCATCAATTTGCAATGCTTGCAGCACACTTAAAGAAATGACAAGAAAAAAGGTTTGAGTTTATCCCTACTTGTGAGTACAATTAGAACATACAGATATCCGTAATTAAGAACTTTCTTGATTCATCAATTCTTATTAATTCCTTAATAAATTCTTTTTTTTTTTTTAATTATATCAAAAATCATCATAGTGTTTGATTTGCAACTATAAAACTGTGACTAGTTTGAAGATTGTCCACAAGGGGGATCAAATCAAGTATGAGCATCATTGAAAGAGAGGAAACCCACACCAGCAGGATCTAAATTTTACACGTTATATATAAAGTTAAAACTATAAAGTTAACGTTGGCTGTTATAAATTGCATATAATTAATTAATCAAACAAAAATACAGATTAATAAATGAATTAAATGCCCAAAACACATGCAAACTCCAAAAAACTTTTGTCTGCCATAAAGCAAACCGGATGCTGAAGAAGTCTTCATTCTAAGTTCAGGAATGAAAAGTGAGGATCTTCCTGCCCCAAAGAGTTATGTTGCATCTTGGAGACGCTCAGGAATCAAGGCTAGGTTAGCATATGAATGACTTTAAAATGGACAGGAGGCAGCAATCAGCATAAAAGACAAGCTCATATCCGCGGGTTTAAACTACACACAGTCCTGACTCCAGGAGGTCCGGTCCCTCTAATAGCCCAAGTCTCCAGCGGTCCGCTGTTCTGGGCAATAGGCGATGGTGGAGGAGCCGCCACATCTGGATCCCATCTTCCCCAGCCTGTCCGCACGGCGCTGCGCAACAAGAAACATCTGGCGGAGCTGATGTCAATTACCACATCACGTTTCCCTTCGTGGATAATCTGTTCTTAAACTCTCTCCCACACACAGAGGGAAACCAGATGCACAGTTGCTAATCAAAGAATTACAACAGACATCCTCTTGTGTGCACAATTCAGGTTTACCTCATGATCCATTTATTTTTGTTTTGCTCCTTGCTCATCATGTCTAGAATGTACTAGAGGCTAAAATGGTCATTTTCTTTCTCAGAAAAGGAGGCCCTGAAAGACGCATCAACCCTTCAGGTTCTCTAGCTGGGCATATGATCATCAACATCATTTACTTCCAACAAGCTTGCTTGTTCCAAATCTGACTGAGGACTGGCCATCCAAATTGCATTCTGTAAGCATGTTATTAACATCAACGCTTATTGAAAAGTTCACTGCAGTCAGTACCCACATCCAGCCCCCCATGCCCAGTTCTGGTTGAAGTCATTCTGACTTTCAGTTTAGGGTTAAAAAGAAGTTGTCAAAGTATCATTCAAAAATCCGTATGACTTCTTCTCCAACTTCCTACACATAAAGTTTTATCATATCCTGACTAATCACAGATGTTCCCTGATGAGTTTCTTTAATCACAGCATCCGCCTTGATTCAACCATTACAAATGTATTAAAAAGAAAAATCTGTCCTGCAAACCTGCTTTACAACTGAAGACACAAGAGCTGTATGATATCTGTCATCCCTGTATCCTTTTCTAAGCATATTGTGATATTACCAGCAAAGAGCAGTTGCATGTTTCTGTACAAAGAACTACTTTGGCGCTACTGGGGCCTTCTTTTCCATTTAAACGTTTTGAATTTTGTGTATTGTGAATATAGTATCAGGATCTTATTTTTACCCCCATAATCGCTGACCCCTGTGAAGCCATATTAATTACTTCAAAGTAATGCAAAACAGATCAAAAATGTAGCAGCACAATAGGATACTTCATCCATATGGTGCAGTCTTGGCTGAAGTAAAGTGAAGCAAGCCTTCATTTTTAGTGGAACATTTCCAATCCAAATGCTTTCTTAGTCAAACACTAGGGCTCAGAGTCTTCATGCAGCTCTGAGAAAGTAGCCCCTAATGGCCCAACCACCACCACATATGTGTGGATATATAAAGGCCTACAGTGTGCTGTATTGCCTGACAGTTTTTAACTCTGGGCTTCTCCAAAGGGAGAAACTGCAGAGCTGAATCCAGCAAGCCCTGTCCTGGCCTGGGGCTTTCTTAAATGCTTACAGCTGCTGGTGCTGGAGGGGGATCCATTCCCCTTCTTTCTGTCTCTCTCTTGCTCTCTCTCGCTCCCTCTCTGACATCCACAAACTCTCCCACGCGACCAAAGTGCCGGCCTGCCAGGGTTGGAGCCCCCCAGCAGCAAGAGCCAAAACCAATTAGAGCTCTAATTCAAACCTGAAGGGCCTCTTTGTCCGCCGTTTCCTTTCTTCAAGTCAGAGGAAAGGAATCTGACTCACACACACACACACACAACTAAAATGAAAGGGGGAAATATATCCTGCTGTCCAAGTGGCCACACATTTCTCTGATGAAATCTAACTGAAACAAGAGATGAAACATTCATTAAAAAAAAGGGGATGATTGAAAGAGAGAACTAATGTTTGCAAATGACTTTAAGTGCCACCTTTTATGGACAAGGTTCAGAGCATGTGATGATCAATGCACACACTAATGTGCACATGCACCATGGCACCAGGCTGTGTGTATGTGGCACTCTAAAACAGCCCTAGAGCTCAATAATCATTATCCACGGAGACTTGTAGGGCCTACCGCTGCCCTCTAGTGGCGCCTGAAATCATTACACAACTTCATTATCCTCAGCATCACTGTCTGCATCAGCATGGACCACATTCGTTATTTACTCTTAGGAAACACCCCTGGGGTTAAACAATGCCCTGTCTCAGCCCCAGGCCCAGCAAGCAGGGACTTTTGGCACTGATATCTCTCAAAACTGACACAGTGAGGCCTCCTGCAGTTCTGTTCTTTAGCAGCGGGTCCAGATGGTGTGAAACTTTGCCGACTGGATTAGCTCCAAATCCTCCCGCATGAGGAGGGGATGGAGCGCAGGGAGCCAACCCCCTCTGACAGCTTCTCACAGGCCAGAGAATGGTGTTGGTTCAGGGGGCTAAGGGCAGTGACAAGTTGGTATGGCTTTAGTAGACCTAGTGTACCATCTTACAGAATCTATAAGATCCAGGAAAGATAAACTGAGCTCAGCACTGGTGATTTTATGCTTATAGCACAGATCCAGTGATGGACATCAGTTTATGAGAGGCGACATGTTAGAAACATATGCTGAATATGGCAGATTGTCCTATATGACCTAATGTCGTCATCTACATTTACAGCATTTAGCATACACTCATGCAGAGCGACTCACATTTCCTAATTACAAGGACAGTCTCAACTTGTGGTTAAGGCTCTTGCTCAGGAACCCACCTGGTCCTTTGGTGCATCATTGCTGAGATTTGACTATTCTTGATTAACTTTGTTCTTCAAGTTACAAACAATGCAAATGTGCATCATGGTTCTTTTTGTACATTAAGTATGTCTTCCTAGAGTAAACGAGCAGGTCTGCTTTTCATGACCAAATGTTCAAGAAGAAAAGCAAAATAGCAAGTCTGGAGATGGGGTGGAGTGCATCAACTTTAAACATAAAACTGCAATGAAACAGCTTAAGAAACAAAGCTGCAAGATGTTTCGCCACCATTCACCCAACGAGCTCTAGCATAGGGTCCAGCACCCTCTGCAACCATGGCTGGGATGAGGGGCTCAGACAATGGATGCATGCATAGGTGGATGGATGCGTGTGAGGATGGATGTGTTGGTGGATGTATGAGTGGGTGGCTGCATGAGTAGAGGGCTGGATGGAGGGTGCCTGAATGGGTAGATGGATGACTGGATGTGTGGGCGAGCGGTTGGAGATGGATGGTTGAACAGAATAGAACAGTCATGTTCTCAGACTGAAGGTTTGGAAGGTGCGCCCCTGAGGAACCCCCCGCCCCCGGTATCGGGACAGGTTCCACCAAAGTGGCAGCACCTTTTTCTGAATGTGTATGTAGGCACCTGTATTCAATAATAATTTATAGTCTGTTACCCGAGACACAGAACAGGCTCTTTAAGGTGCACTAACTTCAGCTCGCTCGCAGCACAAGTAAGGAAGAAGGAGCAACACTGTAAACCACAGTAAAGCAAATAAAAGCAGCTTACACTGAAAAGTGCCCGGAATCCCAACCATACTCCGACTTCTCTCAACGCTGCACAGAAAAAAGCGACGGTTCGGCCGCGTCCTGACCTCCTAGAACCGAACCGAACCGAACCAGGTCTCTTTCCGAGCTGGTGTCTCACTCCGAGCTGGAGCGCATTCGGGACTAAACTGCAGCAGAGCAGCTCCCTCCATCGAATAACCCCGCCCACTCGTCACGCCCCGCCCTAACCACGCCCACAACACCTCCTTGTATAGCAGTCAGGGGCGGGGCTTGCAGAGACTGAGGCGAAGCAGTGCGCGTGCGGCTCATTAATTACCTCCCAACAGCAGAGAAGCAGTGAGTCAGCGCGTGACACCACGTGCGGCGTGTCAGTCTGTAATTAGAGAGACCTGCGAACACCTGTTCCCATTCAGGCCTTGCGCCACCGGGGACACGCCCCCTCCATATGCAGAGCTGCTCACCGTATCACCCCCAATACCTACCCATGTTTAAAGAAAAATCAATTTAAAAAATCATATTGCAGCAGGAAATCAGGGAAACACGATTTTAATTCAAACTCAACAGAAGTAATTTTTACCTCTAAATGCGCAAATATTATGGTTTATATGGTAGTTTTTTTCTTCTTTTAGCAAATTAATCAATGCAACTTATGTACCTATTAATTCATTAGAATTATTTTGTTATTTTCTTTCTTTTTTTGACCTTATGATTCTGGAATATGCATATAATGTTGATAACTTTATTCAATGATCATCTAAACCCTGTATCCTGAACAGGGTTGCTGTATCCCAGCACTCTTGGAGCAAAAACAGAGAAACACACCGGACTGGTCACCAGTCCATTGCAGGGCAGACACTCAAACAAACACACACACACAGTGTTTGGGGGGAGGAGACCCTAACAGATAAGGGGAGAACATGCAAATTTCAAAAGGAGGGGACCAGGCTTCTCTATATTGGAACCAAAGCAAGAATCTTCTTACTGCAAGGTGACGGTGCAACCAACTGCACCAATTCAGTGCTCAATTCTCAATTTTCATAAATACTTTTTGGAAATACATTTTTTTTTTCTTTTACCATTTGACTTGGTCCAAATATTTCATAATTTAATTTTCCTTTAATTCACTCACTTACTAAATTTCTAGCTGCTTGTCCTGATCAGGGTTATGGGCAGTGCTGGAGCTTATCCTGGCTCTCACAGGGCTAAAGGAGGAGAAACACCCTGGACAGGTTGCCAGTCCACACAGTTCACAGGGGAGATATACAGACAAGCAAATTCACACACACCTAGGGGGCAACTTAGCATCTCCAATCCACCTGACGTGCATGTCTTTGGCAGACACTGGCAGAACTACACAGAAATGCTTCCTGGACTGTGAATTACTGCCCACTGAGCCACTGTGCTACTGTGTGTGCCACCCCTAACTCTTAATTCATATTCATTTAAAAATATTTTATTAAATATATATGCCCATTTTAGCCTACATTTCAGCAGGAAGGATACCTTTTCTCAAAAGTGTCAGATGTTATCTTCCTGTCCCTAAGCTCGTGGGCTGAACTGGCACAGAAAACTATTTTCTACATATTCCATATTCACACATATGTTTTTATTTCCATATTTGGACACTTATAGACTCACATGTCCAAGTTCACACACACACACGCACGAAAGCTATCAGAAGGAGATAAACTGACACATGTCTGAAGTGTGTATAACAATCTACAATCTACTTGTCAGGGAGTGATGCAGCAGCGTGTCCATCAAAGGAAGTCAGTCAAGAAACGGCTGCATCGTTGCTGACAGTAAAGGGACAGAAAAAAGGGGAACGTGAGTGAAACATTAAATGTTGGGACGGGAGAAAACTGCCCGCACTGTGTGTGGGATGTGATGCTGGAGGGGCTGCTTATGTGACCTGGTAATGTCAGGTGGGCTGTCAAGTCCCAAGTGTGAAGTGAGGTACTCTGTGTTTACTTACCTAAAACACATTATTAAAAATAACCAGCTGAGAAGAGGAAAGCGTCACAGCAGCACTCTCAGTGCAAAATGTTGCTTATTTTCACAACATTACTGTCACATTCTCACAACACCAGAGTCACATTCTCACTCGCAGTTAACACCAGAACAGAACAGAACAACATGAACAAGGTAGATAGATAGATAGATAGATAGATAGATAGATAGATAGATAGATAATTGGATGGATGGATGGATGGATGGATGGATGCATGGATGGATGGAAGGATGGATGGATTGATGAACAGACAGATGGACAAATGAATGAACAGAGAGGTATGATAGCCAGATAGATGGATGGACAGTCGGATGGACAGACAGATGAATGAAGGGATGGATGGACAGGCATGCGGGCAGGTGGACATAATAGCATTAATAAATGAGAAGAATGACAGATAGCTAGAAAGACAATCAGGTGCATTGATGGAGGGATGAATGGATGGTTGAATGGAAGGATAGATAGATAGATAGATAGATAGATAGATAGATAGATAGATAGATAGATAGATAGATAGATAGATAGATAGATAGATAGATAGATAGATAGATAGATAGATGCATAAGTGCATCCACTGACAGACAGGCAGACAGATAGACAGAAAGACAGACAGACTGACAGAGCGACAGATGGGGTCGGTTCTTGAATGACAGTGACTCTCTGTGTTATTAAGGGCAGGAAAGTTAGATGAACCCTCATGTATTAATCCCTTTTTTCTGAAAGGATGTGATGTATGGATGATGAGTGTTCTTTCAGTCCCCTCTCCCCACCCCACCCCCTCTTCCCTCCCCTGCTCCGCCGCCCACACAAACACATGCCACTCGTTCTTTCCCTGTCCACCCTGCGAGCCGGCCACCTGCTCCAGAACATGCTGCACAGCTGCCAGCCTGCAACAACAAATTAACACCAGTGTGAATAGGGAGAGAGGGAGGAGAGAGGGAGGAGAGAGGGAGGAGAGAGTAAAGAGAAAGATATCTACCTCACGGATGCTGTTTGTTCTGCTTGTGTATTTAATACAGATCCAGGGTTACATGTTTGCAGTTCTTTTATCAAGAGAAACAACAGGTTTACAGATTCAGTAAAATATATACTGATAATTCATTTGCAGCAAAGAAAATACATCACAAATACATCGTCACATATTCACAATCATATCGAAATATTTACATCAACAGTATATTGTCAAATGCAGGTGCAAATGTTTTGTTAGCAAACATGCTCTTGTAAATGAATGTAAACTTCTGTTTTGTAACTGAAATGGTAGAATTCATTGCTTCTTAAAGTGTATTTTAGCAAAATATTTGTTATCAACATTTAATTTAATGTACAGTACTGTGCAAACATTTTAGGCAGGTGTGAAAAAATGCTGTAAACAAAGAATGCTTTCAAAAATATAATGATTGTTTACTTTTATCAATTTACAAAATGCAAAGTGAGCGAACAAAAGAAAAATCTAAATCAGATCAATATTTGGTGTCACTACCTTTTGCCTTCAAACCAGCATCAGTTCTTCTGGCCCCCACAGAGCCCTGATCTCAACATCATCCAGTGTGTCTGGATCACATGAAGAGACAGAAGGATGTGAGGAAGCTACATCCACAGAAGATCTGTGGTTCGTTCTCCAAGATGTTTGGAACGACCAACCAGCCGAGTTCCTCCAAAAACTGTGTGCAAGTGTACCTAGAAGAACTGATGCTGTTTTGAAAGCAAAGGGTGGTCACAGCAAATATTGATTTGATTTAGATTTCTCTTTTGTTCATTCACTGCATTTTGTTGATTGATGAAAATAAATGATTTCTGAAAGCATTCTTTGTTTACAGCATTTTTTCCACACCTGCCTAAAACTTTGCACAGTACTGTACATTCAGAATATTCTGGCATATCCTTTAATAATAACATTATTAGTATAGGCAAGTTTATTTATCAATGTTTTCGCATTAAAAAAATATTTTAGAAAGATTTTAAAAAACATATTTTCTGTACGGCTTGAGTTACTTCAGTGTTTTTTACTTACAAGCTTCATAGCAGAGTATTTTTTGGTAATAAAAAATTATATTTTTTGTAGGTAAAATATATATTTATATGTTTATATATTTATATCTTTTGAAAATATCTAGAAAATTAAAAGCTAAAAAATGACTTTGATATTTGGAAACCTTCAGGTTATGCATTCATCTTGTGCACGTCTGGGGAGCTTCACTCGTGCTTTTCTTATCTGTGGTACTTTTTCAGTAAGAGCTCGGATTTGCCCGAACGGACTCAGAGGTGTTGGTGGATTAGTATGCATTTCCTCTATGAATATAACATACATGTCACTTGGGATGCCTTTTGTGATGATAATTTGCAACGGACAAATTAAAGCGAAGGCCTGCCAGAGGGAGTGAATGTTACATTAACAAAGAGACGGGGCAGCAGAAGTCACCCTGCCGATCTGACTCGTGGCAGCGTGTGTGTTTTTGTGTGTGTGTGTGTGTGTGTGTGTGTGTGTGCTCGTGTTTATCTGACAGCTGGGATTGCCTCTCTGAGTGTGTCGGTCTTTTGTCACTGGTCTTTTTAGAGCACCAGCAGGTCTGTCACGGAGCAACAGCTTGAGTGTGACCCAGGCATGCGCCACACGCACACACACACACACACACACACACACACACACACACACACACACACATTCTGAGTGTATGACTTTTCCAGTACTGTTTCTCCATCATAACAATACCAAGACCACTGTCCTCCCCCATCCTCATCTCAGCCCAACTTGCTCTCCTGCTGTTCACTTTAGACCCAGTTCATCAGTGCATGTCTGGATGTGTGTGTGTGTGTGTGTGTGTGTGTGTGTGTGTGTGTGTGTGTATACCTGCTGTTCTTTCCAGCACTTCAGTATGAAGCAAAAGGCAGGGGTCAACGAGGTCAGCCAGACGCCTGGTAAACCTCCAGAGTAAAACTATCCACACACACACACAAACACACGCGCACACACACACACACACGCACACGTCAGGTCCAGACAGGAAAACAGAAAGATTATATATGGCCAGATGGAAACTGAAGACAGCTTATCATCTGTTCACAGGCCTCCTCTTCATTAATCAGACGTACACATACATTTACATTTATATTAAGGTCACTTGTATAAGAAGTGTAGCGCAGGTGGTGGTGTGTGTGTGTGTGTGTATGTGTGTGTGTGTGTGTGTGTGGGGGGGGGGTTCAGACAGTTTTACAGAGCCTTTAATGATAAAGTTTATGCAGCTTGTGTTGATGATTCACTGTAATACTACCACTAACACCACCACTACCTCGAAGACTTTTACTGGCAACTCTACTAATGCACACATTAATACTAGTATTAATACACACTCTCATATAAATACTGATACAAATATTGAAACTAATTCTAGCATCACTACTGATACAACCAATAAAAGTAAAATTAAAACTAGCACTCATGAATACAATAGGAATTACAGTGGTATTAGTTTTACTTTACATGTTGCAGCATATTTTATTAAAGCAGCAGCAACAACAAAAACAGCAATCATGTTTTTGTTGCTAGAAATGTGACATTCATAAAAAATATACATGCACACTTTTCCAATGTTCCTAGGAAAGAGAGAGGAAGGGGTAGAATTAGGAACCTATAATGTATTGCAGGTAATAAATATAATACATTACAGACTTGTAATGTTAGACTGATGATGATGGTGTGTGTGTATGCGTGTGTGTGTGTATGCGTGTGTGTGTGTGTGTGTAACTAAGTATGTAAATGTCAGACAGACACATTGATCCTGTTCCATATGGCCACTCAGTGGAAGCCTGGATTAGATACAATACAACTCCAACTGGTTATTGTCTTTGGGGATTTAAGCCCTGAAGCCCTCTGTGTGTGTGTTTGCATGTTTGTGTGTGTGTGTTTATGTGTGAGTGTTTGACAGCTATACATTGGGTCAAACTGCACTAATCTTAGACTGCACACTGGAAAAAAGTAAAATAAAAAATAATATATAACATATTTATTATTAGTCTGAGGTTGTCTTTCAGTTTGCTTACATTTGGTGATATTTTTTTTTCCTGTGTAATATTTTATTCATATCTGCACTTTTTTGTGAGAGGAACACAAGGTGTGTTCATGGTTCTGCGGTTAAGTTTAGGGTTTAGGTTTTTCTGTTTACAGATGACTGGTTTTACAGGTGAGGCGGTTTAATATATTTTTTAGTATCTAGGGCAGCGCTGCACACTTTACATTTTTGCAATGAAGTCAAATGATTGATTATTGATAGTTTTAACCATAAGAGACTATGATTGGCTGAGTTGTTCCTACAGGCCCGGTGTTCTACATTTTTTTTCACATTTGTGTAAAGAAAAAATTATTTGAAATTCATCATTATTTAATCTTCCATGACCATTTTCCAACCTCTGTTTATACCTTAAAAACGTTCTAATTCCTCCAGGATCAATATCTATCTATCTATCTATCTATCTATCTATCTGTCTGTCTGTCTGTCTGTCTGTCTGTCTGTCTGTCTGTCTATCTATCTATCTATCTATCTGTCTATCTATCTATCTATCTATCTATCTTTCTGTCTGTCTGTCTGTCTGTCTGTCTATCTATCTATCTATCTATCTATCTGTCTGTCTGTCTGTCTGTCTGTCTATCTATCTATCTGTCTGTCTGTCTGTCTGTCTGCCTATCTATCTATCTGTCTGTCTGTCTGTCTGTCTATCTATCTGTCTGTCTGTCTACCTGTCTTTCTATCTATCTGTCTGTCTGTCTGTCTATCTATCTGTCTGTCTGTCTGTCTGTCTGTCTATCTATCTATCTGTCTCTCTGTCTGTCTATTTATCTGTCTGTCTGTCTACCTGTCTTTCTATCTATCTGTCTGTCTGTCTGTCTATCTGTCTGTCTGTCTGTCTGTCTGTCTACCTGTCTTTCTATCTATCTGTCTATCTATTAGACATGCTGTTTCTGTTACTGTACCTTTAAGACTGATTTATGTAAACAATTTTTTTCTGTCTGGGTGAATTTCTGATCTAAAGGCAGGGCAGGGCTGTGAAATCACAAAAAGCATGATTTGAAGTCTTTATTTTAATGTATGGACTTCATGAATGTAGGAGCACATATTCAGTTAGAATACTGGCCTTGTAATAAATTAGCCCTAATCAGCAACTCTAATCAAGGGTATGTCAGTATTCAAAGGGCTCATATTAAAAAACTGGAGCCTCATTCGTAACATCTGCTTGAAATAAACCCAATAAATGTAAATGCAGAATGCAAACTCTTACTTACTACTTTCATTAATATAATTGAAGTATCATATTCATATTATAAATACATTATATTTAACAATCACCATGGCTGTGATGTAATCACTTCAAGTCAAATCAACATAGGAAGTAAAATTCAGGTCAGAAATTTGTAGAATATGTGCCTTTTAATTCCACACCTGATGTCCCACAATGCTTTATAAATGCAAAATGGGTCTGTTCTTCTCATGATTATTATAAATATTAATTAGCTGATGTTATGTATGTGTGTTATGTCTTTAAACCTTTACACAGATAAGAATGCCATCTTCATGAACAAGATTTACAAGATATATTAATCAAATAATTGTTACAAATAATTGTTACAAAGGCCTGAATAGCTTAGTCACTGTAATGCTGGTGAGGTGGGGATAGGACATCAGCGCGGAGCCAGGGATCAGGAACTTGACTTTAAGAAAACCAAAAGGACTAAAAAACCCAACATTACTTTAAGGCTTAGCCTTTGTGAATGAACCGCGCTCTCTTCTGAATCGTTGGGGCTTAAGTAACCAGCCCCAATGAAGCACACCTGTGCCCCCATGAGCTCAGGTGTGCTCAGTCCGAACAGAGCGCCCTCTAACCGTGACACGACATAACCGTGACAGTTGTTAAAAAATAAGACTTTAATGTGAGGGGCCAGGCTTCAGATCCCTGTTTAGGTGATCAGGTTTCTTGTTTATTGGATCAGACTTGTTTGGCTTGGGCTAGATCTCATAATCAGAATAATCAGGTTGTGGGTTCAAATCCCCAGATCAGTAGGCTGCCCTGAGATTCCTCTTAGGCAAGGTACCGTCCCCAACACTGCTCCCCGGGCACTGGATATGGCTGTCCCCAGCTACACAGTGTGTGTGGGCTATATCCCAAGGAGGCATTACATTTTTACATTGTGTGGTAAGAATGACAGTCACTTTTCATCTGGTCTGAGTTTTTAAAAGAGGCTGTCTTTGTAGATCAAGGGTCATCAGTCATATCCTCAAAGGCCAGGTTTGCATGACGGGCTAGCTGATGGACACCAGATTCCACTTGTTTTAATCAACTTCACTCAAGTGCTTCTGCCAAACCTGCATCCAAGTTGGGCCTCTGAGAAGAGGAGAAGTGTTCGGTGGACCCCTGCAGTAGACTCAGTCTGTGAAACGCTGCACCACCAGATGGAGACAAAGAAAAGAAAAGGCCCACAATGTGAAAACTGCTGAAAATGAATGTTAAATTACATGAAGGAGACTCTGTTTTTTCTTTTCTTACTGAAAGAGCAAAACTTCTTTCAAACCAATTAGAGCTTTTCATTAAGATGGACTAGGGAATGTGGTTTAAGATGTGTTATGACCACCTATCAATGTTACCAAACACAGCCACACTGGTCAATATCAAGTCAAGTCAAGTCAAGTCAAGTAGGATTTTATTGTCATTTCAGCCATATACACAGTACACAGTGAAACGAACTCCAGGCCTGGGGTTTTATGAAATGGCTGGACTGGGTCACCTTTATAAAAGGTTGGACATGATTTTAGAGGGTTGAGAGAAGTTTTGTGAAGAGAAGATTGAGCCTAAATGTCTCTGCAATTCAGATCATTCACAGCAAAACTGATTTTTTAAAATATATTGCATGTAGTCATTTACACTTCCTATCACACAGCATTTAAATTTCCATTTCCATTTCCATTAATCATATTTAGCATACCCTGTCAAGAGGGACTTAAAAATCCTAATTGCAGGGACGGTCCCCCTGGAGCAAGGGCTTTGCTCAGGAACCGAATGGTGAAAGGGCTGGAGGTGGGAACTGGTGACCTCTTGGTCGATAGGTGAGTATCCTACCACTATACCACTAGACTGCACTGTATATTACTGTACACAGCCAGATATTATACTATACATGGTCTGATTATCTTCCAAATGAAATTTAACAAAAAGTCCTAGAGGTAAGAACTTCACTTTGTAGCTGTATGATGTGTTCAGTGATGCAAAGTGCAGAGCTGGGCGCTCATAAAATGCTCCTGTGCATCACGCAAGGTAGGAAGAGGACCGTATCAAATGTGCTCATGTGTGTGGTTTAAAGATTTTCATAAGAGGTCTTACAAAGTGAAAAGAAAGTGAAACACAATATTACTTTATTTATTGAGGAAACTGATCCAATAATAATAATAGTAACATTAATAATACACACACACAATAATAATCATCATCATCATCATACTATTATTATTATTAATAACAACAGCAACAACAATGAAAATATAAAGGATGGGATAAAAATGGTCAGATATGGTGATAGAAAGAGAAAAGTTTCTGACATATGGCTTGATGGTCCGCTTAGGAGCAACAAATCTTCCAAGGAAGTTGGACAGAGAGACAGAGAGAGAGAGAGAGATGAGAGACAGAGAGAGACAGGAGAGAGAGAGAGAGAGCGAGAGAGAGAGAGACAGAGAGAGAGAGACAGGGTGAGAGAGAGAGAGAGAGAGAGAGAGACAGAGAGAGAGACAGAGAGAGACAGGAGAGCGAGAGAGAGAGAGACAGAGAGAGAGAGATGAGAGACAGGAGAGAGAGACAGAGAGACAGAGAGAGAGAGCAGAGAGAGGCCAGACAGAGAGAGAGACAGAGAGAGAGACAGGAGAGAGCGAGAGAGCAGAGAGAGAGAGAGAGACAGAGAGAGAGAGAGACAGTGGGAGAGAGAGAGAGGAGACGAGAGAGAGAGAGAGAGAGAGAGAGAGAGAGAGAGAGACAGAGCAAGACAGGGAGAGAGCGAGGAGAGAGACAGGGAGAGAGAGACAGAGAGAGAGAGGAGAGAGAGACAGAGAGAGACAGACAGAGAGAGAGATAGAGAGAGAGAGACAGAGAGAGAGAGAGATAAGAGAGAGAGAGAGAGAGAGAGAGACAGAGAGACAGAGAGACAGAGAGCGAGAGAGAGAGAGAGAGACAGAGAGAGAGAGACAGGGAGAGAGAGAGAGAGAGACGGAGAGAGAGAGAGAGAGAGAGGACAGAGAGAGACAGGAGAGAGCGAGAGAGAGAGAGACAGGAGAGAGAGACAGAGAGAGAGAGAGAGAGAGACAGAGAGAGACAGACAGAGAGAGAGAGTATAGAGAGAGAGATGAGAGAGAGAGAGAGAGAGAGAGAGAGAGAGGAAGAGAGAGAGTAGAGAGAGAGGAAGAGAGAGAGAGAGAGAGAGAGAGAGACAGAGAGACAGAGAGAGAGAGAGAGAGAGAGAGAGAGAGAGGAGGGGGTTGTAGTCTATCTCTGGGTATCTCTCTCCACCCCTGTCTCTGTGCGGGACTGCCAGCCCGGGCTGTGGTATTTCAGGAATGCGTGCTGATCATGGCGGCGCTGAAGGCTCCTAAAAGCGGACTGCTGGAGCTGCGCGTGGCGGCGGAGCGCTGGAGCCGTGTGCTGGCGTCGCTGAGCGGGGACTCGCTCACTCTGAGCCCGGGCGAGGTCAGCGAGGAGCCCGCGAAGAGCAGAGCTCCGGCCGCCGCGCCGCTCAACGGGGAACCCAGCAGCCTGAGCTGCTCCGCCGTCCCAGAACACATCAGCAGCGTGAAGCGCACCGTGAGGGTCACCAAGCAGGACGTGGGGGGGCTCGGGATCAGCATTAAAGGTAGGAACTCTGTTTCCAAACGGGACAGCAAGATACACCCGGGCTACTCCAACTTCAGGCCAACTGCAGAAAAATGACATGCAGAGTGGAATTCCTGCAGGGAGTGTTGGTTGTATAAGACACATAATCACATGAACAGCAGCTGTGAGTGTGAAAGTAAGGTCAGAAAACTCATCTACCTCCTACATCAGCTGTAAAAAGTGGTTTATTATACTAAGAGGAGTTTCTATTTCAACACGTCCCAAATGTCTCTACAGTTAAGGTTGAAAGTTTCTTTAAACTATCATCTCTGGCATCAAACATCATCTTCATAATCATGTTGTGTAAGATCTTTCTGCAGGAGAGCTTCCCATCACCCTCACTAGAAAGCTCCGACCCGGAATTTTCTCAAGAACGATGCGGTATGCAGACGTATATAGAAAACTTAAAATAAGGCAGAAGTCCCATTTTTATGAGGACAAATGTAGTCTTTTTAGCTCATGTTATTATGACACATTGAAAATGGTCAACAGGTCAAAAACTCCTGTGAAGGCTTAGTCTGAAAGCTTTCCCACGAGGCTAAATCAGTTCAACTCCTCATGTTTTGTACCAATATGTCCAAAAAAGGCTTTGCTTGATTTCAGGCCTGCTTTTCGTCCCAATCTCTACATCTCTCCTCACATACTTGTGGGCTCTGTGCCTGAACACACACACACACACACACACACACACACACACACACACACAGAGGACTAAGGAGAATGCTTAGGCTGTATTAAAGTCATTCAAAACTTGGAGACTGAAACACATTATTATTAACATTTTCTACTGGGGATATTACACAATCGCTTCACTGCTGGTAATTAACTTTAATGCCTCTGAGCCTCTGAGAGTGGCTGGATAGCATGTTTGTGTCTGTGGTAGAGGGAACTATCTCCTGGTTACAGTGAGGATCGAGGCAGAGTGTGCATGGGAGCATGGGGGTGGGAGAGTGTTGTAGTTGGGGCAGTTGCACCCCATTGCGAACAGCTGACTGGAGAATTACCCATAATGCTCAGCATGGCCATTGGCTTAACATGAAAGCTATGGAAGGAGAGCAAGGAGGAGCAGTGAGATTTCTGTTTATTAGAGAGAGAGAGAGAGAGACAGTAATGACCTTGCATTTAGTCCAAAGTGCAGTTGTATATCTATATTTACTGTAGTGCTTCATGCAGGGCTTTGGATATGTTGCTCTTTCAAATGTTAAAAGCCCAGATCTGACCAAGATGAAGGACTTGAATGGTAGTGCATCCTTCATTAGATATATTTTCCACTGAGCAGACTTTCCATTGGGTTACAGCCATTTGCCACTTTTCTGTACCCAAAATGCAGTGGTTGGAGTTTCTAGGTTTTATAAAATGTGGTGTGTTTTTCCAGGGAGTGGTTCAGTAGATGTTCTGCACTTTATTTCTGTAGCTTTTGCTCACTGCTCACAAGGCAGCGAATGAGCAGATGGAGAAAAGCTGAAGAAAGATGTCACTTATGAGTTCTCACATGAGCACAGATGTTTAATTTGAAGTTTCACACACATGGGCTGTGTACACTGAATGTTACCTCTGCTGGGTTCTCCAAGATATACCTACATTTAAACTACATTTCTCAAATAGATAAAAAGTGAACTGGGGGCGTTGGTGGTTTAGTGGTCAGATACTTGCCTACAGACCAAGAGATCGCAGGTCTGAATCCCACCTCCAGCACTACCATCATTGGGTTCCTGAGCAAGACCCTTAATCCCAGATTGCTCCAGGGGAGCTGAATTGTAAGTCGCTCTGGATAAGAGCGTTAGCTAAATGCCTCAAATGTAAATGTAAGATTAACTACAAATTAGTGAAATACCCAAATACCCCATCATGGAGAGCAAGTGAGGTGCTGGGAGTTTTTATTTAATGAAGGGTACTGGACCTGGGGTGGGATGAGATGTAAAAGCTTAATTACTGGTTATGATGATGATAATGATTATTATTATTTATCATTATTATTTTTTTTTTTACAGTTGGAGAAAAGCAGACTTTTAAAAGGCCATGATGTTATGAACCTCATTTTTGTTATTTATCATTTAAAGCTCTTTAAATAAAGGAGAATGTTTTGGTTGAAAGTAATTAATAACTGACTGACATTATACTAAGTATAAAGAGCTGCTTCATGTTTCGAGCTTGATGGCTTTGTTCTGCTAAAATTCAGGGTTCCTGCAGAACTATTTCTTTTAACAATACATTAAAAAAGGTGCACTCTTTGGATGCAAAGTATGAAGAAATTAAATGTTGCTCAATGATTTTGCAATGTTATGATGTTTTTATAGAATCATGAGAATTTTCAAGTGAATAACTGTAAAATTACTGAGGGTTAATGGGAGTAAGTGAGCCAGAATGAAATTAGACCTCTGCATTTTATCCACCACAAACACACATGTGCAGCAGGGGGCAGCTATTGAAAGCACCTGGGGAGCAGGGACGGGGACGGGGACTTGCTCAAGGGTACCTCAGGGCAACATACTGGTAAGGGATTCGAACCCAGTCCGGGGGCCAACTCCCTAACCACTAGGCCTTAAGGCAAATGATGATGATAACAGAGTCGACAGATCACTACCACTCCCTCCCTCTCTGTCAGTGTATTAAATGTCAACCATTTCCTTCTTATTGCATGTATAAATGACTTATGTGACCTCATCCTCATCCTCAAAGGTCAAAATGCTTCAGTGAACACTGAGCAAAAGTGTAGAAGGGTCTGCTGTAAATTCACACAAACAAAGTTACAGGCAAAGCTGTCAACAGTTAGGCTCATGAAAAGGAAACGATTGTCACTCACTAGTGGAGTTGCAGTAGCAAGGCTGTAAGTAAAGCATGTTTCTTCCTCAGGCTTCTCTGGTTAGCACAGAGGTGCAGAATAATCGAGTGGTGCGGGTCCACCAGAAGGGTAAAAACTTCCCAATAGCATGCAGGACAGTGGCACAGTTTCAGTCCTCCAACCAGCAGTACTGGACCCTACCCAACAGTATCTAGGGCAATTGCAGACCACCCACCCAAAGGCCTTTGGCTGTCTCTTTAAAGGTCAAAGGTCAACAGCAGAAAAAGTAAAGCCACTGCAAAGAGCTTAGGGATTCATAGATGACATTCTAGTAAAACATAATGAAAATGTCAACCAACAAATTTCCAACATGCTTCCATTTTGTGAATTAATAAGGGGGCATTGGTCATTTTTAAAGCCAATTTCACATTTTTTAGGCCCTTGAAGAAAAGACCGAAACATAATTTGCAATGCTTTTACAAAATTATGCTTTTAAACCAGGGAGTGATTTCCACTTATGTGCTAGTGTCAAATTGTGCCAGTGTTGATTTTAATGCTGACTGTGCACCAAAATCTTAAAAATGGTTTATGTCCCTTTGTTTAGGATCAGAACCAAGATCAGAAAACTTTGTTGATCCCGAAGGATCTTTCCCTTTTTACTGAAGGGAACTTAAGGTGATTTCCCCGCCCCCGGAAGAACATTTAAAACCCTGGAACCCTTGAGACCAATAGCAATGGCTTCCTAATGTTCATTGAAAATGATCGTTTTCACTGATTTAGAGATGCTGTCCCTCCAAAGATATATTGCTGGTGTAACCTTCATGTGCTAAAGAAGATCTATGCCTGTTAATCTATGCGTTTTGGACCACACTCCTGCTCAAGGTCGAAGCCAGCCATAATTCTTGTGTTGAAATTGTACACATAAATCACAGCACGCGAGAGGACATCTTATAGAGGAAATTTGTCAATAATAAGAAACCATGAATACTCAGCATGCTTTCATATTAAGGAACTTATTGAAGTCTCTTAATGAGTGTTTAAATTTTATTTTTCGTGCTTTAATGGCCAATGTAATGGGAAAAGAAGCCTCCTTGTTTTATGCATTTACTGTATTTTTGTGGTGTTTAAATAGGTGAAAAACAACCTCTTTTTAAAGTAATTGTTTTTGTGATGTCAAAAAAGTACATTTACATGTATCCACACATAATCCAATGCAATTCAGCTCCAACCATTTACCTGAAGTCAGAAGGAAAGTCTGTGTATAAGGTAACTAAACAAATGCCATCGGAATATAATGGCCCTAAAGTGAAAGTGAAAAAGACAACTCTTGTCATTGCGAGGTCACAGCACAGCACACGTGAACCACAACGAAATTGGACCTCTGCATTTAACCCATGCACACAAACACCATGCAGCAGTGAGCAGCTATTGAAAGCGCCCGGGGAGCAGTGATGGGGACGGTACCTTGATCAAGGGTACCCCAGGGCAACCTACTGGGAGTGAATCGAACCCACAATCTTCTGTTGTGGGGGCAACTCCCTAACCACTAGGCCACCACTGCCCCTAAAGCCTTTTTTAAAAGTCTATTTAAGGGATTAGGGATAAAGGTAGGTTGGAAAACATAGAACTAAATAAAAATTAGGATATGGGTTCCTTATGAGTAATTATAAGCATTTGAATATATATTATGTGTTAATATATGTCAGGTATGGCTTCCCACGCCATTTCTTACATTTACTTTTTGTTGTGGCAGTCTGTTTTTAGCACGCCCTTAAAAGAGAGTAGTCAACAAAGCACACTTTGAAAGGGAGTTTCAAAGTTCAAAAATCTTCAGGGAGCCATTTGACATGAAGCTGGGAAATAAAGACTAAAACAAGGTTGACATGTGCAGAATATCTGAACGGTATTACAGTGAAGGCTTACTGGAAAAAACTCATGATGCTCTTTAAACACATCTTTTCCCAGCCCTCATGAATCCTTCAAGTTTGGGTTCATGTGATTTAATCTGCTCCCATCAACATTCATCATCCGAGAGGCCTGTCTGGCATAAGATGTTATTGACTACATTTCCCATGAACAACTTGCTGTGATAGGAATCCTGTGGAATCAGATTGTGTTTTGCACACATTCCACTCTTCCCGGTCTCATGGCACAGACTTTGAGTGCTTGATTGTGCCTCAAGACAAGCTTGGTTTGCAAGCCTGCCTTGCAATATCTACCCCCAAAAGTGTATTGTCAGCTAAACTCAGAATGCTTTTTGAATTTCTAGTTGTTTAGTACAACTGTTTCATATATTCAGAAACAAATCGCTTGGGTATGAAGTTATATTTCTGTATAAATTTGCTGAAACCATAACAAACCCAACTAAAGAAGACAATTTTATTTAATAACCAGCTTGGGATTGAGCTAACAGGTGAATAAGCTCGATTTATAGTTTTCAGATATGAGCTTTATGTTGAATCTTCTGCTGAAAGTCAAAAAGTGTAAAAGTGAAATGGGAAGAGAAAAATTCAATTGCATGGCAGTTTTATAAGCATCAAATATCAAAACTACTTGGACAACATTGGACCCAATTTGGGTACAACAACATTAGCTTGAGACTAACCTGTAAAGTAATTTTTAATCTTCTTAAGCCTTTTGACCGCAGTCTGCAACATGCTAGTTTGCATGTTGTTTATAATTTCATGCCTTCAATAACTTAACCTGGAAAGTAAGTTTTTATTTTTTTCAGGCAAAATGCAAAAATATATATAATACATACAAATATAGATACAGAATTTAATGATATGTAAAATAAATTTTACATATTAGATTACATAGGTCTTAGAATATAACCAGAAATACTGAACTTTGCATTTATATTGGATTTGTTTTTATTTATGTATTTATGCATTTTATTTATTCATTTTATAGCAATGCTCACCATTCATATAAAAAGCTTTACATGCATTGTTTTCAGATGATGCAAAGCACAGTAGCTGCAAGTTCTTTAAACATAACATTTGACAGAAATGATCATGTTGGCAATGACCTTTATATTTTCACAATAATTATTACACATTGTTTAAAGGTTTCTACAGTCTTTACTGTTCACGTGTATAAACCATATAAAAAGATGTAAATTGCTATTCAGCAATATGTACACAATTTACTCCTAGTCAGAGATCTATTGGCACCTGTGCTAAAGATGAATAAAAAAGACTGAACATTTTCACACTGAGAGACATTTGAGAGAAACCTAACTCAATAAAATAAAACAAAAAGTGTTATTTGCGAAAAATACACAAAATCTGAGCATTGCATTCACTGGTGTCTGCATTTAGCACTTTATGCAACATATAACTGCCAACATGCAACCAGACTTCTGTTTCAATGCCTCTCGAGAGATATCCAAGTTCACTTCTTGTACAGAATCCTTCTGTAACATCCAGGGTCCTGGGTTTAAAAGCATTAATTGGAGCCATCTTAGTCTTATAAAAAATGAAAGGTTAGATTTCTCTCCTCATATTTTCAGTTGGAAATTGAACTAATTAAGCACAAAGTATGGTCTTTTTATCTTTCTTTTCCAAAGCATGCGATTAATTATAAAGCTGAATTATAAAGCTGTATGTTCACAAAGACCTCACGCTTCTAATGCAATGCAAAGACTATGAATTAATTATGCATTAAATGTAAAATAAATGCTAAAACTAAAGCTGATGAAGGTCATACAATGGTTATCCTTTTCTTTCTCAGTAATGTTGTGCACAGAGCACTCAAACAGTAATGCTGTCTCTGTTTAACATCCATTATCATACCCTGAGAGATTGTGTCTCTCTTCATCTGGAGTCTCTTTGGTCTCCAAGGCCATTTTCACTTTCTGCCAGAACAGTCTGGTGTCACCTCCTGCTTTAGGCCAACTGAGGTATGCCTGTTTCTTCACCAACTTTTTCATTTTATAATAAGGAGAAAGGTGATTAGTCAGAATGTCCTCCAGAAAAATGAGAATCAAGACATCTTTCTGTTCATCAAAAAGCCTGAATCTTGCAACTTGAATCTCTTGGGAACACCAATTGCTCCTTAAATAGTTGTGAGTAATCAAGCAAATGGTCTTGCGGCTGTTTTATATCCCGTCAGCAATGTTGTCAAGGATGGACATGCCTGGTTGGAAGTCTCTGTGGTGTAGACATAGCCTCCAGCCCTGTTGGTCCTCCAGGTTTGGCAAAAGTTCCTCCATTACCCAGGGCTCATCTTGAATATTGTAAGAAATGAAGGCATCATATTGAAATCCAGAGCATTTCTGTTTCCTCTTTCTGTCATGGAGGAGTGCTAAAAACAGGTAGTATGTGTAGACCAAATGCCACCTCAGGAAGTTGTAAATGAAAGGTGACAGTAATGGTGAACGCAACTATCAAAGAACATGAAGAAAATGAGGCCATAATCCACTGTGCAAAATTCAGGGTTAAAGTCTTCTTGCTCATTGCAGATGGATAGCTACACATATACTTATTCAGGTAAAGGACTTGGGTAAGGTTATTCTTAAGTGACCAGTCATTGAACCAAGCACTGGTACAATCACAGGGGAAAGTGTTGTTCTGCAAGTCCAAGAATTGGAGTTTGGGCATTGATTGTATTAAAGTCTTATTGATGAATGTATGCTGATTTCCACTGGCTCGTAAGACCGAAAGCCTAGATAGGTTGGCTTTAATGAGGAAGTCCAGAGAGTGAAGCTGACTTCTAGACAGGATGAGCCTTGTTAGTTTAGGGATTGAATGAAAAACCTGAGGAGAGATAGAAGTGATGTCTGACAGCATGCTTCTTGTGAGATCCACATGCCAAAGGTCAGGGATGTAACTGAACGTGTTGGGATGCAGGTATCCTATGTTCAGGTTTCCAGCATAGAAAATCTTTAAGGATCTCAGGCCCTCCAGTAGATTGCTAGGCAAAAATTGAAGTCCATAGTGGCGCTGGCTATTAATTACCAGCATATGTAGAGATTTCAAATGAACAATTGGTGGAAAATTGAGATGCTGACTCCCAAATGTAATATAATTGCTGAACAGATTAAGTTCTTTTAGCCTGAACAATCCTGAAAATACATTTTCATACACAATCAAGTTTCCTAATCCTGCAAATGCATACTTCTGAATCTCAGAAATATGGTTATCAACAGGTCTAAAATTTTAAGAGAGGACAAATTAGCAAATGCATGTTTTTTGATTGTACTTATTTTGTTGTATCCAAGTTGGGTAATACAGAGAAAGATTTGCTGACAGTCAGCAGTTTGTTTGTTCCTAATTTTAGCACTTGTAGATTTCTGAGGTCTTTGAACAAACACACACTGACGGAAGCTATTTTGTTAGTGTACAAATACAGCTTTTTTAGATTTACTAGATGATCAAAGTCTGAGCAGTTTAGCTTTTCTATTTTGTTCATGCTTAAGTCTAGCAGTTCAAGTTTTGGAATACCCTTAAAAGCACCATTTAAATGGGAAATTTTGTTGTTGTGCAAGTGCAGGGACGTTAGCTGTGTGAAATTGGTAAAAGTGTTTGTTGAAATGTAGTGTATGGCGTTGTTTGTAAGGTCTAGCCTTTGCACGAGGTAACATGGCATGATCATGTGTTTGCTGAGGGAAGTAATGTTATTATGACCAAAGTGTAGGGTTCTCAATTGACCGGAACATGCGTCACTTAAAAGACGATCAGTGTTAATTAGCTTAATATTATTCATCCTTAGCTTCTAAAGACTTCCATTGAAAGTTCTGAATATGGCTGCCATTGTTTCTTCTGAAAAGCGCACTCCAAGATTGAGGGTTGCTACTGACTTCAGCACTGTTACATTTGGAATGATCCAATCTAGATGTACATCATGGCAACAGTATGAGAGGTCTAAGCGATTAAGACCAGGGAAAATATTTTCTGTCATTTGGACCTTGGTCTAGGGATTCCATGATAGATCCAGCAGTTTTAGGGAAAGGCATGTTGTTGACAGGTCACTGGAATTAAAGGTGACAAAACCATTCATTCCAGCATAAAGCTCTTGGAGAGTAGTCAACTTTAATGCCAGCTGAAGATTCTCGATGCGTTGGAGCTTGTTGTCAGTGAGATTTAAAAAAATTTAGGGTTGTAAGGGTCATAAAAACGTTTGGTTCAATGTGTTCAATCAAATTTCTATCGAGCCGTAGTCAATAGAGATTATGCAGACCCTGCAGCCAACTTCCTGATACATTTCTCAGCCAGTTCTGAGACAGATTCAGTTCTTCCAGCTCTCCTGAGTTTTTAAAGGCTCCTTCGTATATGTGGGAGATGCGGTTGTTAGAAGCATTTAGATACATCAGATGTATGAGACTGCAGAGATCCCCCTCTCTGATTTCTGTGATGTAGTTGAAAGATATGTCTAACCGCAATACATTGTTTCAACGAATAAGATTAAGTTATTCAGCCTTTCTCCTCCACCTTTGTCAGCATCTTCAAGTCGTCAGATCTCCAAGGCAAATGCTGTACATTATACCTAATAAACCAGTTTATTGCAGTACATTCTATTGTGTTTTTACACAATACTCGTTATTTATAAGCACATTTTTCTTTTTAAAAACGTGTAACCAAAAAAATGCTGTGTTTTTTTGGGGGTCTGGAACGGATTAATGGTATTTCAATTCATTTCAGTGGGGAAAATTTATTTGACATATGAGTAATTTCAGTTACGAGCGCCATCACGGCACAAACTATAGTTGTAAGTCAAGGCACCGCTGTATTTTAAAACAAAAAAATATTGAAAGGCGTTGAAGATTTTATAGATTTACAATGAATAGGGTGCAATTATGTCCCTTAATTAAAATACAAAGATGTACCCTTGAAAGACACCACCACACCGTTTGTGAAAGGTCTTTTTTGTAGTTAACATTACACTTTTTTCCATTTCATTATCCTCAGTCTTGACATAAAATACCTCAACATCTATTTATCAAAAGCCCAGATTCATTTAGTCTGATTTCAGCTGGTTTTGGTGATTGTTTAACCATGCACATCACTGCATTGCACATTTAACAAATTAATGGACATTTCTAAGATTCAAACGATAATTTTCATTATCTGAGCCTGCTTGAGTGCAGATTTGAAAAAAAGGTTTCCAATGAATTTGACTCTTAACCCTGTGGTTTGTACAAAGCATAATATAAACTTCAGGCAAAAATTCCGATTTTCGAGCAGGTTAAACACTAAGTATACCTACCCCGTGTGGTTGTCTTGACACAGAAATTGATTTTGTGAAACAACTGCTCTTCTTGTATTAAATAGGATCTGAAATAAAGGAACTGAGAGAGAGGACAATGCAAGCAGTTTCAGAAAAGTCACTGCATTCAAACAAGAAAACAAGCTCAACCAACACAAAAATGTCTTACTGCCTTTTTCATGCTAAATCATGCCACGATGGAGATCGAAATATCAGTAATAAAAGTATTAATGATACTTTTATCATTTAATGAGCTGGGTTGGGGATTTGCCTTTTAACTTAAAGAAGAAAGAGTTCCTCAAAAAATCCAATTCACTCAATTTTCCACTTAACACAGGCATATTTCATCAGCCAAGCCATGCTTAGAGTCTAAATTTTGGTTGCTTACTTTAGTGGCACAGCTATGGAGCTACTGCTGCTAACATACACTAGAAGTGAGTGATCCCCAAATAGTCAAATGCCATTCATTCATTCATCCATTATTATTTAAGCCTCGTGTTCTGAGTAGGGTCGCAGGTGGGGCTTGAGCCTATCGCAGAGCACATAGGGCTAAAGACGATGAAACACCCTCGACAGGTCACCAGTCCATCTCAGGCCAGACACACAGACATCAAGGGGGCAATTTCGCATCTCCAATCCACCTGATCATGTCTTTGGACTGTGGGTGGAACGCTAGCAGAAATGGAGAACATGCAAACTCCACCCAGAAAGGTGGATATGGTCTAGGTATGTTGTGGAAATGGTTTAGGCTATTTGGGTCACTATTGACACTATTGAAATAGTGTACTATTGAAATAAATGTACTTTTTATGTATCATTATCTGGGAAAAATAGTGCAGCATTGCAAACATAAAGCTGAAAAAATGCCTAATCAATCAGGGCCAACATTTAATTCATAACCTATGTTTTCACAGTTTTTTGCTCATATTTGTCATTTCTTTTTTCTTTTTAACTTGCAGTTTTATGCATTTGACTTTAAAAATCTTTAAAATGCTATATCCTGTGCATTATTTAACATGTTGATAATGTTTAATACATTTCAGGTGGGAAAGAGAACAAGATGCCCATTTTAATCTCGAAGATTTTCAAAGGACTTGCAGCAGACCAGACTGAAGCTCTATATGTGGGTGATGCCATTTTGTCAGTCAACGGATGTGATCTGCGAGAAGCGACACACGATGAAGCTGTACAAGCTCTGAAGAAGACTGGAAAGGAGGTCATTCTGGAAGGTAAGTCATTATGATCTGGCTGGTTGCTTGTTAGGTGAACAGCCAACATTTTTTGAACCGATTTCAAGCTACTCATCTGTGGTGTTTGGTCAGTTTTCAGTGGGGACCACTGACCGTTCAGTTCATGTAAAAACCTTGGTCTAGAAGCTAATAGTTTCTTTTAATACCATTAAAGTGAAAATGACTTGTGAAACAGGACAGCACACAGTGAAACACATCCAAATGCATCCTCATTTAACCCATGCATGATGTGCAGCAGCGGGAAGCCAAATCCAGCACCTGGGGAGCAGTGATGGGGATGGTACCTTGCTCAAGGGTAACTCAGGGCAGACTTGTGGTCTGGGATTTAAAACCACAACCTTCCAATTCTGGAGCCTAGTCTCTAACCACTCATGATTTAGCATGAAGGTCCTCTATTGCACATTCTAGATCAGAGACAGGCAACTAAGAAGCTTAAAAAAAACCAATATCTTTCGGGGCAATGTTGGTGTACAATGTTGGTGACCCCATGATGAAAGAGTGTGGGAGTCCCAGACCAGGAGGTTACCCTTGAGTGACTATTCCTCTACTCCCCGGCTGCTGGCTGTGTGGCTCTCCACTGCTCCACTTGGGTGGATGAGTTAAATTCAGAGGAAGCATTTCATTTCAGTTCATTTCATTTCATGTGTGCTGTGGTGTATTCAGAATGACTAGTCACTTTCACTTCCCATATTATCTTGTGTAACTCTTTCAATAAAGGGCCGTATCACAGAGCTTCTGCTCACTTACTAAAAGGATTCAGTATCCAGTAAGAGTATCTGCCAAGGGTGCCAAATATAAATCTTTACATTTTTTTATGTGTTAGATATTGTGAGGCATTAAATTATATATTTCTTCATTGGCATTATTTTAAAAAGCTAGTTTAATGTCTAAGTTAAAAGAAATTGCATTATCTGAATTTCCATATTTGCCTTATTTGGAGGCTCCGTGTTTTATTTTTATAATATTTAAATCAATATTTAAATTTACTATTTTTATTTCACCAAATGTTATGGATTATTATCAGCTTTAGGTGAGTTCTTTTGCAGAGTTAATGTTTTTTTACATTTTCACCTACTGGCGTCTATTTATGAGTTTGCACGTTTGTAGGTTATCGGTTCTGGGGCAGCGGTGGCCTAGTGCTTAGGGAGTTGGCCACAGGATCGGAAGATTGTGGGTTCAATCCCCTTACCAGTAGGTTGCCCTGAGGTACCCTTGAGTAAGGTACCGTCCCCGTCACTGCTCCCTGGGCGCTTTCATAGCTGCCCCCTGCTACACGGTGTGTGTTTGTGTGCATCGTTGTGGTTCACTGTGCTGTGTATTCACAATGATGAGAGTAGTCACTTTCACTTATTATAAATGCTGCAGGTTTAAAATCCAACTTTTGCCAACTTTTCAGACAAAGCTGATTTTGTCTTCTCATTAAGATTCAGGAGATTGTGTCGGGGTACATTTGGAAGACATTTGTGAATAAAAGCATGGTTCAGTGGATATGAAGCTTTCAGAGAAAAACAACAAAGGGAAAAAAGCAGGAATTCCCAGAAGTGTGCACATGAATATAAACACACCCACACACACAGACACGTGGATAAGCAGCAGGAGACAGGGATAGGCATCAGCATGGGCTCGCAGTTGGATTGCACCTGATCTTTTTGCAAAGACGGGTCCACCTGGGCCTTAGTTTGGAAAGGCTTCTGGATAAAACTACAGTCCTGAAAACAAGTTAAAAAGGCTGCCATGCTGATATTAATATGGCACTTAATATATTCAAGAAGGTAAGAAAAATTCAGCTTTGGGGTTTTTAAAACAGTACCCACTAGCTAGAATGGCAGTGTAGCGTTGGCACATTTTTGAAGGTCAACCTCACATCAATGATTGTACATTAATGGAAGAAACTGAATGCATTGTGTAAAAAAAATCTCTCTATTCTTATCTGCTCTTGACAACATTCCTAACAAGATGATACATATTTTGTCCAATGGTGTCCTGGCAGGCCTTCTAATTGGTGAATTCAGCCGCATCCACTGCTGACACAGTCCTTCAACCAGTGTTGCACACACTCATCTTATGTAATCTCCATTGAAGGTCATTACCAAAAGAACAAGCACTCCACACATGAGCCCAGTCACAATGCTCAGTGCTGATGATCAGCTAGAGAGGTATAAAGCCCCTCAGCAATGCACTGTGGAACGGAGGAACTGCATGCTCCGGAGGGGTGGGGCTCATTCTGATACCTTAAGGATGAGCTGGAATGGAGTTTGTGATCCAGAACTTTTCCAACATCCATACCTGACCTCATTACTGCTCTCCAAGCTGAACACAACCAACGCTTTTACAGCTTCCCTATTTTTACACTTGATTTCAGCAAAGTGTTGGAGGAGCAGATTAGGTTAATAAATAGGCATAAATAGGCCCCATATACAGAGACACAGAATAAACCATGAGGACTACAGAACAGGTTCAAGTTTATGTTCAGAAAAGGTTCTGAACTTTGAAATGAAAATCCACATTGTTTGCTCTTTCAATCTGACCGTGAAATCAGTATGACCCAGAGCAAGGTGGAGCTTATATATATATATATATATATATAAGTACAGCTGATGAAATTCTAATGCTGCTCTCGTGGGCTGACCTCACACACACACACACAACACCATTCTTAACAGAGGTGTAAAAATGTTATAAGTCTGAAGGTGGAAATTCAGCTCTAAAAAATCCGGCAAATTTCTTTATCTAGTCAAGTTTTTAATTTTGAGATTTCTAATGTGAGATTATTCATTTTGCATTCATTTTACATACTGTAGTCATTTTTGTACTTAAGTGCTCATTTAATTGACAAGTACTTGGCTTAATTTTTATTAAAAAACAAAAACTATTATACAAATAAATTGAATATACAATTAAATATACAATTAAAAATTGATTCATTTTATTTATTACAATGTTAAAATGTTCTGTAGTATCAGTTATTTCTATTAAAATCATTTAAATTAATACAAAATTCTTGTTGGGTAAAAATAAGTGTTTTTTTTTTTTTGTTGTTGTTTTGTTTTTTTTGGTTTTTTTTACATAAAAAACAGGTTTACTGTTTAATTGTGCCACTGTGTTTTTTTGTATTACTAATGAATAAGTATCAAACTATGAAATTGACTTCATAATTTAATTAGATCTAATTTAATGTGAAATAATGTGAAAGTTTTGAATCCCTTTCAAGAAATTTAAGACAAGAATCGTGCAGGTATCATACATTTCCAGCTGAATTAAACATTAAAAAGAAAACATGCCATCCCTTTATCACAGGCCATATTTTCCCCCAGTTTGATCAATTTTCCATTGAAGTCACTGATACTGGAACGAGCAGTAATGGCAGTAATTGTATGAAAACACAAGTTATTTATTTTTTTGACAGCTTTATGTAGACATGTGGTCACCAATATAGCTGTATATTAACCTGCCATTTTTCTCAGTGCAAAAAAAAAGCGGAATATTTTGTGCAGTCTGAGGGTCTGATTGATGCTCCAAACGCTGTTTACTGGCTTCTTAGTTTAGCTTCATATCTGAGCCAGCAGCCATAATATCAGGCACTGATTCAATGAATTAATTAATGCAAGAAGCAAAACACACTCTACTGGATTTGTAGACTGAGGCAAGCTGCCAGATGCTCATGGAGCAACACGTCTAAAATATCAGCCAGATAGATTTGGACTGATATGAGGTGTTAATGATCGGTATTGTTTTTATTGTGGCATATTAGTTCACTTTGGGTGTGAGGGAGTTCAACATGCATGGAAATAGATGGGCTACTGAGTTAGGGCTGCACAGTATCTCATCATTTCATCATTATTGTGATATTGATCTCTATTAGCCAATCACAGCTTCAGGCCGGTGTGACTGGGTGTTATGATAAAGTGAAAGTGAAGTGAAAGTGACCACTCACGTCATTGTGAGAACACACAGCACAACGAAATTGGACTTCTGCATTTAATCCATGCACACAAACACACACTGTGCAGCAGGGGGCAGCTATGAAAGCTGCCCGGGGAGCAGTGACAGGGACAGTACCTTGCTCAAGGGTGCCTCAGGGCAACCTAAGGGGTTTGCATCAACAGTCTTCCGATCCTGTGGCCAACTCCCTAACCACTAGGCCACCGCTGCCCCTACTATAAAGTGTTCATGGAGTCCAAAAAGGGCATATTATATTAGAGACTCAGAAAAACACTGATCTGCCTCGATGTTTAATGGCAGATCAGTACATGATTTAATACATGTCTTTTCACATAATTTATTCAGCAGTATATTTTTTTTACATAAATCACAATTGTAATATGCAGAAATATAATCACATTGCTAGCACAGTGCTTACATTAGGGCCGCACAAGTTCAACATTTTGCCCATATTGTGCAGCCCTAATGTAAGTGTGTTAGTGTGAAAGAGAGAGGGAGAGGAAGATTGAAGAGAAATGTTTATGGATTTGATGAGTGCAGACTGTAAAGTGCCTTTTCAGCATTTACCAATTGTAATAGATCTTTTTGAAATGGATAGTAAAAGCTATCAAGGTGTGTGTGTGTGTGTGTGTGTGGACTTTCTCTGTCTGCACTTCTAATACTTCAACATAGCCACATGCATGAAGACAACAGAAAAAGTACAATGATTCTAACTTTCCTTTATTATTTTATTAATGAATTGGAATTGGTGGTAAATAAATAGAATAAAAAAAATTAATAAGAAAAAAGCCATGGTTTTGAAAAAGATAGCAATGACAAATTGGAATAGTGTGCAAGTGTTAGTACATGTTTGTGTGTGTGTGTGTGTGTGTGTGTGTGTGTGAGAGAGAGAGAAAGAAAGAGAGAGGAAATGGAGCAGAAGATATGCCAGAATGAAGCAGGCTCAATTACTCACAGTAACAAACGAGCTCACACAGCCAAACCCTGCCAGTTCTACAGTGTGTGTGTGTGTGTGTGTGTGTGTGTGAGTGTGTGTGCGTGCATGTTTTGTGTATATAAGTGAGATGAGAGCTGCGAAATCCAGCATACTCTTCTGTGGGTCTGTGTGTGTGCGTGTGTCTACATGTGTGTGAATTCCGGTCTTTCTCACCCTGGTCTGGTGGGAAATGCTGTGATGGTTAACGGGAATTTTAACGCATCCGAAAGCCCAGTGTTCTCAAACAAGCACTCCCTCAGGCTGCTGCTGTTGCGGCTGCTGTTTTCACTGATGTCTCACACACCGTTCCTTCAGGGCATTTGAGATTAATAAGCATTGTGTAGAAACCAGGGTCTTACTTGTGTAAGTCCTGCTTCAGTAGGCTGATCTCCACTACTGTCATACCACATAGTCACTGCTGTTCTTACTGTTACTGTTGAACTTTTTCCTTCTGAGCCCGGACGTGAAATGCATTTTGAGGTTCGATCCTTCTAGGGCACCTGAGCTTATTTCATTTTTAAGTTTTGTTTGGAAACCAAAGGTGTAAAGTCCCTTGGAAGAGGGGCTGTAATTAAAATGGGTTTTCTGTTTAATATATTGTAGCGGGCAAAGGTCCTGTCACCCATCATCTCTGCATTTTTTGTAATAAGATAATAGCGACAGTGATTTATTGCAACATGTGTTTCACTAAACATACATGTAAATACATGAGAGAGTTTGTATCATTTTGGTGTGACCACTCTCAAATTTGGTCAATTTTGCTCTGACCATCTTCAGCACAGCCTGAACTCTTAGTCGAACCTTCTTGGCATTTCTTAAATGTATCTTCAGAAATGGATCTCCAGGCTTCTTGAAGGACATTCCAAAGCACGCCTTGATCACTTGAATGATTTGTATGTAAGTCACTCTGTGTCTTAATAAAAAACAATGATCTGAAAGAGACAGGTACTTAAAATGAGAGCCAAAAACTGTCCTTCAAGAAGCCTGGAGAACTATTCCTTAGCAATACTTTGGAAGCAGTTCTTTGGAAGCAACATATGAAGAAACGAAAGGTGGCTTAGAAAACTTTTCACAGTCATTTGCAGGCCACATTGTATGCTTTCCCCGCTGTGTTGCTGCAAACATTCTTTGATAAATGATCCTAAGGAAGGTGTTTCCTCATATCTTCATTCTGGATGTTCAGGGAAGCCAGCGTGGCTGGCTGAGCCAAGCTTAATCGGCCAACATCAGTGCCTGACCTCTATAAGGCTCTTGTAGCTCAGTGGAAACAAATCCCATTGGCATGTTTCTAAATCTAATGGAAAGCTATCTCAGATGAGTGAAGGCTGTTACTAGCAAAGGGCAAAAGCTCCATATTAATGGCCAGGCATTGGCATAAGATGTGGATGTGATGTCATGTGGATGTGGTTGAGATGATAAATGAGTGAATGAAAATGGACTATGCTTTCCTCATCATTCGAAGGAAAGTCGAGCTAAAGAAGAGTCTCTCAGAAGCTCAAGTCCTACGTGTGTGTGATTTCTTCTATACCTTGTCTTTTCTTTTAATAGCAGAATAAAGAATTGTATATTTAAAAGAAAATGGCCAATTCTATTTAAATAGCATCCACTTACAGGCATGTAAGAATCTCAAACAATTACAATACACTGTTAACGATGTTCATCAAAAAAACAGGCGGTTAACCAAAAATGTTAGAACCTGGTATGCATAACTAAATATTGCCAGGCACACCAAATGTGATGGACAAATCCATGCTAACCAGTAAAGAGAAACTAATGCAGAAAAAGGCTTAAAATATAGGTATTTCAACATCACCTATTCCATGGAAAATGCATTAAGTTGGCCTAGCTGCAGGAATGACTGCAGAATAAGAGGAAAAACTTTAAAGTGATGATTCATCTAAAAATCTACTTTTCCCTACCCCAAATGTAATTAATCTGTCAAAACATGTTTGGTGTCCGCGGTTCTTCAGTTTATCAGTGGAGGAACGAGGCCATGCTGAACTAAAGTGGTTTCAACACCATTGCCTTCCTTTGCCACCCAAAATATAACAAATATAAGCATGATTGCATGTTCTTGGGAGATTCTGGAGTGTGTGAATCCCCTGTTTTATTTTGTATAATTTAAAACGATGTTATGCTACAACTGTTAAAGCACTGACAAGTGAAGTGAAAAACACCCACACATAAAGAACCAGGGCTGCCCTAGCTTGGTATTGAACCCAGGACCTTTTAGCTGTGAGGCAACAGCCCTGCCCACCCCAAAATATAATATAATACAATGCAATACAGCAGGATAATGTGCCCTGCCCAGTTGCAAAAACTTTATTCAGGAATAGTTTTCTAAACAAACTCACAAGTTACTTGGTCTCATGCAATTTTTTTGGTTCCAGAGACAGCAAACCTTTAGAGTTGTGTAGTCCATGCTTCACTGGTTCAGAACTACTGTGACAGCCCAAAAGAGACCTATGCAATGTTAGATATACTGCATTATTAAGCACCCACAAAACAATAATGGCATTTAAGTCAAACAATACTTTCCCCCGAGAAGCAGCTGAGGTTTTACACTGCAATGTGACACAACACATTGTGAGCTGTAGCTTTAATTGAGGTTTGTTCAGCTGTTTTAGGGTCATAGTGTTCTGAGAAAATTCACAGCACGCCTTAACAGGATCAGCGGTGGGGCAGCTGCAGGTCAGCGGTAGGTCAGTGGTGGCCTAGTTGTAGGGGAATTGCCCTCACATACAGAAGGTCATTGGTTCAAGTCCTGGACCAGTAGGAAACCCTGACGTACCGCACCATGGTGTGTTTATATGGGTTAAATGTGGAGGACAAATTCAACGCACACTGTTTACAGGAATTTCAACTGACCAGCGTCACAAAAAAAAAAGTTGTAGAAATGTCAATTGTCAGTATTCTATTACTATATGGACATTATTGGATGGCCTCAAGTAGATGGCCAAAAATGATTTTGGAGAACATGAAGAATTAAGTACCAGCTCTGACCCTGCATGGCCATAGGCATTACAGACAGGGTTACCACATGTACCTAAAATGAATGAGCAATGTAATATTAAACTGCACCAAACTTTCCTGCTATCTTACTAAGCAAAGACAATATAATGGCTGAACACATCTTAGTGTGAAGCAAACAGCAGTTTCCCATGGCAGAGAACGGGGTTTGCAAATGAATTAGAGGAAATGCATGGCAGCCTTATCAAAGATTCACATGCTGTTAATTTGTGAATGTTCATTAAAGGTTCAATTGCAATGTGTGACACATTAAGCCACACAGGACCCTGCAGTCCAGCACAGTGACTGAGCCAATTTTCCTTCCTCCTGTCTTTGATGAAAGCCCAGCATTGCTACTATTGTCGTGTAATTTTGAACAAATTAAGTTTTCAGTTTCGCGACCTTCAGCTGCTCCAGACTTGTACACTGCAAATGCCATCAGCCTGTGGGAAGCGAGTGTGTTCTAGTCACTGTGATCTGTGTTTGTCTTTGTCTGTGTGTGCTTTTGTGTTTGTGTTAGGATGCCTTGCTAAGAGGAATTAAAAAGCATTCCTTGCTGAGAGACATAACAGAAGTCTGTGAACTAAACTAAAAGGTCTAAAAAGAGAGGTGACTACCTATTGGGAAATTCTCAATTAAAATGCTTAGTATGACCTTGGTTTGAGGAGAAGCTTTCTTTCTGGTTGAAATAAACACACATTACTGAGATATTTAAAAACTCATTTTTTATGCTAAAATGCTTTCTGGAAAAATCAAACCTAACATCTGCTATGCCTTCTATAAGGAACCTTGCAGAACTAGACAAAAGAGACACTTTCATTTAATTTAATTTTCAGTCAAAACAGTCATTAACAACATTATTCACTTTTTGTAAGGAAAAATGCATGCGTTTAACAGAAAACCATTAAATGTAATATCAAAATTATATGTATTTAGGGTGTCCATCATTTGCCTTTATTACAGGTTTTGCTCTTTTCTTCTTTACTTTTTTCCCCCTTAATAATAGCTGATAGAACTAGCTAGACATCCCTTCAGACCCACAGTGTTGAGCTGTTTTCTCCTCGTGGAAGGATGGACAGATTTTTAAGCTTTAAATGCTGTTTATCTGATGGTACCGGTTTTAGTGGTCTGCTGGGTCTTGCACGATTGTTAGTCTCATTTACGATGTGGGAACTCTTCTTCTGATCTTCGATCCTACCTCCTCAGAAATCTCTTTTTGCTTTTTTTTTATTCACATGAGAATGAAATAAGGGTGGCAGCTGAGGTGTATGTGGGTAGCAGTTTGTGTGAGTGTGTTTCATTTAATCGGAACATGTATCGCAGCATTGGGAACGGCTTTGGTTGAGAGGACCCAGCTTTTTCCGGTTGGGTTTCGTATGGAAAAGAAGGAAGAGTTTAAGTCAGCAAGGGGCAGAATGTAAAGAAAGAACTAAAGAAACACTGGCAGATTTATACATAACGCTTATATACAGAGCTGAAAGATATTTTGTGTCTTTCTTTCAAATATGCTTTTTTCACATTAGAATAGGAGGAAAAAAATGTCTCTCAGACTTTTCAAAAGTGTGATTATATACAGCTTGTGAATTAAATTTCCTTGTGAAGCTTCCATTCCGTTGTAGTGATTATATACTGAAGTGTCTGTGTGTGTTCACCCTTTCAATGGCTAGGCACTGAAACAGAACATCAGGATTTTCAGATTAAACGAGTAGGACTGATCAGTATTCCTTCCTCAGCTGGATTCTCACACTCAACTAAATTAACATCTTTAGCCCTTATGGCCTCTTTTGTGTTAAATCATCAAAACAGTAAGTGCCAGTTTCTATCTGTGAGGAAGGGATCAGTTTCTTTCCCAAAAAACGAGTGCGTCAGGCAGTGGGCTGGACATTTAATGAGCTTGTGTGAGAATGTGACGATAAGCCAAATCTGGTATGAATTTTGCTTGTTGCTGATTTACACATACACTCTCTGGGGGTCGCAGCAAAGTGAGTCGTGTAAAGCTTTCATCACCACAGTAGCTGCGCTATCAGCTTAGACATGGAAGCTTGCAAGTTCACACAAGTCCATGTTTTCATATGGTTGCATAGGTAATAAAACTGCTCCACAACAGAGCCTATTTTCACTGTGTGACAAAAACACACTGCATAATTGTACCCTTGTTATCACCTTTGTTGCTGTTGATTGTGTGTGTGTGTGTGTGTGTGTGTTTTCTTATGGCCACATTTTTGTGGGGGTGTTATGAGGGACATTCCTGGCCTAATAGAGCTTTCACAGAGCACAGCATGCCTCTGGAGTCACCGAATAGCCAATCAGATGCATTCCAACAGCTCCCACAGCAACCAGACAGTGGAGGGACTCTACATGACATTTTTTTCCCCCTGTCTATGGCTTGGCAACGGAGACTCAATGAGGCAGTAAGAAAAACAACCTGCTGCCCTGTCGGCCAACCCAGGCCTCGGCACTTGGCGACAGTCGGCAAATCGACCAATGAGAAGAATCCCAACTGTTTTTCAAATGAACAGTTACTGCATTTCAGAGTTATGGCTCTTTATTTTCTTTGTGTTGGAAAGGTTAGGAATTTTACTTCCCAAAGATCCATGAAAACTTGAAACCTGGGGGGAATATTTATAGTCCAAAGGGGCCTTGCTCTTTCTCCTGCTGCCCCTTTGCTATTGCTGAAGCATCACAGTTGAAGAGGGGAAATAGTTGTTGGGTTTATGTGGTGTTGGAAAGGGTGTCCTGGGTTTCGTTTGGTCTGGGGTTAAGCAGTTGGTTGCTCAAGGAACTGAGCATGAATTTCCAACCACAGTTGCCCTAATATAACTCATTTCCTTTTCTCCTACTTGAACGGTCTATATTATCTCTGCCATGGCAGAAAATTGGGAAATGCTCATTGCCTGGTCTTTTTAATTTGACAAAAGGCTATTTAATATTGAGTCCCAAGAGGCTTTTATATGGACAAATCCCTGTTTCTAAAAATACACCCATAAATCCTCTCATTTACACCCATGTTTGTGGCTGACTGTCAGAAATCTATTGTTGGGTGTGCTTAGTGTTCAGTAGGAGATGGGCTGGTTTGTAGAAAAGAGTAATCACTGTGGTGAACTATAATTTCTTGCAGTGAACAGAGTGGAAGCATCATTTTGTGTGTTTGTCTTTGGCCCCGGGGGGACGTGTGTGTGTGTGTGTGTGTGTGTGTGTGTGTGTGTGTGTGTGTGTGAGAGAGAGAGACAGTAGACATTGTGTGAAAAATGGTGTGGCTGATTTAATATCTATTAACTCTTACCATTCTAATCTTAATACATTCTTACGGGAGTAGAGCAGTATGCAAAATTAGCAGCAGATCTTTAAGGTAATTACGGAATATTAAAATATGGCATATTTTATCATTTTAGCGTGCAAGTTCATTTTGTTGCTGTTTAACATATTGGGGGGAAAAAATATAGCATAAACATTAAAATGGCAACTTTGCATATTTTACCTTCCATTAATATAAGCAATTTGACCAATTTCTAAGTAATAATGAATTAAAATGTGCTCCCTCTAAAGGTTGTGGACATATTTTCACAAAAAAAAAAAAAAAAATAGAGCATCAACAAATATAGATCACAATGTCTGTATTATGCTGGATTTTTTTTAAGGCTATTTTGGCATTATTCTTTATCATTTATTCTAGCATAGACACAACAATTGATTAACTAACTTTATTAGGTTTAATTTATTGTGGGGGCCAGTGGTGGCCTAGTGGTTTGGGCGTTGGCCTCGTGATCGGAGATTCGTGGGTTTCGAACCCCTTCCCGATAGGTTGCCCTGAGGTACCCTTGAGCAAGGTGCCGTCCCCGTCCCGCTCCTCCCTGCGATGGGCTGGCGACCTGTCCAGGGTGCGTCCCCCGTCCTCGCCCTGTGTGCGCTGGGTTGGACACCAGCACCCCCCAGCGACCCCGTTTGGGACAAGCGGCAGAAAATGGATGGATGAAATTTATTGTGGGCTAATGCTTATGATAAAATATCATGGCACTGAATTTTATCATTATTGGCCAACCATTGCAAGCATGGAATTCATTTGTGGTCCAGTGTGTTTGTGTTAAGTGTGTGTGCATGTGTGTGTATGTTGACGAGTATGTGTTTGTGTGTGTGTCTGAATATAGACAGGATGAGAAAGTGTTGTAGGCAAATCTAAGTTGGCAGCCATGGCTGTTAGACAGACTGAGAGAGACTCGCTGACTGTGTGTGTGTCTGTGTTTGCGTGTGGCCAACAGGTAAAAGGGTGAACAAAGAGAGAGAGAGAGAGAGAGAGAGAGAGAGGCTGGGGTGCTGCTTGGCATATGTGCTGACTGGGCTGAGGTATATGTTTGGGAAAGGGTAAGCTATGGGCTGGACTCTATTCTGGGCTGGGGAAGCGCCCTCTCTACCCTCTCCCCCCTCCCCCCTCCTCTCACCACGGCATCTCACTCCACCACTCCTGCACTGAAACCCTATCGGTGCCCCTCAGTGGCGTCTGCTATTTATACCCCCCCTATATGTGTGTTTGTGTGCAGAAGAATGTGAGAAAAGTCCTGAGAGAATCCTAGCCATTTCTATTTATTTCACCGTAGTGAACAGTAGTGGTTGGCCAGAAAGGGTAAGCTTTGCTGGCACACTGGAGTTCATCTGAGCTGATGTCACTGGAGGTTACTGTATGTGTTCCATTACTGCCATGTCAAAACCTCTTCACCCCTTTTGTACACTTCGATTAGATTAGATTCAACTTTATCACTATTATACTGGCTAATTCAGCTCCCAGTTACAGACTCTAATGGACTCTTTTATAGTAACTCACTTTACTGGAACTCATCGATAAATTTATTAACTTATAAAATTCACTTTCCCTTTCACTTTCTACTGTTTTGTTTATCCGGTGTTGGATCAGTGGAGGATGAGTTCCCCTTTTGAGTGTTGGTTCTTTCCGAGGTTTCCTCCTCCAGTCTTAGGGAGTTTTACCTCGGTCGCCCTCGGCTTACTCATTTATAGTGATTATTACGATATGTGCAATAAAATAAATATGGGCAGAAGAGGGAATACAGTGTATATACAGGTTCTGTACAGTGTGCATGGCTTTTATGTTGTGTGCGCGATAAAAAAATGCCTTTGATAAAAATGCCCTAAATATTGTGTGAGTATTTTAAATACTTTACCTAAATAGTGACTATCGTTCCTTTAAATGACACTAAAATAAATTAGAAAAGATTTTCTCCTTCTACTATAAAGTTATAATTTTGTAAATCTAGAGATTGAAGCCCTGAAGGATCAAACTAACGAGAGAACTTAAAAAAAAAATTATTTAATTTATAATAATTACCATGAAATAACTGAAATACATGTAATTCCAGCCCCAACGACAAAAACGTACCACACCTATTTTACCCGTGGGAAAAAATATTTGCCCCCTAATAATAACCTGGTTTTGTCACCTGAACTACAGGCATATAACAGTTTAATATCTGCGTTATTTTGCAGAGACGAAACACGAGCAGAACGAATGTATGTCCTGATCATGATCATAGACTTGTAGAGTAGAGTAATCTTTTATTATCCCACGAATGGGAAATTTGGGCGTTACAGGGCTCTTATAAAAATGACAGATGTACAGAAAAGGAATAGAAAAAAGATATATAAAAACATATATAAGAGATATAAGGAAAGAGGAACAAGTACAGGAGCTATAAATAATAAATTATCTATCTATCTATATAAATATATATACATATACATATCTACAAGGAGAATTAGGTGACCATATATACAGTACACAGTAATAATACACGATAATAAATACGTTTTAAATAAATTATATATAAATAAGCAAGTAGCAAGATATAAGTGTAATAATAATAATAATAAATATACAATACAATAATATACATTAATAATAATATATAATAATATATAATAATAAAACAAGCAATGTAATGTAATGTTATGATGATGAGTTGTGGAGTCTTATTGCTGCAGGTAGGAATGACCTGCGGTAGCGTTTTTTCTTACACTGCGGGTGTTCAGTCTGCTGCTGAACGAGCTGCTCGGTGCTCCTACAGTCTCGTGTAGGGGGTGGGAGGTGTTGTCCATGATGGATGTTAGTTTGGAGAACATCCTCTCCTCCCCTACCTGCTCGATGGACTTGAGCGGGTTTTTCATGGATTTTTCACAAGTTAGCATGATGTATTTTAGTGACGATGCCTGTAGACTTACCCTTACCTCTCTTTCTCTTTTTCTTCTGTTTTTCAGTCAAATACATTAAGGAGATGTCTGCATTTTTTAAAAGTGCATCTCCAGGTGTTCCTCCTGTGCTGGACTCTCCTCCGTCCACGCCGCAGAAGCAGCCTAATCCAGCGCTCATGGAGACCAGAACCATCCCGCTTAAAATGTGCCACATCACCCGCAAGCAGTGTCCCCCCGACACAGAGGACAGGTTAAGACACATTTTTTTTAAGACTTTTTATTTTTTTCCATATAAAAAAAAAGGTAATTACTCTTCTATCTAGGTCGTGGATTTATTGAATGCTGACAAAATTCAGTTCAGTTCAATTCAGTGTGTTAAATTTAAATATTTAATTTGTGTGTTCGAAGGGTCACAGGCTTAGGTTTGAAAGCGAAAGTGACTATTCTTTTCATTGCGCAGAGGGCAGCTATTGAAAGCACCCAGGGAGCAGTGATGAGGACAGTACCTTGCTCATGGGTACCTCAGTGCAACCTACTGGTCTGGGATTCGAACCCATGATCCTGGGGCCAACTACCTTACCATTAGGCCACCACTGCACCCTTTTTTTGTTTTGGGAAGTGAAGGTTTGATTGGGTGCAGTTTTATTCATTTCTTTTTAATTGATATTTTGCCTTACACAGCTTATGATGTTCATATTTCTCATGGCCCAGATGCAGTAACACCCACCCAAGCTATACTAGACTACCGACACTGTCTTTTATTTGTGATAAGATATTATCACAATAACAAGAATATTTTCCTTTCTTCAAATTAAACGCTTTATTTGGGCATCGTACATCCACAAAATATCTTTTCTCATCCCCTTCTGACTGGTTCATGTGGTCTTTAGGAAAATGTAGATGGACAGCAAAGTTCTTTTTGGAGAGCAGTGATTTCCTGCTTGGAACCCAAATCCTGTGAAGATCAGACCAGTAGAAATAATCCAAAATGCCTTAGAAAATATTTTTGTTACCAATATAATCTCTTGTTAAAGTTAAGTTTTTTCCTTTGCTTGTGAATTTCTTTGTTTTCAGGACGCACAAAGCAAAAGGTCTTGGGTTTCAAGGCTTCGCTTTGATTCGTACTCAATAAATCCACACTGAAAAAATATTCTTTATTTATTAATGTAACTTTTCAATTTAGGTATGTAGCACATATCTACCACTAGACACACAAAAGGTTCATGTACAAAGGGTTCATCTTTCTTTCTCTCTCTCTGATATTTTTTAGATATTTTGAGTTGGTGTCTGGGGACAGGAAGAAATCCGTGTTTCTGCGTGCGAAGGACCAAGCTATGGCCCAGTCGTGGTATAATGGTATCCAAACAGCCAGCGCTGCACTGCTGGCCACAGTTAAAGATGACCTCAGAGCCTTGCAGCCTGGCATTGATGTCAGACACATCGGCTGGATCATAGAGCAGGTGTTAACTGTGTGTGTGTGTGTGTGTGCCTTTGAATCCTGGTTTCTGCCTAGGCAATACTGGTCACTTTATTAGGAACACATACATTCTTACTCTCCTTGTAGGTGCAAGAGGCTCATCTTTGTCTGTGCAGTTGACTTTTCAGCCGTGGTCAGTCTCAAACCACAAAACCACTGCTGATTGGATATTTTCATGGATATATTTTTGTTACTCTCAGACAAGCAGCGACGTGCTGCCATGCCTGATACGCTTGTACCAGTCAGTGCTGAGTGCCAACCCACTGCCATGTCAATATCACGCTGTGCTGAGAATGGGCTGAAATGACAGCATCATGAGTATTTGCTGATTTAATGCCAATTTTTCTTCTCATTTTAAGTGGTGCACTTGATCTCCAAACTAGAGTTAGTATAATACAGAGAATCTGTGTGAACAGAGTCGTTTTTTTATGATCAATTCAATTACAGAATTTCTGGACTTGGTGAGAAAGTTAATAAACCCATTAACTGAGTTTTTGTGATCAAACTAAACACACCCAGGCTTGATTACTACCAACTACTTAAATAGAACATTTCAGAGGTCTAAAAGATATGAACATGCAGCACATTAAAGTGAAAGTGAAGTGAAAGTGACAACCCTTGTCATTGCGAGGTCACAGCACTGCACACCATGAACCACATCGAAATTGGACCTCTGCTTTTAACCCATGCACACAAACACCGTGCAGCAGTGGGCAGCTATTGAAAGTGCCCAGGGAGCAGTGACGGGGACGGCACCTTGCTCAAGGGTACCTCAGGGCAACCTATTGGGAAGGGGTTTGAACCCCTGATCCTCTGATCATGCAGCTAACGCCCTAACCACTAGGCCACCGCTGCCCCAATTATGCCCTGATCCACAGAAATTTGACAAGAGATGGGGCAGAAATTCATGACAAAGACAGTTTATGTGGAGTTGACTTGGAGCAGCAGGGAATTTTCCCAGAAGTGGTCTGTTGGTTATAATTCCAAGAGCATGACTCATCCAAGAAGGGTCAAACTAACACAGACAAACATCTAATGAGCTTATCAGAGGTGATCACTATTGTGGTCCACTTAGAGAGGCTTTGAGATCTTCGAATCATAGCTGACTGATGAGAAAATTATAACTGTGAAATGTATGATGCAGAATAATTATGACCTGTTTGTGTGTGTGTGTTTGTGTTTGTGTGTGTGTGTGTGTGTGTGTGTGTGTGTGTGTGTGATCACCAGGGGTCAGAGAGGCCGGTACTGGCCGTGCTGACAGACAGAGATCTGTTGCTTTATAGCTCTCTGCCAGAGAGCAAAGAGAGCCTTAACAACCCGGACAAGAGCCATCCACTCATTACCACCAGGTACACACACAGACCCCCCAAACGCACACATGTGTAATTTAAATCAATAGAAAATGAATAAAATAATACAATTAGGAATAATAATAGGCTTATACAAAACCTAAAAAAATGAAAAAAAAAAGTTCAGAAATCTTCTCAGATATTCTGTTAAACTAAAGTGAATCTTTTTAGCACACCCAGGATTTCTCAGCATAGGAACTGACAGTCTTGTCTTTATGGGATCCTTTGATCTAAAATAAATTCTTCAAAGTAAAAGCATGAGCAGCAACAAAGCAATAGAGAATTAAATCATCTCCAAAACAGGACCTAAGAACTAAATGTGGAACATTTTGCTAAAGTTGAACCGAATCCCATTTAGAATCCTTCTTTTTTTTGTCCTCAAAGAAGTTTACTTTCATCAGAAATATGCTTGGGTTTCAGAAAAATATTATCACTTATAAATGCTCAGAACAAATGTATGCAGATTTTGACTGAAGTACTTGCCCATCTCTGTTAATAAGATGCAGCACATGGTCTTGCACATGATTGCAGTCCGGTTTGGGTCAGTAATGTTTTACATCCTTCTTTCTCTCCAGACTCGTTCACTCAGGGCCTGGGAAGAGTTCATCGGTGCAGGACTCGGAGTTGACCTTTGGCCTCCGTTTGGGCACTAAGCAAGGTGTGGAGACCCACCTGTTTCGGGTAGACACTGCCAAAGACCTGTCCACCTGGACTCATCTTCTGGTGGAGGGCTGCCACCATGCTGCTGAACTCATACAAGAGGTCACCACAGGTACACCACACACTTCCCACTAGACGGGGTGCTGGTGGTCTAGTGGTAGGATATTAAAAGTGAAAGTGACAACCCTTGTCATTGCGAGGTCACAGCACAGCAGACAGTGAACCACAACGAAACTGGACCTCTGCATTTAACCCATGCAAACACCGTGCATGTGGGCAGCTATTGAAAGCGCCCTGGGAGCAGTGACAGGGACGGCACCTTGCTCAAGGGTACCACAGGGCAACCTATTGGGAAGGGGTTTGAACCCCTGATCCTCCGATCATGCGGCTAACGCCCTAACCACTAGGCCACCACTGCAACTCCTGTCAACTTCAGACCAAGAGGTCTCAGGTTCAGATCTCACCTCCAGCACACTACCACCACTGGGTTCCTGAGCAAGGCCCAAAGTTGCTCCAGGGGGACTCTCCCTGTAGTTAAGAAATGTAAGTTGCTCTGGATAAGCATGTCAGCTGAATACCATAAATGTATATACCAGTTCAGCCTCCTGTCTTTACTCAAGATCCCTCTTCTTGGCCTATTTTTAACATCACTGAGGAATGTTTGATATAAATAGGATAATCACAACACACTGACAGTTTAAAGTTGGATGAACCTATGTTCAGCTGGTACTGTGGCCTGTAATGATGAACAAGTGTAATGAAATATAGAACGATGGCTCCCTCTGCTGATTATCTTGGGCATTGCACCTGTATTTTTAATGTTGACTACAAAATCTTGCTTTCGTGGGTTCATGGACAGTGGTGTCCTTGTAGATAGGGAAAACGCCCTAGGATCAGGAGGTCTTGGGTTCAATCCCAGACCAGGTTCCCTTGAGTCAAGTACTGTCCCCATCACCACTCCCCGGGCAGTGGATACAGCTGCTCACTGCTGCACGGCATGTATGGGTTAAATGCAGAGGACGCATTTCATTGCGGTTCACTGTGCTGTGTTTGCTCATAATAACAAATAATCACTTTTACTTCAGTTTCACAACAGCTGCATGTACCACATGCATGTTATAAACTGTCCAGTATATTTTGTATGACAACATGCTGTCAATTAAATCAGTTTAAAACCAGTTCAAGTTAAAACTTGCCATTATGAAACACAGCACAGCACACAATGAAACACAAAACATGCTTCATCTGCATTTCGCCCATACACACACATGCAGCAGGGGGCAGCTATTTAAAGCGCCCAGGGTACCTTGATGACGACTAATCTTAAAGTTGGGAGGAACTACAAACAATAATTACAATGTGAATGCATTATTTAAATGAGAGAAAGGACAGGAAACTAAAAGTTAAAGTTTAGAAGGTAACCTTTAACTGAGAAATAGATATTCATTTATTTCATTTTCTGTGACTGAAGGTATTAAAAGGTTTTTTGTGCTGTAGTAAAACATGTAATTGAGGTGTAAAGTTACACGTATGGCAGTTATTTTATTAGGCCTATAACAGTAGCTAATCTTGCAGGAAAAATCAATTCCCAGTGGTTTTATGATGTGCCTACTGCATGCTGGGTATTGTAGTTCAAGAACATGAAAGTGACAACCCTTGTCATTGCAAGGTCACAGCACAGCAGACAGTGAACCACAACGAAATTGGACCTCTGCATTTAACCCATGCACACTCAAACACCATGCAGCAGCGGGCAGCTATTGAAAGCGCCCAGGGAGCAGTGACGGGGACGGTACCTGGTCAGGGGTACCTCAGGTTTGAAGGGGTTTGAACCCACAATCCTCCGATCATGCAGCTAACGCCCTAACCACAAGAGATCATGTCAAGCCATTGATGAGTATTGATGAGGAATATTATTCAATCCTACAGAATACTGTGTAACACTAGATTACTGTGTAACTAGAATATGCTTAACAACTTAAAGTTGTAAATATTAGTGAACCACTCAAAACTAGTGCTGTGAATATTTCCCCCTTTTCTGGTTTCCACTAATTTTGCTTATTTCATTTATTCATAATTGTTTCAAATGTAGAAATATATCGACTAATGCAAAAGACAACCTGAGTAATGAATGATTTAATGAAAGACAAAAACTCACCAACACTTAAATAATAAAATCTACAGCCATGGCCAAGTTTTGAGAATAACACAAATATTAATTTTCACAAAGTTTGCTGCCTCTGTTTTTATGATGGCAATTTGTATAAACTCCAGAACGTAAGAGCGATCACAGGAACTGCAATTATGTGCAAAGTCCCTCGTAAAACTTAAACTCAATTCCAAACTAAATGTTTCTACTGCATTTAAGCCACAAAAGGACCTGCTGACGTCAGTGATCCTCTCATTAGCACAGGAGAGAGTGTGGAGGAGGACGATGTTGGAGATCATGCTGTCATGCTGATTGAGTTAGAATAGCAGACTGGATGCTTTAAAAGGAGCATGGTGCTTGAAATCTTTGTTCTTCCTCTGTTTACCATGGTTATCTCAAGGAAACATTTGCTGTCATCCTTACGGTGCACAAAAAAGGCTTCACAAGGATATTGCTGCTGGTAAGATTTCACCTCAATCAAAACAGTTTTCAGATCATCAAGAACATCATCAAGGTGAGGTTCAGTTGTGGAGAGGCTTCAGTGTGCCCAAGAAACTCCAGTAAGTACCAGGACCATCTCCTAAAGTGGATTCAGCTGTGGGATCGGGGCACCACCAGTGCAGAGGTTGCTCAGGAATCTGCACGCACAGTGAAGTGAAGGCTTTTGGAGGATGGCCTGGTGTCAAGAAGAGCAGCAAAGAAGCCACTTCTCTCCAAAAAAAACTTCAGGGACAGACTGATATTCTGCAAAAAGGTACAGGGATTGGACTGCTGAGGCCTGGGGTAAAGTCATTTTCTCTGATGAGTTCTCTTTCTGATTGTTTGGAGTAAAAAAAAGATTTTCCAGAGAAGAAAAGGGGAGTGCTACCATCACTCCTGAGATCATTCATCCTGAGAACATTCATGTGTGGAGCTTCTCAGCCAAGGGAGTGCTTCACTCACAATTTTGCCAAAAAATACAGCCATGAATAAAGAATGGAACCAAAACATCCTCCGAGAGCAACTTCTCCCAAACTTCCAAGAACAGTTTGGTGAAGAACAATGCCTTTTCCAGCAGGATGGAGCACAGTGCCACCAGGCAAAAGTGATAATTAAGTAACAGGTGCCTTAGAGGCAGGTGGACAAACAAAAACCCACAAATTCTGACAAACTCCAAGCGTTGATTATGCAAGAATGGGCTCCATCAGTCAGGATTTTGGCCCAAAAGTTGATTGACAGCATTCCAGGGTGAATTGCAGAGATCTTGAAAAAGAAGTGTCAGCACTGTAAATACTGACTCGTTGTATAAGTCGAATGCAATTGTCAATAAAAGCCTTTGAAACTTATGAAATGCTTGTAATAATATTTTTGTTGCCATAAAAATGCCTGACAAAAAAACTGAAGCAGCAGACTTTGTAAAAACCAATACTTGTGTCATTCTCAAAACTTTTGGCCATGGCTGTATATATAGTGCCAGAACAATGAATTTCACAACTTTTCTTTTTTTCCTACAGTGGACAAAATTGCAAAGTGCAAGCTTTGAGCTGGTTGCTCCTGCTTTTGTTTTGCATACTTTATAAAATACTTTTATCAAAGTTTATTGGAAACAATGCAGTATCAGAAAACACAGAAGCAAGTCTCTTTAAGATTACTTAACAATTTACCCATGATTTAAGAGTACAGATGGTATGATACCATTACTAGAAACTAAAGACGCATCTTGGCTGATGGACTACATTTGGAATGGAGGGAAAATGGACATATGGGATTTTTTTTTTCACTGAACTATTCCACTTTCTAATATAGCGGCCTCACCTCTCTGTCTTTCTCTCTTTTACCTGCAGCGTGCAGCTGGAATGGTCAGCAGTGCATGTTGAGTGTGCATATAGATAATGGCTTCTTATTGTTCACGGAGGAGGCAGGGGTCCGCCGGCACATCCTCCTGCAGCAGCCCTTCGAGCGTCTGCGCATGTCCTCCGATGATGGCGTGCGCATGATCTTCCTCGACTTTGGAGGCCCAGAGGCTGAGATCGTGAGAAAAACTTTCTGCTTCCCTCCCATCCCTTCTTCCCTCTCTTCTTCTCTTTAAGAATTAAGTCTACTTTTGCATGCAGCTCTCCCTTAAACCTACCCCCAGCCCCCACTTTCTTAAAGTTCTCTGCTGCCTTTCACTCTTCTATGCTCTTTTTTTTTTCCCACTCAGCTCATATATTTTCTCTCTCTCTCTCTCTCTCTCTCTCTCTCTCTCTCTCTTTCATCTCTTCATCTCTGATCACAGGTCTGTGTTCTCACTGAGCTCATAGCTATTCTCTTTTGACTTCTTCCATCCTTTTGGACGTTTTTTTTTTCTCCCCCCCACTCTGGTTCCAGACTTTTTTTCTTAATGACTCTCCCACTCATCTCAGGACCCCCTTCCATGTGCTCTGCTTTCATATATTTTTTCTATCAGTTCTATCCCTGCCCTCTGTTTTCTACATTCTCTTAATTCACCCTCTCCTCATTCAGATTCTTCTCCTTCTGCTTTCTTTTTCAGCAACTGGACCTCCATGCCTGCCCCAAAACCATCGTCTTCATCATCCACTCCTTCCTGTCAGCAAAGGTGAAGCGGCTGGGCTTGCTGGCATGATAGTTGTTGTCCTAAACCCACACACATGCAGCTACGTGAAGCCTTAGTCATACACCCTAGGAATCAGAGCCACAAAGACGGAAGCAGACGGACAGCACCGGTCCAAGAGTTCTGCTGTGTGCTGCCATTGGTGTCACGGTTGGCCAAACAAACAGTCTAAAGCCATGCAGTGAAATCTCATTTTATGTCAGTTTATTATTTTATATGTAGAGCTGATTTCCTAAATCATGTCAGTCTGTATTGAAATGGATGGTGGAATTGACCGACTAATTGTCCAAGAATGCTTTCTTTTGTAGAAACTAGAGAAAAAGTGTTGGCAAAAGTGTTGGTAATGTTGTTAAAATTTCCATTTGGCTTAGTGAATTGAGATAGGAGTTTAGATTAAATTCAATTCCTGTGCTGGCACACACACTGTGAGCAGTGTGTAACCTATCCAAACACACCTGTGGTGAAAACACACATACTTGGAGCAGGAGCAGTGCCATGCCCAGTGCCCAGGGAGCAGTGATGGGGATGGTACATTGCTCAAGGGTACTCCAGTGTAACCTACTGATCTGGGATACAAACACATGACCTCCCAGTCATAAGGGCAAGTACCTAACCACTAGACCACAACTATATTAGACTTTACATTCTGTATGTTACAAATGAAATATATTGCTGAAGCCAATTACAGTGAATTTCCCATCAAGCAGTTACAAAACAAGAAACAAAAGTTGTGCTCTACCCTTTCTCCCTATGCTGAATGGGTTTTCTCAAGTATTCTATGAAGCTTGTCCAACCTTGCAACAGTTGCAATGAAAGAACACATTTATGGGCAGTGCATGATAAAGGAGGAGGGATGGTAAATAGAGCTAGAACTTCTTCATCACAAAACAAAAGCGAACAGTGAATACCAGTGGAGACCAATTCAAACGATCTGCTGTGAAATTCCGACCTGGGCCCAACAAGCTTAAACGACTTTTTTAGCCACGTTGTCAGCATCATCAAGTAAAGTGTCCCTCTCCTTGCCTGGTCTGAGAATGGAGAGAATAATATGGGGTTGAAGAGTTACACGGAGTGAACTGTCTGCCTCCTCATGAGTAAATTTCAGATTTTCACTTTTAACACTTTTGTCCTTGCTGTTGTCTTGGTGCAGATTTGGTTCATTTCTGCAGAGGCTCTGATTACACAAGCAATGTGACGTTGTGTGACATGGTGTCTTCCCATTTCCATTCTGACGTGAAGCAGTAATTCACTCGTATTGGTCATTTCATTTCAAATGATCATCTCCTGGCAGCTTGTCCAGACCCAAAACCAGGTTAAAATGGGATTTTCACAATCTAAACCGAAGCTTTCAGGATCTCATGTTTTCTAATGTGACAGCTGAACTTATGTGGGGCACCTTTCTCTAATCATGTAATCCAACCAAGAGTTATTAATTGCTTAATTTACATTTCCACACAGATATTTCACAGTTAGAATAGTAGTAATGACAAAAACTAGTATTGAAGTGGTGGGGTGGGGTGGGGTGTGGTGGGGGGATACCTGATCTGAACTTTAGTAGCAAGATTTTTACTCTACAGGCCAAAAGTTCAGAAGCAACAACCTCTCTCGCTCTTTTTCTTAGCCGCTTTTCCTCAATAGCGACAAGGGCGGTGCTGGAGCCTATCCCAGCTCTCACAGGGTGAAAGGCAGAGAAAGCCCTTGACAAATGCTATCTAGTTTTTCATTATGTATAATCACAATACATATTTTACAATTATTTTACACCCTTTTGCAAACTACTAAGGCAGGTTGTGGCAGCAGAGCTATTTCTAAAAGATAAATATATTAAAATCTCCATAAAAATTTTGAAAGTGACAATGAAATTCAACCAGGCTGAGATAAAATGTCTTGCGAGCCTCATCAATCTGCACCACATCACTGCAAAACAATGGAATATTTGGGGGAAATGATATGTATTAAAAAATCTCCATTTTTAATTCCTACTTTCTTCATTATCTTTTGGCCTTTAGTGTAAAAAAGGTTAAATAGTGCATATTAATAGTTGTGCCAGGAATGTTACTTTGAATTTTCTTTCTAATATTTGTTTTTGTTAATGCAGAGCCTAATTTAAGGAGCCATGCCTTTAACATTTTGTATCTCCGAGTCCTCCGTTTCTTCAACACTCTTGTACACATCCTCAGGGAAAGACGTACTTGAGGAAAGAGTCCTGAGTTGTGTGGTATTTACGAAATGAGATCTTTGTTCAAACCTTGGCTTCCATCAAAGTTAACATGTTGCATCTTGACTTGTCAGGGCCAAAGCTCGGTAACATTTATTTTGTCTTTCTTTCCACAATAATTTTAAGTATTTTGGGGGTCAGGACTTTTTTCCTTTAATTGCAGAGTGGACGTGTTGTGTCATCTGATTATTTTTACATTTCGCAGGAAAACGAGTGCAGTTGTACTCTGGTGAGCGGGTTACCATCATTGCAGAAAAAAGATCACATGGCCTTTTTTGAAAGCATACTAAAAATTAATATATACATCAAACTAAAATATGTTTGCTCATAGACAATTGTATTGTATATTCTTATTTAAGCAAAAGTGTGCCTTGCAGGGTTGTTTGTATATAAAAAAAATGTAATAAAACCATTGGTGACTTACAGCAGGTTCCCTTTGCGTAGTGTTTTTAATTGTCAGTAGAATCCAACAAAATTGTGTTTGTTGAATTTAGTTCCACCTTAAATGGCCTGTGGGCACCAGAATGGAGCTACTGCAACATTTTAGGTGGAATGGAAGAATTTATTATGAATTGGGTTTAAACCAAGTTCAGGGTTCAACCACCCACCCCATCCCATCGCACACACACTACTGAGCACCAGTACGTTTCAGGGTTGCTGTATGTACAGAATTATGGATCAAATTATTGCTATAGCAATGTTTTATTGATGTTCTGTTTGCCTGCTTATACAAAGAGCAGCTTCACTGACCAGTAAAATGAAACAATAAACATATTAACAGTAAATATACTGTAAATAAACCTTTGCATGACGCATGAAAGAACCATTTTAGTTTCCTAGTTTCGAAAGATGAAGAAACCTTGAAATAATAGTAAGGTTCTAGGAGGAGCCCTTAAAGGGGAAGATCCTTCACATCATGTTCATGCACTCACATCTGATTTAAAAATGATTCCATAGGGAAACAAAAAGGTTCTCCTTGGGTCTCTCAAAGAAACCTTTATTTTTAGGAATGAATCTCAAAATATCATCAGCCTGCCTATTTATCAACAAAAAGAAATAAAAGCAAGAAGAATAACACAAACACAGCAGCAGAAACCAGAGACAGACTGGTATTAGTAATGGTTTTGAGCACTATGTGACAAAAGGAGGGCGAATAATGGAAAATAATGTAGCATCAGACTACCAAATCAGGATGTGTATTAAACCAAACCCCCTTCTTCACCCCCTTTTTACCCCGTGACTGTTGGCATGGCAACAGCAGGGCCACAAGATTGGCAGCCGGTGTTGGTGTTCTATATCAGTTAGCTGGAAAAATTGCCAATCAGTCTTTTAGATCAAAGAGGGAGAGAGAGAGAGAGAGGTAGATCAAAGAGAGAGAGAGAGAGAGAGAGAGAGAGCAGTGAGGAGATGGAGTGAATATATTTTGATTAGATAAAAACTAGAAGGCCACTTAGGAGGGGAGAGAAGAGAGAAAATTGGTAGAGGCTGGGGGAGGCTGTGCATTAAGGAAAGGTTGCATCTTTCCTTTCCCCCCCCCTCCCTCAATTCTCTTTTTCTCTTCCTACAATTAGGGCCATTGTCTCTATCTTTCATGCTAATGACTGGTATAGAAGAAAAAAGCTACACCATTCAGCTGTAGATGGATTACTGCACGTCTCCAAAATCCATTTAAATAGATCATCTTCGTCTTCTCTTCACCAAAATGCCTCCAGTTGTGCAAATGATGCGTGACCGTTTCAGGAAGGATGGCCACAATGTATTCTAAAGCAGGAGAAATGTAGATTTTACACAGATCACTGATGATCAAGACAGTGTTGGGTGGGACTGCGCTGGACAGAGAATGAGAGAAATAAGAAAAAACAGAGGAAGAATGAGATAAAGAGAGAAAAAGAAAGGAGAGAGATTGACCATCTATCCATCTATCTATCTATCTATCTATCTATCTATCTATCTATCTATCTATCTATCTATCTATCATCTCTCTCTCTCATCTATATATATATATATATATATATATATATATATATATATATATATATATGCATATACACACACCCACCCTAGTATGTTGTATTTATCTCTTTGTTGGGACCATCATCACTTCTGATGGTAGGAGTACTGGAAAATCTCAGAAGTGACGACTTTTGTTGGTCCTCACAGAGAAATAATGTTCTCACTACAAATGCAACTCTTTTTTTCACTGCAAATGCAACAGTCACCTAAAGGGTAGAAATGGCCTCACAGGTAAGGTCAGGATCAGGGGTGGGGTCAGGGTTGGGGTCAGGCTTAGGTGTGATATTACTTGGTTTTACTCAGAAACAGAATTACAGCAGCTCCTCAGATGTAGGTATACTGAATATGTGTGGGTGTGTGTGTGTGGGCGTGTGTGTACATGTGTGAGTGTGTGTGTGTGTGTGTGTGTGTATATGTGTGTTGGGGGGTTGTTGGGGGTAGCCATAAAATCTCCCCTGCTCTGCTCTCATGTACCCCGAGGCTGTCCCTCTGCCTGCTTGACTGAAACTTCACTCTTGGGAAATGCAACAGTAAGCTGTAATTTAGCCCTGCATCATGCACACACACACACACACACACACACACACACACACACACACACACTCAGACGTTCACATGTTTCAGTTACCTTATACTATAATTATGGTTTAGTACAAGCAGATCTTGGAAGCTTAAAAATTCATTTATAAAGATTTCCAGAACAGATAAAAAAAACAACAAAAAAAACTGCAGTTCAGCTGAGATGTGGCCAGGGGGCAATGCAACACAGAGATTGTGGAAAGGAAAAAGCAAACACAGGCAGAGGAGCACCTGTTTTTAATGAGACCCTGTTCATCAGCACAGTCAATAATAAAAATCACAAAAAGATCTCTGTAATGACATCATCACACTAATCACCTTTACAAACTACAAAACTGCAGCCACTGAGCTTCAGGGGAGCTGACCTCTACAGACAGAGACCCTCAGAGAGTAATGAGGATGGAGAAGACGTCCCCCTGTGAAACAGTAGGGGTCTCTGTGTTTCTACTGGAGAGAGAGATAGCGATAGATGGAGAGAGAGAGAGAGAGAGAGAGAGAGAGAGAGAGAGAGAGAGAGAGCTCTGATTGAAGAGATGACCTAATTCAGTTCAGGACGTCCCACAATGCTCGCTCATGTACAAAACACACACACACACACACACACACACACACACACACACAAAATCTTTTTCTCTCTCAAACACACATACAATGGGAGTTGGGGGAGGGAGGGAGGGAGAGAGAGAGAGAGAGAGAGAGAGAGAGAGAGAGAGAGAGAATGAGATTAATTCTCAAAGTGCAGCAGTGAAATCCATATTGAAAAAGGATGCCATTGTCTCTCACCTCTCTTGCCCATCTTTTGTGGTTGACTGAGGTATTTTTTCATTACAGACTCACAAATAAAAATGTGAAAGCACAATGCATATCTAATTACACTGGAAAAAAAGAACCCATTTCAAAAAAAAAAAAAATCATTGAATATGAACAGTGTGATGCACAACTCATCTCAAACACACACACTCTTTAAAAGGTTTAAGAAACTCTTTCTTTTAATGTAAAACAAATCTGTTTTTTTTTTTTTTTTTTTACTGAAACGATGAGCCGAACTGCAGAAAATCATAACTTCGGTACTACACTTTCTATAATCTTTCTCTCTTTCTTTTTGCGTCTCTTTTCTCTCTTTCTCATTATTTCATTTATCCCCCTCCCTCTCTATCCCTCTCTTTTATTTACTCACCTGATTTTGTATTTTTCTTTTTTCTCTCTTGGTTTTCTGTCAGTTTTTCTCTTTTAACCCCCCCCCCCTCCCCCCCACCAACCGACTCTTTTTCTTTCTTTCCTTCTCCCTCTTTTATTTGCCCATGGCTAGAATTATAGGTAGTCATTTCATGCTAAGACATGGTTTGACTCACCCCCCTCTCTTTTTTATTATTGTTATTATTACTGCATGTACTAAAGAGGCAGGATAGGGTTATTAAATATGCCAGAGCCAATTGTATTTTTGCTCAAGTAAGCTTCCTGGAAATATTCCATCTGTGCTGCTTTTATACTTGCGAATGTAGTTATGAATTTTAAAGCAGGCTGCTCTAAGTGAGCGAGAGGAAAGGAGCTGTGAGCAGAATTCTGAGTAATGTGGAGAGATTGGAATTTCTTGTTTGAGAAGCAGCAAGAAAAGAGGAGGAGGAGAAGGAGAGGGGTAGAGGGGAGAGGAGGAGGGGAGGGGGGCAACAAGGTTATATTAGATATACCGGTTTTCATCATGCCTCCAAAAATAATTGCCCCCCCCACCTCTCTCTCCCTCTCTCCCTCTCTCCCTCTCTCCCTCTCTCTCTCTGTTTATGAGAATACATTCATGTTAGGATTTTCTCTGGGAGCCTACAAGGTCGCCGGTGAAAGGCATAACTGGAACCAAACTTGAGCAACATTTGCCGAAACATTTGTCGGTTTGCAAGCTTTTAAGTTCTGGGTGCTTTGCGGAAATGCAGAACTGTGTGGGTTTATAGTGAAGCGTAATACACCTCATATTTCAGTTTCTTTAACATATTGTGCATGGCTTCTCTCTGTTTCACTCTCTCTCCCTTGCACACACACACATGCACACACAGCCATAACAAATGAAAAACTTAATTTAGTTAAGGGCCGTTTGTGGAAAAATCATTCCTCTCCATGTGTGCTGTTATTGAATTGTTATGATTAATTTGATAATCTAATAAAACATTTTTTTGCACACATTCTCATTTAAGCTATTTTTCATTTGAGCATCACAGCCACAGGGTCATGTAGAGGCTGAGAATAAACCTGATTAGATAAATTAAAGGCATGCACGCACGCACACACACACACACACACACACACACACACACACACACAGACACACACACAGAAACACTATTCAGTTCTATTGTACGTGGAGATGTTTGTTAAATATTCCATTCCACGTTCACAATAAAAAAATATAGGCTCCTATATGATGCTGGTAAAGCTTTTTTTAAAATCATAAAATCAGCCAAGATAAAATAGACTACTGAAACTTTCTAGATGTCAAAGAACTGTGTAAATGACAAACATCAAAAAGAAAAAAGGTTTTATACACAAACAAAAACACTTTTGCAAATATTCACTTCTTCAGCTACAAAGGCAAAAGTCCAATTTTCATGTCTTTTTGCAAATCACCCACATTTCCACTGAAATAAATGCCTAAAATTGATAGAAATTGTATTTTGTGGAAACTGTGGAAAAGGGCACTAAATAACCCATTCTGGCATCTTTGATATGAATGCTGTCTCCTTGCTTTTTAAAGCTGTTTGTTTTAAATGCCCTCCCCAATGTCCCATCAGTCACAGTCTCATTCCCGCTGCTTCACTTCTTATTTAGGTACTTTAAAAGCCAAAGTGCTGGAGTACTGAAATACTGTTTTGAATACAGACTTATCTGTTTTGTTCTCTAAGGAGAACAGGAAAATGTATGAATTTAAGTCTGATATAATAGAAAAGCAAAGAAATGTCCTTTTATTTTCATTGTACTGAGATATTGAGTGCCAAATCATTCACTTTACCTGTAACTTTATTTAAAGTTGAGTCAAAAGCACTTCTTTAAAGGTTTCACACACAAACTGGCCACATTCTAACCAACAGTCTGTCTGTCTTCTACGCCTGTATGATGCTTCAGCCAATCACACATCTGTGTGGTAGCACCACAGACTCCTGCTGCTGTTGTGCAATGAGCACACTGGAAGTTGAAAAAATACTCCTTAAATGGTGAGGAGCTGCCAAAAACACACTTACACACTTGTGAAACTTAAAAATAACTGTAGCTTGTGATGAATGCCACACAGTTATGGAAAAATACATTTTAGGACATAATATCTCTGGGCTTTTTAAAGGGTCCATATCATGGAAAACTTCATTTTCAGTTTAATGTAGAATCTCAAAACACAAATCTCAAAAAACAAAACAAAATAAAGTTCAGCTCATTCATGACAAAATATAAGAAATGTTTCATTGTGAATGAGGGCACAATGCAGGGATATAGAACTGAAGTCTTCACATTTATCAATCTTAAATGCATAGTATCCAAAACAGCCTGTTTAATAAAAATATATAGAAATTGAGTGAATATGGAGTATGGATTATGTAATAATAAACAGGACTAGTGCATAAAATAAGTATATATAAATATGTATATATATATGTATGTATCTGGGTGCTGTTAGATTATCACAGTCTACTCACAGTAAAGGCCAAAATATAACAACATGAAAAAAATATCCTTTGGCATTTATGATGTGCTAATGATAAAGGCCAGAGATTTTGAAGTGATACAAATTTTGTAAAAGTAAACCTGAAAAATCAAGAGTGACATCTGGGGGAATTTGAACCAGTTCAACACCATGAACTCTTTGTCATGTTTGTAATGGCATTCCTGAATATTTTTTTGCAGAAGTGGATTGTACTGCTGAGAGAGGCCACTATTGGATTGCTACTACTGTGTACCTGATCTCCAGCAACGTGAAGGTAGGTGGTCAAAGTAAAATCCACATGTGGACACCAGCTTTCCCTGCAGAGCATTTCCCAGAGCATCACACTGCTGCTGCTGCCCGCTTGCTTCTTTATCATAGTGCGTCCTGGTTCTATCTCTTTACCAGACTTTGACAGGGGTCAGCATGGACACTCGGACCGGTCTGAGGCCATGTAGTCACGTATGTTGATTTTGACACCTTTATACCACAGCAAGCATGAACTTTCTCTGCACTTTGTGTTAACTTAGATCTTCTGTAGGTTCAGACAAGATTGACCAGCCTTTGCTTCCCACATGCATTTATGAGTTTGGGTGGCCAGTACATTCACACCACCTGTCAGTGGTTTCAGTGGCTGATTGATTTATAATAGTAGACTGGACACTGGAATATTTGGTGTTGTGTTAGGTGCTTGCCGATTCATTTAGCCACAATAATCATGGACTTATAAATTCAGGTCCAGCCCTGGTGGGATAATTTTGAGATCAGAGAAGTCAGAGAAGTGAGATCGTGTTGGTTTGGACATGTGACAAGGAATGTTGATGATGAAGCTGCCATGCAACAGGAAAAGAGGAAGGACAAAGAGGAGGTTTAGGGATGTGGTGGAAAAGGACATGCAGGTTATCAGTGTGAAAGAGGAAGATTCAGACGGCAGGAAGAAATGGAGATGGAAGATCTGCTGTAGTCATCTTAACGGGAGCAGAAGAAGAATATATATACAGCTTGCTCTCCTAGTGCTGGACTGAGATGAGCCCTCAAGACAAATGTTTTGAACACTTGCTTGACAGATCTGTAGGTAGAAGTGATAAAAATTGGCATCAAAAGAGCAAAGTTCAGAGTCCATCAAGCCAACTGTTCTTTCTATTCAACCTCATACAATGATGGCAAGGAGGCCTCTGAAATCTGTATTATAGACTGGCATCTTAAACGTATTACATAATCACATAATTCAAACTATTTGGAGGAATCAACACAAATTAATATGACTTATATTGTATTGCAACAAGCAGGAGGCATCTTCGCAAACATTCTTTGGGACAAAATAAGGGTCTTAGAAAAACAACAAAAAATTCGAACTCATAATATGTTTAAAGAAAATGTATTTTCTTACGTCTGTTGGCCAGATCATGGCTGTTTTACCATGCTTGCTTTTAGAACAAGTGCTTCGATTTACATTATTTTTGTCAAGGTGAAAAGGTTGGCTGATTCTTAATGCAATCCTTGATTGAAGATACCTGTGACCAGCCTAGCTTTAGCTGCAACGCAAGGATTTCTGGGAAGCAGGAAAAAGAAAAACCAAAGGCTATTTATTCATATCACAATTAATCACCACCAAAAATGTAATGACAGTCACATGCCTAACACATGCTAGCAGTAATGACTTTAAACGTGGCACACAAATGCATTAGACAGTAGTGTGAGAACTAGGCTCAGCTTTGTGGTTTCCTAGTTTTGACTCATACTTCTGATATGAGTTAAGTGAGCTCGGTTAAAGCCCGGGAACAAGGCTGTTATTTCAGTTCCAACATGGCCGCTCTCAGGGTTTATATCAGGGTGATGTGGTCTGCTGAGACCTAGCACTGACACAAAGAAACAAACAGTTAATGAATTAAGGAGGCCTCGGCCCCCCCTTACAAACACAGACTTCCTGCCACCTAGATATACAGCATTATCTACTGCATGATCTAGACACCCACTGTGTCCCAATTACTGCTTTTGGAACAAATACAGGTGTTCACTATGTAAACATCACACTTTGCAACGCTTTTTTCATGCAAAAATGTTTAAACTGTGGCAGTGACCTCCGATTCAAGGAGCTGGTTCTTGCAAGACTAAAAATGATCAAAATATTTGAAGTATATCCGAATTCAAAGTGAATATATTTCAAAGAAAGGTACTGGGACGTCATAGTAATACCTTTATCCGAAGAAAACTAAATAAATAATTGATTCAGTGCAAATAAGATGGGACAGGCTAAAAAAAATGCACATATTCAACTGTTTCTGTTTAGTGCAAAGAATTATATAAGAACAAACGCATGAGAGTTTTGCATATTTTTAAACCACATTTCCTAAAGTTGACCAACAGAATGGGATAGTTTTAGTTATTTGCAGTGAATAAAAAAAAAAAAAATTCCAGGTATAATTTCAGTGATTCACACAAATGATAAAACATGAAATATGATGTAATGCTGTTCTTTTTTTTTTTTTTTTTTTTTTACAAAATATTGGACATATGCACTTCATTTCAGATTATTTTACTGTATCATTTAGAAACTACTGTATTTTCTTGCAGTTTTGTGCAAAACAACATCCAGCATGACCTTATTCTTCGAAGATATCTTGATAAACAAAATAAATAAATAAAGTGAATATTGATTAGGTGCCTGAAAGGACATTCAGCGCCTGAAAGAGGAAATTGATTCAATGTCTGGGAAAGTTCTACAGGGGTTCTGGGTCTTGTATGAAGTTGGGTCACTGCAAAGTAGCTTTTAGTTGCAACATTTATGAAAATACTACCTCTGAAACATTTCTGTTTTTAATGTTGTTTGAAGCATAGTCTCTTCGTTGATAGCAAGGCTTAAAATGGTTTTAAAATCCCCACCGAGATGCATTTCTCATAAACAAAGCAATGCAGGGCAGCTTTGGCACTGAGGATAAAAGATGAAGGAAGGAAACCAATTCAAGCAAATGCGTTTGTTTCTGCAAAAATTCACAGAAAAGAAATATCAGTTGCCTTGTACAGTTATCACAGGCCTCATGCAGGTTGCAGAGTTCTACCTTTTGAAACTTTTTCTTTTTTTTTTTTCATTTTGCTGAATCTAAGAAAAAAAGAAAAGGAAATGTCTTATAAAAGGCAGAGACTGAAACTCTTTTCTTGTCAAATCCGCCCACGTTTCCTGGGCTCATTCGTTCCCTCTCCCTCTCTCTTTCTCTCTCTCTCCCTCTCTCTCTTTCTCTGACTGGGCTATTGTTAGAGAGAAGGGGGTGCAGGATGAGAAAGTAAAGACTACCAGACCAGTTTCATATGTGGTCTCGTTAGCTAAAAATGTTGACATGGAATCCAGAGCCAATATGTTATACAGCCACATCAAAAAAAGGCCGAATGGTCAGAGAGAGAGAGAGAGAGAGAGAGAAAGGGAGGGAGGGAGAGAGAGAGAGAGAGAGAGACTTCTGTCAATGAGACTGTTGGGTTCACTCTGCACCGCAGAAGTCAAGGTGCCGCATGCACAAGTGAAAAGTTTCCATGTGGCAAAGTAACAACGGTCTCCCTTCTTTAATCCTTTTGTTCACATGTCCACCTTCTGTTTTCTGCTTTTTTATTTTTTTTATTTTTTTAAGTTACCTGATTTCTAAAAATCTATTTAATCTGAAAGAACTCCTAACAGGGAGCAGTTTCCTCTTAAATTTTGGAACCTTTCTTACTGTGCTACTGGGTGTTAAAAAAATAGCCACGTTGTATTTCAGAGATTTATGAGAAAGATAATGCCACACATTTAAGATGACTTTTAAAAATGGTTGATTGTTACATTTGATCTTTGTGATTTTTCACAAAACAAAAAAGCAATTGTTTAAACGAATGAATTTTGCAAAGTTTTAATTTGTGCTAATTATCAGGGGAAGATGTTTAACTTCATGTATGATGATGCTTTACGGTGCTTTAATGTACAAAGAGTGTCTCTTATGATTGTTGGGAAGTTTACAACCTTGGGCTTGAGTAGAGGTAAATGGTACTTGCTGATCTGCAAGGTCATCTAACATAAGAGAAGCTTCTTTAAGGCTTCCTAAATCTACTGCATTTACCAGAACTGTATGTGAAGAACATCATATGTGAAAGAGAAAGCAGAAACAGCATGGTTACAGCACCCCAAAACTCCCCCCCCCCCCCCCCATTACCTTGTGTTTCATTAAGAATGTATGACTGAGATTTTCACATAATGTGTGTCAGAGCACGAAACGGTGCTTCAGCTTTCCAATTGTTCAATAATGATCTATTTGCCAGTTCAATACTAGCAGAGGTGCCTGCTGCAGTATGAATAAAATATTTAATGGGGCTTAGTGGGAGGGGGGTGCATGGACGTCCTACAGTATAGCGTTAAATCTGCACTACTTCAGCACAAGAAATCCCTCTAACAAACCCGGCGTCTATGCAGCAGGAACGTTTCAAGGAGTTTCGTCTGAACATAATGACATTTGGCTCTACCTGCTCAGGTTTATCTGAGGTGCTAATCAAAGCCCAGTAATGAAGTCTCCCATCATGTGGATGTAAATGAATTTTCACGTGTGTTTAATTGCATTACAGACCAAAGAAATCACCACTATTCATTTCACCTTTAACATTTTTTTTTATTACGGACAAATGAAACAAAAAAGGCATAGTGACACAAAATGACCTGGCTGGCAAGGAAAGAAAAGGCCAGCTTCAAAAAATTAAAAAACTAAAAAAAAAAGAGCAATCATCATCAAACCAAAGGAAAAAAAAAAGCCAAAACAAACAAAAAAACAAACTAGAAAATTCAAATAATGTAGTTATAAGCAAAAATGATCTCATTTTGTTCATAAATAGATAGGAAACCTGTTAAACAATTAAATAACTGATGGGCAACTTGCAAAAAAGATAAGTTGGTAACAATTTAAAATAATTATCATTACTGGCTTTACAAATAAAATAACTACAATTGGCAGGTTTGTACACAAATTAAATGTCTTAAAAATTAATCTTTTTTTTTCCCAAACTAAAATATTATGCTACAGTGAAAGAAAGAAAAGTTTGACTAAATGATCAAATGTAATTTTTTTTTTCTTTTTCACAAAACTTAAGGATGAGATCAACACAATATAACACCTAGCAAAGCTACTAGAAAACTATAGACCCACTGTTGTTTTAAATGTGTGCTGTAATATCTCACATATTTTAGTTCACCTCTAAATGTTGCACTGGTATGGATTCATTCATCAACACAGGCAAAAAAGAATCACTCCATTTTGCCCCTTTTAATCCAGACCTTTGTTTTCTCTGGGGGTCCGTTTATCATAAAAGCTGTCCCCGTTTTCCTCCATCTGAAATATACAACCTGAGACACGTAACAGCCAATCAAATCACTACACAATTTGGTTCTTAAAACAAGCCTGTCTACAGAATCAGGCCAGAGCAGTCAAGGCTTCCAACTAAGATGCTTGGCAAAAGCCACATCTTATAGATCCCAAGTGGAGAGCCAGGTCATACAGTCAGTCAGCGGTGGCGTTCGCCATCCGTATCTATTCGAAAATCCCACCAGTGAGCACAGATTTAATGCAAGATTGTGTTTGTGTGAAACACTCCTCTGATATTACCTGCACAGGCTGATCAATTTACAACATACACTCACACACACACACACACACACGCGCACCCACCCACACACGCACACGCACACCCACTCACATTCCAGCTCACACGCTCACAAGATACCATTTAAAATACAAATTAATGAATTATAAGTCATATTAAAGAAGAAAAAAATATCTGGACTTCATTTTCCCAATTTGATCCCAAAAAAAGTGATATTTACAATCACACTGTGACAGATCATTAAAGACCAATGGAGGTCTTTAAAAATTACAAAAAGAAGTTGTTAAATTCATTTATCTATTCACTTGTTTTCTTTTTTTTTTTCTTTTTCTTTTCTGTCCTTACTAATATCTTCTCGAAATTCACAGAGCATCAGGTGGACCTACAGTAAGATGTCGGTCTTTGATGACTTCATCAGAAGAGTATTTCTCTACAGTACAGGACCTGTTATTGGCAAAAAAAGCAATGTAGCAAGCAAGAAATAAATAAAAGAACATAAAATGAGAGCATGAAAAAAGTAACCGAGAAGAGGAAAGTTTTCCTCGCTTTTACTTAAAGCTCATTTGCCCTGAGGGCCAGTTTTATGGTAGTTTGTTTGTTTGTTTGTTTTCTTTTTTTCCTTTAATATATCTCCTTTTTTGTCTTTTTTTTTTCTTTATTCAGAGAAAGAATGAGTGCTCTGGAAGGTCTCCAGTGGGAGGCCTATACTTTTTAAGTGCTTGGCAAAAAAAAAAAAAAAAAAAAAAAAAAAAAAAAAAAAAAAAAAAAAAAAAAAAGAGAGGATCACTAGTAGTCTTCAGAACACGCGCACACATCCTTCTAAAAACGAATGAAAAATGACACTGAGGAAAAACGGAGGGTGTCGGGGAAGGGTGGAGAGGTGTAGGGTACTCCCTGGTGTTGTTTCATCACTTTTTGTCTTCTTCCTCCTCAGTTTGCTTCAAGTGAGGTAGAGTGACTTGTCCCTGCCTATCATGCTGCCACTGCAAAGTCAACACACACAACAGGTGAAATCAGGACTGGACACATGAACGAAAATCAGTGCACAAAATTCACAATCACACAAGAATAGAGGCTTTAGTCAAGACAAAGATTTGCACACTTAAAAAAAAAGTACAAACATGACTTGGTACAAGCACTACATATTTAAAAAATAGCCTTATCTATCTATCTATCTATCTATCTATCTGTCTATCTATCTATCTATCTATCTATCTATCTATCTATCTATCTGTCTATCTGTCTGTCTGTCTGTCTATCTATCTATCTATCTATCTGTCTATCTGTCTATCTATCTGTCTGTCTGTCTGTGTGTCTATCTATCTAGATAGATAGATTAATAGAAATAAAGACATTTCCATGATATTCTTAATGGTTGCTATGCTGTTGCTAAGTAGTTCATCGAGTGGATGCTAGCATGTTACTATGAAATAGCCTTAGCAATGCAGGTTGTTGCCATGGTGTTGCTGCTAAGGAGTTGTTATGTGAGGTAGTTGCTATGTAATTTCTAGTGGTTTATAGGGAGCATTTAGGTTGTTGTTATAAAGTTCCGAGTGGTTGCTAGGGAACTGCTACTAAATATATATTGTACAATGACTGTGCTGGAATAGAAGATTAATAAGAAGCAGAATTCAAGAAGGCCCAGAATTTGTCCTATTTGATCATCATTTTATCAACCTTCATAAATGAAATGAGGTGCAGCTGAAGGACGAGAACAAATGTAAGTAGACAGCGAAGTCAGGAGATCCCAACAAAACTTCAAACTTATTTTGTAGTTGGGAAACACACTCACTGCTGAGAAAAGGAGTTTCAAACTATTCGCTTGGTTGAATAAAACATTTGCACAGTCCTGCACAAGACATCTCTTTTTATCAGTTCTGAAATTAAAGCTAACGGCAGCAACTGAACTCATTTCCAAAGAACATAAGTACATACATGGGAACCAACTGAACCAATTTCCATAGCAACATAAGAAGACATCTCTGTTCTTTCAGTCCTGAAAATAAAACTGGCTAATTGAACCATGAAGGTGCAGTGCTGGGTTTTGGTTTTACTATTTTTTACTTTGGATTATGCTTTTTACAGTTTAAATGACCTCCACATCATGAAAAGCTACCTCTTTCCATAGAACCATTCCTCCAATCCAAGAAGTGTTAAGAAAGCTTTTATTTTAAATAATGCATTCATATATTTTCACATAGGAATGCTTTATGTAACACTTCTCTTACAGTCACTCAGTCACACACCGGCACTTATGGGGCACAGTGCAGACCACATAGCAGGGCAGCAAACTGCCACAAATGAGAAAGCACTGCCACTTCAGGCTCCGAGTGCTGACAGTGGTCTGGCTGGTGTGTCTAATAACGATACACAGTGTGGATCTCAGCTCAGCTGATTCAAACCTGCCTGACATCTTCTTCCACTTCCAGCAGACATACTAACTACATGATGAGTGTATTCTGGGACTAGTGCTACAGGCGCTTTCCAAGGTAGTGCCTGAAAAGTATGAATGTTTACTGGGCACTAAGGGTGTCAGTGTGACTCCTTTGGTGACAGACACTGCTAAGGCTAGTACGGAAACTGCTACGACTGGCAGGGGAGTCATCCTGCACGAGCACCTTGGGATCTGCCCTGTCATGATGTTAGTGTGCAAAGGGCAACATCCAACACAGGCACTCCATCCTGGTGCTTGTAGGGGTGGGCATTATGAATGTACAATGATATTATATTCTTAAAATACATATACAGTACAGTATACAGTTAATCAATACATGTACAGTATAAACAACCTGGCTTTCTACGCAGTTTGCCCAGTGCATTGCTACTAGCTTGAAAAAAAAGAAAAATATGATGTTAATAAAACCTGCTTGACTTAATTTGATAATGGTGAAGTTTTGGTAGATCTGAAAAAGTCTGCATGTACTCCTGCACCATGAATGCTTTTTTTAAAAAAATATATGCCAAAAAAATAAAATAAAGTGTGAGGGAAACTTAAGGGACTCTCTCAATGTCTGGTTCTTCCAACAACCACCATCTAGCGATTCATATCCAGGAATGTTCTTTAAAACTAAGCATTTTGCCAGAATCACTTTGTAAGCCATATATATATATATACAGTATTGTGCAAAAGTTTTAGGCAGGTGTGAAAAAATGCTGTAAACAAAGAATGCTTTCAGAAATGGAAGTGTTCATCATTTATTTTCATCAATCAACAAAATGCAGTGAATGAACAAAAGAGAAATCTAAATCAAATCAATATTTGGTGTGACCACCCCCTTTGCCTTCAAAACATCAAGCTCTTCTGGAGTACTGCCGCACACAGTTTTCTGAAGGAACTCGGCTGGTGGAGTTGTTCCAAACATGACTGTGTTCCAACCTCCAGTGTGACATTGAGTGATCATCAGCACCTGTTTGGTAAAACTGGTTGATCAGACACCGACTATAATCCCCTACGAATCCTGACTTTATTGCAAGTGTACCTAGAAGAACTGATGCTGGTTTGAAGGCAAAAGGTAGTAACAGCAAATATTGATTTGATTTCATTTGTTTACAGCATTTTTTCACACCTGCCTAAAACCTTTGCACAGTACTGTATATATATATATATATATATATATATATATATATATATATATATATATATATATATATATATATATATATATATATATATATGTGTGTGTGTGTGTGTGTGTATGTAACACTGATATTAGTGTTAGATACATTATTTAATCCATGGCCAACTTCTGGCACTTACATTGATTTTATAATATGAAGAAAATTAATACGGAATAAAAAATAAAAAATAAAGAGGCAAGAAAGACAGTTGTCCACTGTAGCAAACCACTGAACAATGCTGAGAAAACTACCTAATGGCAGCAAATCAACAAATGATTCAGTAAATCCTGGGCAAAAAGTAAACAGTCCCTTATGGTGGGAAACAGCTCATTTGCAAAAGTGGAAAAGACTTAGCTTGACCACTCAACTAAGTGTGAAAATAACAGGCTAGTTAGGTGCTCCCATGCAGACTAGCCCACTGAGAACAAAGGGATGAATCCCTCTTAACAAGATAAGACCTCTTCTACTGCATCTCTTCGTCCAGCAGAGTCTCTAATCGCCCAGGCTGTTCAATTAGCAGAGGGAGTCTTTGAAGCAGATCCTACAAATAATTATCAGTGTGCAGCAGTGTTGCTCAAACAGAACCAGCCTCCGATATGGTATCTGATAAAGAGCTAGTGATTATATTAGTAATCCAGCAATATAGTGAATCTCCATATTATTCTTTATAAAGAAAAATGAAATGGGCTTTACTGAAGAATAACAAACCTTACACAGCCTTCCAAATAGTCCACACACTTGAGCAAAATGAGAAATAAAAACACTATGTGTTTAAGAAAAATACACTCAAATACATATATTTTGTCTGCAATGAGAAAACTATAAGCAGAGATAATCATACTTTTGCTTCCTACTCAGGAAAAACAACAATAATACTGCAAGCGGAGCTGGATTTTGAGGGCCTGTGGAAGATTTTGAAAGTACAAATTATATTCATCATTTCGGTCTACAACAGAGCAGCCACCACTAATTCACAATTAAGTGACATGAAGGGTCCAGACGGCCTCATGAATGAGGTACAATATAGGCCAACCAATCAGAAAGAAGCTTTTAAATGTCTGTTCATTCTAATGCCTAAAAAGAACAGAAGAATCTCTGTAATTTGCATTTATTTGTGAGGAATGTGGGATAGACTGCAACCCAGGCCCAGATGAGTGGATTGGAAAATGAATGAATGAAAGAATTTAACGATATAGGCCCTTTAAATCAAGTCATCAAGTTTAATTGGTTAATCATCAACAGCTCTTCTGGTATGGAAACTGTGACAAGTGACTGAAAGAAAGCCTCTTGTACACACACACACACACACACACACACACACACACACACACACACACACACACACACATACAAACCTGCAGTGGTTTCCTCCACACTCCCGACTGCAGTACTCACTGTCCCAGTCAGGGTTCTGTCCCACTGGGTTTGCAGCCCCAGGAGACTGAGAGCCACCCACAGTCTTCTGATACTCTGACTGTAAGTGAGAGAAGCCCTGTGGAAGAGCAGAGAAGGCGAGAGAGAGCCGAGTGACGAGAGAGACAGAAAGAGAGAGCCAGTGTATAAGAGAGAGAGCCATCATTTACTGCTACCTCTACAGTAATTCAAAATATTGATCCCTTTTCATCAAATTCTACAGTGATGAGCAATTTGAAAAGACAAGACAAAGAGAGGGGCCACAATTTGGCAGTTGCAATCTTCAAACTGAAACCTCCCTCCTGTGTCTGAAATGTTTTCTTCTTTCTTTTTTTTCTCTACCTTTTGCTTCTTTGCAGAGAGGTGCTAAGCTGAGAGTGCCGCTTTCTAAAGTCAGACGCTTTCACTCAGTTTCACACTTTGCAGGTCTCTGCTGATTCAGATGACACCTCAATACACACCTCCAACTCACAAGAAAACACACTAACTGAGCCCCCCCTCCGCCACTTAAACATCACACTTCATTACAATGCACCTACTGTAAACAGACACTATAGGAGATCGTTTTTTTTTTCACTTCTGTTAGTAGAAGGTGGTGGTTCAAGCTTTTTAGTAGTTATTCTATTATCAGAAACCTTTCCTCTTACAATTAGAAATACTGGCCTTTAATCAAACAGGGCTATTTAGACTCAGCCTACAGCACATCTGTTGGGCTCAGATACATTAACAAGGGCACACTTTCCACCAATTAACTCTTAATATCAAGCTCAGCAATGATAAAAAGCTTGCAGTCCAACTCAGCCACGAAAATTGTTAATCAACCTTCAAAACGTTCTTAATGAACACTCACCAAATTTCACTTCAGTTTATTGTAATTCTCTAATTTCACTGTGGCCTCATATCCACTCAAGAATTCAAGCAGAAGCTTTAACATCAGTGGTAGCTTACATTAAGCATCTTAAGTATTAAAAGTTAAACGCTTGAGGCATAAATTTAAAGATACAAAACTATTTTTCCTGCCAAAAGCTGACGTGCTGAAACTTGTGCTTCAGGTTTAAAACACTTTTACACATGTTACACAGCTCACTCATGGCAAGGGAAAACCTTGGGTCAAAATAGACTCCAGATGTGCGTCCACAGTGACCACAGGTCTTTAAAGTCAAAGTAAATTGGAAATCATACTCATTTTCCACCCTTCCTGTGGTGTATTTCAGTCCTAGTATCAAGGGGGGTCTCGGAGCTGGCTGAGTGTTATTTTTCCTTGGTGAAAGGTGGGAGTGGTGGGAGGACAAGGTGAAACATAATATTACTGGTTAATATTTTTCTCCCGCCTGCTATTGCAAGGTTACAAGAAAACAATAATTTTGTCAATGATGAAACAAGCTTAATAAGATCAGAAACAAGAACTAACACAGTGAAGAAAGCTAAAGTTGATTTTGATTTTAAATGAATAGTTTCTAAAAATGTAACCTTACTGCTTATGCTGTAAACAAAGAATGCTTTCAGAAATATAAATACTGATTGTTTATTTTATCAATTTACAAAATGCAAAGTGAGCGAACAAAAGAAAAATCTAAATCAAATCAATATTTGGTGTTGTGCCTTTTGTATCAAACCAGCATCAGTTCTTCACAAGTACACTTGCACAAAGTCAGGGGATTCTAGTAGAAGTTATATAGTCGGTGTGTCGATCAACCAGTTTTTGCAAACAGGTGCTGATGATCATCAATGTCACACGAGTTGAAACACAGTCATGTTTGGAGACAACCACCTTTACCAGCGAGTTCCTTCAAAAACTGTATTACCAAGTGTGCCTATAGAAAGAACTGATGCTGTTTTGAAGGCAAAGGGTGGTCACACCAAATATTGATTAGATTTAGATTTCTCTTTTGTTCAGTCACTGCATTTTGTTGATTGATGAAAATAAATGATTAACACTTCCATTTCTGAAAGCGTTCTTTCACACCTGCCTGAAACTTTTGCACAGTACTGTATATATATTTTTTCCCCTCTATCCTAATTTATCATATTTTCACGTAGAATTAAATTGTTGGTGCAAAATACAACTGAATGCCTGTCAAGCTGTGTTTGTCTTTGGCATATTGAGATTAAATGAAAAAAAGAAAAAAAAATGCTTTGCTGTGACAGGCTGCAGAGTGCCTTGAGATTCTAGGTGTTTTAGATAAAGAGCTTCCAACCACTAAACAAAACTTTGTCCTGCATGATGCATGCAGAACTGTTCCTCAATGATATAGAAAAAATGTAAAATTAGATTGTATGCCTGTTTTTTTGATTATAAAAAATCATCCCTGCATCTGTCCTGCACCCTTTTTGTGTACTAACCTGTTGTCCTGGGGGCGGGGTGGAGGGGAGGGCCTGGAGGCCCATCTGGTGGGAGATGATTGGCTGTGACTGGACCTGCTGCATGCGGATGGGCTGGTTCAGGAGGGAGCCCTGGTGCAGGGAGAGCTGCTGGTGGAGTGGGGGGCTGATCTGGAAGGAGGCAGGTGGGGAGGCACTGAGGGCGGGCAGCATGGCCGAGTGTGGCAGGCCATGGCGGGGCGCCCCGGCTGCGTAGCTCTGCAAGTCGGACAGAGGGAAGGGGCTGGGGCCCAGGTAGGGGGAGGAGGGAGTGAGGCACACTGGCCACAGTGGAGGGTTAGGGGGCATCATGTGCGACGAAGGTTGGCTGGACTGGGCATTTTTACTCTCCACTGGGTCATTGTAGGTCTGGCAGATAGAAAGAGACATGGGCAGAGAGAAGCACAATCATGAGCATGAACACTAAACAGAAAACACACCATCAGTTCAAAGGACTGCTTCAATCACAAATATACAATTTCTCCCAAATGTAGTCAAACAGGCAAGACTTTCTAAAAAGTTTGCTTCTTTTGTCCTGGAACCATGTGGCGAATGTAGATGACAAGTAATGGAAGCTCATAGCCAACAGTTAGCAATTACGTTACTACACCTTCTCACGCTTGCAGCAAACCATATCGAACTGTTAGGCAATCTCAAACACTTTTAGAGTGTGTGGTTTCTGACAACGTATGACCTGTTTTGAAACAAGTGTGATAATTCAGACATGCGAATTACATAAAGCTAAAGTGAAGGGTTTGAAGTTACATTGCTCTTTAGCTATTTAAACTCAATGCTCCAGTGAAAAAACAAAATACCAAAATACAGCATCTACAGCATATAAATGTAATTTTGTAAGGGCACTTTACTAAAGGCAATGGGTATATAAATAAATATATATATATATATATATATATATATATAAATAAATATATATATAGAGAGAGAGAGAGAGAGAGAGAGAGAGAACAGTGCAGCCTAAAAGAGCCATCTGAATGATTAAACAAATCAAGTAAAATGTTCTTTTCTATTATTTTTAAGACAAGGCTGTGCATGATTCCATCAGGAACCTTAATTAAAATAATTCCAGCACCAGACAAAGAACTTTTCCTTTTTCTCAGTTTTGTTTAGTAAATCCAATGACATGACCATGATAAACACATTTTGAATGCACACATGGTTGTCAGCAGGTTCAACCATTCTCATCTATGCTGGTAAAAATCGGTTTGTATGGTGGTCCAAACACATTGGTGGTATGTGGTTGTTGAGAAAATCCTTAATTTGACCTGTCAGTGGTTTTAATGTTGTGGCTGAATATTAAATCATGACAGATCAAAGAATCAACTGAATGCTTAAATGTCTTTGTTTGGTTCCATTGTTTGTTTATAATAGTAGAAACGGTGACTTATGAGCCTTTATAGAACAGTTTACTAAGGGTTCTAGCATTAAAAAAAGTTTCATTTTACTGTTACAAATCAAAGAACCATTTTGGAATGTGTGGCATGTGGGCTGATTGACTACATTCACAGTAAAGTAAGTCTGATTTATTGCTGTACAGCTTTAAATCAGTATTATAAAATACACCACTTTATATTGCAATTCCAAATTCTAGCCAGGCAGTTTAAGAGCGTGTAAAAAAAAGCAGAACTGCCCGAGGCTGCTCTCCAATTTAAGCAAAACCAGTTATGTCGCTTAGTTTGTAATAACACTGCTGGACAAAACTTCTCATGCATGCTCTGCAAAAACAGACATATAATTCCAAAGCAGTGAAAAAAAGCCAGTCAAAACTAGTTAATTTTTTTTTTTCTATGTAAGAAATGATTGCCACTTACTGCTGCCTTGGGGACGAGAGGAGAATTGGGGGATGGTGGTGTTGCTGAAGGGTGTATTGCTGGCATTTGAACGTAACTAGGCATGATCTACGATCAGACGTCTTATATATATTGAACAGTGAGCTGAACTGGTCGATTCAAAAAACAGTAGATGGATGACTGGAAGAACCACTGTGAAAAAAACCCAACAAAAAATAGACTGGGAGGAAGAATGTAAGAGTGTGCATGCTTGATAGAAGTCACCTGCTTCAGGACATTTCCAAACATATCCATCTTAGAATTAAACAAGGTGAGTTGGAGCTCCTCCATGAAGTCTTTTTTTGCCGCGTTTACATAAAACCTTAAAGCCATGGATATATGGACATAGGATATATTTCCTGACTCAATTAGCCACCTCATAAGTCATAACACGGTGCACAGGACAGGCACCTTGTTCTTGCATAGTTCTGGCCCTACGTACGAGCACATTGCATAAGTTTTCACACCAGATGCGTCTGGGAGGAACACTAATATATCATTTGACATAAGTATCACGGCTGGAGGAGGGGGAGGAGGAGGGGGAGGGAGGAGGGCCAAGTTAAAAAACGGGCTTTCACTCGGCTGCCATAATCAAGCGATGCACATTTACAGAGACAAAACACTAACAATCACTTATTAACCTACAAAATGCCGCCAGGTGCGTACCCCATCAGAAAGCTGCCGCCCCAGCCCGCGTACAATCAGTACTATCGTTCAGTTGGGTTTAAGTATGCTCTCCACAACCCCGCTGAAGAAACATATGAAAAATAACATCCTTTAAGAACAACAGTCATTTTCTCTCCATAAATATATGTTTCAAGCCTCGAAGACTCTGAATGTGCTGCGTTTGGTGGTTATTTCATATTTCTTTTTTTTTCCCTCCAGCTCAGTATTTTCTTTCTTTTCAGTGCCTGCTAGTTCACAGACGCATCAATCAAAGTGTCTGCGAGAAACAGATTTTGATGAAATATTTATTTAATTACGAGGCAGAAGAAGGGCCGAAGAGCGTTTAATAGGGCTGTTGAGGGAGAGGAGGCTTGATGAATACACCATTCATGGCTTAATCAAGCCTCTTGTTTTGGGCCAAAGAGCTTAGAGACAGAAGTACAGAAAAAAGAGGAAGAGGGGGTGAGAGAGGGAGGAGAGAGAGAGAGAGAGGGGAGGAGAGGGGAGGGGAGAGAGAGAGAGAGAGAGAGAGAGAGAGAGAGAGAGAGAGAGAGAGAGAGAGAGAGAGAGAGAGCGAGCGAGAGAGAGAGAGAGAGAAAGAGAGAGAGAGAGTGCAGGTTGTGATGAATTAGAAATAAGGAAGAGGGTTTTTAGCATGAAAATGCAATTTATGTTTTTGAAAAGGAAAACTATGGCTGTGAAATTAGGGGTGTGAAAACGGTGTGGTTTATTATGCCGTAGAAAATATACGATGAAACAATCCATTACGCAGCTCCTGTCAAACACTATCCTTTGAGGAATCGCTTGCCGTAAATAAGCAGTTTGCTGTCGATCTATGGATTACGCATATCTGCCCTATTATGAAATAAAATCAAATTGGGTAATACATCAGTGCACGTGATCTAGTGGATTTAGCTCAAACAAATCCAGAATGACTCGAAATAGCCCAATATATATATATATATATATATATCGCCAAGTAAAACATCACAGATATATTCAGTACAAAAATCAAGCCTGGAAAACATTTCTGTACGCAGTGATTATATATTTGTTTAATTTTCCACAATGGAAACGTATGGATTGTGCAAAAGTTGTGCACAATTTGAATGGGCTTTTATTTGCAATATAAACTAAATAAATAAATGAAACAACCAGAAATAGTGAACTGATATTTGTAGAAAAACATCATATTTATGTTGCTTCTCTGGAAACTGTGAAAAAAAACCAACAAAATGTTGTTTGCACTTAACATTTGCATGCAGACTACATTAAAGATGCTTTCTTGATGTAATATGTCTGATAATGAAATAGATGTAACAAATATTAGATTCATGCTTTCAAATGCTTTTATATGCTTTAATGAACTGTTTCTCAAGGACGGAAACACGTGATTGTTTTAAGAAATAATGAACTTACAGTCTCATATTGACTAGGTTTAAACTGAATTGACTTTATGAGATGTTATTTTACAAGGTTCTATTAATAAAGTAGCCATATAACCTGATATTATGGCATGGTGTGATGTAATGTAGACTTTTTTAAACACACACACACACACACACACACACACACACACACTGAGGGGACAGTTTGAGGTCTAATTTTGCATGGTCCTGTTCCTGGTATGCAGTCACACACACATGCACATTCATACACCCACAAAACACACGCACACATTTCCCTTGACAGCCCCTCCCTGGAGATTCTGCTGAATTCTCCACCTAATGTATAATATACCTCATCCCCCCATCACTGCTGACCGTACATATCAAAGACATGACCCCCTCCTTCCTAGGTTACCTTGGAAACCAGGCTAGCTCGGTACGCTGCCAGGGCCTTCAGGTACTCCTTCTTAGCGGCTTCTGTTTTCCTCTTATACCCCTGAGAGAGAGAGAGAGAGAGAGAGAGAGAGAGAGAGAGAGAGAGAGGGTGATTAGAAACACACAGGACCTCAGCAACTTAACCTGAATGTCATGTCGACCACATTTGATCCCCCATGTCCAACATATTTCCTAATATCTTTTAACACTGTCACAAAAAACCGACAGACTAAGCTTCTTCTCTGCACACTTTGATTATTGCACAAAACTCAATTAAGGGTTCCTATTTAAGAAGGGTAATTTTGTAAACATTCCAAAGAAAAGGAGCCAAGACGACTCACACACACACACACACACACACACACACACACACACACACACACGCGAAAAAGGAAAAGAAATCAGTTTGGGTTTTAGCATTTCTGCTGGAGAGTCCATTAAGAAGACACATCGTTCTATCAGAGTGGGTGTCACATCAGAGAAAGAGCACAAAGAGAGAGAGAGCGAGAGTGAGAGAAGAAAAAGACGACAGAGTTTAACAGGGAAGGCAATCTATACAACGGAATGAAGTCACTGAGAAATGGTGAGATTGGAATGTAAGCTAATGTAATGGCATGTCAATCATTTCGCCATCGCTGAAAAAGAGAGGAAGAAAAATCCTTTCACTCTGAAATTGAGCACGACAACAGCTCGACTTTAGCCGATGAGAGAAAACATGGTTTAATTTAGTGAAAAAAAGAAAAAGAAAAAACAAACAGGACAACAACAACAAAAACCTCATCCCGTGAACTGAAGGGAGCTGTGGTGCTCAATTAACTGACGAAGAAAAAAGGATTAAATGGATGAATATGGCAAATTAACTGATGAGCGAAAAAAAAAAAATTCTCTCCAAAACTGAGCCACTGAATGTATGGTTGAAGCTGGAGAGGACAAACTGTCAGACTGGACGGAACGACAAAGCGATTGAACAGATGAGAAGATCAGTCAGACGAGTACTGAACATAGCAATGCTCTTTAACGTGAAATGCAAATAAATACTTCATGATGAAACCAATGAACAAATATGGATAAATGAATATCTGTGATGGGAAAAAGAAGTCACATAGTATTGAGAAGAGCAACATTTGTGGTTTAATTGATGAGAAAATGACACGCCATCGAGAAGAGCAGTGGTTTTGGTTAAACATGAAACGGATGAATGCATGAGCTAAATAGATGCTTTAAAGGATGAGTAAAAAAAACCAATGTAATAACAGCATGACAACGATGGTTTGATCCATTCGTCTCAAAACTGTGTCAAAAAAATATGGTGGAAATGAGAAAAACACTATTAAAGTGATAAGTATAGCGATGCTGCTTAAAACAATAGCACCTTCTCTCCCTTGGGAGCTTGTTACAGGGTGGAAAGATGGAGGAACGTTGAGAATAATGATTTAAACATTTACATATGGCTGGGCCCAGGTCTGTCTGCTGCACCCTGGCTAGAATTACCATTAAGCTTTAATGGAGCATATGCATGGCTATGGATGGATAGAAACATGCACACGTGGCACCCACAGCAAACACACACCCTCTTGTATACACACATGTGCTCTCCCTTGGAACACACACCAGTGCATACGTGCCGAGCAATGTTCCCATATAGAGCTCCTGAACCCACGTTCGCACACACCAACTGATCTGATTATGAGGATTCGGCAGTGCTGGAAGTAGCTGCGGCCAAATGAAAAGGCCGTCCGGTAGGCGGCTTTTGATTCCATTCACGCTGGCTGAAACAAAAACCGCAAACAAAAAAAACCGCCAACCGAAGCCGCTCGCTATTATTAGTAGATTATTAGTCTTAAGCATTTTCAGATAAGGCAGCCAGGGCCGACTTTGAGAGCACACGTCCTGACAGTTAAATATTGAACGAGGTTGTGTGGCTTTTGTAATAATGAACTCCCAAGGAGCTCCCGGCAGCTCTGCTTTCAAATTAATTTAACCCGAGCTAATGAGTGGCCCTAACGACAGCAACTCTTAAATAAATTAGCACGCCTAAGGATTTCTAATTATTCCAAAGTGAGCGGATTCATTAGCAATTGAAGCCGTCAGAGAGAGAGAGAGGGAGAGAGAGAGTGAGGGAGAGAGAGAGAGAGAGAGGGAGAGCAGGCCGCGGTGAATTAGAAATAAGGAAGGGGATGTGCTAGAGCGAGGGAGCACATGTTGCCTTCTTAATCCCGACATGGCGGGTGTCCCCCTGCAGAATTATCTGGTAATTGTACCTTAATGAAATGTTCCTGTTTGATAACCGGTTAATTATGGAAGACAATAACTCGCGGAACCTCCTGACACGAGGGAAGGGGCGTACACCCTCGGGGAGGGGGGGCATGGGAGAGAAAGAGAGAAGGAGAGAGAGAGTGAGACAGAGACAGGGCTTTTTAAAGAGGGACCACTCTAGTTCAAGGAATGTCGTTGAAGAAATATAGAAATCTGTTACTCTTTCTTTCTTTTCCCCTTTGTCAGTCTCTCTCTCTCTCTCTCCCTCCCTCTCTCAGTATCATTCTCTCACTTCTCTTACTTTAAGCATCTCCTCTTCTTGTTTATTTCTTTCAGGCTGTTAATCTTTTTCTTTCTTTAGAGTGTGCCACTTCATTGTCTCTCTGCGATATTCTTTCTTTCTTTCTTCTTGATTATAATTAAGATATTAATTACTGTAAAGAAAAACTGATTTTTTTTCTTTACAGTATGCAACTTCCTTCATTGTCTCTCTGTAATATTTTTTCTTTCTTTCTTTCTTAATCTTCCTCAGTCTGCTCTATCATTCTTTTTCTGAATACCCCCCCCCCCCTCGCGCTCTCTTTAGATACACTGAATAGTCTCATCTAAATCTAATCCTGCAGCACAGTGGTAATATTTCCTCTAATCTCATAACCTCAGCCTTGCTGTGCGATCTGAACCCTCTCAGTAGAAAGCAGTTCTGTACTAAAGCTCTGAAGGTTATAGTACAGTGATGGTGGGCTGTTCGCCATTGCTACCCTTCATTGTAGTACACAATGCACCGTCGAAACATTACAACTAATGAGGCTGAATGGAAGCCTAAAAACACTCAATCCTGTGGGAATTAATTTGAAAAGATGGGGTTATTAAACCTCTGTAAGCTTGCAAAGGAAAACAAACAAACAAGCCAAACCCCAACATCTAAAACATGGTTGCTATGGCTCAAGGACAACACGACATCAAAACCGAACACAAATGCAAAGCAAACAGAAAGATGACTGCTTCTATTTGAATATACGTGTTTCCCCCATTGTGTTCCATGTACAAGATGATTTCATGTGTTTTTATGAACACCGGGAGCTCTGTACCAAAAACAAAAAAATCGTTCAGAAGAATGAAGGGACTACAGGACTTCAACTGGTGTTGAATTGAAGGTTGGGAGGAAAGGGTTATTATTGGCACTATGCATAATGTAATAAGGGGCAGGATGGGCTGGAGCTATAGCTTCTTGGGCATCACTGTTCCGAGCCATTTAACATATTCCTCATTGGTATGAGTGACAGGTCAGGGCCATCGCTAAAAGAAATGACAGTCATCCATTGGTGAGGAGCTCTATCAATCATCCATTAATGGGCCTATCAGAGAGGCAGATAAGAATCCTTCACTTCTTTTCCATTCCACTCTTTGCCAAGCATGCTGGAGATGGACGGTTAGAAATAGATAGAAGGCACAAGGATTACACGCTGTTTTCACTACTGATGCTCATCTGAAGATCACATCAGAAACAGCTGTTAAGGTTATCAAAAATACTTCGAGTGAAAAAATGATAATAAATGTAAGAAGTCTTCCAGACAGATATGCAAAATTTATCAACTGGAAACTGGAAAAAGTAAAGCACTACTTGTAGCATTTTAGATTCATAAAATATACGTGGTGAACCATGTCTGTTAGAGTTAGGTCTTCAGTTTGGACCACACATATGAAGGTGCAGTCAAAGGTACCACTAGAAAAAAGGCCATTTTGGGCTACTTGTAGATAAAACATTGTCATTTCAAAATTTTATAAGACCAACACAGTTTATTCAAAGCTTATAACAGATGAGCAAATTCCACTCCCATAAAAACAGAACCCAAAGAGTCCTAATTAAAGACTTTAATGGACCGCAGACTGTACCATCTGTTCTGTTTACTCGTTTAATATATGGGACTCTTTTCGGAGATGTCACATCTATTTCTTTCTTGAATATCCACTAGAAGAGGATGGGTTCCCCTTCTGAGGATGGGTTCCCCCATGAGGTTTCTTCCTCCAGCTTTAGGGAGTTGTTCTTTACGGTCTTGCTCACCTCGGGCTCAGACCTGCATTCTGTAAAGCTGCTTTTTGACAAGTATATAAATAAAACTGCCTTAACGTTTTACTCAACTGTTTGAGATTTCACATGATTAACCCCAGAGAGAACGTTCCCTCAAAAAACTGCTCCCACCATTGTAAATCCAAACATGATCGTCGGTTCTCATCTGACTGGTGATTAATCTGACCTCATCCATCTAACCATTACTGGAGATACTAACTAGCATCATGGGGGTGCTGGACACCATCCCAGCACTAACAGGTGGAGAAACCTGTTACACCACCACGCACCACGCAGGTGCCACCACAGAAAAAAAAACCAAAAGATTATTTTCTGCTGGGCTTCAAGAATTTCATTGTATTGTTTCTAAATAAATCGTAAAGAGCAGTAATGCAGAACGAACTGAGTTTTAAATACCTGATACTGTCCGATAGACCCTTTTTAAAGACTTAAAAGGCCCTGAGGGCTCCTTACTTTACATTGAGCAGATTTGTAAAAAAATCAATATTATGTTTTAAACATTTTGGACAAACACTGCAACATGTCCATTTGCATCCACATCTGTAAAATCGTTTTTGCAGATATTTCAGGACTTTTAATAGTCAGCCCTTGCCTACAAATGCAGTCAGTGAGTCTCGACATACAGGGTCATTTATTCTTGGCCACAATTTATCAACTGTCACTTAAATGATCAGAGATTCATGAAAACTTGTCCATAAATGCTGGGTAGTGACGTCTCTTACTGTTTACTGCATGAGACCCTGTTGTAATACTACGTTACAACTAATCTTGCAATGTGGAGGCTCAGCTTCAGCCCGACCAGCTCCTGCTGTGAGTTTATATGCTTCAACCTGGTGCTGTATTACAGCCACCAAGAGGGTGATTAAAATTATAGGTGTGAATTCCGTGACTTACACACACCACCTTAATTTAAAAGCACTTGCGATGAAAAAAAAACAGTTTTTCCATGCAAAAATATAAGAAATTGAAAAATACCTTTCCAGTCTGGCTGTCAATTAGGTTGCTATGGAACTGCAAGAACAACATTGCATAACATATAGAAGTCACATTTGACCCTGATTCTGCCTTGTTGGTTTGTATCCTAATGTAGCAAAATTCAAACACCAAACTCGTCTTTGCTGAATGGCAGCATTCAGAGTAAATCAAGCTTGTTATTTGGGCCCTGAGAATGATTGGCAGCAGGTGATGACGTCATCTCAAGATGACCTGACCTCTGAGACCATCTCCTGGTGACCTCATCATCTCCACTCATATGTAACAGATGTGTTCTGAAGTTTCAGAACTGAGTCATGGACATAAAAAAAAAAATCTTCTAATCTTCTAGAGGAAAAAGAAAACCCTTTAAGGATTTTCGGGGGAAAAATATAGCGAAGAGTTACAAAGCTGCACTCAATAATTCAAGGGCGAAACCCTACTTTTCTCAGCGAAACAATGAAACAGTCTGATAAGTAAACGGAAAGAAATTTGCTAGAAAAAAAAAAGAAAAGTGCACATATACGCCAATCTGTATTGATGTCTGGACTGGCCTGGTGGATGAAGGGTTAAGAAGCACAAACAATAACATTTCGGAGAGCAGATGTCCTTGAGGGAGAAAAGAAGGGCGCTGGGCGATGGCTAATCTTGTATTCTCAGCATGATCAAATCACCAGGCAACAGATATAAATAAAAGGGCCGAGGAAATGAGGAATTCACATTCAAGAGTGTCAGCAGCAAAATGAAGATTCATGGTGAAGAGGGGAGAAGGGAAGGAGGCAAAAATTAACTGCACATAAAAGGACACACAGCAGCCCACAGAAAAGGAGAAAAGAGGAAAAGAGAGAGAGAGAGAGAGAGAGAGAGAGAGAGAGAGAGAGAAATATCACATGGCAGTGGGGTGAGTGGTCTGCACTCTGTCATGGAGACAGGTGCTTTTATTTGACATGCAATAGCAGGCCTTTGTTATGGAGGATATTCTAAAAATACTGTGGCCTCTCTCTCTGTCTGTGTCTCTCTCTCTCTCTCTTTCTCTCACTCTCTGTCTCTCACACACATCATCACTCTGCTTCATGCGCAGCTCATTACTGAAGAACACAAGCGCACACACACACGCACACACAAACACACAAGGGCTTTTTCCTAAGCAAACCAACCGATAAGCAGATAAAAAAAAAGTAGATACACCAGTACACTGGCAAATAGCAACCAGGGGCTTTCTCGAACATTGGCCTTTAACTCTAGTAATACTGACATGTTGCTGCCATGCATTCAGAACCAAAATGCATCTTACAAAAGCACAGCAGATGAGCAAACTTTGTGTTACTGGATCTTCACACCTGATTAAGTAAGTGCAAGATGCTCATTAGTGAGAAGGGCAGTGATATTACCCGGTATTCTACACCAACTACACACAAACTACTAAAGCACCCACCTACAGGAAATACAACTAACATCACACAAAAACAGGTGTATTCATTCCCTTTTTCTCTTCCAAAATCTGAACTAGAATTTCCTGCTGATATCATCTTCATACAGGTACCCATCTGCTTGATCTCCTAACTAGATTTTAAGTCTATTAAAGATGTGCAACCTATCACAAGCATAAGAATTGGACTCCACACCTACAGGCACTGATAAAACTGGGCCACGTCTACTCACCTGCTTCTGCTCCTCTCCCAGACTGTCCCACATGGAGGCCACAATCTTGGACACATCTCCGAAGGTGGCGTTGGGGTTCTGGCCCTTAATGGCTGCCTGAGTGTCCCGGAAGAAGAGAGCGTAGGCCGAGACAGGTTTTTGAGGCTCGTTGGGATCCTTCTTCTTCTTCTTCTTCTGAGGCTTGGGCTTGGGCTTCATCATGTCTGTGGAGGGTCTTTTCTCCCCCGTGATCTGCATAAAGAAAGGTACAGTGTAAGGAAATGGATTGAAAGAAGCACAGGTTGAGCTACCAAAACCCAGCACTAAAATTTCATTTAATGATGAAGCGGAGAATATCTTGAGGCTTTATTTCACACAGCAGCTGAAACTTGAGTTGTTCCTTGTTCTTGCTTTATGGGGTGAAAACTAAAAGATGGAGGGAAGAAAAAGTTGTAAGAGGAAGATGTCCAAACATTCATCCTTCTTTCTTATAATAAAGAGGTAAAGTAATACTGCAGGGCACAGGACTACAGGGCTATAGGTTACTGTAATGTACATGTACATTACTGATGTTCCAGCGTAGTTTAGACCCAACTGATGTAGCTCAGATGTTTCCAAAAGTCCTTTATTAGATGGACCACTTGTGTTTGATGAGGCTTAGAGATAAACTCTGCAGGGCAGTAGATCTCCAGGACCAGGTATAGGCACCAGTGAGCTACAGTGTAAAACAAACTGCCCATTAAACATTTGGGCAAAACCATAATATCCTTGTCTTTTTTAGTGAGATTCTGGACCGTTCATAATGTTGATGAATACTTTATTCACTAAATACTTTGATGTTATTTCTTTATATATAAAGTGAACTCATTTGTCTTTAAAATCTCTGAAAAAATAGTGGTCCTTCCAGTGGTCCTTCAATCTTCTGAGAAGTGCAGGGCCAAATGCAACTGCTCATTCGCTGTTTTGTCAGATTATAACCCTCTAGTTCAGATATATCTTTACAATTCTTTATAAAGCAATATCTTCAATATCCTGGACAGACAGCACTCGTGAGAGACTTAAAGATAAATCAATGAGCAGCAAACTAACAAGTGGAACATTCCACTTTAACCTTCAGAGCCTCCGCTGTAAGAAGAATCAATTTTCTGCTTGAATAAGACTAAAATTTCCGAAAAGAGTTAGAACCATTGACAGTAAATATGATCTATATGATAAATACTCTCGGAGATCGGAACAAACAGCCACCACTGCAGAAACTGGACGACAATATCTGGCTGGTGGAGATCATGTGACTTACAAGTTGTGGTTCATGTGATCTCTGTATTAATGAATATCTAAAAGTACATGCCCCCAAGTCACAATAACCTACAAAAGCTAATGTAATAAATTACAATGAATTATTTTAATGATTGAACAGCATGTGCAGAGTTGCACCAAGTATTATGTAGACGTTACTCCTGTTTATGACGCAATGGAGCTTCTGAATGACACAAGCAGAAACAAAACTAACTAATGGAGGCCGTTCATGCTGAAGGGAGGAAAAACAGCCACAACAGCCATTCAGATTACTCAATATTAAGGCAACGCTCATCCCACCATCATATCACTTCGCATTCATTTCTTTCAGGTTTAAAAATTGCAAACCGAAGATAAAGGAAATGCGATTGTTGAGGATGTTGAGTGAAGCCATTGAGTCGCAAGCATCTCCTGGTTGTCGTTGGGTACCTGCTGCATCTGGAAGCTGGAGTGCTAATGAGGCTCTAGTTATGCATGTGTTTGACTATGCAAATGTGAGTTGTTCTTTTATCTGCAAACATCATGAAATAAAAATGGGATACACTGAAATCCGGAGAGTGCTTTCACTCAGACTCACTGTGTGTAATCTACTCTGACAGGTTATGGACAATCTCTCTCTCTCTCACGCACACACACACACAGACACACACACACACACACACACACACACACACACACACACACACAAACACATACACATGAGAGTTAAAAGCACACAGGACAGAGAAGCCCTGGAGAAAGAGCTCTGAAATATTCAGGGCGAAATTGATTGCTCCACCGTGGGCCGAGCTGAGCAGGCATTGTTAATATCCCATTTGAATCAGTGCTACATGGCTTCATCTCATGTTGGATGCGCTCTAATATTTGTTTCTCCTACAGAAGCAGCCGCACATTTAAAACAAAAACAATTCCATTATTCAAACGAGTGGAAACAGAGAGAGAGTGAGAGAGAGAGAGAGAGTAAGACATGTTTCAGGCAAGTCCGAACTGAAGAGTGAAAGAGGTTTCTGGGGCAGCGGTAGATTTAAAGGCTGCTTAAGGAACACTGTTCACAGTTGTCAGCGTTTTCATCAGTGCCACTATGAGATTAAGCCAGAAACAGGTGGTGAATACTCTTGCATGTAATTGTATAAAGTACAGTAGAAAAATGATACGACGACTACATAGTTATATATCTCATCCAACTATAGACTGCCATAAGGGTTAAAAATGAAAACTAGGCGTGAAACATGCTTTGAATTTATAATAAGTCATATCAGCAGATTTCAATAACTACAGCTAAAACAAAATGATAGTTTCCACTGCATTAAGAAAGGCCAGAGAACAAGAAGACCTTTGTTTTTAGGCTTTCAGTATGTGACGAATGATCAAGATTACTGGTCAGCAGCTTTGGCCCTTGGAATCTGCTTTTCTGTTGGGTCTGGTTCTAACCTCATACAGAAGCTGGATCAGATGCATTAGTGGCTGGTAAAGAGGGGCAGATTGTAACATGCAGGCTGGAAACAGTGCATTAAGCACATCTCCAAATAGAAAACTGTTGATCTGTAAGCCCCCCAGTGGGCCTGGGATGGTACTGTAGCAGGACGCAGGCCGTCGACTTCATTTTTTAAAATGAAACACTTACACTTAGTAATGAAATAACACTTATCTTAACACTTTTTTTGTTGTGACAATTATTAGCAAAAATAAAACTTTAAATAGAGCCCATTGATTGCCAGGGAAAATGCAAGGCTTACATAAATGAAACAGCATGTTAATATTATCAGCACTAGAAATCTTCCTTCATTTATCTATCTATCTATCTATCTATCTATCTATCTATCTATCTATCTATCTATCTATCTGTCTGTCTGTCTGTCTGTCTGTCTCATCTATCTATCTATCTATCTATCTGTCTGTCTGTCTGTTTTTCTGCTCTCTCTCTCTCTCTCTCTCTCTCTCTCTCTCCCCTGTGTGTGTGTGTGTGTGTGTATGTCTATGTGTGTGTGTAAAGTGCATGTAAGTGTGTGTGTGTGTGTGTGTGTGTGTGTGTGTGTGTGTGTGTGTGTGTGTGGTGCACAGCTGCAGATAAATATGCAAAAAGTAAAGCCTCCCTGATTCAGTTACAGCACTATTGTGTTGATGCTCACTTGTTCACACTCCTCAGGGTAAAGTGAGAAAAATATAAAGAGAGAGAAAAAGAAAGAGAAAGAGAGAGAGCGAGAGAGAGAGAGAGAGAGAGAGAGAGCGAGAGAGAGAGAGAGAGAGTGAGGAGTGAGAGCGAGAGCGAGAGAGAGAGAGAGAGTGAGAGCGAGAAAGAGAGAGAGAGAGAGAGAGAGAGAGAGAGAGAGAGAGAGTGAGAGAGAGAGAGAGAGAGAGAGAAAGAGAGAGAGATGTATACTGAGACAGCTGCCTAGATGGCAGCCTAGACTTACCTTACTATGTGGATTTACATTCATTAAATCCATTATGCTTTACTGTCATCTCTAAACCCGGCCTCTTAAACACAGTAACTTTATCTGAGGAGGAAATAGTTTACTATTTTTTGAGCTTAGTGAGGTAATGAAAACAGCGCATCATTCACTCCCCAGTTCATGTGGCCCATATATGGACATTAAACTACAAAAACAGCCCATTTTGAGATCATTGTTTTTTTGTGGTTGCCACGGAAACCAAAGCTTTTACATATATCTGCCTAACACCATCGCAGTTTAGCCCCACTATGTGTATGTGGTCATGTCCGGAGTGAGAACACTCCGCAGTTTGGCTGCTGCTCCACACAGAGTTTACTGTTTATTTGATTGTCATTGTTTACGGTCTGTATATGATTTGGGAGTTTTCAGTAGAGAGTTTTTGAATCATGGTAGCCGAGTTTGGCTTGGCAGCAAAGAGAGTCTCTTCACTGTGGTGTCAAGATTACAGGGTTGTTTGCTGGGACGATTTGTGCAGAGCTTGACTAGAACTGGAACGTTTTTTTGTGTGTCCACTGCTTTCAACAAGGCCACAGGGGACTTTGTACCATGATAGAAAAGTCAGACTAGCCTAAGAGCCAGAGACTTTGCTCTAAAGTGGTGGAGGTTGACTAGATGAAACCAAGCTTGAGTTTGCCGCTCCAGAAGAGCTTGGTCCCTAATGCAAGGACTTCTGCGGTCAGCAGTTTTGGTCCCTGCCATCTTGGGATCTCTACATTGTTTGTAACTATTATTATCATTATGATTATTATTATTATTAGCAGTAGTATTATTAGTAGTGTTATTAGTTCTAATAGTAATTTTATTTCAAATATCCTAAAAGTAATAGAAATAGCCTAAGATTTCAATATAAATACATTTTAGGTACATACATAAGAGGAATAAATGAAAAAAGTATGGGATATTAAAGATATGGCCCTTTATTCTGTAAAAGCCTAAAACAGTCCACTTGTTCTAAACTGTTCACAGAAACAAGCATGATTTTGAGCACAAATAAAGAAACACTTCAGTGCAAGCAACACTGCTATGGTGTGACAGGTATATGCATGCGTGCGTGCACGAGGCTGCGGTTTTGCTCTCCATCGAATGAAAAGAATCTGAGACAATCCGCACTAATGTTCACTGCTGACCAAACTTTCTTCTACGCTAGACTATAACAAAAACTACATGTTTGAACATACTCGCCTAGGCATAGAGAGGAGGTTAAAAATGTCCAAATTTACACAGCCTGGAGCAAGACCACGAGTAGTGTGCCACTCTAATAGACCTTTGTGTAATCCAATGGTCTAAAACAATGTAATTTAGGCATTGTGTAAGTTAATTCACTCTTTTTACTCTTGGATCCACCACATGCTGCATCGTGGATAAATTGAGTACTTGTGGCAGCCAGTGCATTACACTGCCGCAGTCAAATTCTAAATTCCAACTGACACTTTCAATAAAGGAAGAGGACGACGGACAAGCTGGAGTAATTGGATTTCTAGGACAATAAAAATAGAAAGAGGCAGAGTGAGAGAGAGAGAGAGAGAGAGAGAGAGAGAGAGAGAGAGAGAGAGAGAGAGAGAGAACACCACGGAGACAAGACAGCTTTAGGAAAGAGAAGAACAAAAAGGTAGCTGTATGTGAAGTTGAATAGCTGTAATTTGCTGTAAACAATATAAAAGGGACCTCTTGCCAAAAAAGCATTTGATGATCACAATTGCTTTCACAAAAACTACAAAAAAACAACCCAATCTTGTACGAAAGAGGCAGAAAAACACCTGATTGTTTTAAACACCTACTTAAACAACTCTTTTGACATCTTAACATCTAAAGCTATGCTTTCCAAGAAACTCATGTTCCTCAAAACCCTCAAGGCAACCGACAGCTAAACAGAAAACAGTCCACTTCCCTTCCCTGTACCTTCATGTGGTAATCTGCTTCCTCCTCTTGGGCGGAGCTCGAAGGGGAGGGTGTGGCCGACTGGCTTCCCGGGGACGAGGGGGAGCCACGAGTAAAGGAGCCTCGGCCAATCTGAGAGCTGAGCTGGGACAGAGCGCTCATGGTGGGGCAGCATCCTAGAGACCTGTTTAGCATGGGCGCGCACGCCTGGGGTGAAGGGCCGCTGTCAGGCCCGCCAGCCTGCATCTGCGACTCAAGAGAAGACCAGACTACCAGAGATCGGGTGGCTGATTTTTTTAGCTTAATAATTGGGTTGCAGGCAGACATTAACTCTTTGTGGGAGTCTTTTCTTTACATGCAGTCACAACGCAGCCAGTCAGGCAAATCTTACAAGTTAAAGGGTTTTCAACACTGGGAGTAGGAAGAACATTATAGGCACACTATAACGTGTACTCTGTTGGAATGGTCAACGGGATGAGCGTATGGATGCGACACCATTGAACATTTCTTTTATGCAGGGGTCATATTCTGTGGTGGAAAAGTGATTGATCTTTCCATCACCCTTTATATCAACTGGTTAACCCTCCTGCACCTATCCCATCAAACATGGATCCTTCCTACAGCCTTTTAACAAAGCCTTTTATAGTTACCTTGTAGGTCGTCTTTTCCTTTACCACTGGTAGCGACCTATTTCCCTCTCATCTTCTTTTTTAACGATCAAGTTGATTCATCCCCATTCTTTTCAGGAAGCCCAGTTGATCATTCCTTACTTGCTGGGATCATTCATTGACCTTGTAGCAACCAGCTGAATCTCTCACTTTAAAACATTTATTTTATTTTATGTATGGTTGATTCTTTCCCATCCTTTCTAGCAATCTTTTTGATCCCAAAAAATCTTCATTACAGCGGTTGGCTCTTTGTTTAACAATGGAGTTGATCTTTCATCCTTTGTGACAATCCGCTTGATCAAGCTCTCACTCCTTGTGCAGCTGGCAACTTCTGCTTCAACCATTTGCCACAAGCTAGCTGATCTTCTCACCTCACATTTAGGTGAAAGGTGATGGATCCTTACTTTTTTCTAAATAATAAGTAGCTCTACTGCTTTCTATGACACACTGGTGCCAGGATTTCTTCTCAACTTCTTACTTTTTCAAGGGCTGCACCAGCAGAACCGAGAATGGGAACTAAACCAATACTTCACAAATGTTCTTGCTACGCTTTCCAAAACAACTCTTCAAAGTTACCCTTGTTAACAAAGGGATTCAGAAAAACCGCAAACGTACTTCACACACCTAAAGAGCTTCCACTTTAATGCAAAGAAAGTGCCTAAACCAGTACCTAAATCATTCAAAAACTTGACATTATGAAGTAGCAACATTTCCACTTTGCCACTGATTGAGCAGGTATATCACACATAATCATGCAAGATCGCAGCGATGAGCTCTTCTTTTACTGTAAAACATTTACCGCATACAGTTTTCAGCATGACTTTCAAAGGCACTTTAGAAACCCACTATACCATCAAGGCTTATCTTAGGACAATCTGAGAGCAACCACAGGAAAAAAGCTTCAGCTAATAACAATCTGTTCACAGACTTTTTTCTCACATGTGAACACTGAGGTTCAAATAAAGGGGTCACGACACAACACCTTCGAACACTCCGAGAAAAGCCAAGCAGAAAAATTTAAATTACGATTTTTAAAAAAATCACAAATCTTATATGAACCTCCTATTTCTGAATGAATAACACTCTCCTTCACATTTAACCATGCTTCAGTTCCACCAATTCGACTCAATGAGAGATGTGAGTACTGTCTGCTCCAGCATTAGCTAAATGCATGTATTCATTTAAACATAAATAGGAATGCTTAGTGTATCGACAGTGCAAAAAAGAGCAAAAGCTGATGAACTAGCATTTATTAGTGCCATGCAACATTCATACACTGGAATAATACATTGCACAGGAACTTAGTGCTTAAAGTGATTGATGAAGGAGTGGGTTTAGATGGAATGGGGCTAGTAAACACCACAGGAGAGTGGGCTGTGATCTTGTCAGGCCCTGACCAAGCACTGGCCTCAGCAGAGTTTCCTACTAGTAAAAAAGAAAAAAAAACAAAAAAATGCAATGTACTGAGGAAGTAAATGAGTGCTGCAGCTGATAGTGGAAGCAGCAGTTGAGATTTGCACTGTTTACAGGACATTACACTGTGTTTCTTCACTGCCGGGTAAATAAAAGGGGAAACCCTGAACAAAGGCTGTGTTTTTTTGCATTTTAAATTTAATTCCTAAAAAAAAAAAAAAAAGAAAGAAAAGAACCCCATCCCTCATCCCTTTCCTACTCTCATCTACTCCAAGCCCAAACACAACCTCCAACCTCAAATCACATTTCAAATGCTGTTAAAAAAAAGAGAGAAGAAAGGAGAGTGAGTGAGAGAGGGGAAGAGAGAGAGAGAGAGTGAGAGAGAGAGAGAGAGAGAGAGAGAGAGAGATAGGAAATTTAACATAGAAGGAGGAGAAAATGAAAATGAGAGAGAGAGAGAGAGAGAGAGAGAGAGAGAGAGAGAGAAAATCCATTAATTTTCCATTTTCAGTAGAGTTGCTCTTTAAGAGCTTTCACAAACCAAGAAGCATTGAAACCAATTAATCAAACATGAATAGCCTATCATAGCTAGTGCAACCCTATTTCCATAGCAACAGCCGCGGCTAGAAGGCCAACCTGTTCTCTTAATCTGAGCAATACTATAGCTTTCTCTAAACAACAGCAGAAGACAAGAGAGCAGAGCAGAAAGAGCTTCTACCTTCATATCACTGCTCCAGCTTGGAGTCTGTGATTGGAGCCTATTTGGAGGCAGGAGGTGGGGTGGGGCTACCGTGTTGCACACATCGCCTCTCCACAGTCAGCCGAGCACAGCACCAATCTATTCCAGTCTGTTCTCTCTCTCTCTCTCTCTCTCTCTCTCTCTCTCTCACTCACTCACTCACTCACTCACTCGCTTCAGTAAAAAAAAAATCTGAATAATTTATGGTATTTGTTTCAAAACTGGCATAGCAGCACCATGATTTAAATTCTGAATATCATTTCGGCAGCATTGACGTGAATTACTGCTCCCATTGCCTGCTGGATGGACTGGCAGGCTCCAATTTTAAGCAGAAGCAAAAAAAAAAAGAATACAGCACAAGAAAAATGAAAAATGAAAAGCCATTACTACTACAGTCCATACTTATAGATAGATAGATAGATAGAGAGATAGATAGATAGATAGATAGATTCATAGATAGATCGATTGATCGATATACATGTAATGTATGTGTATAAAAATAATAAAAGCTTTTTCATGTTACTATGTCTCATTATCTGTGTATTTCAAGGCCATAGTCAAACTATCTCAATGTTCTCTGAAATGATATTATTTATTCATTCTTCCACATTATAAAGCCATCACTATTGCATTTTATATTAAATAAGCAATTTTGCAGTAAACAAATATATAAATGCATCTGTGTTTCATGAGAGTGAATCCAGCCTTTTATTTTAGTGCTAAGTGAAAGCTCACCATTCTGAGTCAGAGTTTAATCAAATGAATAAACACACAACACCTTTCGATAAAACGATTTCTTTAACTATCACTGCCACAAATCAGTCCATGTGACTCATTAGATAAACAATATGTCATGCAAGCTCCATACGCTTAGAGCACACACTAAATATTTAGCCAATGTTGTCTGCTGCTCTATCAGCGCAGACGAGGGAGGTATAAAAGACCACTGAGCAAGTATGAGGCAAAAATAGGAGAGATAAATGAGAAAGAAGTGTTAACTGAGAGAGAGAGAGAGAGAGAGAGAGAGAGAGAGAGAGACAGAGAGAGAGACAGAGAGAGAGACAGAGAGAGAGACAGAGAGAGAGGCAGAGAGAGAGAGAGAGAGAGCAGAGAGAGAGAGAGAGAGAGAGGCAGAGAGAGAGAGGAGACAGAGAGAGAGGCAGAGAGAGAGAGAAAACAGAGAGAGAGCAGAGAGAGAGAGAGAGACAGAGAGAGGCAGGAGAGAGAGGCAGAGAGAGAGAGGGAGAGAGAGGCAGAGAGAGAGACAGAGAGAGAGGCAGAGAGAGAGAGAGACAGAGAGTGCAAAAGAGTTAAATAAAGAGAAAAGGAAAGAAGAAGAGGCAGAGATGGACATGGACGGAGACAGAGTGAGAAGTGATAGAGACAGTGTGTGATAAGGAGAGGAGGGAGAGAGAAAGGGAAAGATAGGAAGAGATGTCAGATGCAGACTGAGACAAAGAGAAGGAGAGAGAGGAGGTTGAGAGAGGAAGAATCAAAGGGACAGTGCTATAGAGAGTGAGAGAAAGTAGAGTGAGAGATAGAACAGAAAGAAAGAATAGAAGAATGAAAGACAGAGAGAGTGGAAAGAGAGAGACAGAAACTGAGAGAGAGAGAAGTGAGAGAGAAGAGAGAGAGAGAGAGAGAGAGAGAGAGAGAGAGAGCGCGAGAGAGAGAGAGAGAGAGAGAGAGAGAGAGAGAGAGAGAGAATCTCTAACAGTCATCAGTTGAGGCTATATAAAGCAGGTTGGGGACGGCTGTACAAACATTATGAAAGACTCTTACAAAGGTTAGCCGTTGCCATAGGTACTGTATGCTAATTACTAAATGGTATCATCCGTGGCGGGGTGGTGGTGGAGGTGTGTGGCGCGCAGCGTGTGTGTGTGTGTGTGCGCGCAGCGTGTGTGTGTGTGTGTGTGTGTGTGTCTAGGGGTCTGGAAGGCCTTTATTTGCCACATTGTCTCTGGAGGCCAAGACAAACAGTCCTGGTCCCCTCCGCATTCTAATACAAAGGGTCAACAGTGGTGCCAATATCCAGATATACACACGATAAGGCCGGATCCATAAATTTACCTTTATCCTCCTCCTCCGAACCTCGCCGTCAGGGATAAATGTGGAGCAGGCATTTTAAATTACCTGAGACGTGATGAGAGACCTATCTCTGCTTCATACACACAAACACACACACATTGTTCATTTTGAAAGGGCAGTGAAAACACTGGAAAAGTTCTTCTGATTCATTTCCTGTTTCCTCTGTTGTCACCCAGAACTCTGTGTCTATGCCGTGGTCCATCATAGTCAAACAGGAACTAACAACAACAGCAGCTCTTATCCAATTATGTGCGCTGTGTTGTGCGTGTGTTTTTTAGAGATGGAGAGAATCGGAGAGAGTGTGTTCCAGTGAACCTGTGACCCAAAGCTTTGATCCTCGCACATGGACTGGATAGTGGTTGGTGATTACTAGTGGGACGAACCACACAGAGCTAACCTTACAGTCCTGCCTGCGGTTCACTTACACAGTCTTGCACATTGACTGTTATATGAGCATCCAAAGCCATTAACCTTCATGTTTTGAAGGTAAAGGGACTTTAAAGGTATAATGAGGTCAAATTGGCCTGGATATTCTCTTGGGCTCCTGAACTAAAGGCATGTTGGGCTGAATTATAGGATTGTTCCTCCATTTTCACAGGGTTGCATCTATTTGCATGTTAGAGATACTCCCTACCACTGTGAGCTGTTTAAAGATGAGTCAGATATGAACAGGGTCTCTGTGACCATCACTGGATAATGTTTTTGATGGTCTGGATCCATTGTCATGAAGAAAGAGTAGAGTAACTCACGAGCAACACTTTCCTTTTTAAAGGTTTTTGGTGATTTTAGTGATCTGAAATAACGAGGCCTGTAGTGCAGTTTGCAAAGCGAAGTAATTCCTCACTCAACCAGTGGTGTATTTGCCTCGTTAGTCCAAAAGCAACATTCAGCCATGTTGCATTTAACTCAGTTACTGAGCTAATTTACTCAGATATTGCTATATTTTCCAATTTTACAGAAATATTTCACCATTCGATGCCAGTTAACAGTGCTCGCTAAGTAGTGGTTGAACTGACATTACCTTTTGTACTGGAAAAGCTAAATTTAGCTTAATAGTCCAGCTGCATACGCACCAGCATGTAGCTGTTACACTGTTTAAGGTGGAAAGGAAAATTCAAATGAAGAAACTTGTGAATAGGAAGTCAGTGCAATCTAAAATGGAAAGAAGGTGAAAACAAGTGTACTTTTAGACAAACACTAAGTTTATCTTCTTTTACTTTAGCTGGAAAACAGAGAGTTTGTTAATACAGTCTTCCTCTAAACTCTATTATTAGAGCATAAATTAGCAGAGATTTGGTGATTAGGGCACTTTCGCTCTGATTTCCATCTTTCAGCAGGCCAGGTTCTTTCAGCTGTTGAGAACCTGCTATAAGACCCTTTGCCATGAAATAAGCAAAAGCTCTGTAAGACTAATAAAAGGAAGTCATGTAGGTAAAAGTGGTAGCAGCCATCCAGAAAATTAACATTGTACTCCAGCCACGAAAAAAATGGAGCTAATTGTACATAAAAGTACCTTTACTTAGTTTCAAGTTGATTAAAAAGATTCAATTAATTGCAACCAAACGACACATTTGAATCACTTAAATTGCTGAAAAAATCTTTTCATCTTTGCCAGACTGTTCCTTTCAGTCCTCCTTGGTCTGTATAAATATTATTCCCTGAGAGACTAACATGAATTACTAAAACACCATAATGAATATGGTCCACTGGAAATACAGCAATGGATTTGATTCATCTACCGTTAAGGCACTGAAGATGCTGCCAGTAGGAAAAAGGCTCTGCTGTAATTTAACGCTTTGATCTGTGTAGTCACCGGCTGAAATATTTCCTAGTTCCAGTCATGACACTTTGGGAAGGTTGCTTGAACGCGCCAAGTCTAATAGCTGCTGGGTGATGGGGCGTATCTTGGCATTCATATCCCTATTGTCCTTCCTCTATCCTCTCCTTCTCTTCTCCTCTCTCTCGCTCTCTCTGATAGGAGACATCTTGTTGCGAGTGATGGCTCACTCGGCGCAGGTTCACAGTTGCTATTGTAAAATCACAGAGCGTTTAATTGAAACAAATGACTATAATAATAGAACATTATCCCGGCAGGCTCGCGGCCATGGCAGCTTTAATTAGCCAAGCGCCAGAGACTGATCCTTCACAAGCGCCGTAAACAGAGCAAGAGAGAGAGAGAGAGAGGGAGAGAGAGAGAGGGAGAGATAGAGGAGAGAGAGAGAGGAGAGTGGGAGTGCAGCGGGAGGTCAGGCGCCTCTGCCCTCCCTATGACTCCGTCATGCCCTGAGGGCAGAGCCACCATGAAAACCTCCACCATTCCCTCACCTCCTCTCCACCCCCTCTCCCTCTTTCTCTCTCTCTCTCCATATCTATCTGCTGGTGGACCCCAGAGGGGTCATTTATAACACAGCCAAGAGCGCTAATAAGAGTGATTTAGCAAATCACACTGGTTAAATGGCTAAGCAAAGCGGACCTGCACTTTCTGCAGACGTGTGTATGCTGCGCAGGAAAAAGAGATGTGATTGGAAACACAGAAGAGAGCAAGGGTCTACCAACACGTACGCTTAAAGAAAAAAGCCACATAGACCTAATCACCACCTGTACTGTTATATACTGCGTTTATAGACCACAACCAGACAGATGGTGCCTGGGCAGCTGTGCATGATCACAGAAAGTACACAGTGACAAAAGAGAGACAGAAAGAGAGAGAGAGAGAGAGAGAGAGAGAGAGAGAGAGAGAGAGAGAGAGAGAGAGAGAGAGAGAGACTGACACACTGATTGACACATATATTTCAAAATGCTACAATGCCTTGACATGACAATCCATATGATTTCTAAAATTCCATTCCATCCATCCATCCATCCATCCATCCATCCATCCATCCATCCATCCATCCATCCATCCGTTATCTCAGCCCTCTGATCCCAACTAGAGTCACAGGTGAGTTCTAGCCTAATGCACTGGTGGAGAAACACCCTGGCTGGGATGCCAGTCCACTGCAGGGCATGAAGTTTTATTTATTTTTAATTTATAATTAAACTGTTTCAACATTGAATCTGAGAATGGCTGAACCTTTAATCACTGTAACTGTACAATGTTACAGTTTAGATGATGTCCTGACACACTGTCACTTTCATGTAATGATGATAAAGCTTTATGAGTTGACTGAAATTTGCAAAGAGAGCAAGAGAGAGAGGGGGTGGGGTGAGAGAGAGAGAGTGAGAGAGTGAGAGAGGAGGGGGTAGAGAGAGTGAGAGAGACAGAGTGGAGATAGAGTCTCTCACTCCCTCTCCCCTCCATCTCTCTCTGCCCTCTCACCTATCTCACTCTGTCTCTCCACTCTCTCTTACCCCCTCCTCTCTCTCACTCTCTCTCCCTCTGTTTCTCTCTGTTTCTCTGCCTCTCTGTCTCACTCTTTGGCCTCTGCCTCTCTCTGTCTCTCTCTCTCTCTCTGTCTCTCTCTCTCTCTCTCTCTCTCACTCCCTCTCCCTCCACTCCCTCTGTCCTCTCACTCCCATCTCACTCTGTCTCCCACCTCTACCCCCTCCCCTCTCTCACTCTCTCTCACTCTCTCTCACTCCACTCCCTCTTACTTTCTTTCTGTTCAGGTCAACACTTTAAGCTTTATCATCATTACATAGTGACAGGAGAGATGGAGGGAGAGAGGAGAGAGAGAGAGAGAGAGAGAGAGAGAGAGAGAGAGAGAGAGAGTGAGAGAGTGAGAGAGAGGGAGAGTGAGAGAGAGGAAGGGAGAGAGTGAGAGAGAGAGAGCGTAGAGAGAGAGAGAGAGAGATAGGAGTGAGAGAGAGAGAGAGAGAGAGAGAGAGAGAGAGTGGAGGAGAGGAGAGTGAGAGAGGAGAGGAGAGAGGAGGGAAGGAGAGGTGAGAGAGGAGAGAGCTGAGAGAGAGAGAGAGAGAGAGAGAGGAGAGATAGAGGAGAGAGAGAGAGAGAGAGAGAGAGAGAGAGAGAGTGAGATAGAGGAGAGAGACAGAGAGAGAGAGAGGAGATAGAGAGAGAGAGATGGTGAGAAGGTGAGTAGAGAATAGGGCTGGTCAAAGTTTTCAGTCCAGAAAACCTGTTCTCAGCACTAAACTGCAAATTCTTCTTAGGCTTTGAAGTTGTGCGTTTAATGTGGCAAAAGCGAAAAGAAAAAAAGAAAATGAAAATAAAACAGCCAGAGCAAGAAAAAGCAGAGCATGAAGGAGTTAGTCAATCTTGCACCATGTTATTTCTCTGGCTTAGCTGTTACAGTGTTCACACACATTGTTAACAATTACAGTGCAGGAGAATATGGACTCTGGTGACTTTGTTTCTACTGTAAATACCGGAGTGATGATTGAGAAATAAAAAAACACTGCAAGGTTAATTAAACATGAGAACAATAGGAAACAATATGTCAGTGTAGTCTTCTAAACAGCTCCTGATTTCTTGTGTTCATCTGTTCAGCCAAGAGAGCATCTCTCTCTTCTCTCCTCTTCTCTCACTCTCTCTCTCTCTCTCTCCCTCTTTCTCTCTCTCTCTCTCTCTCTCTCTCTCACCCACTCTCTCTCTCTCTCTCCCCCTTTCACTCTCTCTCTCTTTCTCTCTCTCTCCTCTTTCTCTCACTCCTCTCTCTTCTCTCCCTCTTTCTCTCTCTCTCTCCTCTTTCTCTCTCACTCTCTCTTTCTCTCTCTCTCCCTCACTCTCTCTCTCTCTCTCTCTCTCTCTCTCTCTCTCTCTCCCTCTTTCTCTCCCACTCTGCCTCTCTCTCTCTCCCTCTTTCTCTCCCACTCTCTCTCTCTCTCTCTCTCTCTCTCTCTCTCACTCTCTTGCTCTGTCTCTCCCACCCCCCCTCTTTCTCCCTCACTCTATCTATCTCTCTCTACCTCTTTCCCTCTACCCCCCCACCCTCTCTCTCCCTCTCTCCTTCGAAGGGCTTTGACATGACAGCTTTCGAAAGGCTTGGGGAAGAAAAGAGGCAGCCGACTCACCACTTGATCCAGGCAGTAAGACAGAACATTTCTGCTGCGTCTAATGAGGAAAAAGAAGCCCCTCAAAAAAGCCACACAGGCAAACTCGCTCTCTCAGCGGGGAGCCACGGCAACAATTAGGTTCATTTGAAGATGATTAGCGAGTGTGTTAACTCCTCGCACGCGCGCTGCTTGTGTGTGTGACAGCAGAGCAGCACTCCAAAAAGTCAGTCCAAAACCCCCTGCCAGCTCCAAACACATCTGCCTCGGCACTTGCGCTGTCTAAACAGGCTTCCCACACTCTCTGGAGCATGACTCTGATGTTTGGAGATCTTTTCAGTATCAGTTTTATTCAACTCGGACAAAATCAAGCAGGAATTAGAGCCAGCAAGTCTGTATTAACAGTAATCAACTTCACCGAGTTTGGTGACACATAGCTTTTCAACATGCTTTTAACAAAAACAAGCACGTTTTCTTTGTTAGTGTGAAATGATTCAACACTGTAAAGACTAGATGGGTTTATTTTGACTCATTTATTTTGAAAGGCCCTTATTATGGAAAACCCAATTAGCCTCACATTTCCTTAAATACATTTTTGATGAAGTTAATAATGTGAAAACCGCAAAACCATTCTGATAGAAATTCTGGATTTTAGAGAACATAAAAAAAGAAAATACAAACACAACAGATTTCCCTTCACAGAAAACCAGTGAATCAAGCAAGGAACGATTCTGTGAATAACCATTTCCTTCAATGGAGAACCGCTGAAAACCATGTTTTTCAGAATGTACAAATATCTAACACCTTATATGGCATTTCTGTTCATGTTAAAGAAAACCTATCCAGACGCTGCAATGAAAGCAATGTTTTTGCACGAAGCACAGACAGGTCAGTTTAGAGCTGTGTGTCAAACTTCTGCCCTCTCATATTCCTACTCTGTTGCTGAAGCCTGCAGAGGTCAAATAAAGGCTGCCAGCTAGAAATCAAATTGTCGTTTGGGACATGCCCTCTACACGCCAATATACAAAGAGGAAGCCTGTCAGTATGCTGGTAAATTTTTATTTCAAGTCAAATTTAAAGCTTTCTTGAAAGTGAGCTTCATTATTATGGCCCTTTTTTCAAAGAATGGCTGGAAAATTAAAGGTCTACTAAGAAAAGTGTCCCCTTAAACAATTACTTTAACACTATTATTATAAAATGAGATGGTTAGTTCTCATTAAGTACTTTGTAAAACACACTGATCAGCCATAACTGCCTAATGTAATTCACTTGACCTCTGAAAGTGAAAGTGACTACCCTTGTCATTGTGAAATGCAGCACAGCACAACACAACAACATTCGACCTCTGTGTTTCACCCATTCACACACATGCAGCATTGGGCAGCTATTGAAAGCGCTGGGGAGCAGTGACAGGGACAGTACCTTGCTCAAGGGTACCTCAGGGCAACCTACTGGTGAGGGAATCGAGCCCACAATGTTCAGATCCAGGGCAACTCCCTAATCACCAGGCCACCGCTGCCCTGGACCTCTGCATTTAACCTATGCACACACCATGCAGCAGGGGGCAGCTATGAAATTGCCCGGGGAGCAGTGATGGGGACGGTACTTTGCTGAGGGGAAACACTACTGGTCCAGTTCTTGAACCCACGACCTTCTGATTATGGAGACTAGTGCTACTTTTTGGCATGTTCCTCAGAACATCCCTTATTTATTATTAATTAATTATTAAACTGCCACTGCCGTTAGAGAAAAACCGCTGGCCTGAATGGGTTGTATTTGCCCTGCAATAAAGTTTAGGTGGTACATTTCCAAGTAACGTCCACATGAATGCCAGGACCCCAGATTTTCCAGCAGAACATTTCCTAGAGTATCACCCTTCCTCGGCTGGCTTGCACTCTTCCTGTAGTGCATCCTGGTGCCATCTCTTCTCCGGGTAAGTGACAATCAGGTATCAGACCATCACTGACTTATGTTTTTGCAGCAAGGTGAGAAATGTTGTTCACTTCACCCAGTTTTAATGTTTTGGCTGATGGGTTAAAATGTATGTTTGTGACTAAATTAAAAATAAAACATATAGAATGTTTTTTTTTTTTAAACACGCCTAAAATGTTTTTTTAATCTAGAACAACCAGAAATATTCAGGAGCATCAGTGTTCGCTTAGTACTAGTACTACAGTTAAAAACTCCATAGGGAAGCTAGCAGAAGTTGCCACTATCATGGATAATTTTTTAATCGTTATCTTTTGTTATTGAGGCCTAGCTCTTATAATTAAAGATCACCAATTCACTGCTGACAATGTTTAGCAAAACCTGATTCCCTAGCAACAGTTGCTACAAAAAAGACATTTGTGGGCGGAGCACCGACAGGTCAATTACATGATGCACCATCCTATTACTTTCCTCAAGGATCTGCTGCTATAAAACAGTAAAAGGAAGAAATGGAGCAAGGGCATCAAATTCTCCGCTTCTTCTCTGCCTTTCCTTTCCCATCATGCCTTGTTCTATAACATGCTCCCTCCATCCAGCCCCCCTCGCGCCCAATGGCGAGCAGTGAGCTAAAAGTATGTCGTCTGGAAGGAGCTGCAGTAGTCAGCTGATGCATGCAGGAGATACACAGCACAGTAATACGGACATGATTTCATGTTACGATAAGATGGAGGAGCCGGTGGCCAAATGAGATACATAAAACAGGGCTTTATCTACAGCAGTAGTAATAGCTGCTAACAGAGCAGCACCCCCACTCCCCCACTCTCTGTCTATATCTCCTTCTCTCTGGCTGAGATAAAGACACTGAGGATGTTCGGGCGGTAAACTGACTCACAATCAAATCACCGTTGTTTTCCCAGCAACAACAACAACAACGTCCTTCCCAAAGCCGGCGCACCTACACCCGTAAATGATGTCGAGATGGAAAGCACACAAACTCCTCTTACAAACTTTGCTGTCAGTTTTAATTGAACACATTTATAAAATGATTTGCATCGTGTTTGAAATCGATGCCGACACTTCTGACTATCTCCAGTGTCAAATGAAAAACACGATTCATACGTCGGCCACTGCAGTTTGACCAACAAACAGCAATCCTCTGATTAAACTGAATTTAAGAACGAATGTAATAAGTGGGAAAAGAATGCAGTAATAAAACAAGTTTCAACTTTCTCTTGTGAGGATTAAGCATTCGTATCATGACAGCCTGAAGCCCAGGATGAGGCTGAGTACTTTCAATCATGCGTGCAGGGTCCGTATTCTTCAACCTAAAATATTAGTCTTAAAGAATGCTGTGCCAAGTCTATTAAACCTGCAAGTAAATGCATGTGAAGAAGTGCGGGGGGTATGAATGGACACCCCCCCTTAGGAAATCTCACTTAACATATAAAAGGAAACTAAATTAAATCCATACATTGTGCCTTGATTAGAAGGCTAATTAACTTTATTAGAGAAAAGAGAGGGCTGCTCATTGGAAAGCAGAGTGCTACCCCCCTCCCCCATTTGTGATATAATGAAATTGGAAAATAACTTCTATTTCTTTAAAACATTTCTTAATACACAAGCACAGTCTCATATCATATTGCGGGGAAAGAAATAAGGCACCTTCTCCCCAGAGATAATAAAAGAATTGAATTTTTCCTTATCGGCCCGGTCATCTATTTTTCCACGGAATGCTATTACTTGCTGCCTGTGGTTGCTAGGCAACAGGAAATATTAATAGGGCCTTTTATTAGGCAGGCTTTCACAGTGCAGCACTAAAATGAAGAAGTGGAAAACATGAATGTGTTACATAAATCTTTAGACCTCTCCGAGCTTTCGCACAAGTCTCTGTTTGGCTCTTGATTTATCGCGCCTTCGCCTCATTTATGGGAAATAGCGGTGTGAAATAAGAAAATGGTACATTACCCTGAAGGACTATTTGAAAATAAATAATCGCAAAAGGTGAAAAGAAAGCTGTTTAAAAACCAGGGGGAGGGGTTTTCCCTTTATTCCCCCTCTTCTCTGTGCTCGGGTTTCACAGAACCCACAGTTTTTTTTCCTCTCTTTCTTTTTTCGTTCTTTCTTTCTTTCTTTCTTGGTGAATGCATCAATCATCTCTGCAATATTGCTTACAGAAAATGCCTTCTATTATGCTTTTTCAACTGCTGCAAGAAGGGAAAAAAATATAAAAGTTATTAATAGTTCCATAAAGTGTTTCCGCTGAGAACGTAATTCTGGGATTGTGTGGTGATGCAAGTATCTTTGGACTGGAGCTGATTAATCGAGACGATATATCACTCTTGAACACAGATAGATTGATATTGATATATAGCGCGTGAGTCTATCTCTCTATCTATCTATCTATCTATCTATCTATCTATCTATTTGTATGTGTTTGTTTTTTCCTTTTTTTCTCCCTCAATACAAAAACACTCCAGCAAAAGAGCCTCCCTTCCTCTTACAGACAGACATCAGACATGATGAATGAAACAAGCCGTTGGGCTGGACGTTTATTTAGAAAACCTGGGTCGGATTCAACATAAATACATTTGATTAAAGCTGGTTGGAGTCTTAATGTCCACAAACGGCCTCTGAATTCTGGTAGGCCATCATCTTGAGGCTATTTACAGCCCAGGGCCGACCACAGTCCAGTTAATTTGGGCCTTGATGAATTAACCAGGCCAGTACAGGACACAACTAACTGCATCCCTGCACTTACATTACATTATGGAAGCGGCCTCAAAAGCAGCGGGATCCTGTGGGCACAGCGTCAGGAACACAGCGTAGGAATAAGTGCTCATAAAGAGCAGATGGTGGAGAGCACAGAAATGAACTTGGAGGTGAGAAGACCGTCAGCAATTTACAAGCTGACTTGTAAAGCTTGTTTTCTCACATTTGAAAAAATTATAACTACTTTCCCTCTTTAGACTCTGTTCAGTTCATTTGTGTATGAGAGCAGCTGCCATGTGTATAGTCATATGCAAAAGTTTCCCACCCCAGGTCAAGTGACGTTTTGATGATTTTCTACAAGAAAAGAGTACATAGACAAAACCATACTTAATGCACTTTTACTTATTTACATTTATTTCTGTTCTGAACATAACAAAATGAAAAAAAAAACACATGGTCTGAATCAGTGTTCTTTTATTATTACTATTTTATGAAGGTATATAACAGCTTTTTTTTTATTATTTATTATAATTATTACCAAAAAAGTAAAATTCTATGCATGAAATAGCTATTGCTGCATTGCAATATGCCGCAAAGCTTTATTTAAATCCTCTAGAGGACGTGTTGACATCTTTACTTCCAAAAAAAAACATCATCTCTAGTAGCTTTCCAAGAATTCAACAAAACAACAAAAACACATCTTCTCCCACTCATTTCTCAACATGGTTTATATACTCAGGCAGGTCCATACCTTAAAAGTGTAGCTGTTGCATCAGTTCTCTTAGTAGCACCAAACTAACCACGTCTGAATGATTATATTTTCACTCACTAGTCCACATAGCCCTCCTTTTCACTAAAAGACACTTTTCTGAGTTTGTTAAAATGGCCCACTGCTTCAGCATACCAACATCATAGGTGCCAGTGATGTTTACCTTCTTTCAATTATACGTCCACGCTGAAGCATGACTTCTGCACTGAATATACGGCAGATATTCAGTCTTTGAAAAAGGAAGGTACGGCAAATATTGAAGGTTTGCTAAGCAGAATCTTCCATTAAACCCACACCAAATATTAAGAAAAAAAAAAAAAAAAAGGTTGTAGAATGAAAGCAGGTATGGAATGTCACTCTGTGACCAGAAATGAAGGTTTCTCATAGCGGTTGAGTAAATGAGCCATGAAAATGCCTTTCTGTTCTTGAGTAGCTTGGCAACATTGGGAGTTTCTTCCCATTCCAATCTTACATGAATTCATGAGGCCCAGTCATGTGACTAGACATGACTGAGTGTTCTGCTTTTACAAGTGATATGTGGAAATACCACCGAGTGCACATTTACACTGGGAATCAAAGACAGACACATTACAAGCACGGTCTGCAGTCGTTATACATGCTTTGGATGAAATGCAACTGAATAACAAGCTTGATTAAAATGTTTCCTTATTGCAACACATGACCATATAAATCTCAGTGAAAAAAGGCATATTTGACCATTTGCCCATATACATTAATATACCTGGCACAACAGTTCATTTAAATATTGCAAACAGCACACAGGTATTTCTATAGGGTTTATTCAGATGTTCTAATCTAGATCAGTATCTACATATTAACTAACTTTCTGAAAGCCATGACTACACCAGTCTATATGTTTGGCTTTAAGATGGCCTAGTTTAGATGCAATGCTGCTATGCAGTAGTCAGAATTAAGTGCAGACATTCATGTCTGTTATTCTTTAGAACTTTTATTCGGTTCACCTATAGGACAACGTAGTCTGCAAAGTAACACTAAAGCCTCATTTCAATTGCAAATTACTGCATCATGAAAAACCTGGACAGCTATATAAGAATGGTTTAAGTAGCTCTGCTAAATATGCCACTAATCTCTTACAGGGACCTAATCCCTTCTCCACTCCTCAGAAAATTTGTACTGTCCCTTCCTGGGTCTGATTGATAAGATCGATGCCACCTGATCGTGGATATTAGATGTCTAATGCATTGGGGCCAGTAGAAGATGCTATGACAGCTTGGGCATTAGTGAGACGAGTGGGGGGTTTGCCAAGTGCATCAGTGCATCAAGACCAGATATCATGTTCATCTGGAAATATTTGATACTCTCTCCTGAAGGAATCTTCAGCCTTTTGGCAAATGGGCAAATGCTTTCAATCAACTGATGAAGCTGGTGCATGGGGTCTAGGCTAACAGCTGAAAAATTAATGCACGGCTAGCTTTTAAGTCATTATTTTGATTAAGATCAACCTGTAAAAGGCCCTCATATATTTGGCAGTACAATGTCTAGAAGAATCCCATGGCTACAGCATTGCCTTAGAACCAAATATCTGACCAGATGGTCAATCGTAGAATTACAATTAAGTGTTCACATCTACTGATTATGGACAACTTTAGGGTATGGGGTCAGGCAGGTCCACTGCTTATTCATGTTGCACTGCCCTTACTAAATACACCAATGGGATGAATTTACATTCATCGTTGTACTAGTTACCTTCTTTTGTGCAAAACTAGAGACTCAGTTGGCATCCCTCTGGTCACGGCGTTGCATCCATGACCAGAGTTTCCTTCTTGCATAAAACTAAGAAAACTAAAAGAAAAACGTTGGAGCTAACCATTCAGATCTCCAGTTGCTTGTAGAAGGAAGTCACAAATAGTGAATTCATAAATCATGTCGAGCATTGATGAACTGATAATGATTTATAGTAAGTTCTCAAACTGATCTTTCTTATTTATGGGGCAGTGGCGGCCTAGTGGTTAGGGAGTTGCCCCAGATTGGAAGATTGCGGGTTTGATTCCCTCACCAGTAGGTTGCCATGAGGTACCCTTGAGCAAGGTACCATCCCCATCACTGCTCCCCAGGCGCTTTCAATAGCTGCCCCCTGCTGCACGCGTGTGTATGGGTGAAACGCAGAGGCTGAGTTTCGCTTTGTTGTGCTGTGCTGCGTTTCACAATGACAAGGATAGTCACTTTCACTTATGGTAAGAAACATCATGTTGGACATGCTTTCTTCAGCTTCTTTGATTATTTAAAGGATTGTCATGGTTCCATGGAACATTGATTATTCAGTCAATAAATAATCAGTGCATTACCTGATTGCAATCATACCTCAGTTAGATTTGAGCTCATAATGTGATTAGAGGCATCATATGGAGGTACCTGCACTTTGACCAGCTTTTGCATTACACCTCATTCACTTGTTAGCAATGACCATCAGATGTTAATAAAACATCATTAGAGTTTATTAGAGTTAATAAGCCTGCCACAAGTGTCATTGGTCTGATGAAAACTTCTCAATGTAGACACCCTTTGTTTTTGCCATACCTAACATTCTTTGCAGAGTTTCACTTTTTATTATTTTTGTGTCTCAAAGTATATTAAGAAACACCAACGGGGCGGCGAGGGCTGGTTCGAACCCCAGAGCGGCAGGCTGCCTTGGGGTATCCTACTGTCCCCATCCCAGTACGAGTGAAATGCAGAGGAAGCATTTCGTTGTGGTTCACTGTGTGCCATGCTGTCACTTTCATAGTCACCTTCACTTCAATAATGAAAATATGGTGTAATGGCAATGATGCAGATGAGGTTGCACTGTACAATGGAATACTGGTGCTGAAGGCTACAGTGTCTCAGTATCAAAAGGGATGAATGCTATGGGAATAGCGACGGTGTTAGAAATAGGCCTGTGTTAACACTGTTTAGAACTAAAGGCCCTAAGCAACATCTATACCCTGATGGTAGAAGCTTAGTTTATTTACTTCACTTTGTTTACTTTAATTTGTGCTAAAAAAATAATAATAAGAAACTGACTGCCTTAATAAACTGACTGTATGTTTTTGCCTGAGTAGTGGTGTCCTACCACTATTGTTCCACCACTAAGCTGGAGGTCGCAGGTTCGACTCCCACCTCTAACACTACAACCATTGGGTTCCTGAGCAAGACCCTTAACCCCGAGCTGCTCCAGGGAGACCGTCCCTGTTATTAGGACGTGGAAGTCGCTCTGGAGAAGAGCGTCTGCTAAATGCCGTAAATGAGTAGAACGTCAGGCGACTGTGGCAGAGAGCTTATAATCATGCATGCACAGAGGTGCATTTTTTTTTTTTATTCCCAGGTCACCTAGGCAGTCCCTTAAAATCACTACTTCCCATTATTGCAGTCCCTCTTGTGCATTATCCTATAAATACAAGAAACCGACAGCCCTGAACCTCCAAAATATTACATCATAATTGAATCCTTGCATTTTATTCATTAAGCTAATTGAGCAGCTGAATTTCCAAATTAGTTTTGGCATCAAACATTACATGAAACATAAGCTTGCAAAGGAAATGTTCTCACTTGATGATGCTTAATGGAATGGGAGCTGCATCCACGAACCAAAAAATCCTACAAACCTCTTAACACTGATGACATTTCATTCAAACCTGTGCTTTTTCTCTTCATCTACATTCGCTCAGCCTTCTATTTTTCCTCGTTTCCTCCATCCCTCTCTCCCTTTCTCATCTCGGTCTACTGACAGTATCTCTTTTCCCTTCTCTCTCTCTCTCTCACTCTCTCTCTCTCTCTCTCTCTCTCTCTCACTCTGCATCCTTCTGCCTCATTCTAAACCACTCTAATGAAAACAGATCTCTCTATCTCTCTTTAGCAGAGGAGCTGGGGGAGGAAGATGAACCCTAATGGCTTTTTTTCCCCTCCTCCTCTCCTCTTCTTTTCTGGTGATGAAATATATGCACTGACCTCTTGATGCGTCTGATATGTTTCATCACTGCAGATTCTGTTTATGTGGAAGCCAAAGGAGCACAAACAAACCCTCAACAACGGCACACTGCGTCAGACAACACCCCAAAATGACAAACCAAAGCAACCTGCTCTTTGTTAGTAGGTCTTCCAAAGTACTAGCTGTCTGAGAATACACCACAGCACTTTGGTTGGCTTTTGGTTTTTGGTTTGTGTTCCGAACCTCAGGGTCTGGAAATAAAATGAGAACAGGGCTGCTAGATTTGTTAAAGTGTGGTGAGTCTAGTGTGTAAGAAAAGAAGGCCATGAAGCCACCACAAGACAAACCTGCTTTAAACAGATCAAAAAATGTATGAGGTGATAGGAGAAAGTAAGCTTAGCTCTTTTATGCACTCGATCCAGCATGCTATAGGTTTAGTACTTAGTCAGATCTATAGGGAGGCTTTTTATCCTTGCCAAAGTGTGTTTACTGTATAGTGGTGTGTGTAGTGCAGCTACAGAATCTGTTTAGCTGCATTGAGTAATTCTCTCTTAAGCAATATAGCTTTCAATGCACTGCTTCCTATGCTTCCATAATAAATGACTGGGGTGTACGAACCAAAAAAATATCCTTCCATAGCTTGAGAAGTAGCTGTAATAAATAATTCTAATGATTTTAGAAGCCATATGATGCAGAATTTATTGTCACTCCGGCATTTCAACTCCACAAAACCTACCTGCTCTGCTCGTCAGCTTTACAGACGCCAGGGAAGAAATTGTCCACATATTTCAGCAACAGAAACATTTCAGTATAAAAATCCATTGATACATGCATAAAATGGTAGCACCTTTTCCATTTTGTGCTAGACTGCCATCAGTTCAGAGCAGTATTAAAATAATGGCAGATAAATGTACTCATAGCTGTTCAAATGGTCCGAAACATTTTTCAGGGAAAAGTGCATCTTTTTCACATTTGAAAATGTTGCTATAACGCAATAAAATAACATAATTTTATGACTTCATTACTGCTCCTAAAAAAGACAGCAGTGAACAGCAGACTACATTATTGCTCATTATCTTTACAGTATGCAGTGTGGATTGCTTGGCTCAGCTCCAGAGCTTCTAGAAGGCAATTAGATGGGACGCTTATGCCAGGATGCAAGACTTTTACTTTGAATAGATAGGCTCTCTGGCAAAAACAGCAAAAACAAGGCAGAAAATTATATCTTGCCAAGTGAAAGCATCTTAAATGTAATCAGTATACAGCTGTATGCAAAAGTTTGAACCACCTGGTCGAATGACATGTTTTGTTGATTTTCTGAGTACAAATAAGTGGATCCTCTACAGGAAACTAAAATATGATTTTTTTTCTGCTCATTTGAGCACACGGTTACTCTTCTTAGAGATTAATATACATATATAGAGTACTTTGCCCAAGTCTTGAGACACCAGTCATTTCTTCATATTGTCATACTTCATATTTTGCTTCCGAAGAGCCACACTCTTGAGGAACAGTTCTCCAGTGTTCCTGAAGGACAAAGTTATTGGCTCTCATTTTATATCCAGTCTCTGTGCCTGACCAGCTTCAAAAGATGTTTTTTGATTTTTAAGCAACACAAAAGCTGAGTATGAATCATTTAAGTAGTGGATGGTAGAGTGGAACCACTTATTTATCAGCCTGTCACAGAATAACATTTAACTTTTTACAGTAAAACAGAATTTCTTTAATCTGATTTACTGATCTGACTTGCCATATTTATTTATTAATTGATTTCCTGTTCCTTTTATAATATCATTTTTTGTACCAGTCTTCTGAGATTATGATGACTCAAGAGGAGTTGGAGGAATATGCAGTAGTGTGTACTGATAGAGTGATAGATTGGCTGTTTGATAGCTGGTGATGGGAAGAATAAGTGACACTGATGAATTTACCCAAAAGCCCCTGTGACTTAGAGATGACAACGGGACATATCATTGAGAAATAATAATAGATCTTTCTATCTTCTATCTTTTCTTACATGATCCCTTCATATTCACCAAGTAGCACATCCATCCATCTACTCAACTATCCATCCATCCATCATTTAACAATCCCTCCCCCTTCCCACACCCCATAGTGTCCCCAGGTACCCTGCGATGGTAACTCACTGAGGGCATTTGGCTGGAAAGCAGGTGGCCGTCCTGTGCCAGCATGTTGGACATCATGAGGGCAGGCAGCTCAGGATAGGAGTAGGGGTTGATCAGGCCATTGTGTGGCAGGGAGTGACACAGGTAGCTGGACTCAGGATCCATCAGGTGCAGCAAAGGCGGCTCGGGGTGGTTAGGTGGGGTTATGGGGGGGATTTCATAATCCTCATCACCCCCACCTCCTCCATTCCCATTGCCCCCACCCTGACCAGAGTAGTTCTGCTGGAGTAAAGAGGGAGAAAAGAGGGAGATGGTGGGTCAGAGCAACTGTTATTAAAATGAACACAAAAAGATCAAAGGGCTGATCTTATGAAAGAAAACAAATCAAACAAAGAAAACAAGTTTATGTAAAATATACTGATTATGTAAAAAATGACGTACTATGTTAGCAATCATGAATAATGTAATTTAAGATGCAAAACCAGCCAATTTCTAATTAACGGTTGTGATGTCACACCCATTACACATTCACATAAGCCCATCCATTCAGCTTAGAGAGGTTTGAGGATAAACACAGGCAAGGTTTCAGAATGTACCATTTATATTCAAGCAAAGGTGCAAACTTTATTCAGTTAAATTGTTAGGTTTAGGTTTAGGAGCCTATATATATGGGCCTAGTGTAGTTTAACAGTCCATCTTTATATATACCATATATATATATATTTTTTTTTTCCTTCAAAGCTTCCTTTGAACTGACTGACTATTGTTTGAAATGTCAAGCAAGTAAATAAAATCCCTACAATCCACTAAAAATGTGGAATTTTTTCCCCTTTTTGTAAAGTTATCATTTGCAGCAGTTAGGGTGAAACAGCATCGACATATGTATGAGCAAAATGTAGAATATTAACCCTTCAAAAATCAAAACCTGTTGTTAGTAAGCTAATTCGGAGTTTTTAAGGGGCAGTAAAGAACAAAGCTCATAAACTGGAACACAGATTATTATTATGCAGTCCAGCTCACATTTAAGATGAAGATCTTAACACTACGATGCTTTTGGGAAACAGGCCCTGATTAGTAATTAGCCACTCTGATTTCGCCTCCAAATTGCTCCAAGATGGCTGGAACATGGAATTATGCATAGTTGCAATCAGCATGTGCTACTGTATCATTAGATTACCACTTTCACAGATGAAAGAATGATTTGCTATCATGTTTTTTTCTTTCTCCTTTTACATACTAATGCACAACTCTGCGTTTTCCGCTGATCAACTAGGCACATTTAAATGTGGATCTGACAGAAGAAAAATGGGATTCTACATTGTAGAGGAAAGGAAAGACTGAGACTACTGAGAGGACAGGGAGAGAGAGAAGTAGAGAGAAGAGAGAGAGAGAGAGAGAGAGAGAGAGAGAGAGAGAGAGAGAGAGAGAAAGAAAGAAATCGCAGGGCTATTCAAGGGGGAATGAAAAGCAATTTTGTGGGAGGCGATCTGACTGGAGCCCCTTCCATAATGACTGAGTCAAATTAATCATCAGAAATAATATTCCGCTGTCAACCATTCAAGAGCTTTTTTAATAGAATTTTTATGATTCATGTCTGCCCGTATACATCAAACAGTCAGTTCTGCAACATTTCAGAAATCAATTCAATATCATCTTTGTGTTGCCTGTCATCTTCTCTCACCGAGCAGCCATTTATCTTGCAAACAAATACTTTTAGCAAATCCGCGGCCGCGGAAAAGGACAGAAGCAAGGACCTCTGGTATCACCTGGGCAGCGTGTACTACTTAAATAAAAGACCTCTACCGTTACGATGTCCCAATAATTCACCCCTTCTCCAAAGCTGAAAAGCTTTTAAAACAAATATCTTTAGTCTGTTGGGCTACCAAGCCAGTAACATGGATTAGCAGCACACAAAAGCGCACACAGACTGAAAAGCCACAAAGTATGACACAGTGTCATTGTCTTTTTGGTCATCTATACAGGCCTTGTTGACACTTGGCATCAAAATGCTTCCTATTCGGATGTAAATCCTTCTATGCATATATCTGTACATTAAAAAGGGGACTATGAAAGGAGAGAAATCTGATCCTGATCATGGGCTAGTCAAGTGTGCTTTGTGAGTGTGTATAAAAATGCAACATGGCCAACTTGGCTACACTCATGGCAACACCATGTGCGCTCCACCCACGACTTTAAATATCGCTTTGGTCTGTCTCATTATTTTTAGGTGTTATTTGTTTTCAAATGGCTTTTGAATGTGAAAGTGCTGGCTGTAGAGGACCATTTACAATTCTCCCAGCAGGCAGTTTTAAGCTATTTTTGCCAACTAAGCAAATATACACACCTTTTATTTCTTTCTGTTACTTTTATTATTCATTTTTTAACTTTCATTTTCCTAGATTCCCTAGAGAGGAAAAAAAAAATCAAACACCTCAAAATCTGTTGTAAACATGGTTACTCTTGCAGTGATGCTACAGCGGATTTTTTTTTTTTTTTGGTTCAAGACTGGGAAAAACGTCTTTTGATGATGTTTATTGATGGGGAATAAGAAAGGAATCAATTAGAAAATAAAATTAGAAAGCTGATTTATAACTAGGAAGCCAAAAATGAGGCCTCATGAATTAGTCCCATCATTGGCTAGCTGTGAGGACTGCTTTATTGCTATTGCGTGGATTCCCAATAGTTGTATGATGTATTTGCTGGGTATTGTATCTTGGGTATTGTAGTGAAAATGGAAAACATGAAAAGGATGAAAAAAAACAAAACAAAAAAAAAAACACAAGTTTTGACAAAACAATGAGTCCGAGGGAAGCACGACAACATATTACATAACATGATAAATAATACTAGGCTAGTTTTATGCTGCAAAGGCTCTTCAGAAAGCTGTGCAAGCTGAGAAGGTGAGAAAACTGCTAATGTGCTGCACTAGCCTGGGTGCAAAAAATGAAATGCCATGAGCTTGATTGGATGATGATCCAATGAGCATGTTCAGAGGAAAATGCGAAGTGTAAACAGGGGTGCAATCTGCACAAAAGAGCTCGCTTCTAAAATGAGACCCATAAACTGTATAATGGAACTTCAGTAAGGTCTGTGTATTTTTGGAGTGATTGTGTAAGCCATTGATTGGTCACTTTTGCTTAAGAATGCCATCGTTTCCCTGGCCAAAGTTTACAACAAGTGAAAAGAAAATGCTGCTGCTAGCAGTGTGGTTTGCTCGTTGGCTGCATTGTCCTGCCAAGCTTTGGATATTAATTTTCTAAATGGTCCCTTTGAAGACAGATGTCTTTGTAAGGCTTCGGGGCCTCCCTGTTATTGTTTGGTCTAATGGACGTGAAAACGAACATTTCCTGAGATTCAATTTCCCTCATAATTGTTGGAAGGAAACTAAATTGTCTGTTGTAAACATCGAAGGGCATTGTGCGAAGAGAGTCCCTCGCCGCGTCCTCGGGAGATTTCTCACATCGCTATGATCTCTGACAAGCAGGCTGTAGATTACCAGAAACGCCGCTTCAAATGTGCAAACTGTGTTAACCTCTGCACAGCCAAAATGAAGTCCTATTTTGCAAACTTGCAAACAGGACAACACAGTCAGTGTTCCCGCAACATGGCCATGTATTACCAGCATATGAGAGAAGAAAACTGTACTGAATAGGCTTCGTTTGAGCCAAAATGAGGTCCAGAAGTATCACATACAACAGTGTGAAATGCTTAGCAACCTTTTAGGAAATAATAATAAAAATAAAAATCTTGGCTCAGAGGTGCAGTAAGAAAAAAAGACAAAAACTTCACACTATGTGGGTTTTTTTTTTCAAAGTCATTTACAAAAGTCCCAGTTACAGAATGTTTATTGCAACAAAAGTTGTTGGAATGATCCTTTTCTGGGCCGTTCGTTTTCAAGGAAGCTGTCGACTAGTTTGGTTCTTGTTTTATTCTGTTAAATTGAGGCTGTTGAGTCTTACATCAATGCACTGCCAAATAAAGAACAATGTTGCTTATTTCAAATCAGAGGGATTGGCCATTGTTGTTTCCTAAGTTGGATTATGTGCCTGATCCCTTGGTCATCCTTTCAGCCAATCAGATTTGAGATGTGCTCTTACTTGAGCCTATAAATGAATATATAGAAGAGGTAGGATGAGAGAACTAAAGAAAGGAACGAGTGAGAAAGGTAAAATGAAAGAGAAGGACACACATACATATATATACACTGAAACACATATTTCAGTCTCTTTTTGAATCTGTACCTTTATCCTTCACCGGGATCCTCCACCAGGGCAGCGGTGGCCTAGCGGTTAGGGCGTTAGCCGCATGATTGGAGGATCAGGGGTTCAAACCCCTTCCCAATAGGTTGCCCTGAGGTACCCTTGAGCAAGGTACCGTCCCCATCACTGCTCCCCGGGCGCTTTCAATAGCTGCCCACTGCTGCACGGGTTTGAGTGTGCATGGGTTAAATGCAGAGGTCCAATTTCGTTGTGGTTCATGTGTGCTGTGCCATGACCTCGCAATGACAAGGGTTGTCACTTTCACTTTTTTCACTTTTTTTTCTCTCTCTCATTTTACCCGTCTTACTCTTTCTTCTCTTTTCTACTCTCCACTCCTATCACTCCTTCCCATTCTCCTCCTCCTGTCTCTCCTTCTGCTTCTTCCACTCTTCCTCTCATTCATTCTTCCACTTCGACTCCTTCTGTCATCCCCTCTTCCTCTTCTAATCTCTGTCTCACTGCAGCTCCCTGCAGTTTCTCTCGCTGCCCCTTTTCATTTTTTTTTTATGAAGAAAAGTGATTGATATTTTATTTGAATATTTTCACACACATACATGGGAAAAGAATCCATTTGAATGAATAGACATTAATGGAAATGGGTGGAGCAAATGGCAGTAGGCTAAATATACAGTTCAAGGACAATGAATACAAAGATGGGCTTTTCTTGCACCTTCCATCAATGGCCTGAATGGACAGAGGAGTGAAAAAATCCCAAGCCTGAACGTCTGCATGTCCTCTATGATCTGTAAAAAATCTGAAACCTGGAAAATCAAGCATTTTAGTTGGAAACACTAAAGAAAAGGCAGTGAGTTCCTGGTGGAAGTGAATATAGTGAGGTTGTTAGCTGCAAAGTAATTGTACTGGTTACAGAGTTTAAATAAACCCTGAGAGCTGTGTGGATGGAGCAGGAATGGAACGCTCCTTTTCACAGCCCGTAACTGCTTCCACCAATCTCCCAGCAGTCATGGCCGGCAAGGCTGACTCATCACTTATCTTAAGTAAAAGGCCGTTTTCATCAAATGCCTCCATATCTGACCGAGTTTCAGAGAGACGGACAATAAGAGCTTCCCTGAAATGTTTTTGGTGCAGATGGAGAAGGGGAGAGAGAAAGAGAGAGAGAGAGAGAGAGAGAGAGAGAGAGAGAGAGAGAGAGAATTTGTCAAAAGCAGCATTAGACTTGAGCTCATACGAACGCCCTTGACGATGAAATGTAAATCTCAAGGACATGCCCAGCTGAACGGTTTGGGAAAAATACATAATTCATACGCCTCACTTCAGAATGCAATTGTGTGTATTACAGATTTAATGCATGTACGCAGCTTCAGCACTCTTTCTCAAAGCTAAAAGTCTAAACAAGAAAAGTGGTTTTTAATAGGACGAGTGTTGTTTTTTTATCATGGGAAGTTGCGTCAACTCTAACGTTCTTCTATCGCTGTGTTTTTTTTTTTACTGTCCCCTCCCATCCTTCTTCAATTTTAAAGGATATTAGAACTCAATTTGGATGCAAGATGGTGCCTGCACTGAGTTTGAGGGTTTCAATTTAGAGCCTTCATTAACTGGAGCAGAGGAGCAACTCGGAAAATGAATGCTATCAAATTCCTCGGAATATTTACAATGTGCGCTTGGTATGTTGAAAACATTTGGTGCTGCTTTATTAAAATTGGGCCTCTGGAAAGAGCTCTCTCTCTCTCTCTCTCTCACACACACACACAAACACACACACACACACACACACACACACACACACACACACACACACACACACACACACACACACACACGCTTTCAGACACAAAAAGATAAGCTGACAGCTTGTAAAAGAACAGAGAGGGAGCTAGTGAGAGAAGGAGTGGTAGAGGAGAGAATGAACAGGTGAAAGAATGAGAGTAAGGATGAGAGACAAAGAGAAAAAAGCAGGAAGAAATTAGAGAGAAAGCAACAGCAAAATAGAGAGAGTGCAAAAGAAAGAGACTAGAGAGAGGGAAAGCGAGAGAGAGAGAAACAGGGGTGGAGAATGAATGAGAGAGATAGGGAAAGTGAGAAGGACAGAGAGGGGCAAAGCAAGAGAAAGAGAAAGCAAGAAAGGGATAAAGGAAAAAAAGAGAGAGATGAAGGAGTGGAGGGAGGGTAGGTGGGAGTTAGTGGAGAGCGAGAGAGAGAGAGAGAGAGAGAGAGAGAGAGAGAGAAAAGCTAAAATGAAAAAAAAAAAAGAAAAAAATCTGTCTACTTTGGGAAGGTTTCCAAGCATCTCTGGCATAAATCTAATCCATTGTACGCTGGCGGACTGATTAGAACTACGACCATATGACCATATGAGCTTCAGTCTTAACACAACAGATGCCGTTTGGCCATAAAGCTATTTTCATCCAGTTTATTACTCCGAGAACTTTATTACGCAAATGGATTTCGGAAGAAGCAGAACTCGCGCAGCAGGTGTAAACATCCAGCCTGGAATTCAGCAATATTTTCCTCCAGATTCAGACCTGAATTGGAGTGTTTGTAAAAGCTCTGTGCGTTTTTTGTGCGTGTGCGTGTGCGTGTGTGTTACATGTGACCTTATAGAACAGATGGAGAAGGATTATCATGACATTCACATTCATATCTGCTTATATCTAAAATAACCACAACCTGCACAGGAGCCCCCACCTCTCTAAACACTGGTTATATCTCTGAATCAATGCAACCGAGCATTCCTCCAGGCCCCCTCGAACCCAGACGCCTTTAACCTTAATGAAGTTTTTAGCAGGCTGGTTCTCGGGGATGACAGAGCAAGTGTGTATGTGTGTTTGTGTGTGTGCTAAAATGATCCTCCTCTCTAATATGCACTTATCTGCCTATAGAAGGCACCTCTGATTTATGTCTGTACACCCTAACCTTGCCCACACACACACACAATGCATACAAAAATATACACTTATCTCTGATTTCCACTTTCTGTGTGTGACAGAGAGACAGTGTGTGTTTGTGCGTGTGTCCCTTTATCGAAGCAGACGTTTGGGAGCATCATCTGTTTTTATTTGCCTGGTGGTCGGCAGTCGTCATAAATTACCCCAAGACCATACCTACGCTGTGTGTGTGTGCAGTAACCTATAGAAATATTTACCTGTTCTCTGTTGACCACTAAAACGGTGCACTGGGTTCAGCTGTTCAGCACTGAGACACTATTAATTACTCCAGAGCTGAGTTCCAGTGAGGTCCAGTAGTTACTGTACAGGCTGATTATTATTAAGCCAGGGATAAAGCTGTGAAGATGGAGCCTACACACCATCTGCTGACACCCATATTTTTCTTTGAGCTTCAATGTGTTAGTGTGTGGCGTGTGTTGGTGTGTGCATGTGTGTGTGTGTATGTGTGCACAAGTGTTCTATTCTCAATTCTACACTCTAATATCTGCCATTTCTGGCAAACAACACAAGTCCACTGACACCAGAGTCATCTTCCTGCAATACAATACTCTCTCTCTCTTTCTCTTTCTGTCTGTATATCTCAATTCCTCTGTCTGTCTATCTGTCTGTCTCATATTCTCTCTTTCACACACTCTGTTTTTTTCTTCCTCTGACTCTCACTACTCTCTTAGTCTCACCATCTCTCTCTCTCTCTCTCTTTCACACACACACACACACACACACACACACACACACACACACCCTTTCTCTTTTAGTGCTATTAGTTACAATCTCCCACAAGGCCAAGAGGTCTTCTTCCTGCCTTCCTGACTGGCTCCTGCTCATTTTCTCACACGTTGTGATCATGATTTGATTGGTTGGTGGCACTGCTGACCACTTAGTACAGAAAGGAGGAGGTTAAAGGAAACAGTCTGTACTACTTACAGGTAGTTATAAATAAACAAACCCTGAGCTCCATCCACCAAACATGTCTTGGCTGATTGGCTACGTTTGGGACGTTGAGTAAAGCTGAGCTTTAGCTGCAGCCAAATCTCGACCCCTCCACAGAGCACTGCTGGATTACGGAGTAGTTTAGCAGTAAAAGATGTTACACTCAGGGTTTCAGGCAAGCTAATACACATCTAGGTGCTTTGGCAAACCACAGTGTTGTTAATTATCAAAGCAGCGAGCATTTCTCCCATAAAGAAAACCGGCCCAGGCCTGGAGAATATGAGCATGACGCCAACTTCAGAAATATGACACTCATACAGAGCTCTGCACCAATCAGCCACAACATTAAACCGTACGGCTCTGAGCGACTTTGACAGGGTCAACATTGCAGGTCTTGTAGGGAGTTCACATTGGTAAGTATCAAAAGCGGTTCATGGAAAGACAGATGGTCATCTGGTGACACGGTCTTGGTCACTGCATGAGTGAAAGTCATACTTTTGTGGTCTGATCCTACAAAAGAGCTTCTGTTGCACAAACTGCTGAAAAAGTTGACTATAAAAGGAAGACATCAGGAAACAAGGTGTATCACAGCTTCTAATATATGTGTCTGAGAAGATCTGTCAGAGAGGCCTGGTTCTCCCTATGGGCAGTGGTCCCTTTCAGTGAAATTAAACTGAAAATGAAAGTGGCTTTTTTCCATTAAGTTGACACAGTACATTACACAGTGAATCCTATGAAATGCATCCTCTGCATTTAACACATATACACAGTGCAGCAGTGGGCAGCTATAGCAGGCGCCCGGGGAAAAGTGTTGGGGACGGTACCTTACTCAAGGACATTTCAGGATAACAAAGTGCTCTGGGGCTGGAATCCATGACCTTCTGATTATGAGGCCTAGTCCCTAACCACTAAGTCACCACTGCCCCAGGACCATGAATAAGAGGTTGAGAATGAAAGTAAGTGATTTATCACCTCCTACATTTCAAGTGATCACCTAAATTTCATGGCACACTGCAACAATTGCTCAGGAACTGTTTGAGGAACAAAGAGGTCAAGTTGCAGACTTGGCCTCCAGTTTTCCCAGATCTCAATCTGATCCAGCTTCTGTGGGATGTCCTAGACAGACTATGGAGGCCCCACCACCCAACTTCAAGGACTTAAAGGATCTGTCGCTGACATCGTAGTGCCATATATGATAGAACACTTTCCGAGGTCTTGCAGAGTGTGTAGCTCAATGGGTCAGAGTTGTTTTGGCAGTAGAAGAAGGATCTACACAACACTAAGCAGGTGGTTTAAATGTTATGGCTGATTGGTGCATGTCTATTTTGCATTCCTCCATAATTATGAATACACTCTGCTGGGCTCATCAGTGCTCAGACCAAGCCTGTCAGTGAGAGACAGCCTTCTATTAGAATAGCGCAATATTCATTAATAGGATGCTCTGCCTACTGCTCTATTATCAGCTCAATTAATTTGATTCACACATTAAAAAAAGGACATGTTACACATAAGATACAAAAGCATGAACAAAGAGTAAACATGCAGAAGAAAGAAGAAGTAAATGAGCGAAAATATGTCGAGGAAAAAAAAAAGAACAATGTGGCTCTTTCTTTTTCTGCTCTTCATTCGGACATGAGCGTTGTTTTAGATGTGTGGCTCCGGCGCTAACAGGTCATTATAACTGCACAGTGGACTGGAAGAGAAACGCTACTCAAATGTTACAGTGAGAACAAACAGACAACCAACATGGAGAAGGGAGAATGGGACTAATGAAAAGAAAAGAGGACAAAGAGAAGGGGGAGGGAGAGGGGAGAAAGAGAGAAACAGAAGCATGGGGGGGAGCAAAGAGATGGAGAGGAAGAGAGAAAAAGACGAAAAAGGATACAACAGAGAGGGAGAGAGACACAGAGACAGAAGGGAAAAGGAGACAGAAGGAATAGAGAGAAAAAGAAGAGGATAAAGAAGGGAACAATAAAAGAGAGGAAAATCAGGCAGAAAGAGACGGAGATATGAAGAGGAAAAATATGCATTTATAAGGAAATAAGGAAATAACAGAGAGGCAGAAGGAGAAAGAAACAGAGGGACAAAGAGATAAATAAATGAAAGAAGCAGAGAAACATAGAGAGGGAGAGAGATGAACAGATGTTTCGCTGAAATAAAGAAAGGTTGACTGAAGTGCAGATTTGATGAGTTTGTATGAGTTTATTTTTATTCTCTAAGGACAAAACGACTCCAGAGGAAACTGTATCATCTGTCAGCCCTGCCAGGACTGCATAATGAAGAGCCACATTATCTTTCATAATAATCAACAAATCAATCAAGGGAATAACTGTGCCTTTTGTTTATAGTCGTAATGTGTGTGTGTGTGTGTGTGTGTGTGTGTGTGTGTGTGTGTGTGTGTGCGCGCGCACACGAGTGAATGTGCTTTAAAGACAGAAAGGGAACAAGGGGTGGTTCAGTTGTTCACTCTGATTTCTCCATCTCAGCAGAGAGGCCTATAATCGAACTTATTGCCTGACATGAAGCATTTAGTATTTCTGGATGACATGCACACGCATGCACGCACGCACGCACGCACACATGCACACACACACACACCACACACACACACAGCACTAACCCTCTGGGAATACATTGTAAAAACAATAATGATGCATCAAGCTCCACATTCTAATTTCAGCAGCCCCCACCCCATCCCACCCCACCCTGTGCCCCTTTAATACCTTCACATTGTGGGAGTCACACTGCAGTCAACACAATGAGGCCTGTGTGTTTGTGGATAAACAATCACTGCACTCTTTAGATAAACATGTTTTCGTAAATGAATTCAGATTCGCCCAATTAAAGAATTTAGTGCACTAGCACTCTGCAGTGACACAACATGACTGCTAAGGGAATTCTTTAGGTTGTCTCTGGTCCCCCTCTGTGTGTGTGTGTGTGTGTGTGTGTGCGCTTGTGTTCATTCTATATTGTTCCTATTTCTAGGCATTCAGAGAGGCTTAATTATTATTTTTTTAAAAACTATTTATTTTTAAACTTATTAATTATTTTTTAAAAAACAAAACAAAACTTGTAATCATTTTAATAAAAAAAAGTCATTTTTGCCCTCGTCCAGACTGATTCTTACTTTATTATTAAGTTTTCAGTGGAAACAATGAAATAGGAAGAACTAGGATGAAAGTTTTGAAATACTCAATATAAAATCTTTCACTTTGTGGCATATGAACAGATTTAGCAAAGCAAGCTCTCCCATTGGTTATGTCCTCATAAAAGTGAAAGTGACTACCCTTGTCATTGTGAAATGAAGCACAGCGAAATACAATCTCTGTGTTTCACCCATACACACACGTGCAGCAGTGGGCAGCTATTGAAATCGCCCGGGGAGCAGTGACGGGGACGGTACCTTGCTCAAGGGTACCTCCGGGCAACCTACTGGTGAGGGAATCGAACCCACAATCTTCCGATCCAGGGCAACTCCCTAACCACTAGGCTGCCGCTGCCCCATCATAAGCTGGACTGAGGGCCCAACATGTCCAATTAAACATATGTAATTAAGAAGTGACAGATTCCAAAAATCACATTTTGATTTTTTTTAAGCGGGTCATTTTAATTAGGGACAATATCGCTGGAAGTCCAGGGTATGTCAATAAATAAATTTGAGCAACAACCTGACCACCTGACTGCAGCAGCAAACATAAATACGTACTTTATCTGGAAGGCAGCATTTCTAGAGTGACTCCTTTAGTTAAAACTCACCATTGTTCAGGCCTTCAGAAGCTGGGCTGAAGGCCAAAGATGTTCAATCAACCTCAAATATAATTAGGAAATGGGAGACTCAACCAATCACAGTTTGATCTCTATTGGGTTGCGTAACGATCATTACAGAGAGCATCATTCTAGGTCTTTGGGAAGTCCGTGGTAAATCACAGAGTAAATCTGAGAGGCAGTGGAAACCAATGGCAGGTCTTTATTAATAGGTCCCTCTAGAAATGGCACATGCAAGGTAAAATATTCATTCATGTTCGAAGCTTCAGATAAACTGTGGAATTTCTCTAAAACTCTAAATGATTCAAACTCAAAGATGCCTGTTAAATGTAGAACAGCCCAAATATTTTCCTGTTCAATGCCATTAGTGTAGAGCTAAAATACAACTTAAATCCCATAGGGGGCGCTAGCAGACATGAACATTATCACAAAACTAATTTTATTAATATTTTTTAATATTTTGATATTTATGGTCAGAAAGAACTAACTTTAATCATGTTTTTCTAAAGACACACACACACACACACACACACACGCACATGCACACGCGCGCACACTCACACACGGCCAAATTAAACACAATAAACAGGAAGTAAAATATAGCTACTTTAAACATTAATTTATTGTGCAGCTCTGTGTTTATCAGCCTTCCCCAGCTGTGTGTGTGTATGTCCTGAGTGTGTGTGTCAATGCGAACAGACACATTGTCAATGAAGTCTATATCTGTCCTCAGCCTGACAGGCACCAACAGCTCTAACACACTTTAGGCCTGAGGGGTGATCACTGTAGAAAGCCCACCTAAATGATGAACATGGCTCAAATAGACACTGCTCAAATAAAAAAAAAAACCAAAAAAACCAAAACATTTACACTACTCACACTAAAACTCTTTAATCCACTCATTCCAACCTAACACTAGGTTTTTCACTTACTGACAATTTTTTTAAACTCACAAATTGACTCTTGAATGCAATGTGTGGAATGGTCAAAGTTGCCATTCGAGAGACAGAAGTCTAGTGAAAAAGTGCAATGACCCAGCTGATAAAGTGAAAGTGACTATTCACTTTCCCACACAGTGAGAAACCAACGAAATTCAACCTCTGCATTTCACCCATACACGCAGAGGGCAGCTATTGAAAGCGTCCGGGGAGCACTGGTGGGGACGGTACCTTGCTCAAGGGTACCTTAGGGCAAACAACACACAAACAGCTTGAATATCTCAATTTGTTGATACCTGCCTTGCCTGTTTGGATTTATCGCCCCAGTTTGACTCTTAACTCCCTGACCTTTTTTTTATGAAACTATTTTTCTACTTCTCCAGTAGAGGATGCCGAGGAAAGATTGCTGGGGCCTTCTGTAACTGCAAAGTATGGACTGGCCACAAACTAAACTTTAAATCAGACGTTATGGTCTATGGAGGATTTCCGATCTGCGCCATAAAAGAAGGCTGCCTTTCTTGGCCGCATTTAAAGGAGCCTTTGAAATGGGACAATTTAGATTTGACTCATTCAATCCCTGAATTGAGACCATGTTTTTAATCAAACAGACTTTCAGAGACTCCCCCTGGTGTGATGTGGGCCGCAGATCAGAAAAGGTGGTGTTTCAACCACGTCCTCGAGACAGCAAGTTGGACAGTGTAGTGACCTTTGAACTTTGAGAGTATGGGGTTTTATTGGTTCCTTCATTTATTTATTTATTTATAGTCCTTCAAATCTCACTGGAACCAAATTTGCTTTGTGTGAGGATCATCTACATTTGGACCTGGACACATGCAAACCCACTCAAATTAAAAAAAAAGAAAAAAAAGATGTTTGATACTTAATTCTCCTTTGATGTTAAAACAAACATTGAAAAAAGTTGAAAGTACATGTAACTGACCATGCAACTGTGTAACTAATCTTGCGTTCCCATTGTACAAATGCATTAAAAGAATGATTAAAGGAACGATTGAGCAAATAAAATGTGTAATAACTGTATATTATATATGTTTAAATTGAATGTTTCTACAAAAACATTTCTTCCTCACCAGAGCTTTACCTTGTTGAAGGGTGTTGCCTGCGGGTTTAGCGAAAACATCACAGAACGACTGTGAATTCAGGACCATCAGCTCGCAGAGCCCCGAGCAGATGAATAACCAGTGAAGTGTTTATCTGCAGGCTTTTAAACATTAAGAATGCCGTGTGGATTGATAGAGTGTGTTGTATACATATGGCAAAGCAGTGCTTAAGTGTGTGGCCCAATAAAAGCCCATTTTAAAACAGCCATCACATTCACTTCCAATCAGCTGCAGCAGCATTAAAGCAGGGTTGGGAGTGGACCTGGCAACCCGCGGGCCTTAAGTAAACACGCAGCTGCATTTGTTAGCAATCCTGTGTCAGAGAGGTATTCTAAACAGCCCGAGAGTGATCAGGAGAAATGTGGGGCAGTTTTAGTGGGGGGTGGTGAACGACAAAGAAAGTGAAAGAGACAGGGATAGGTGGAAAAAGAGGGAAAGGGGGAGAGAGAGAGAGAGAGTGTCAGAGTGAGAGAGAGAGAGAGAGTGAGAGAGAGAGAGCGAGAGAGCGAGAGGGAGGGAGGGAGAGAAAGAGAGAGATGAGGGTTTTTGCTGTGGCATCAAATCTAGCTTGCCAGCCATCTCTCCCTGCTTTGTCTTCTGACTGCCTCTCTGCTTGGTCAGCGATCGGCTATAGAAATATTTTGGCAGGCTCTCTCTTTGTTTTCATTTCACAAAAGATGGAGAGAGGTGGGGTTGGAGGGGTGAGCGCATACTTGCTTGCCTCTCTCTCTCTCTTTCTCCCTCTCTGTTGCTCTCCCTCTTTTTCTTTTCAATCTAAACAGCGGGAGGAAGTAGTAAATCACGGTAATGCACTCAGCCGTAATTCGGACCAGCAGGGAGAAAACACACGCACACACACACAAACGCACTTTACATTACATACACACACATACACACAGGCATTGCACTCACAAACCCACAACTGCACACACACACACACACACACATGCAGAAAAAGGCGGGATTTTACCGGCGGCATGTCGACTCTTTAATCAGTGAAAACAAGCCAATGATATGGAATCCCCAATCACAGCCAATCAGGAAGCTTCCTGTCAGTCACAGAAGACTGAAAATTCCAATCAGAGACTTGTAAAATGGAGCTGACGGCAATATATCTGTAGCTTTTTGGGGTTTTCATAAAATCATACACTCCTGTTATCCCACAGGTGTGTGTCATACCAAATGATGTCAACCAATAAGAATCCAGCTCTGTCCAAAAAGAAGAAGAAAAATGAATGACAGACTTCAGGCCTAATTTCTTCTAAAGCATGACACTACATTTCAGGTACTGCCATTATAAAACCAGACTGGAAAACCACAGTGTCCAGTCACCAGAGCAGTTCTGGGCCTAAGACTTGCACTTCATTTAGTAAGAGAGTAATGGTCTCAGCACAAGTCTACATGTGAGTATAATCAAAAAAGAGCAGGGCGGCACATTCGGCCTGAAACCTCTATTTTTTTAAATGTGTACATTTAAACCACAGAGTTTTGGCTTCAGGACTAAAAAGTAAGCTAAACATTTGTCTTTAAAGACGTCAGAATCAAGCGTGGCCATAAATAATCCTGAATGCTGCATCCAATATGGCCAGAAACACACAAGAATGAAACGCAAAAAAGCAGAAAAATCGTTGTTGCATTCCAAAATGTGTTACAAAATACAATTCATAACAGACAGGAAGTACTAGCTGAGGATTCTGAGGATGTTCAAAAAGGGCACTATCGAGACCGTCAAGACTAACCATGCAATCAAGTACCTCCAGCAAGTTAGGCTTTTGGAAATAACAGCCAATATCATTTAAAGACGTTCTGATTTGTCTTCTGTGGCACCCCGGGGTACTGAGTGTTTAAAATGCCACATAAATTTCAGAGCACATGTTGAGTTTCTACTGCAGGACTAGTGCTAAGCGAGTCCATCCATCCGTTCATTATTTTAACCGCCTACCCTAACCAGGATTGCAGGGGGTTTTAATGAATCGGGCTGACTGGTCACAGATGCACGAGCAATAGGAATAATAGTTTAATAAAAGAATGCAAGTCAGGGAGCAGGCAAGAGTCAAAGAGACAATTGATCCAAACAGGCAAGCCAGATGTCAAAATTCAGGAAACAGGCATGAAATTACACAAAAAAACTAAGACAAGGCAGAACATGAGAGACTCCACTCTGTTTCTCACTAAGATTGAGACTCTATGGGTGTTGTAATGAGGTTCAGCTGTGTAACCTGGGCTGGGGGTGTGGCTTGAGCATTAGAATTCAGGTGGTGCAGACTGCTGCTGCACAGCGGGGGGCATGGTGGGGGTGTGACAGTGGTCCTAGAGCCAATCAAAAAGCTCATAGGGCGGAAATCTGAGAAAAACCCAGGAGAAGTTGGGAGCCCATAGGGCAGCGTGGCCTAGTGGTTAGGGCGATGGCCATGTGCTCGGAGGATCAGGGGTTCAAACCTCTTCCCAATAGGTTGCCCTAAGGTGCCCTTGAGCAAGGTGCCGTCCCCATCTCACTCCTCCCTGTGATGGGCTGGCGACCTGTCCAGGGTGCGTCCCCCATCCTTCGCCCTGTGTGTGCTGGGTTGGACTCCAGCATGCCCCCGCGACCCCGTTTGGGACAAGCGGCAAAAAATGGATGGATGGAAGTTGGGAGCCCATCACAACGCAGTGTCGAGTAGTTTTCTGGACTGATGCACACAGATGGTTAAAAACTGGACCCTTTTTCCACTGCTGATGGTAATGCAGGCATACTTTTCACAAATGTGAAGTAAAAAAAAAATGTAAATCTTCACATCAATATAAAATATACAATAAACCCTATTTGCATATGAAATCTAAGCACGCTATGAATTATCCAGCAAAAAATGTACACCCAGTAACACATAAGATGTAGATGAAAGGCTTCTATGGACATTAGTCGACATGTTGACCATGATTTCAGCTATCACAGTGACCTAATGGTTAGGGACTTGACCCCAAGATGAGAGTATCATGGGTTAAAGCCCCAAACTAGCTGGTTACCCCGAGACACCTTTAAAAGAAGGTAGCATCCTTTTAAACAGCCTCCAAGGCTCTGGGTGTCTAAGTCTGGCTGCCTACAGCTTCACTTGGTGGGATGCAATAAATGCAAAGGGAGCATATCGAGTGTTGTGCTGTGATGTGCTCATGATGACAGTCACTTTCACTTTATTTAAAAAAGCTATATAAGAAATGTCCCAAACACTAAATAGCACTTGTTATGCCTTTGAAGCCTAGTTTGCCTCTATAGCCAACTCCTCTTCGGGACAAACCGCACGCTGCACCCCCCCCCCCCCCCCACCTTCTCCGTGCTCTGTTTTCTCAATCAGCAGCCCTACTTGGCAGCCAGTGCGCTGAGGACCCAGTCGGCAATCAATAAAACCTTGTTTCACTAATTGCAAGATTAGAATCTATCCCACTGCCTCGGCTGCATGTCCAAACAGCGAAGCCATTAGAGAATTATTCCTACTATGTTCTGGGTCCAAGCATGCTAATACTACTGCTAGTGCTACTAGTGATTTCCAGAATAGATAAGAGGCAGAAATAAAGAGGGTGACTTTTGGTATTCACGTAGAACTTTGTGTTTCTTTTACAAAAGGAAGTATGCAGGCCAGATGTTTCTGCCCAAACTTCTGAATAAATAAACAAGTAAATAAATACATAAACCGATACACTGCCTTCAGAAAATGTTATTAGAAGAACTTGTAAATATGACTGTTTTTCAATATTTTATAGCCTATAGTAACACATTGTTTAGCCAGAAAAAGCCACAAAGTATAGATTTTGAAGAAGATTTATCAGGCATGTCTTTTATGCTCTGACTTTCACTTTATGTTGGAATTCTATTTCCTAATTTCAGAAATCCAGCTGTTGCCGGACAATCTTTACTTCGTGGTGTTAGCAAGAAAAACAGAATTCCACAAAATCTCGTTTCCACAAACAATCCCCAAAAAACTATTGAACACATGGTTTAACACAATGCTGGTGCAACTTTAAGCATCAATGCTACCTGTTCATTCAACCTGTCTGTTTTAGCCACAAAGTCTTAAACTCTTGGTTTTGAAGACGATGTATCAGGTCTGTGCCTGGCAGCATGGTAGCACTGTGGGTAGTGCTGTTGTCCTACCCTGGGTTCTGGGTTCAATACCCAGGCGGGACGGTGCGGGTTCTTTCTGTGTGGAGTTCGCATGTTCTCCCTGTATCTGCGTGGGTTTCCTCCAGGAGCTCCGGTTTCCTCCCACTGTCCAAAGACATGCAAGCCAGAAGGATTGGAGATGCTAAATTGGCCCCTAGGTGTGAATGTGTGTGTGTGAGTGTGTTTGTCTGGGTGTCTGCCATGCGATGGACCGGTGACTTGTCCAGGGCGAGAGCTGGTATAGGCTCCAGCACTGCCCACGGCCTTAATGAAGATAAGACAGTGAGTGAGTGAGAGTGAGTTTCAGAACTCGAGTTTCTGCTTTGCTTCATGGTTTTAAGAAAAAGAGATGACTAAGGCCCAAACAGCACAATCACAGAACTGTTCAGGACTGGGAGCAGGTCCTGTAGATGGACAAAAGCAAATTTCAGTATTTACTGATGCAACTATAAGCTTCAATTGAATCTGTCAATTACATACAGAAACAAAGCAAAACACTCAGTACACATTTGCATTAGCCTCATTCAGTCCTTAACGGCCGAGCGCAGCAGTGCACATGAAGCGTGCAAAAAAAACCAAAAAAAAAAACACACACACCACAGAAACATTCCGCCTAGTCAGCCGTCTCAAGCTTCTGGTTTAATACAAGCTCACCTACTTTGTGCTGTTTTACGCTCTGAGCAGCAGGCTAGCTGGACTGAGGTAACCTCATGCAAAAGGCCATGAGAGGCAGCAACTTAATCTACATATTAAAAAATGAACGCAGCCTTAGTGGGTTTAATAATCCAACTCGCCACACTTTCCGTGCAGCATTCTGTAATCAAATTCAAATGCAACGAAATCTGTCCTATCAGTGCCTGCTGTTGACCTGCTGCCTTTCAGAAGTCCTTTTAAAAGACTTCATATTAATCAGTTTGAAATGAATGTCACAGTGTCTTCATTTAATTGAAATGTTTATTAAATGTTACTTAACACACATAAGGAATAAGGAAAAAAGATTCTTAATATGCTGTGCATGCGATAAAACATCTCAGTCTGGGCTGTAGAAAGTCTGAATATTGTTCTGCACAGCAAGAGAAAACAGCCTACTGCTTCAAATTAGAGATTCAATTATGGAGAAATAAGTGTTGCCATTTTTTGGCATGTCGACCTACTTATACCTGCACTGATCTACTTAAGTTTAACCTGCTCTAACCTGTGACAGGAAACCCACACAGACGCTGGGAGAACATGCCAACTCCACACGGAGAAGACACACTCCTCCCATGCTGGGAATGAAGGCCAGATCCTTCCTCCTGTGAGGTGACAGCACTACCTACTGATCCACCCAGCCCATGTACAATTCCAAAAAATGAAGTTAGCTTAATTCTTTTGCTTTTTTTCACTGCACCGAAAGCATCAAAACCGAGGCACATTCTAAACTGTGAGTACCGTTACAGCCCTAATAGAAAGACATAAATGGGAAGAGAAAAACAAAGCGTGTCTAATCAGATCATCAGTGAGAAGAGTTTCACTTACTGGCGTAATTGTCCTCAGTAAGCAGTAAGGCTGCCAGCTTGAGGCAGAATTCAACAATCTGAAGCAGAGCAAAGTTCTAATCTATATTGAAGGTTTTTTTTTTTTTTCTTCACCATCACTTCTTTCTCCATATTGTCTCTGTGCTTGTTAATTCAATTCTCTTTCTCTCTCACTCTCCCTCTCTCGTTTGGTCGCGATCGATCGGTTCTTGGCAGGAGGTCAGCCCTCAGAGGACTCCAGACTCTTTTGTTCATGCTTGCTGCCACGGCGATCCTGCCTGACCTTGAACACACAGAGGGCTCATTAGGGGCCAAGCGGAGGCCACCTCTCCCCTCCAATCAGACAAGGGCAAAGGTCACTGGAGGACAGCCAGAGTCAATGTGGAGACTCTGAGGAGTACTGATGTACCTGAACTGAGAACAGAGCTAGCACATGATAGACTGTGTGTGTGTGTGTGTGTGTGTGTGTGTTCCTGTAGTGTATCTGTGTGTGAGTAAAGTACCTGGGTCAGCTTAAAGGACCGCTTCAGCGATTCTGCTCTGTCTGTACTATGTGGTCAATTATCATGAACAATAATTTCAAATAATGTGAGCGTTTCAGAGTGATGCGCCAAAACGATTGTCTGGGGTAATCAGCTGAACTCTGCTGATGTGACAGGCTGAAGGAAGGAAGACTGAAAAAAAGATTTTTGTTAATTGATGTCTGCATGAGTCACTAAACTTTAATTTAACATCAAACCTAGATTAAGATCCATGGCATGCAGTTTTTGGCTTCTGTTATAATTTCTTTAAGTTTTCTTCCTATATTGCTAGTTTTTAGAAACATCAGTTTTATTTTTAAATTTGCAAAACACAGCAGGAGCCATCTACTTAATTTGCTTCGTATTATAATCTTCAATAATCCACAGTTAATCATGACTGTGTGACTGTGACTGTCTAAGGCTGATGAGCAGTAACTGTGCAACAATACTGGACAGAAATTCATTGAATATATATATATATATATATATATATATATATATACACACACAGATACAGAAGCATATACGGTACAGACATACGAATGAAGAGAAAAGAGAAAGAAGGCTATTTGTTTGCAGTTGATAAAACAGAAAGACATTTGGAGCATGTTTTGATTGTTTGCTTCCCTGAAAGCACTGCTTTGGTCTTGCTGTCAAAAGCATTACAAAGAGAGTATGTGTGTGGGTGCACGCATGTTGTGTGTGTGTGTGTGTGTGTGTGTGTGTGTGTGTGTGTGTGTGTGTGTGTGTGTGTGTGTGTGTGTGTCAGGAACATTACAGCAGTAAAAGGAAAATCAGTCTGAACTGCCTGAACTTGGTCAAGCGGAGGAGAGAGGAAGACAGATGTCAAATATAACAGACCCTGAGTAAACAGCTAGAAACAAAAGGACAGAGAGACGGAAAGAGAGAGAGAGAGAGAGAGAGAGAGAGAGAGAGAGAGAGAGAGAGAGAGATCTGATAAGCTGGTAAAAGAAGCTTACTTTCTCTTTCTCTCTCTCTCTCTCTCTCGCTCTCTCTCTCTCTCGCTCTCTCTCGCTCTCTCACCCTCTCTCTCTCACCCTCTCTCTCTCATGAATAACATAAGAATCCTTCCATCAGGTCATAAAGATAGAACAGCATTAGCAGAAATGGAAGCAGCAGTATATTTTACTCAAACATAGCAATATCGCTCTCCTTCTTTTATGCCTTTTCCATTTTCTAGAGAAGAGATGTGATTTACATTCGCCTTTTTTCCCAGGACTTGCAATTTTTGGAGTATTTTTAAATCACAGTACTTTGGCTTTTACCAGAGCCTACTTTAAGAGGAAAGTTCTCTTTTTAGTCCACCACTGACCACTGTTCAGCCTGAGCACCTACACATCTTCCCCCTTATTAACCTTCTCCATGCACTTCATGCACCGTGCAGTGCCATGTGCGTCGCCCTCATCAACAACATGACTGTTCCTGTCTGGCTGAACAGAAATAGTGTTTTAAGGTACACAACAGGTAAATAGCTTCATAATAATAAAAAAATAGATGTAAAAATGAACCACATTGTCAAAGTTGTGTGACAGGTCTGCTTTTTTATATATATAATGACCGTTGTATGAACAACTGAGAGCAATTTCAGAATATTACAGGAGCTCTGTGTTTTGGGAAGCAGGGCGAAGTGAACAATGATGAGACTGGCTCTATCTATCTGTCTGTCTCTCTCTCTCTTTGTCTGTCTGTCTCCTTCTGCTTGTTTAATAGTGGAGAGATACAACTAATTCAGCAAATCCCAAAACACAAACACAACCATATGCCCTACCATGTGTTCCTCACAGCTGTGTGTGAGTGTCTGTGTGTGCGTGCGTGCGTGTGTGTGTGTGTTCAGCATCCTAGCTGATGTCATCATGCATTCCTTGACATCCTTTTGAAAATGAATTAATTTTTCACTTAAAATGAAGACACTAGAAATATCAGGGAGATCTCTGGCTTTATATTACACTACACCAGAGTGTGTGAAAAAGACTCTTACCTGACTCGGGGAAAGGAACTCTTGGTTGTTTTCATTCATGTACATGTTTTCACCATCAAACTGGATAGATAGATAGAGAGAGAGAGAGAGAGAGAGAGGGAGAGAGAGGGAGAGAGAGGGAGAGAGAGGGAGGACAGTTAGTTGGTCAGCTAAAAGTCTAAAACTTTATACTGTTTTATACTGGAACTGCAGTTTCTGCACAGCAAATGCCAAGAAAGAAAAGTAGAGAAATAGAGAGAGCGAGAGAGAGAGAGAAATAGAGAGAGAGAGAGAGAGAGAGAGAGAGAGAGAGAGAGAGAGAGAGACTTTCTCTGAAGCTCCCATAGCTCTGCAGTTGTAATTACAGTTCATTAGCTAAGGGGTAATTAGGCCAGTCAGGGGTGTGGATGAACAATGTGTGTGTGTGTGTGTGTTACAGAGAGAGAGTGTGTGAGAGAGTTAGACACATATGTCACGTGAGGTGACTGCAGGGGGTGTCGGAAACATGGAAGAGTTAATTACACCAGCAGAGCCTAGTGTCACACGCACTGCAGCTAAGAGGGCAGAACGGCCTTTAGCTCCATCGCTTGCTCCCACAGTAACCCAGTCTGTGCATCTGTGTGTGTATGTGTGTGTGTGTGACTGCAACCCTCACAGTGTGTGCATACAAGTGTGTGTATGCACCAGACAGGGAGTGATTAACACTCTTGCTTTGGCCAGAACACAGCTTGGAATGCCTCAGCCTCTTGCGAGACCATGTGTGCAGGCGTGTGTGTGTGTGCCAGTGGTTGACTACTTGTGTGTATTACGTAATTTGCAGACAAGGCTTGAGATTACAGTTATTAGCCAAAAACAGCAGTGTAACTGCATTGTCTCCTGGAGGAAAACAGCAGGTGGACAGCTGTGAACAAACTGCACTGACCACTGTCTTCACAGTCCAATCAGCAGAGCTCAGCCCTGGCCTAGAGCTATTATTTGATCCAAGGGCTGGACAGTATGATGATATTATTATTATCCTGATAAATTACATCACAGAATATCTTCTCTGAATGGAATATTGTCAGTAAGTAAAAATAACACTAGCCAAGCTGCTTTTTAGTGCAGTGAGTGAAATGTTGATGAAAAACATTATTCATATTTTTATGGCACCTCCAGTTACTTCTCCAAAAAAAGTAATGAGACAAAATATTTTTCGCATCCATAATTACTCTAAATACTTTTAAATAGGTTGCTACTACTGCTACTACTACTACTTCTTCTACTACTACTACTAATAATAATAATACTACTAATACTACTGCCAATGAATGTGAATGAGTGTACTGCATTGGAAGACATTTACATAAAACATTCTGAATACCAGCCCATAAATTCCACCATAATACAGACCAGTCTTTAACCTTATCAAGCATTCTGAGCTACTCTGCTTTCTATCATGATAAAAAAAAAGGAGCAGCATGCTGTCTTTATTGTTGGATGCACTTTTGGAAGCACCAATTATAGATTTGTATCATCAGAGGAGAAATCAAAGGTGATTGAAGTGTGAAGTATATCATTATTCATTTGCTTTCTTGCACGCATAATGAGAGTCTATGCATTTCTGATTTGATAGATCACTTTTAACACAAAAACTAAATGCAACAATAGTGAAACATACTTTAGCATTAAATAAATAAAGCAGATTAAAAAGGCAGACATATGCACTGGTCTGAGTCGACCTTAAGAGCTGATCAGTGTGTCTCTGATATCTCAGATAGGAAGCCATATCATCAAATCGTGGAGCTTCGGTGCAGCGCTGTTAATTCATACATGCAAATGTGCCATCAGGATGAGAGAGCAGTCTATGAATAGACAGACATGTGAGTGCATGTGCATGAAAAAAGACCACAGCTGCTTTGGCACAAATGCACCACTACTATAGAGCACTATTTCATTGTGCTCCTTCTCAGGTGTCCTGACCAACTTATCTCACTTTCATAAGCTGGTTCTGAACTGCAGTCCTGAAATGCGAACGTGACACTGGAGTGCAACACCGTGAAAACAACATGGCTGCAATGAGCAAGTGCTCTTAACAAAAGCCACATGAAATGGTACATGGAAGTGTGTGCAAATGAGTGTGTGTGTGTGTGTGTGTGTTCTCATGTCTGGTTTAAATTTAGTCCTTGAAATGAGAGCAATCCCCCACTGCAATTTCTTTCACTCTCTCTCTCTATCGTTCTTTTTTTCTCTCTCTCTCTTTCTATCAGTCTCTCTCTGTAAGAATGTGACACTTCGCTGTGGTCCTGCACTATGACTAATGACATGCCAATCATACACTTGATAGAGACAGACAACCATTCAAATTCCTTGTCCTTCTGTGTGCACGCTTGTGTGTGAGTGTGTGCGTGTCCATGACCAATGATTGTACGGTTAAACCTTAGGAATGACAGGCATATCCAAGCAAAACGGGGATGCGGGAAGGTGTTTTATATTGAGCTGAAATCAAAAGTGATGTACACAGTGACATTGTGCACCTTTTTTTTGTTCAATTTGTTTTCTGTTTTTTTCAGGAGCCCATAGTGATACACGTCTCGCTCACGCCGCTTGGTCTCATTCTGACCTTGATGCAAATGAGCTGAGTAGCAAACAATAAAACTGTTGATATGTGCCATAGTCAATAAATGAACTGCACCCATCACTGAGACGCTGGAATTGAAACAATAAAAATGATATTATAAGGTAGATTTTAAGGCACACTTTTGCAGAAGCAGGAAATGTCTTGAAAGTTATAGGGATTTTGTTACACAACCTAGGATGTTACAAAGAAAGAACTGCCATTTTGGGGCTCTGAACTACCTCTGAACTGTTACTTTGGGATCCTTAAATCTGTTGATAGCACAGCTTCCAAATGGCTGATGAGGGACGTGATCATTACATATTACAGCTATAAATATCTACACATTAACTACACATTAACTACACATTCAGCCATTTTACTATATTTTTTCTTCCAGCATTTTCCACAAACCTGAAGACCTTTGCAGTCTTCCCAGATCCCCCACTTCCCATGTTCCCAAGTTCAGCTCATATACACTCCACGTGCACAGCCAACCCCCAGCACACACACGCTGCTCCACTGAGGAGAGTGATCATTGTTTCTTTATGGACTAAAGGCTGAAGAAATGAACCAGAACAGCTGAACCGCCTCTCTAATTAACATGCAAATGTATCCAAACGGAGACACCAGCAGACACCTTCACAAATTACACCCTCTCCCCAAGCGTGTGAGTGTGAGTGCATGCTCACGTCCGTGCGCGCACACATGTGTGTATGTGTGAGCAATCAAGGCAACCACTGGAGAATCATTCGCCATCATCTGCTGGTCTTAATTACTCCTCAGTGTTTGGATATCGCACTCATGCGGCCTCATTCATCGCCCTGTTTCCCCAACTCCGCTCGTAGGGAGAGAGATCGGGCTGGGTGTGGGGGGCAAAACAAAGCCTGGAGTTAACTAGGTTTATAAAAGTGAGAAAAGATTTAGAGCAACAAGATTCCGAAATCTAATTTGAGGAACGAGCACTTAAATAAAAGTGCTGACATAAGAGCTTTTGGTGAATGGCATATTTCAGCCACACCTGTCACATGTTGGAAATGTAAGAGATGCTGTGTGAGAGAGACAGTCAATCATTCATGGAAAATAAATTTCACTTTAAGAAGCTACAGAGCATCAGCTGCAGCTGGTGTTGAGTAGTGGCCGTGTGCTATGTTGTCATGACACTTGAACCATGACTCTATCAGGACTGACAGTCAGTACTAAGGAGGGATTTCTGGTGTTGGAGGACAAATTACAGCAGTTTTAAAGGTCCAAAGTGTAAAATATGAACAGCACTAGTGTGTATGTGGGTTGGAGGTGGTGGTGCTGATCATTAGGACATGGAAGTCACTCTGGATTAGAGTGTCTGCTAAATGCTGTAAATGTAAATGTATGAAAAGACAGGCAGCAGAGCTGGAGGTGAGTTAAAGATGCAAAGATGGAGAGGATTTGAAATGATTATATTTGAAGAAAATTTCAGGATACATTTTTTGGAGACAAAGTTAGAGAAGCAAGGTCTAGAGGAGAGACGAGGATTGTACTGGGAGAAGCACATGGAGCTGACTGGCAAGAGGAAAAGAGGAAGACCAAAGAGGAGGTTTATGGACGTGGTGAGAAGACATGCAAGTGGTTGGTTTGAAGGAGGAAGATGCAGCAGACTGGGAGAAAGGGAATCAGATGATCTGTTGTGGCGACCCATAAACGGCAGCAGCCAAAAGAAAAAGACTAGTGTGTTTGCAGGTGTCCCTAACATTTTGTGCACTGCAAGTGTCATGTTAACACTGCAAATCTAACACAGTCGACTTTTGAACTGCTCTTTAGTGGGGGACCATTTACACTAATCTGCCACAACATTAAACCACAGATAGATGAAGTGAATAACACTGATTATTTTGTTAAATATATAAAAAGGGAGGGATATGTAAAGCAGACAGTGAAGTCAGCTCTTGAAGTTGTGCTAGAAGCAGCAAAATGACCCAGGGTAAGGATTTGATTTTGACTCTTACAAAGTTGTGATGGCTAAAGGGCTGGAACACCTCCAAAATGGCTGACCTTGTGGGGCGTTACCAGCGTATTGTGGTTAGTACCTATCAAAAGTGGTCCAGAGAAAAACAACCAATGAACTAGTGACAGGGTCCTGGGCACCCATTAAGTCCTGGGTGAAAGCTAGCTCATTTGATCTGGTCAAAGTAGAGCTATTGTAGTACACTCTTCTGAACTCTTCTTGTTAACAGGTTATTACATTCTTGAAAAATCCACCAATAAAAAAGATCAGACCTTTATTCCACCATGGAATGTAGGTACATAAGCCCACACAGGCTGTCCCATTGCTTTGGCTTTCTGGTCCTGAACTGGTTCTGAACTGAAGACCATACACTTCAGATACACCAACAAGTTGATTAGGAGAATCAACCTACACATTTGGTTTAACAATGGGTGGGATGATTTAGAGAGAATGACTTCCTTGCGGAAGTTTCAGGTTTGTCACTGATCATGAAGCCCAGTCTTTCCATGCTTTACTAAGAGCCACTGTAAAACTGCTACACAGAAGGTGAAATATATGTTATATAAGTTATAAGTCTCCCTGCGATGGGCTGGCGACCTGTCGCCCTGTGTGAGCTGGGATGGACTCCAGCACCCCCCGCGACCCTGCTTAGGACAAGCGGCAGAAAATGACTGACTACGTTATAAGTTAAAATGCTGATGACAATAAGGATTTTTTTTATGTTTGTAGCCAAAAAGTGAGGCTCAGTTCTAATATTCACTGGAAAATACATTAACTTTGTTTGAAAATATGTTTTCTTTCCTTGATAGCCTGGTTTTTCGGGTCATGCACAACGAACCCTTAAACAGCCATGAGGGTACTGAAGGAAAAGCCTGAGGGCGTAAACAAGGAGTTAAAAAAGATTTTATACCAAATCGAAGTGCATTTACTTTAAATTAGTCTCAACAGCATGTGTGTGTGTGTGTGTGTGTGTGTGTGTGCGTATGTCCATGTGCATATTTTCTATTAAAGGCTGTAAACCTTGTCATTGGCTACCATTTAATCTATTAGAGAGGCATGCATTAGATCCAAAGGACAACAAAGGCACGTCTCTCAAGGCCAATCCCAGCGGACGCGACAAAGAGCATCTTCTACAAGCAGACTCATCAAAACCATTTCATATACGCTACATGCCCAACACTGCAAGGACATGAGAGAGTGAGACAATGAGAAAGGCAGAGTGAGAGAGGGAGCAAGCGAGTGAGAGTGAGAGAGAGAGAGAGAGAGAGAGAGAGAGAGAGAGAGATTCCATCCTCTTTCCAATATCAATGTGAATGATTCTTTTTCACATGTACGTGACGAGAAGCTCAGGACATCAATCCAGTGGTGGAGCTGATGGAAAGTGCATTTCTGTCTCTCGTGTGTGTTCTTGCACGTTAAGCAACAGTATTTTACCAAGCGACCTATTTCATCCCCTTCTCCATTCATCCCAATGAGTTTTTACTAAATGGCTTTTCATTACAGTCTCGCACGTTTTCTATTACGTATATGATGCTATGAGGCATCCTCTCATTGCTCTGTATGTAGTGTAAAAATAGGGCCTGGGACATAAATATAATGCTAATGTGTAAACTTGCTAAATAGTCATATTAAAACCAACACACTGTCAGTAAGTGTTAAGTTGTCACACTTCCACAGCGCCCGGCAGGGTCAAGCTAGTGAGGTCACTGGTATTTAAGTCCAATAAAGACAAATGCAAAACGACTGAACTGTGCAGGAGTAAATACAGTGCTGCAGTCTAGAATCAAGAATGTCTCAGCATAAGTGTCCATGCCATGCAGGCTTATGAACCCTTTCAGTGTAAATGTTTAAACAAACTTGGCACAATGTGTGTTCATGCAAATGGTAGCAACACTAAATTAACAAATATATAACCCTATCTTGTGCTTTTAGGCCCCTATTGCATTTTCCAGAGGATACAGAGGATATAATTCTCTCTGCCATTTTAAAGGTTTGCAGAAAGTTTGGCTGGAAAAAAGAAAATCAACAATTTTCCTCAATCGTTGTCAACCAGACAAGACATTTGGTGTCTGAAGTTTGCTTCCTTCACTTTACAGTGGAGCTACAGGGCTAATAGGCTTACAGCCCACCATCTGTGTAAACTGCAAATCATCACTCACTTGCCTCAAACAACTACAGACGCACTACAGGCTTTAAGATGTCTCCTAGTACATTTACAGTGTTCATCAAGTGCTCTTATCCAGGCAACATCCATTGCCCAATGACCCAGAGGGTCTCCCAGGAGCTACTCAGGGTTAAAGGCCTTGCTCAGGGGCTCAAATGGTGCAGGAAATGTATAGAGTTAAATCCACAACCTCTGGGTCCACAGCTGAGTATCCTACTCCTCTAAGCTACCAACACCATCCTGCTAGTGGTTCAGCTTTGCACGCTTCCCGCGATATAATATAAAGTACCACTTTCCAATAAGACCATCCTATAAAGCTATTTTATTTATAGGTCCCAAACACATTTCAAGCATGAATCTGCAGTTATACCATAAACAAAAAATGCTATATTGATCCAGCTCTTGCCAAATAGTTAGTCCTCATTGATCTGTACTATTAAAGGTCAGACCCCGCTGGTTACTTTGTCTTCTCCATCCGTCAGCATTAACCCAGTGTGCATTATCACAGGTTCATCATCACTCTTTTGTATGCACATTTATATTATTCCTTTCTTTAGTTCATCCCTAATTCATAACAATTCATTTTTAGCCCCATTTATATTAAAGAGGTTCCAAATATGTCATGCAAGCTAAGAAATAAAAGGTTTTGCAAATTCAACATGAATAAGTATGGGATGATATGGGATCAACATCAGGTTCCATAGTTTAGCATTTGTCTTAAAGCTCCAAGAAGCAAACTTCATACAAACGAATATCTCTCTCTCTCTCTCTCTCTCTCTCTCTCTCTCTCTCTCTCTCTCTCTCTCTCTCTCCCCCTCTCTCGCTCTCTCTCTCTCTCTCTCTCTCCCCCTCTCTCGCTCTCTCGCTTGCTTGATACTTCCTTTCCTCTCATTTCAGCAGCCTTTTCCTCCGTTTTCTTCCACTCGCTTTCTCTGTCTATCACTCTCACTCGCACCCTCATATTCTCCTCCTTCCTTCTCTCTCTCTCTCTCTCTCTCTCTCTGCGTTGTGCTGAGATTTTCTATTACCAGTCTAATTGCACATTCCGTAGTGACAAGAGCTCATTAGGTCTTAATTACACGTGTGTTATTTAGTACAAACATCTCCATTTGGGTTCCCTTTTGCGTGGTAATTGTACTGTGGGGACGGCCGTTTGAGATGAGGGGCAGATTGGAGTGCGCAGTGCTGACTAGGGAAGGATAGAAGTAGGTCATGAACAGTAGCAATAAACAAGGAGTGCTGGAATAAAATAATACTCTTTCTCTCTCTCTCTCTCTCTCTCTCTCTCTCTCTCACTCTCTGTCTCTCTCTCTTTCTGTCTTTCTCTCCCTCTCTCTCTCTCTCTCTTACACACATAAACACACACACACACACGTTTGCTTTCGTGCCAAAGCCAGCTAGATCCAATGCTCATGTAATATTTACAGAACACTAATAGATAGATGGCATTATTTTTATTTTTTCTGAGAGTGGGAGAGAAAGATGGAGCAAGATAGACATGGAAAGAAAAAGAGAGGTGCCCTCCCCACCCCACCACCCCCATTCCCCATTAGAATTTCAGAAAAAGCTGGCAGACTGCATTAATACATTTGGGCCTGCTGCATTAGTGTGTGTGCGTGTGTGTGTGTGTGCTGTGTATATTTGTGTGTGTGTATTTACAGGAGTGTGTATTTGTCTTTCCACAAAGCTGCGAGTGTTTGCAGCGGTGCATATCTACCTCATCTGGTTGAAAAACAACAGCGAGCAAGTTTAATCAATCGTTCCATTTTTCACCATCGATTGTCCCAACCCCCCTTTCCCGAACTGCTCTGCCGGTTTCCTTCCATTCAGCCCGATTCAATTCTGTTCCAATTAACAGCGGCATGCCACGTTTAACTCACTTCCAATTCATTTCCAATATTCTTTGTGCTGTGGGGGTGGGGTTTCAAGGATGTGACCTCCTATTCAGTGTGTACCTGTTGTCTCGCCTGCTTCGATCTGGCAGCACACGAATGCATATGAGTGGTTGAACTTGAACTCAACACATCAAACAACACCAGGGTTGCCAGAACAGCATTCATCTTTTCTGGCCTTTTTTTTCCTTCTTTATTTTTTTCCCTCAATGAGGATAAAAATAAAGAGCACTAGCTGTAATGACAGTCTCTGCAGCTGCTGTATATTCCTGTGTGCAAGCTGAATAATGTCCCACCGCTGCAGAATCTAATAGGCTCCCCTTCTCTCTTAGATATGCAGCCTAGAATGGCGCTTATGAAATATTAATATTATACAAAAATATGGCAACTCGCGACTCTCTCCATCTCTCAAAAATCCAACATAATTGCCTATGCAAGCCTTCCGAATAACGGAAGGGGAGGAGAGGAGAGCGAGTGAGGGGAGAGGTGGTGCATGTGTGTGTGATTGGTGGTGGGGGATAGATTTTTACTTGAAACCTGAAGGAAAGGGGTGTAATTTTTCCCCTGGCAGAGGGTGCAGAATTAGGGATGGAGGAGTAGCAAATGAGAGCAGAGGGTCAGGATGAAAGGAAAAGATGGTTTCAATGGAATTGCAGACGCAAAAAGGGGGTAATGATGTCAACCAGATTACTGTCCTCACACACATGCGTGCATACACACACACACACACACACACACACACACACACACACACACACACACACACTCACACACATCCACTGTACTTTTTAACTACACCATCTTTTTGGAAGATTTGTGCTTTACTTGAATATAATTGAAACTGAACACTCAATAACATTCCCAAAGGAAAAGAAACACACTGTACACTTGTCACGTTCCCATGTCCTGACCTTCAATATCTGAAACCAGGCTGATTTTCTTTCTAGAGATGCCATGATACGCTCTTTTCTTTTATCTTAACTGTTACTAATACCGAAACCTTGAGATCTGATACCTTTCCTAAGAAGTAAATACTTCAAATCGAGCTGTTCTTTTTATTCCAAACAGCAATGTCATGCAGAACCCCACTTTTCCAACCTTTCAGAACCAGCTGGCCTCAGTACTCAAGCAGGTGATCAAGTGAGATCGTGCTTCGAAAACAGGCAGCCATGCCAACCTTTGTGGATAAGATCAGACAGTTCTCACTGTAGATGAGCTTCTGAAAGTATCATGCTCACACTGCTCAAACCCTCTACTTCCACCCACAGGAAGAAAGACACAGCTTACCAACATGACATCACATAATGTGAGTGTGTGCTATTCCCAGCTGGACTGGATTGCCCTCTATTTTTTTTTATTTCTCTCCAATATCCACTTCTGCAGTTTGTAGATATCATCCTTATCTAGACATACGGATATGCCATGCAAATTTGAAAAAATGACTGAAAAATAGATATTAATTTCCAATACTTCTGCTAATACTGCGATGGGCTGGCGACCTGTCCAGGGTGTGTCCCCCGTCCTTCGCCCTGTGTGAGCTGGGATGGACTCCAGCACCCCCCCACGACCCCGTTTGGGACAAGCGGCAGAAAATGACTGACTGACTGACTACTTGTGCTAATATGTATTTGTCCATTAACCCTCAAAAAATAAAACATTAAACAAATGTATTTAAACATCTGTGTTGTATTTTCTATTTATTAATTTATTATTATTTATTTAAATTTTTTTTTTTTTTACATATTTTAGCTCAAAGCTTCACTTTTAATTGAGGGAAACCTGACTGTACTCCTATCTTCACTTAAAAAACAGTGTGACTGTACTATTTCCACCCCAGATACGCGCGCACACACACACACGCGCACACACACACACACACACACGCACACACACACACACCCTGTGGCTACAAAACAACAGGTCCTGTACCCTGTTCGCGCTAGATAAGAAAAACTGACCACACAAGGACTAAAAGAGAAGCACCTGTTCGTCTGCTGGTTTAACTCCAAACTGAAATTCTTTCCTTCATTTCTGGCACACAGACTCACATTAGTGAGTGGTGATGTAAACTCGATATGCAGATGTCCTTTATTTAACATCGCCACTGCAATTAACCATCAATGAACATTAACCCCATTAACGTTAAATCCTATCAATAAAGTCTGCCCTGTAAAAGACACTTCTCAACATCATCACTAATAATGAATCTCAATGTAGTCTAGGTGTTTCTATTGATGTACACACACACAAAAAAAAATACATTTTATTTTATCTTTGTCCCAAACTACCCTTGTTCACAAGCAAACATTGGCCTGAACCTCCAAAATGTAAAAAATCCCCCAAACTCTCCACAAAAAAGTCACTTTTCAAAAGAAGGAAAAATTACTTTAAATGCACGTCATTGGAACACGTTGTTCTAATGCCTTTATTATTGTTGTTGGTCTTTTTTTTTATGTAAACAGCAGCTCACACCTGGTCTTGTTTCACCTTGATTAAACCAGTCACTGAGCTATTAGGGAAGTAAACACTGCTTCTAGCCAGCCTGGACATCACTTCACAATCACTTTGGGGCAGAACTGAACAATTTCAAAGGTGCATCGTCTGCGAAATGTAACGTTTGATTGGATTAAACTATGAGGACATGCAAATGATCCCTAACTTCAATTCTTCACTCTCTTAACGACTCATAACTGCATGAATTTGTTAGTTTCAGAGCGGTTCCTTAAAAATGTGATTTAGAACTAAACGGTCACAAGTCCACAGTGCACCGCAGTGGTGTTTTTAGTGAGGTTAAAAAAAAACTTTTTTTGATTTTTTTGTCAGATTTCTGTCATGGTTTGACCGCAGAAGGCAAAATGTCAGAAGTTTAGACTTAAACATATCAATAAAGCCTTGAAATGATTGTGCAACTACGTGCAGTCAAAGGCAAAAGTTTGGCGACAAATGACATGTTCTGTTGATTTTCTAAGCTAACAGATGAAATGTCCTCTAGAGACAAAAAAAAAGCCATAAGATATGCCATTGATACTGCAATTAATGGTATTTACTTTATATTAGTGTATGAATGTTATTTTGTTGATGTTTTCCATTTAATTCTGCTTTCAGTCTTATATTCCATTTACAACAAGATGAGAAAAGCAGTTTTTTTTTCAATTAACCTGAATTTACTTGCTATAACACAATGCTCCAGCCAATGGAGGAAAGCAAGGAGGAAGAAAAAAAATCATATCTTATTTCCAGAAGATTAATGCCTCTTGGAGATAAGCTGGGAAGTCAGTGCTAATGGACGGCCGTGTTTTTCAGAGCTGGTTACTGCGTCCTGCACCGCTGTACACTTTTGTGGTAAACTGTGGGTTGTAATTGTATGGAGTTTTATTCTGCCCTGTTTGCCTGGTAGATGCTTGTGCTGTGCTGTTGTTTACATATGACTCCAGCTCTTACAGTGCACCACTGTAGACGCTATCAACATAAGCCAAGAACAGAGTTAAGGGCTTAACTACACGACCACAAGAGAAGGGGGGGTCGTGTGCATGAGGCTTAGAGAGAGAGCGGGGGCAGAACCGTTGCAGATATCAATAATTCATCTTGATCATATCATAAACCTTAAAAAGGCCTGGGATGCTGCTTTCATTCAAAACAGCATCTGACAGGCGAGCACTAACAACTACACAAAAAAAAGATTTTCATTGATTCCAAAATAATCATGAGGGAGAATATATATTCAGCGTTAAAATCCTGAATCAAACACACATTAGCCAAAAGCGATGCAGGAACTTACTCAAAATGTATCATTAAACGATCGTGTGCATCATTTATAAAATATCTATGCTGTCGGGGCAAAAATGTTTTTCTTTCGTTCATTTCCACATTTTTTTTTTTATCCTTTGAGTGAACATGACAAATGGGCCAGGAGGAGCAGCCTGAAATTAGGATCATTTTGAATAAAGTCTTTTTTTTTTTTAATTAACACAACAACCAGTTTGAAATATTTAGCAATTAAAGCAATTTGGCTGCAGAAAAGGGTATGAAGTGATGCTCATATACTCGTCCTGTTTAACTTTGCAGCTTTCTTGACCTGTGTTATTTATTTTATTGATGATATTCACCAATTTCACCATTTTTTTTTTATAAGAACACAAGATAATGGAAAGCAGGCTGGCATTTCAAGCAAGTAAGAAAGGAAAGAAGGCAAGTGTAACATTCTGGTTATTTCGAACACATATATTGAGGTCATTAGAGCAGTGATCTGCCTGCAGCTCTTCATGACAGATCACTGCTGTTGTTTCTGCATTAAGATCGGAGTTAATGCTAGTGTGCTGCATTAGTGTGTAAACTGCAGGCCTGCTTTAATGTGAGATTATTTTCCAGCAGCGGTAATCCCACTGTCTGTTCTCTTTGGGTTTGGGACTGGCGATCTGGGCAGGGCCTGCTGAACCTTGCTCTTAAGGATAAGGCCACTGTGGAGTTGCTATAGCGATAGCATGAGCCTAAAGTTGTGCCCTTTACCAAACAAAAAGGAAGAAAAAAAGAGAAAAGCAGGTTTTCTGAGAAATAAAATCCTGAAATAAACCCAGCATGTGTGTGAGTGTGTGTGCACGTTTGCAAGGCTGTGTATGCGCTGTGTGACAGTGTGTGCTTATGTACATGTTTGTGTGTGCAAGCGAGCACGCTTCTGCAAGAGACTGTGTGTGTGTGTGTGTGTGTGTGTGTGTGTGTGTGTGTGTGTGTGTGTGTGTGTGTGTGTGTGTGTGTGCGTGTTACAAAGGTGAGCATCAGAGGGGGTGGGAGGGGGAGGGAAGTTATTTTTCGGCGGAGCAGCGGATGTTCAGCTGAACCCATTTTTAACTGAACCCTGTGTGGAGTGATGTAGAGATACTGAACAAAGGCCTTAAACCCTCAGCCTCCTCCCCTACACCCCCCCTCACTCCACCACAACACCTGACATGAGCAAGAGGGGGTTGAGGGGTAAAAAAAAAAAAAAAAATAGATGAAGAAAAAAGAACATATTTCCTTTAAAAGCTGCTTAAGTGGTTGTTCGGTGCTAAACCATGCAAACACTTTGGTTAGACTTCTTAAAAGGAGGAAAGAGAAGATGTTTGATAAAAGGGAGATAATTTCAAAAAGCATTCATATGGAAATGTGCACACAGCCGGAAACCCAGAAAAAAAAAAGAAAACAGAAAAAAGTTCTTTTTTTCATTCTTTATTTAGATTGTTCCTTTAAGGCTGTGATGAAGTGATGAGCATGAAAAAAAAAGAACTTTAACTTGTTCAAAAAAGTAATAAAGAAACATCTACCTTTTTCAAATACACAATGTTAAGACTTTCAATTCTCTTTCTCTCTCTCTCTCTCTCTCTCTTATAATAAAGATGGGATGAAGAGAAGAGTTTATATATATATATATATATATATATATACATATATGTATATAAATATAAACATAATATGTAAATAGCATTTCCTTTCATTCTAACACAATTTCTCTCTCTCTCTCTCTTTCGTTCTCTCTCTCTCATCTGACACGGTGCTCATTTGGATGATTTGTGTAGACTCGTCCTGCAGAGCTGCACTTACAGTATTGGCTGGAGATAACGTATCAGAGCTAGCTTTAGCACGGGCCAGTGTGTTGGTAGGAAATGCTCTGTTAGCACTCTGCTGGTGATAAATGATTTAAGAAGGCGCCTTCTGAAACATCAATACCAACTCTTTTATAATTAAAAAAAGGAGAACCCACCCACAACGCTGCATTCGCTGGGGATTCGAGTCAGCAGCGCTCTGAAAAGATAATTCAGAAAAGCTGCGATGGATACAGAGAAGACTGTAAAAGGAATCTATTATCTGCAGCCCTGTATGTTGAGTATGTAGATAAATGCGTTGCGGAGGAAAGGTCTAGGTTAAAAGCTAGATAATTTTATAACGAAGACCACTTTTTCATTATTATTCATTAAGTCCATAAAGAGAAAGAAAGTGAAAAAGTGAACTTTTTAACTCTTGTGACTGAATGTCACCTATTGTCACTCTAGTGATGAGTCATGTATGTGTGTGTGTGTGTGTGTGTGTGTTTGTGTGCATGTGGGAGTTTGTGTATGTGAAAATGCTCTGTAAGGTCTTTTACTCCCCAGGTGGGGAAAAACAGTGTTAGGGTGTGAATTTGTACTCGCTATATGTTTTTTTTTTTTTTTTTTTTTTTTGGTGTGTATGTGTGTGTGTGTGTGTGTGTGTGCGTGTGTGTGTGTCTGTGTGTGGGTGGATGGGTGTACTATGCATTGTTGCTCACATACAAAATGGAGGCATGGAAGCAACACAGATTGCACCAAAATGGCTCCAGAAATTCAAGCAAAGCTTCAGAACAAGAGCAGAGGAGCTTCATTCTTTATTATTTTCTTTTCAGAGCACTGAATGTTTAGTGCTCTGTGATGGGGCACAATCTGTCGTTCAATTTGGGTCATGCTCGCATGAGCGAAATCTTACGTGATGATAAAAAAATAAAAAATAAAAAAAAAACTGCTCAGGAGTAGAGAGTGAATAAGGTCCTTCAACATTTCAGGTCTTTCCTGCCTTTTACCACACTCGCACGATAACTGCTGCAACAGCTGCTTAATGCTTGTACTGGCAGACCACAGCTCTGCACAGTTTCTGAGGACCTCGAATAGGCTGGTAAATGAAGTAAGGATGAAAAAGAGACTCTTTTGCAAGTCATTTTTCTGTGTGTAAACCAGACAGCAGCTTCCATTTCCTTATACAGGGACAGTCTCCCCGGAGCAATGATTTGTTCAGGAAACCAGTGGTGGTAGTGCAACCTCCACCCTCTTGGTCCATAAATGAGCATCCTACCCCTAGACCATGGCTGCACAATTAGGCTGAAAGATACTGGTTTGATACCAATAACCACTAAGCAAGATATATAAACCACTTTTATAATCGACCGACCTCTAAACTGAGCTGTTAAATCCCTTTGCATAAGAAGAGCATCTTAAAAACAGACTCTTATGCTCTTGACATCACTCAGACACTCGTTATTGGACCAGCGCCGTCTCTAGTCACGAATAAGCACCAGAATCTGTTAGAGTAACAATGTGATAATCTTCCAGCAGATCAAGACTGTCGGAAAGCATCAGAACATCCCCAGTTTAACTCACGAAGGACATCTTTATGGCTCCGCCCACCTGGGTCTCTTGTGAAGCTGGACAAACTGTACAACATTTAAAAAGAACAAAGTTTGAAAAGGTAGCAAGAATATACAGGCATGGCAGGGTCACTGCAGGAGGCCATTCATTTTTTAGGTTCTTATGGGCTCTCCCTCTGACTCAAGCTTTGTGTGTGTGTGTGTGTGTGTGTGTGTGTGTGTGTGTGTGTGTGTGTGTGTGATGGCGTATGTGCGTGTATGCTGGGCCTTAGGGATGTTATCGTGGGTGTGAAGTGTGACTCCATGGGGATGCCGCTGGCCATGCTGTCAGTCAATCACATGATTCTACTGCCTGGCAAGTTTCTAACCACAAATCCACCACGAGAAAAGGCCCAACGATTACTACAGGGGGTGCTAAAGAGTGGGAGGTGAGCGAAAAGAGAAAGAACGAGAGAGAAAATGAAAGAAAGAAGACAGACAGATAGAGAGAGAGAGAGAGAGAGAGAGAGAGAGAGAGAGAGAGAGAGATGGAGGGTCTCACCCCTGAAGAGGGCAGTCTTTTCCCGTCAGGGTTGGGCCTCACGGGCAAACCGCTGTACAGTCTAGCACGATCTCCTACACTGTATCTGTTCTGTAGAGGAGAGAGAGAGAGAGAGAGAGAGAGAGAGAGAGAGAGAGAGAGAGAGAGAGGGAAACACACAGAGAAAGAGAGTAAGAGGTGTATGGAGAGGTAGAATGTGATGGAACAGGGAGAAAGAAAGTAATAAAAGAGAATGCAGAAAAGAAGCACACAGAAAGAAAGAGAAAGAGAGAGAGAGAAGGAAAAGGAGGACGAGAACAGGGACGACAATTCAGTTTCATGGCCATTGACAGCTCGAGAAATTGCGATTGTTTATGGAAACAAAGAGGCATAGTGTCACTCGTGCCAAGCACCCCCTGGTGTTCTTTTGTTGCCCGTGGGCATCTCCACAAGATTAATTTTGTTACTCAGTGTGAAGGTTTTCACTTCAACTTTATATCTGCTGCGACTGCCAGCTTGTATTTCGGAGATCCTGCTGGTGTTGGTTCATATTGGTTTTCCACAAGAAGCGATAGCTCCAAATGTGTAATGTTAAAGCACAATGTGGCTTTAGGCTTGCATATCCTTTACTATAGTTTACTATAGTTTAGTGCGTCCCTTTGAGGACACGCTGGCATGTCACTTTTTCCAGTCATCATAAAGGATTTGTGATTTGTAAATGTAAATATATCAGCATCGTTCAAAGCTACTGCCAAAATCTGAAACCAACCAGCAGGAACGAAACTAAAGATAATTGTTTTCCCTTCTCAGTAAAACTACCAGTTCACAAATGTGACGTATATTGTTCATGGTCACAAGTAGTCACTTTCACTTTCACCAACAGCAATAAAACTCATTTCCATTGGATAAAAAAAAAAAAAAAAAAAAGTATCCATACACTGTAGACTATACGCAAGCCACATGGTAGCCTGATCAAGCATGGTTTTAATTGGGACACTATCAGACCTACAAGCCTGCCGAAGTAAGTTAATGAATACGTGAGTGAGTTTAAAGCCGGGCCCATGATGTCTACAAAAGAGACAAAAAAGGACTCTAGCTTTAAAACACAGTCTCCGAGAGTGTGTGAAGGATTCCGCTCGGCAGGAGTGACGGGATCAAACAGCGTTGAGCCCCGCGGTGAGGAATCCCCTCCATGCTGCGCCGTGTGTGACGAGGGCTTGGGAAAACACTAGCGGCGGGAGGGTTGGCAAGCTGGCTACGGAGCCAGAGCAATCCAGCATCTAATGATTCACACAGCACATTGTGCCAAACACACACACACACACACACACACACACACACACACACACACACACACACACACACACACACATTGCATAGAAAACATTTCAGCAAAACTTGCTGTTCACTCTTTCATTAGCCCATCTACAGAGACACTGTACTATAAAGATTAATAGATACTTATGGCCACAGCTAATTAGAGCCTTGAGCCTACCCCAATACTCTCTCTCTCTCTCTCTCTCTCTCTCTCTCTCTCTCTCTCTCTCTCTCTCTCTATCCCCCCCCTCCTCGTTAGAAATGCACTGCAGCTGAATCATCAGAATTAACATGTAAACCATTCCTTAAAAAGAAGAAGCTGCAGACATTCCTTTTCAAGGCCATCTCTCAACCCTTCATCTATTCTTCAAGACATAACGGGATATTTCAGCTGAAAAAAAAAATCTAATCATGTTCACAATTCTCTGCTTAGAATAAATTAACTTCACTTGGATGAATTCAGTCTTCAACATGAGCCACATGCTGTACAACGTCTCTGCCTCAAAGTGCAAACTTCATCAACCTGCTGATAAATAGTGGAATGTCCCTTTAAAATACCCTCCCATTGAAAAGCCCTACACTTCCTGTTCTGACGTATGATCAATGATAAAAATCAAACCACACACACAATTATTCTTCTGTACTTTTCTAAATCTGTACATCGAAGCGAGAAAGTGGAGTAACTGTACAAGCAAGCATTTCCAAACTGCCGTTATTAGAATAGCAGTGTTAGATGTGGTGGGGCAGGTCGGCCGCTGTGACCTTACTTTTGACTGATGGGACTCTTTCTTTTTTTCTTTCTCTCTCTGTCTTTCTTTCTCTATCTCTCACATGATTCTAAACTTAGACCTGGAAGAGTTTTTTTTTCTGCACCTTCAGCGGCCCTGTTAACCACTGCACGTGTCAGTAAGGCAATGGCATTTACTGTAAGTGCTAGGTGCTCGTTCACACACGCCCACCCGAAAAGCTGGAGGTTTCAAAAAGGCCCTGAAGAGTTAGATAAGGTGAGTGTGAGGATAACACGGCAATGTTTAAAGCTTTAAGGAAATAATCAAATTTATACAATCTTCTCCCAGTGCGGTCAGCCATTTATTCATTTTTTTTGAAGGTTTGAGGTTACAGTATAGCTACTTCTACTGGAACTTGCTAAAACATGTTTAAGCAGTTTTGGATTTTTAAAATTAACCCTTCACTATAGGTTTTACAAACAATGTAAAAATCAGCGTTTTTTTTTTTTATACTATAAAATATTCGAAATATTCAAAACAAATATAACTGACTTTCAATATTTTAAAATATTATTTAACCCCAAAGATTCGTCCTATTTTGAAGAAAATGTACTTTTTTCAAAACTCCAGTTGCTTTTGGCCTTCGTGCTGGACGTGACGACGTGAACAGGATCAGGGACGAGTGTGTTAGAGGGACAGCTCAAGCTGGACGATTTGGAGACAAAGTCAGAGGAGTGAGATTGTGTTGGTTTGGACATGTGCAGAGGAGAGATGGTATATTGGGTATAGTATATTGGGGGGAGGATGTCGAGGATGGAGCTGCCAGGCAGCTTTTAATTGTGTCTTAATTAATGAAACAATCGTCAGCTGTCCCAGATCACTTTGTGATAACTTTAATGCAGTGTCCTTGTTTGAATAATCAGAAGACACAGTCTGATTATTGACTAAAGAGTGACTCTCAGTAGCAAAATGAGCAAATGAGACAGAAATATTTGTCTGCTAGAAGAGAAACCGGTGGGTTTGGACACAAGGTCATTGCTGGAAAGGTTGCAGTGGATCTGTGCCGCTGCCATAAAAGGTAAGGTGTTATTATTTTGATGAAACTTAGTTTAGCTTTCACTAAATTGCACTTAAAGTGTATTTTGTTACATTGCACTACAAAATAGTTGCATTTTTGAATCCAAGAGCGGTTCCAGAGGTTTGACCTGTAGTGTACATTAAACATTTTGCAGAGAAGCTTTAAGGTTATTACAGTACAGACGAAATAGAAACGTATACCTCACCGTTGACCACTATAGAACCAGCTTACCTACATCATCACACCCCCTCCTCGAAATTAGGGAACGAAGATAGGTCGAAAATATAACACCACAAGACTTCACTTAAGTAAAACTGATAAAAAAAAACAAACCAGACGCACGTTTATTCTTCTGTACTTTTCTAAACCTGAACATCGAAGTGTGAAAGTGGAGTAACTGTACAAGCAAGCGTCGCCAAACTGCCGTTATTATTACAGCGGCAGCGGTAGATGTGGTGGAGCAGGTCGGCCACTGTGACCTTAGTTTTGGCTGATGGGACTTTCTTTCCCTCGTTCTTTCTGGCTCACTCAAGGTCTTTCTTTCTCTACTTCTCACACGATTCTAAGCTAACGTAGTGAAAATTGACGTTTTTAGATGGTAGAGCAGTACCCAGCAGTACCACCAAAAAATACGCCCTGAGGTTATGTTTCCAAAGCTGCATTTGTTGCTTACGCAATTAACTTTCCATACAGTTTCCAATGTGATTTGTGACTAAACTACTGCTGTAATGCATGAGAGATATCTATGGATTTGGATGCAGGTTCTATAATTAACTTTAATACGTTTTCATTTCTACAACAATTTTTAGCATGTTTAGGCTCTAAAACAAGCACTTACAGGCACGCAGACAGAGAGACAGATAGACAGACAGGCAGACAGACAGGCAGGCGTGCAGAGACACACACACACACACACACACACACACACATGCACATGCACACACACACACAAACAAAAATATAGGTTCAAAAGGTGTAAGAAAGGTGCAAAGTGTGATACACACATCGACCATACAGCTAATCACAACCCTGCACTACTGAACAACCTTTTCACACCAGTTCATTCTCCAATCACCAAACCTTCAGAGCTTCAATTGCAGAGTGGAGTCTGTTGGTTCCCCCATGCAAATATTCTTCAAATAAACAGAGTCAGTAAGGAAAAAGAGAACGGAAAAAGGGAAAAAGGAGAGAAAAGGAGAAAGGAAGAGAGAGAAATGAAGTGACTTGAGAAAGAGAAATTGAGTGCAATAGAGAGAAGGAGTAAGAAACAAGAGAGGTTAAATGAAGAGACAAATGAGATAGGGGAAAAAAGGGGGGAAAGAGAGAGAAAAGAGGGCAAAAGACAAAGAAAAGGAGAAAAAGGTGAAAGGAGGGATGGAAGAAAAGGAAGGAGAAATGGGAGAGGGAGAAATAGAGAATGAGAGAGAGAGAGAGAGAGAGAGAGGGAGAGAGAGAGAGAGATTAAGAAAGAGAGAGAGGGAGAGAGAGAGAGTAAGAGAGAGAGAGGGAGAGAGAGAGAGATAGAAAAGAAGACAGAGAAAAAGATAAGAGAGTGAAAATGTGTGACTAGCACACACGCACGCACACACACACACACACACACACACACACACACACACACACACACACATACACACACACACACACACAGAGCGATAGAGAGGAAGTAAGAGAGAGAGAGAATAGAGAGAGAGAGTAAGAGAGAGAGAGAGAGAGAGAGAGAGAGAGAGAGAGAGAGAGAGAGAGAGAGAGAGAGGAGACAGAAAGAGAGAGAGGCGAGGCGCGAGAGAGAGAAAACATCTGCATCAAAGACAGCAGTGGAGAAGCAGCTGCTGGAGTTGGGATGCAAATGCAAGGCCTCGACCACAAGAGCATTATTACATTTTGAATATTGGATATTATTACCATGCAAATTGCACTGGGCCAGAGATTAAGTTGCAATTATGGTCTGAAAGCCATTGAAGCCAGTGGAATTATTCTATATTCAGAGGCCCGGCTGGAGGGATGCTTCAGGGACAAGATGCACTTAGTGATATCAGATCTAGCTGGAATGCTGCATTATTATCAGTGTATAGGGTGCATGTAGACACAAAAGCAGGGCTTTGCGTTTGCATCTAACTAACACCTCTGTTGACCATTTGTTTGCGTATGTGTGACAATGCGAGCAAAGCCAAGCACTGGAAAGCTACAATAAAAGTGTGATAAATAGTCTTGACCTGCTGAAACCTAAACAACAGTGTGTAGTATAGTATGTACGCCTTGCACAAACACTAACTTTTACAAAAGGAGAAAGCCCAGTGAAAAGATTTCCCTCCCATGTTTATTCGGCTGCTTGAAAGAATTCTGAATTAAAACGTTGTTCAATTGAATTTTTTTGTGATATTGTAATATTTTGCAAAGCATTATTACATTTACCATCTTTATCGGTTCCAGAATTCAGGATTCTGTAACTTTTTCATGCTTTTCTCCATTTGTGTTCTCTCTCTACAACACCCCATATGCATGACACAAGACATAAGAATCCCGTTTTAACTGAATAGGGATTTGCTAGTTGTTAAAGCAGCAAATTTCAGTTATTGAAGCAACTGTGATGCATGCAGGCTTGTTAACAGCACGTTCAGCAGTAGCTATATTTTGGATTTTGGCCAAACTATTCCTTTAATTGTGTTTGTGTTTCCAATAATCTTGCAAAATCTGTTAATATTCGTCCAAACTTCAAAAATCATACAAATAGCCTTCATTTTAATGAACAGAGTCTCTCTAGGAAGTGTGAGTGTGTGCATCTAACTGTGTGGTAAATTGTAGTGTAGGGTTTGTTTGTTGCTGTTCATTTTTTTCAGCCAGGGCATTGAAGATTCACACCTTTATCACCGGAACAATGACTCAGCCTGGACACACACACACACACACACACACACACGCCCTCAAAGAAGTAAAGCATTGGTCAAAGATGTATGGTAGAAAATGAAGGTAAAAACAGAAAGCATCGAGAGGGGGTACTAAAGTATTACCTAAAACATCTGCAACATCTTCTCTCTCTCTCTCTCTCTCTCTCTCTCTCTCTCTCTCTCTCTCTCTCTCTCTCTCTTCAGTGCCAGCTTTTCCCAGGCTCAGTGAATCCTCATTATGCAAATGTAGAAAATTGTATTTCAGCTGCTTTGTGTGTGTGTGTGTGTGTGTGTGTGTGTGTGTGTGTGTGTGTGTGTGTGTGCGTGTGTGTGTGTGTGTATCGGGGGTTCTAATTAGGATAACACAGAAAACGAGAGAGCTGGGTTAGGGGGAGGGGGGGCTACTGAACAGTGCACCTGCAATTCAATACTGCTGTTTCTAACACACACACACACACACACACACACACACACACACACACACACACAAGGACAGGTCATTGCACTTAGTGTTTGGATCGGCAAATGTTCTGCTGTCGGGCGTTGCCATGGAAACGAACCAGTAACCCTGGGTGACATATCCATAAAAGAGCAGTGGCCTGGATGTAGTTGTTTACATTCTGTTAGGACAGGAGTGCAAAGTTAACACAAAGATACCTTTCTTGCTAAGAGCATCGCACACACACAGGGCTCGACCTCGCCTCAGCAAACTGCTTAAGATTAGCACTTTATAACTCGGGGAAGCCCTTAAACAACTTCAGTTCCTCACGCTCAAAACTACGTAACTTACATGTACAGCCAGCTGAACGTAGTAACTGAATAAAATGCCTTAACCCTTGTGTGGTGTTCATGATTTTATTTCTAAGACAACGTTGGTGGGTCTGATTGACCAGCAGCATTATTGGGATGAGTATGAGAAAATATATGACACATATTCACATTTAACCCATCTACAAGAAACAAAGACATCCTCTTTGGTTCATAATTCCCATTTAACAAGGTTAGATCACATGATTCTGGCATGAAAGTGTGTAAAGTGTGCAGAAATATGGGAATGTGGTGTTCTTCATAGAAAATTAGCCAAACTCAATGAGCCTGGGGATTGGAAAATAAGTAATTCTTTAAATTTGCAAATACATATAACAGGTCCCACAGACTGAGACACCAAACAAGGACTTATATCGATTAGTCTGACGGCTTGCGGTATAAAGAAAAAAGTCAGATCAAATTATTAAATCAACATAATGTCATTTCAATCAATCAGCAAAGACATTTTTAGTATTAAAATGTTGCTTCTGTAGTTTTGAACTGCAGTGAACAGGCTGAATAGTTTCTGTAATAATACATCACTAACACATCTCTCAACCTGCATTCAGCTCTTCATTAAGATGCCATGGTGTTGTCAGTGTGGTTTAAGACACTGTGTGGCATTCTGGATGCTATAAAAATCCTCAGCCCCTTCACACTGCCATTTCAGATGACACTTGGGCTGCAAAGAAGTTATGAATAGGTGGGTCCTAAACCACATCGGCAAGTCTACGTGACTTTAATGAAGATCTGCATGCAAGTTCTGGTCATTTTGTTTTAGTGATTAGAGCTTGTTGGGTGACTATTGATTTCTTAAGGCTTGTTGGTCCCGCATTTAACAAAAGACGTCGTCAGTCTTGGCTGATCAATTGTGTTCTGATCAGCAGCACTAAGAACAATTTGTGAAGATTCCTCAGAACCCACCACGTTGCATCGAGCCACTCTGAATGTGTGCCCTCACTGCCCTCACTGGTAAGTGTGGTTAAGAAATTCATACAGAAAGAGAACAAGGCCTGTTTGTCCTCTAGTCAAGCACACGTCTGCACAGTAACTTTCCTGGAACCCGCACTCAAATAACGCAGGTAATGTTTAGCTTTTTAGTAATAATAAAGAGTAACAGAGTGATTTGACTGAAATGTCTTTCTCCTACTCTCTCTCTTTCAGGTCTGTCTGTCCGTCTGTGTCTGTCTGTCCGTCTGTGTCTGTCTGTCCGTCTGTGTCCCCTGCTGAGTGATTATATATGCAGGCCAGTGTGACTCTGAACAGCGTGGTCTGTTTCCACAGGGTGCATGTTGTGGGAGATGACATGCTCTTTGGAGACCGTCCAGCTAATTTCTGTGGTCACTTAGCTGACTTTTTTCTCATGTGGTTTTTCTGCTTCTAGTGTGTGTGTGGGTGGGTGTGTGTGTGGGGGGTGTGTGAGATTTTTTATGTATCAGGTATGAATACCTGAGAAGGCACTACATGCAAGGACAGCATTTTTGAAAGAATGAAGTGTGGCATTTAGTGTGTGTGTGTGTGTGTGTGTGTGTGTGTGTGTGTGTGTGTGTGTAAAAGAATCCCACTTGGTTCAGTTCTTTCAGAGCTCATTACACAAGCAAGACAAAATAACACAGTTACATCATGCATGCTCATTCCCAGCATCGCCCCTGATTTACAAAGCAACTGGTGGCTTCATTTTTCAGGACAGCACTCTCTAATCATTAGAATGTTTGTTTTTGTAATTGTAAACTTAGCATCTGAAAACATTTACGTGGAACTGTCTCCATTCGAATGTGCCCTTTAAGAAGTGATCTGATATCACTAATAATTCCTTTTCTATTGTACAGTTTACGTCATGCATAATTATTTTTTATTATTTTTTAAGTTGTGATCACCCATTTTACTGCCACATGCAGATAAACTGAACCCGTATGGAGTTTCCTTTCTTTCATGCAAATTTCACATTGGCGAATAAATCATTTGTTCTAAATGCAATTGTTATGAAACACAATCTAAAACCTATATGAGCTTGTTGTTGCCAATTATACATAGACACAATGGGATTTTAGGGGATACATGCATGCTCAACAACAACTGTTATTATGATTATTATTATTATTATTGATTATTATTATAAAGTTTAATAATGGAGGTCATAAGGATGAAAGTTAAATATCCTTTAGAAGTATCTAATTTGGTCTTTACTGATCAAAAGACAAAAACTTAAAAAATGTCATAAGTGTTCCTTAAAAGCAGGTGTAAATGTAATAAAGGTAATAACAGGTTCAAATGTCATATTTTGTTGACTTTCTAAATCTTAAATAGCATTCTTCATTCTGCTTTGCCTACTTTGACTGAAGTTAAATATATCACCAGTTTAGCCCTCCCCATCATGTTTTAGCTCATGTGGTTCATGACGATGATAGTTAGGACTGGAGTAATTATTCTTAACCCACTGCCGGTTAAGGACTCATATCATCCGGATTAATTTTAGCACAACATGTGTTTAATCACACAACAGTATGACAGTTAATGTGTTCAGCCAGCAAAACATCATTTTTATTAATAATAATATGGCCGAAACCGAAGTTTCTCCAATGGCTCCTCCCTTTCCGATACACAAGATCGTCTCAGAATAGGCATCTGAACTGTTCAGAAGTTTCCGATTTGAGAAAGTACAAACACACAAGTGTGACGATGTGGGTTAATACAAACATCATGACAAAGTTTAAATACCTTAAAAACTGTTGCCAGCACAACTGCATTTCAAGTCAGGCTGCGAGGGGAGCTTTCTTCAGTTCAACACTGCTTTCTGCTCCTTTCTTTGGGGATTATTGCCTCCACAGTAATAACATGTACACCACATTAAAATAATCTACCATTTGCATGACTCATGGCACACAAAAGAAGGAAAGTGTTTCCCAAAACGTTAAAGCAATCTACTTACAACCATCTGTTCCCAGCCTGAATCACACTCATACTGCCTGAGAAAAGCAGTCCAAATTTCTCTCTGCCAAAATGCAGATGCAATACAATCAGCCATAGTCCTACTGAAAAAAAAAGGGAAGAAGTTTTTATTTTTCTCTGAAGTTCCGTCAGTTCAGATGCGGTTGTTTATCAGGCTCTGATTCAAAAGGGAAAAACCTTTACATTCAAACTGGGACAACAACGCTTTTAAAAGTGCATTTAAAATGTGGTTGGTGGTGTAGTGGATAACACCACTGTCCTCCAAAGTGGGGAAGAATGTCCTTGGGCAAGACTCCTAATTCTGCATTGTCCTCCATGTGTAATATAATTAAACTGTAAATTCATCTGGTTCAGAGCTTCTTATATAAAAATGACAACAACAACAAAAAAAAAAAAAACTCATTGACTGCACATGAATATATTACAGTTAAATCTAAAAGTTGACAACCCGAAAGACTTTCTTCCATTCTTATTCAAAAACATTCTTATATGTTTTTCAGGTGTAACTGATGCAGAAGTCTGCGATGGGCTGGCAACCTGTCCAGGGTGTGTCCCCTGTCCTTCGCCCTGTGTGAGCTGGGATGGACTTCAGCACTCCCCCGTGACCCCACTTGGGAAAAGCGGCAGAAAATGACTGACTGACTGACTGATGCAGAAGTTTGATTCAGGTCAGGTCAGTTCAACCTCAAAACACAATTTCTTATTTACAGCCAAAGAAAGAATTCCAAGGATTTGATGTTTGACTACATTATTTATGACTTTTAATCCACATGGCAGCAGATCATCTCGTAAAAAGTGACTATAAATCATAAATAGATAAAATGTGCATTCTGTGGGTCCAAGCTGTAATGCATGGTCTGAAATGTCAGACGTTTATGGCTGTAGCCATTGGAATTAGCCTGGCGACAGCCACTAGCAGCAGTTTTAGCCTGTGTACTGGACCTTATGATCCGCGTGTGTCTGTGTGTGTGTGCGTGTGTGTGCGTGCGCGATGACCTCATGGGGTGTATTTTCCACAGCAGATGTCTCATGTTGGACGACACTGCATATTGCAGTCCATGTTGACAGAGAGATCAACATGCACTGAAACTATGGGAGACATCTAAACACAGAAACACACACACACACACACACACACACACACACTGAAGGAAGCATTCATCAACGTATTCATATGCACTACTGTGCTGAAGTCTTTGACGCCTGTGCAAATGGTATATGGTGCAAAAAGAAACAAAGGACTAACTTTAAATGAACAGTATATAAAAGACACCTATAATAGGAGGGTTGTGACCTCTGAAAATACCTAATCAATCCTTAATTGAATGCTGCTGATAGGATTTTGCTTCTTTGTGTGTGTGTGTGTGTGTGTGTGTGTGTGTGTGTGTGTGAGCGTTTATGAATGTTGAGCTACTATCATTCATTTCAGCACCCCTCTGTCAACAAATACTAAAGACATCCAGCTTATGAAGCACATTAAAATGTGATTAAGCTGCAGTGTGTTTAAAGCAGCCCAAGGATGATTCAACGCAAATTCAAATGTATAATAATGAGGAGATGACATGTTTTCATAAACTTCATAAAAATGTTCTCTCTGTAATCAGAAGCGATGAGCTCGCGGACAGACGGGCAACAGGCTTTAACCAGCTCACTGACAAGTAACCCTGCTTAAATGTGTGGTACCTGTGAGCTACTTCTCCAGAAATAAACTTGAATAGCTCTGTACAGAGTTGTATTAAAAAAAACAAAAAAAAAAACCTTGGCAGGCCTATGTTTACCCTATGAGTAATACTGTTACATAAACTAAGACCAATAGACCAATGGCTCACTGTATTCTCACAATCTTTCTGCATTCATGCATTATGTGTGACACTGGACTTTTACCTTTAACACTGACCTTAACGATACAGGATGACAGCAACCCTGAGCTCCAGCTCCAACAAAGAGCATTCTTGCTTGGCCGTCTGTACCGATTGGCTCAAATGTTTAAAATGGAGAGGGAACACTGTGCAGCAGCACCAAGGAGATGATTCACATTTTCTTTTGTTGTTGAATGTCAGCACTTCGCACCACAATGATATAAATGATAAAGTGCCTGTGCAATACTGAAAGTGCCTGCTCAGGCTCTGTGGTCTGTGCAAACGACAAAAGATGCATTCACAACAACTCATATTTGCACTTTTGAATCCCTTTGCCAGAACTGAAAATATGGAGAACATTCACTACAGTTGGTTGATTTAAATTGTACAGTTGGCGTAAAAGTTCATTGGACTAAAACTAAAAATCATCCCCCATTAAAGTTCACTTTTCTTTAGAAGATTCCATCTACCAAAGTTGGGATTTGGGAGTGTGTTATGTGAACATGTGGTGTCTGGATCAGGCCTGGGGAATCTGGAGGCCAACACCTTGAACTCTTTGTCATATTACTCAACCCTGACCCGAACAGTTTCTATAGTGACAGGGAGGATTATCCTGCTGACCTGCTGAAAGAGATCACTGCCATTAGGGAATAACTAGATACCCAAATGTGTGATGGTAATCATCCTGTTATGGCTGGGGTGTATATATACAGTACTGTGCAAAAGTTTTAGGCGGTGTGGAAAAAATGCTGCAAACAAAGAATGCTTTCAGAAATATAAATAATGATTGTTTGTTTTTATCAATTTACAAAATGCAAAGTGAGCGAGCAAAAGAAAAATCTAAATCAGATCAATATTTGGTGTCACTACCTTTTGCCTTCAAACCAGCATCAGTTCTTCTGGCCCCACAGAGCCCTGATCTCAACATCATCCAGTGTGTCTGGATCACATGAAGAGACAGAAGGATGTGAGGAAGCTACATCCACAGAAGATCTGGGGTCAGTTCTCCAAGATGTTTGGAACAACCTACCGGCCGAGTTCCTTCAAAAACTGTGTGCAAGTGTACCTAGAAGAATTGATGCTGTTTTGAAGGCAAAGGGTGATCACACCAAATATTGATTTGATTTAAATTTCTCTTTTGTTCATTCATTGCATTTTGTTGATTGATGAAAATAAATGATCAACACTTCCATTTCTGAAAGCATTGTTTGTTTACTTTTGCACAGTACTGTATATATGGGACAGACCATATATAAAGCCCATATGGGATAAAACCCATACATAACAAACAAACAAGAGATCTCTTCAATGTGCTGAACATTTCAGAAAGTCCACAGACGTCTCTTCCATTACCATCTCATAAACAGAGTTAGACACAGACCCATACACACAGTTCTCAGGAAAGGTTTGTGTGTATGTGTGTGTGTATTAGTACAATGCAGAGACTATAAGAGGGTCTTTATCTGCCAGGATGGAGAAAGGGGGGCAAAGGGGCAATGCCTAAGATTCCATTCATTGGTGAAGACTTAAGCATGCATGTCTATTCTACTAATCTGAAGGGAATGTTACACACACGCGCAAACACACACACACACACACACACACACACACACTCACACAAACACACACTCCATTAATGCTAGATGGGTGTAAATGATACAACATAAGAGGACTTACGTTTCAGGTAATATAACCCAGCCAGCTGCTCTCAAAGCCTCGCATCACTGACAACACACACAGCAAACAGTGAATGTGTGTGTGTGTGTGCGTGTGTGTGCGTGTGTGTGTTTTACATAGTTAAAACTGAAACCAGGTCCGTCCACCTGCCATACATGCTACATAAACCTGTCATTAGGCCAACATGGCAGTGTTCCAAAGGTTACTGGGCAAAACTAAACAGTGGTAAGTAAAACAGTAACGAACGAGCTTTTGTTGGATTTTTTTGCTCCGATTTTGCTCCTTCAAGGAGAAATCAGTGCTGTGCTGATTATTTCATTTACAAATAATATATTGTTTAAATATAGATAGATAGATAGATAGATAGATAGATAGATAGATAGATAGATAGATAGATAGATAGATAGATAGATAGATAGAGTGTTTCTGCAATTGTTTCTGCATTTTATTTTTCTATAGTTTATGTCTACTTGTATGTTATTTTATACATACATTTGCACAACCTTTCAAACAAAATCTTGTATCTCCGTATTTGATATTGTCCTTCAAAGTGGATTCAAACTTCAAAGTTTTGTTTTTTTTTTCCTTCCTCTTTAAAGTCACCTTCTTGTTCTGGTTGTGTGTCTTTTTCCTGTAAAGCAGAAACTTTAAAAGGCTGTTGTCTGTTACAGTTCAGTTTATCATTAAAATAGATCCATAGATCACTTGATAACTAATCAGCCTAGTATTAATATCAGGCCTAGTAAGAGTACCACTTGGACACCTCTGGACTCGTTGGACAGCGCCGAGTCATTTGGCCTTGGAGGAAAGTCAAAAGGAAAGCAGTCTTGAATATCAGAATACACACATTACTCCTGCCTGGCAAGTATCCCCTTCACACCAGCGATAAGCTACAGCAATATGGCATCCGTTTCTGCTTGTTTCACTGGCATGGTGCCCAGGCCCCATTGTTTTCCCTCTATACCCTTCCCTTCACTCGTTTATGGCTCCTCCTTCCCTCTTTGCTCACCGCGGCAACCGTCCTGCATGCTGATTGGCCAGTCATATCTGGCAGCTCAATTAGCCGGTAATGTCGTGTTTACCTTTCAGACCGCAGAGGGAGGGGGGAAGTCCCAACCAAACACACACACACACAAACGCTCACACACACACACACACCATATAGAAACAACATGACAATGAATTTCTCTCTCTCAGTGCATGGTTGAGCCATTGTGTGCGTGTGCAGCCCAGTTTCCTGTGACGTGCCATGGGCACATGTGTGCAAGTTGGTGAGTACTTTAAATGGCATCGTTTCAAAAGCACCCAGCTAGTTTCATTCAGATTTAGCATATGCAAAAGCCAGCCATTAAGCTCACATGCAGAAACCACTGCAGACTCAGAACAGGTCAGAGCGGTTACTTATGTGCTTTTGTAGAAATTGCTCCCCTGCAGGCTTACGGCACAGGCTAAAAACTCCAAAGGCAGTTTTTTATATTAACAGCTCAATGCTAGTTCACAGCAAGGAACAGTAGGAGAACTCCTTCCAACAGGAATTTCTCTGCTGTACAAACATTTCCCATCTCTGAGGGGTGTGCACAGACAATAGAATTCCCAGTGAACATTACAGGTGTTACTCTTCAACCTTAAACGTTAGGGATGAAAAGAACTTCCAGCCCTTGAAAATGGTCAAAGATGGCACTTTTACTCTCAGCCAAACAAAGGTGGCCTCAAAAGTTGACAGAAATACTAAATAACTCCACAACAAAGTTTAAAAATCTTCTTGTTTCATGGGTAATGAAAAGAGAAAATGGTCATTTAAATTGTTCCTCAGTTCTTTGGGTCTCCTGCACTGGTCAGATCAGTGAAAAGCAGCAGCAGATAAACAGTGAAAATGTCTGCCTTGTGGAAGTAGTGCACAGTTTCTCCAAAAGACATTACAAAAACCATTGTGCATCATAATGAGGCATGAAATAAAACAAATAATCATTCTGAAGTCAACAATTAAAAGACTTATTAATAATAATTTCTTATAAGGCAGAGCTTGTGTGTTGGATACTTTGTGTACATTTAGTATGCAAGCCTTAAGTCGGAAAATGTTTCTGCTAGTTGGGCACATACTGTTGCTTACATACTGCAAGGCTGTATTTAAGAAAAAAAAAGTAATTTAATTTTTTTTTTTCACTTTCAGTTATGGGTTTTTACATCAGTGCACAAAAAATGTAACTAAAAGGAACGTTCTCTGAAGTTAAAATAAAATGGCAAAAAAAAAATCTATATTCCTATTGCTACCAATAATAAACCCAAAGCTCCATCCTGATTCATTGCTTTTTTTTTTCTCCCATGTCACTGGAGTGCCTGAATTATGAGGCTGTAAAGTGAAACTGACCATAGAATGCCGAAGGACCCTGGTATCTTTTGATCCAGTTGTTATGAAAAGTGTAATTGATAGATGACAAAACGGGGAAAAAGAAAGAAAGATGGGGATTTTGGACACCAGTGATTGTCAAGTCAGAACTAAGCTTAATCTCTTTAGGAAACATACTGGACCTTTAGAGCCATTCTGAGCCTCAGCACTTTAAAATAAAAATCTCTGACTGCGATTTACAAATCACAACGGGAGTTTTTGAGTTGGTGATAGAAATTCCATAGGCAGAAGAGAGGGATAGAACAGCAGGAGGAGGGTAGGAAAGAAAAGGACACTGGAGGAGAGGATGTGAAGAGGGAAGAGAGGGAGAGAGAGGGAGTCCCTCGCTCGGCGGGTGCCAGCTGTATAATGAGAGTGTCAGTGCTGGTTAGTGTGTATCGGTCGCGCTCTCTCTCTCTGGCTGTGGACAGCTCTCATTAGCCCAGTAATGGCATGCCACTGGGCCTATGGGGAGCAGGAGAGAGTAAGAGTGTGTGAGAGAGAGAGAGAGTGAGAGAGAGAGAGAGAGAGAGAAATGAATGGCATGATGGAGGGCATAAAAAGCTGGATTGCTGATTTTACAGTAAATAAAAACAAGACAAGGAAAAAAACAAGTAGAGGAGTAAAGAAAGTACGCAGACAATGACAGAGAGGAAAGAGGGAAGAAAATGTCGCCAGAGCTAGAGGATAATGAGACAGGTGTCTAAACAGATCCTGCAGCTTTTGTGGGACATGAGCAAAGGCAAGCTGTACCACCTTATTATTGTCTATTAGATCCTTATCACAAAACCCTGATGTTCCCACTGTACTCTCAAGACTACAGGCAAACTGCACGCAGATTAACTCATTAATCCAGGCAGATCTGCATCATTCTAACTGAATGAAGGCCAGTCACGGCATCAGTTCACTGATTTTCAGCTGCAGGGTGTTGTGTGATTTGTGTTATGAGTCAGTGAAGTGAAGTGAGACACAACAAAATGCAACCTCTGCTTTTCACCCGTACGCAGACGTGCAGCAGGGGGCAGTCATATCCAGCGCTCGGGGAGCAGTGATGGGGACGGCACCTTGCTCAAGGGTACCTCAGGGCAACCTACTGGTCTGGGATTCAAACCCATGACCATCCGATCCTGCAGCCTAGTCCCTAACCTCTGTGCACCGCTGCAATATCAACCAAAAATGTCCAACAAAAGATTAGAGTGGTCCCTTAAAGAACCCTAAAGAAGCCCCCAAATCACTCAGCAGGATGCAAGCCCGAATGAATCCTCCTGCAGCCTCACACACATCACAGCTGTGAGGAGAAGTTAAATTATGGGCAGAAATATGAAGAATGATTCATCGTTCTATTTTAGTGACTTTTTTGTTTCTCTCTAAATCTTTAAACAGCAATCGTAATAGAAGAAAACCTATTTTCTGAATATATCACTATGCACAACTAGCTGGAGAAAAATAAGGAACCAGGAACACCATGTTTCACCTCTCTTATCCCATGATCACACTCATGAATGAGCTAAAACGCTCATCTAGTTCAGAGACCCTGCTTTATACTCTGTTTCCGTCTGTATGAGAGGAAAGGTGCCGTGACTTCAGATTTGCGCTGACTTTGGTTCAGGTGATTGCATGTTACATGTTGCATGAATTCAAAGCAAAGCGAATCACTTGGTTTGTTAGATAACTTAAAGCAACACTCAGCCACTATATCACATGGTCAGGTCACATATCAGAGCGTGTTGTACTCAGTCAGCAGAAATGACCCGTTTGAAACATTTTTGAAACATTTTTTGCTAATCCACAGTTGAACAAACAATTCGTAGCGGAGAAATGAGTTTTGATTGGACCATTGAAGGTATTTTTGTCATCAGTGAACTGATGATCCATTCAGTCTTAAAGAGGCAGAGCTCAAATAAGGTTTGTTTTCATTGCCTTGATTGTGCTACACATACATATTATGCATACATTTACATCAAGAATAAATGAAGGACATAAAGACCTTTAATAAAGTGACTGGAAGGTAAAAGCTCTTTTCGATCTAATTGTGGTTAAAGTGAACATAAGGCTTTCATCCCCACCAAATCTCTGCCTAAACTACAAACACCATGTGTCATTTCTTGCACTGTTGCCATTGCGATGTGGAAGCAGCCAAATGAAAGAGATGCAATGTCATAAAAACCCAAACTCTGAGCTCTTGTGAAAAGTATGCATCAAGTGATTGGATTTTAGATTTTAGAATAACAGTGATTAAAATGAGATTAATAGGACAGAGATTATGCTTAAAAATGATGGAGAATTCATATAAGTACACAAAATTAGCACTCTCTGACCCTTACCTGCCCTCTACCCGGACAGACTTGACTCTTGATTACACTCTGCTAATGAGGAATGAGGAGAATATGTGATAATCATCTACATGTTTTATATAATCTCCTACTAATGACAACAGTGCTATTAATCTGCGAAGGAAAAAAGGCATTACGCCACCAGTAAACTCTGTTTTTTTGTCCACCCTTGCCTACTTACAGTCATCAGCATATATATCTGCTGTTATAAATATGCGCTGGGAATGTAAGTGACATAAAGGATTGTAATTCTGTCAAAGACAGCATCGCAAGGAGCGCTTGATTATAGCTTGCGGATGGTATTAAAGTTAAGAGCTTTTCTACAGGGGAGATTCTATGGCTGCAGTGGTGGCATTTAGACGTTTAGATCCAAGACAAAATGTGTGCTTGTGCGCGCGTGTGTGTGTGTGTGTGTGTGTGTGTGTGTGTGTGTGTGTGTGTGTGAGAGAGTCTGTATGATGTGCTGTGTGTGTGTGTGTGTGTGTGTGTGTGTGTGTATGAGGAGAGAGGAGAGAGTTAAAACTCTTATCTCTGGGCTCCAGAAGACATTCCTCTACGAGGCCACAGTTCGCTGGTTTCCTGCCTACTTGCCCAATGCCCTATTTTTACCCCCCTGCCTTTACCAGTACCCAAGGCAGCTTTTTCCTCCCAACACACACACTTCCTGCCATTGACATACCCCCTTAACACCGGCCTTCAAAGGGCTATAACCTGCGCCTTGCTACTGTTACCTCTGTGTGCTGGAGGTAAGGGATTTACAGACACCGAGACAGAATCAGGATTAACTACTGATAAATTATACAGTGTCACTCAAAAGTGGACACTGAATGATTGTCCTGCACAATCTTTTTGACACTTCCCACCACTGTTTAAAAAATATATTGCACATGAGCATATCGTCATATTATTAAATGACTTAATCATGATTAATGACATTTTGTGTTGTTAATTGCAACGCATTGGTTTTGCCTCACTTGATACAATTCAGTTCTGGTGGAAGATTTTTTTTCTCTTTTTAAGTGGAGATTAATGATCTACATATGTGGACAAAATAGGCTTCACTTGCATGTATGAATTTATGACATTCCATAATTCAGTATCATTAACCTGAACAATGAACCTGTACATAAAAATCATTTTATCTTAAATCCAGCGCTGATTTTCAGCACTGACATTTGAGCACATCACCTGAAAGTTGCACCAAATGCACGTGTATTTTAAATTTATCATAAAAATAGCCAGTACTTCTCACTCGTCCTTGATTGTAGAATGTCGGCCACAATCTTATAATACAACTTAGGGATTCTTGTTACAATGGAGGCCCTTGAAGGGAAACTGAGCTTTTTATTTTGCTGCTGCTTTTGTTAGTTTGCAGCTCATTGATTTATTTGTAGATCTCCCACAAGTGCTGTGCAAGGTAGTCTGACAAATATGTCAAAGGTTTTGCTTTAAAAGCCATTTACATATAGTTTTTGATTAAGTGAGCTACAACCACTGATCCCATCAGAGCAGCATATAGCACACAAGTGGCTCCAGCTGGCTCTTCTATGGATGGTTTAAAGAGACAGATGAAGAAAATGCATCTTAACTATGTATCAGGTATAATGTGTCATAAATGCATCCATAGTCATTTTCCTTTTGATGATTATTCTAATGTGGATAATGTGGAAAATATTTAAAATATGCAGTCCATGAGGGTAGGGGTCCATACTTTGACTGGAATTGTATATTTTATGGAGAAAATGGGCGTATTTGCTTCTGCACATTGATGGAGGTTTTAAACTGAGAGATACTTCAATGCATGCTTTTCTTGTGCACACTAAGATGCCTTACTGCTATTTCAGCCCTCTCTGAATAATCCTCCTGAAGAATCCATCCGTTCTCTTTTGTTGCAAGTTCTCTGCAAGTTCTCGCACCCAAAGTCCTCCAACTTTCAGTCTTACCAGGGTATTATAAGCTAAAAACACACTACAAAGTGAACTGACATCAATTCCAGCTCAGTGCATGAAGAAATTAGCTAACAGTCTCTCAGACCTCAGCAGAGCTTCCTCATTCCTCACTCTCAAAACCAATTCTTCAAAAACGCACTGCTCTTTTGGTTCATTGCGGCACATTTGTGGTGACATCGTGGGATGAAAAAGAAGAAGAAAGATTACGAAGGGGTAGTCGTAAGTGAGGACGGTGGCGAAAGGCTTTGGGATATTTGACCACAGCTGAAATTAGCGGCTTTACTATTCACACCGAAGAAGCCAGACACTTACATCAGTTCACTTCCACCCAGAGGGACCATTCAGACAGACAGCCTTCGAGGAACGTATGAGTGAATTTACCAACACTGAGTGAATGTAAATGTGTATCTGTGTGTTGCATGTGGGGCACAGAGTGGGAAAGAGAAGGAGTGGAATAGAGAATGTGAGAGATAAAGAGAGTAAATGAGAGGACGAGAGAGAGCAAGTGAAAAAAAGAAAAAAGGACAAATGAGAGTGAGGAGGGAGAACAAAACACAATGAAGGGGAATGGATGTTTGTGTGTGTGTGTGTGTGTGTGTGAGTGAGAGAGCGAGAGAGAGAGAGAGAGAGCGAGAGAGAGAGAGAGAGAGAGAGAGAGAGAGAGACCATTTTCTCTGTATCTATCTGAAAGGTTTTTTGCTCTCATCTCTTCATGTTAATGGACTGAGCTGCAGTGAGCCATGTGAGCACAAATTCACGTGACTCTGGCTCTTCAACATCACAGCTTTTAGCAACATAATCACACCATAACTCTCTCTCTCTCTCTCTCTCTCTCACACACACACACACACACACCCACACAAACACACACACTCCATCCCTATATGCATGAGAAAGAATTGCATTACCTTATTTTGCACTTCAGTCAGAATAATATCAACAAGAACAACATGAGTGAAAGAAAGAAAGTCAAATCTCATGCGCAGCTCCAAATAAGAAGATAAGAAGACCCCCCCACCCCCTCTCAGGTTGTCAAAGGACGCCCGGTCCTGTTCAGTTTCATTGTGCCACTGAATGGCGTGAAACTGATTGGTGGTGTTTGTGATGAACACCATAAAATGCTTGTCTGACAGCAGAAAATCCCGCCTTCTCACAAGATGATTTGATTTGTTGGCCGAAATAACTGGCTTGAGTTAGACCCCAGTTTTCCCCTCCAAAACAAAACTGCTGACTTTTGCTTTACTTTATGATTGGAGACAAAGCATTTATATATATATATATATATATATATATATATATATATAAATGGAGTGGTGGTGGTCTAGTGGTCGGATAGATGCCTAAGGTCCTATGGCTCAAGAGGGCCCAGGTTCGAATCCCCACTATCACCACTGGGTCACTGAGCAAGACCCGTAACCCTGAGTTGCTCCAGGGGGGACTGTCCCTGTAATTAGAACATGGATGTCGTTCTGGATAAGAGCGTCTGCTAAATGCTATAAATGTAAATGTAATAGATATATCACCTCATATATGTATATATATATATATATATATATATATACACATATATATACACACACACATGAACAGCATTAAAATTTGTTAATGCAGAAGTTGTCACTTCCCCACCAACCAACCTTCCCTGATTCAACTTCTGCTTCAAAAGATCTTTCTAAAATTATTTGTGGCAAGACTGAAATAACGATACACTGAAATACAGTAAGAGAGTAAATAAACTGGAAGCATTTACTGTATTTCTTAAGTTTAAGATACGTAGATCCCAGGTCATTTTCCCTTTGTGTATACAAGATCTCATAACTCTGTGTACATACATGTGCAGTGAGCTCATTTGTGTAAGTGTGTGTGTGTGTGTGTGTGTGTGTGTGTGTGGGTGAGAAAGAGTGAGTGTTATTTGGCTATGGCTTTGCCAAAGAGCCACCTGGTGAGTAGTAATAAGGGCAGAACAGTGGGGTCATTGTGTGTGTGGGCAGGGTGATATAGGCTGAGTGACCCATTTAGGGGCCTGTCTGAACACACACATGCACACACACACACACACACACACACACACACACACACACACACACACACACACACATACACATAAACATGCAGATGTGTGCAGACACACACACACACACACACACACATGCATACACAAACATGCAGATGTGTGCAGACACACACACACGCAAACACACACACAAAAGAGCTTGCTATGTGTTAGACATCTGAGGGGCCTGAGGCATTGGAGTATGACTGGATACATACAAGCATGACATAATACATAGACACAGATATACAAATACACACACAAACACACGCACACACACACACACACACACACACACACACACACACACACACACACACACACACACACACACACATACATATATGAAAACAGCTGTTCATTACATCTCATTACCTTAACTGACAATAAAGGGCCCGTTTCCTACAGTTTCTTCAGTATCTTCAGTATTTTTGCTCCTGAGGTCCAGTCTTGATGATTTTGCAGAGGTATGCATCAAGGCTACTCTGTTATTCAAACATGACACTTTTCTGATCCCTCTTTGAGCTCTGAGATTTTAAAAGGCTGTTTGATTTTAAACTGATTTATCTACATGACTTCTGATGGGCTACCCTGCAGTGCCTCATTCAAAAAGCATTCCTGGCTAGAACATGTTGTACAACTTTGCTGTATGATGCTGTTGTTAAACCGCTTTGGGACAAATAGGCAGGTGAAACTGAGGGTCTTTATGATGTCGCAAAAATATTACATTCAGATTTGGCTTTTTGGAGCTTTATCTTGGTGTATCTTTATGGACTTTTGGTTTTGAACTCTTAATTTATTTGAAAAGTTTTGAAAATTCATGTTCATGTTTTATTCCAGCAACATGCAGATAAATGCACGGCTAAAATTTAAAAGACGTCAGCGTTTACAGTGAACAATGCTTTTCATGGGCTGGGTCATCTTTTCACACGTTGCTTTATTTAGCTGACACTGAACCAGTGCAAAGCACACTCAATTAGCATGCATGCACTTCCCTTGAGACACTATGGACAATCTACTGAGATGTCTCACAATCTGCAGAGCGGCCCCTTAGGGGCCTAAAAGTCTTACCGAGAGAAAAAACACACTCATAAATTAGACTGGCTTGCTTTGCTGCTTGATTGGCATGAAGATACCATATTGCAAAGGTAAGCATCAGTCTCACAAGGCACTTTTCCTGGGCAGATTGTATTGATTTGGATGGCATTATGGAAACATGGCTAGTACCTGCCAACATACCATCCCCTCCAGTTTTTTTCCAGTTCCCCCTCCAATTTTCTAGACTATACAGTTATGAGACATAAGGACGTTTCCTGCTAGTCAGATTTGCATAGATCACTTAATAACGCACTACTCAACAGAATCCAAAAAAGTAAAAAAAGAGTAGCTGTACTCAGCAATCATGGATTTATAAATGTAAAGGCTAAATTAAACCATCAGACATCGTTATACTGTTAACAAAACATTGTGATATAGGGTTTTATCAGTTTTATCACCGTCTATTCTTTGCTAACATCTGCTATCATGAGATTTAAAACACGTATGCGATTCAGCAAGTTCAACACGGCGGCAAAATTGCGAACAGACGCTCACGTCTGAGGCAGAAGACTGGCATACGCTCTCTAGAGGCAGGTAGGTGCACTGCAGTCTAGGGATGCCATGGAGGACAAGAGAATAAAGACCTAAAATGTACACTTGGTTTTCAGAAGCGCTTGCTGAGAGCTCAAAAATGCAGCAGCATTTAAGGGTGTGTCTGCCTGCTTTTCAGACAAACAAATAGTCTCCTTCCCACATCGTCACTCACTGTCTCACTTTCTCTCCCTCTCACATACATAGACATACCAACACATCCACCTATATGAATAAAAGAGCAAACAAGCTGACCCTACTAAAGTAAAAAAAAAAAAAAGAGAGAGAGAGAGCGAGATTTTAATTTGACCACAGGAAGAAAAAAAAGAAAAAGAAAAACGATGGAATAGGGAAGAAAAGCGCTGGATTTGTGCCAAGCTCTCTAAAGCTTTCTCTTAATTTGCTGAGACTTCAGGGCTGTGCTGCCAGCTTCCTGAGAGGATTGGCTGAGTAGAAATGTGAAGAGATGATAGAGTGATAACTTATAGAGCCCCCTGCACCCATGCTTGCTTTATATTAATGTCACTGCTTAAGCAGAGGAACAGGGAGGACTGAAAGTGAGAGAGAGAGAGAGAGAGAGAGAGAGAGAGAGAGAGAGAGAGAGAGAAAATGTCCAGGAAACTGGCAGCCATCTTAGAAGTCAAAGGAACAGCCATCAAACCTCATCCGTGGATTTGTAGGACTTGCCAAGCCCACAACCCATT